>CM053623.1:214270196-214355321 GCA_028646595.1 Phalanger gymnotis | reverse complement strand
AGTAAAAAGGGTGGTGGCAAGGAAATACTCAGATTGACAACAGTTCGTGACATATAGTCTCAGAAAGTTGCTTAGGCACTAGTGACTTGCACTGATCACATAACCAGTGACAGGACAGATGCAGGACACAAGTGTGAGTCTCTCTGATGCTGAATCTATCTGGCTAGCTATTCCCTGGGCCGTGCTGCCTCACTACACAAAAGGATGGTGCACTTTATTTTTATGGGGAGTAGAATGATGTTGAATTACCACCTTGTTGTCAGGTCACCATCTCTCCAGAATTCTGAGACAAGGAAAAGACAACCAGAGTTTAGAAGACCACTGCTATAAGTTCATAGGTTCTTCTGCAGTTAGGGAACAGGAAGTTCACCTCCAGTTTCCCTAGTAAATGGAGTCTCATAGAAGGAAGATCCTCAGCAAAAAGAAAGTACACATACCAAGTAGTTGTCTTAACTGCCCTTTAATCTCCACAGGCAGTGCCAACCACATAGAAAAAAATGAACTGGTCCTGAGAAATGGGATGTTCTCCAAGACACAGCAAGAATCCACATTGCTATCTGATCCCTGTAAACACACAGAAGTGAATGAATAGGTTCCAAACCTTTTAGTCAGTCCTGTTCTTTCCCCCATAATTCTGAAGGAAGTGTCTCTGGGTTCTGACCCTCTGCCCTGGCCACCAGGCACAGACCACGTGGAAAATCACTGTACTATGATGGCAGCTGTCAGGTGAGTCAGGCATTCATTCATTCACCTTACCCAATAGGTCAATTTCTTGATGGTAAGAGTCATTTCACCTCAATCAACCCACCAGACTCCTCCCCTGGCATAAAGATCTGTCCTTAAAGAGGTCTGAGACAACTCTAATGGGAATTTTGGAGAAAACAATCTTATTTGTACCAAGGGAAACTATACAAGATGAAGTCCTTGTAGCAACAAACCATATCTCCTTTGGTGTTTAAGGTGGACACATCTTTCCATTGTTAAGACCTTTCTTTACAAGTAAAGAGATCAGAGATCACAGTGCTCTCCCCATTGACTTTCTATTCCACTCCACTCCACCCCACCCCAAATGACTTCAAGAACATCAGAACTGAGCAAGACCTAGATCTTTCCTTCTTTATCAGATGAAGATAAAAGCCAAGTCTGCCAAGCCAGCAAGGTAGGCATAGCTCTTTATTAAATTAAGGAGGGGAGCTCTGTGCTGCAGATGGCTTCCAGGGCAGATGAACAATTTCATTAGGAGAAAAACAAACCAGGACGGGCACAAAGGCGCTTCTCTCCTCAGAACCAGGTCAAAGAACTAACTCAACATTTGTATTTCACAATGGTGTTGATCAGAAGTTTTCCTTGACTCTATCTGGCCACTTAAGGCCTCAGTCTCCATTTCAGATACTATACACACCCTAGGAAAGAGATTTTCCTAAGCACACAATCGGTTAAAAGACATTTAAAGGACACCTGGTCCAAAACCTTGTCCAATGGAATTCTTTCTACAATATCCCAAACAAGTGGTCACAGAGACTCAGAAAATCTCAGTATCGTAAGGGACCACTGGGGTCATCTGGTACAATCTATACATGAAAAAGACTTCCCCACACACACACACAAATACAATATTCCCAATATATGGTCATCCAGTCTCCACTTTAAGCCCTCCAGTCAGGGAATCCACCACCTCCCAAGGCCAGCCCATTTCGCTTTTGGATAGGTCTAATTGTAAGTAAGGAAACAGCTATGTGGGTCAGTGGATAGAAATGCTGGGCCTGGAGTCTAGAAGACCTGAGCTCAAATCTGGCCTCGGACATCATTAGTTGAGTAACAATAGGCAAGTCACTTAACCTCTGCTCACGAGAGAAGGAAATGGCAAACCAATCTAGTACCTTGCCAAGAAAACCCCAAGGTGGTGGTTTTGGGAGGAAGGGGGGTGTCATGAAGAGTTGGACGTGACTGAACAATGACAACTCTTAGGAAATTCATCCTTTTCCAAATCTGAAATCGATGCTTAAACTTCCTAGTTCTTCCCTCTGGGTCTAAGCAAAACAAGTCTAATCCCTCTCTTCTACATGCCAGCCATCCCATGAGATTATAGTCCACTAAACCCCACAGATCTCCCATCCTATACCTGAACACCTCTAGTAACAGGGAATTCCTTCACAACTACTCCACAACTACCTGCTCTGTAATCTGTTGCCAAAAGTTTCACTGATAGCCTGAGAAGAAAAAGTCCAAAAATAGAGTTCGCTCAAGCACTAGACCCCAAGTCCTTTCAAGGAGATGCATTTTCCCTCTTACCTCCAGCTTTAGGGACCAAAAGCAAATTAAACAAATACAATGCTACTCTTCTGTTTTCTTTTCCAGAATCCAAATCCACTTAGCAACTTTAGTTTCCAAACTTTCTTTAGGCTCTTTAAACAGATGCAAAAAACAACCTAGAGAAGTCAGTTCAGAAGTGATATTCAAACTTATGTGACCCAGTAGCTACCTTTGCAACACTAACTAAAAGAAATGCAGCATTACTACCCACATACATACAACAACTATGGTATATTCTAATGAAGAAAATAGAGCTCTTAAGTATCCTAATGCAACCCAAGAGCTTTGATCTGAAGAACACCAGCCATGGGATAGGGGGTGTTTTGGAAGAATTAAAGGAAGTTCAGGGCCCAAGGAAAGGGAAAAGTTGGTGATAACTGAAGGGATGCTTATGAAATAGGCCAAGAGAAATGTACTGCTAAAACAGAGCCTTTGGTCCAAATGTTTAACCTGGTGAAGAGGGTAGGGCTGATAGCTGTCTTCAAATATTTGAAGGGTTATTCATGTGGAAGAATTAAAATGACAGGGAACCAAGACACTTGGGTGAAAGTATGGGACTCAATTTTGATTCAATATAAGGAAGAACCTCCTAATAAACAAAGCTGTTTAAAATTAGAATGGATGTTTTTAGCCACTGTATTTCTTCTCTCCACATCAGCATTTTTCAGTACTCCCTATCAGGAGAAAACAAAATTTCAGGTACAGGAACCATTCTTGCACTGGACAAACTAAAAGTCTCATACTTTTTTTCCTCAAGAGTTTCACTGCACAGTACTGATTTTGCTTTGCAGGTTCATAGGATCACAGGTTTAGAGCTAAAAGGAACTACAGATGTCATCTAGTCCAAATCTATTTTATAGATGAGAAAAAAGGCCTAGAGGTTGTGAGACAAGGTTCTCTCTTGGGGTGAAAGGTGCAGAGCCAGGACTTGTACTGGGGTCCTTCTGACTCCAAACCTGGTTTCTTAGCACTGTGCCATGCAGGACTTAAAGGTTCCATTCTAGGAATCACAGAAAATGCTGGAGGCAAGTTACAAGGTACAGCAAAACACTTAATCCAGGCATATTGGAAAAGGAAACACCCCACAGACAATGAGCTTTGGGCTCTTTTCCTACTGCCAAGAAATTATTCTTTTTAGCAAATAGCGGTGGCAAAGCCAAATAAGTGACTTCAGGGGTCCAGAAGTGAATGACTAGGTCTGTTGAACTCCCTGGAAGGCATCTAATACAGGTAAAATAAGCTGTACCTGGGAAGGGCACAGTCACATCATAAAGTAGTTACTCACAGATTTTTATCACTACCCTAAACACCAAGAAAAGCTAGGTGATGGACATTATTCTTTAGGCATCAGCTATTTCAGATTAATGAGGTCAAAATCTCCAGCCTGAATTGGCACACCTATAGTTCCAAGGGATCATTTAAACTACTTGCCAGAAGGAAAAACAGAATGAAAAGAAATTATTTGGACCTCCCAGGAAAAGGTACTGAAGTCTCACCCTGGTGGAGGAGGCTATATTTGACCTTGAAGATCAAAGGGTAAGGGACACTTCTTTGAGGTCAGATCTCCTTTTGAAGTTCACATGATATAAAAATAATGACTGCTGACTAACCCTTCAGCTACAGCTGGGGTACTGAGGCAGGGTACAGACCCATAGGATGGAGCAATCTGAACATCTGCCAAGGCTTTCCAGGAAGAGATGAAAGGCTACTTGCAATCTGGGTCACATGACCCCTGTTCTCAGTGCTTCCCCAATATTGTTAATTTTAAGGGTCAAGAAAACTCCACTAGATTCCAAGTCTGGGCTCCCTGGGTTTAAGCTTTAATAGGCTAATAAATAAAACTAGTAGTAAGGCCAAATTTCAGCCAAGTCACTTCTCTCCCAAAGTACTAGATTTAAAAGGTAAATGCCCAAGTTTTATTCTCTTTACAATGAAATTAACCTATCTGGTTTGAGTTACCAGTTTAGGAATGTTCTAATTTTAGCAGCTCCCTTTCCTCTGCCAACACATTTGCCCGAGTTTCCCAGGAGGTTTCCTCTCCCTGTACCCCGGCAGCAGTAAGAAATAACAACCAAATATCCACTTTCCAGATGACTGGCCACTATCTTCTAGGTAAAACTCACAGATTCTAGCTAACCTACACTACCAACCAGTCCCAATAGCTAAAGAAACAAAACTCTAAACTCTTCTCTCCCTTCGGGCCTTAGTGGTAAGTAAAGTGAGTTGTCAAAAGGTAAGATCAACCATAACACTATTTCCTTCTTTATGTTAGAAGGCTAGGGCTTCAACACAGGAAATTTTCTCTGTAAAGGGCATACTTACCTTGAGCCAAAGTTTCTGGTAATTTGAAACCTGAGACAAGTAGGACAAAACTTGGAGCTCAAGAGGCAGAGTTTTATAGATTTAGAACTTCAGAGGTCATTTAGTCCACTCCCTCTCATTTCACATGAGGAAACGGAGCAGCAAAGGTGCGAAGTGACCAGCATAAAGTCACACCCACGAAGGTAAGAGTTCCTCTGCCTCCAGATCCAAGGTAAGGAGGAGCCCAGGCTTCACAGAGTTTTGAAAAGGAAGCAGCTTCGGCTTGGTAAAGATTATAACTAGCAGCAAAAGAGAAAGACAGAGCTAACTAACCGTTGTTAATGTGACCTTGGCGGTACCTTTTTTGCTGTACTTCAATTTGTTCATCCGCAGAATAGGTAGAATCCGGATCCTGCTTCCTTCTGGATGACCTCACTGCCCTGCCTGAATTGTACAGGGACGTTCTGCCGACCCCAAGATCCTCACGGTTAAGGAGGGAGGGGAGAGAAAGCCCAAGCGTGTGGTGGCCCCAAGAATAAACGCCTCGAGGCTTTCCGCGGAGTACAAGACAACACCAGACGCTAGCATCTTCTGCTAGCTCCACATCTGGCTTCCGGACGTCGGCCCGGCTATTCTAAAGCTGCCTCTTTCCCCAACCCAGGAGCCCCCAGCTGGAGGCGATGCCCCGGCGCACGCACGCACGCATCACCGGACCCCCACCCAGCGCCGCGGAGGGAGAGACAGCAGTTCCGCCCCGGACTCTCCCGCGTCCGGGCCCGCCGGACCCCAGGGGGTCAGCCCATCGCACATGGCCCGGGTACGCCCTGGCCCGGCTTGGCTTCCAGCCGAGGGTTCGGCCCTTTAAGGCGTGAGGATGGCGGGAGGGGATGGGGCAGGGAGGTTCGGGGGCGCGCGCGGGCCTGGCAGCCGCCTCCACCCGAACCGGAGATAACGCGCTCCGCCTCAGTCACTCACCTTGGCCCCAAGGAGCCGGGCAGCCGCAGTGAGTAAGGCCATGGCGGACAGCCTGGGGTGCCGCTGGGCAGGGAGGGAGGAGGGGACCCACGGCAGGAACCGCAGCCGCCGCCACACTAGAGGCCGCGCCGAGGAGTGGACAAGGTTGAAAGAAGGCGGCTGAGGGAAAGCGGAGACAAACCGGCGGCGGCGCCCTGCCCGGGGTCCTCACCGAAGCCCCGCCTACTCCCGGGGGCTCATTAGCATGGCCCCACCTCCCCATGGCGGGCCCCACCCCTCGCCCTGCATTGGAAAAGCAGGGAAGATGGGGCGGAGCCTGTGTGGCGGATGGGTAGGCTGGAGAAAGGATTGGACTGGCGGGGTTATAGGGTAATGAAAGGAGGGGGAGAGCATATAGGTGTCCACGTTTATGCCTGAGAACTTGGGTATGGGCTCTCGCTCAGCGACCCAACTAGGACGGGAGATGAGCACTTTGAAGAAGCCTAGGAGAAAAAAAGACCCCAGACCCGGACCACCATATGATGCCATCAGAGAACGCTGATCCACAGGCCTGCCCCTCCCCCGCTCAAAGACTCTCTTTTAAGAATGTTATTGGCGAATGACATCACCCCTCAGATAACCTTAGTGAGGTCAGTGGCTGAAGTGGAGAAGTCATCCTGCAGCTTGATGACATCACCAAGAGACCAGCCTGGCCTGCCTAGCATTTTCTGTAGGCTGTCAGTTCTGAGCTTGGTGCCAGAAATCCAGGGACCATAAAGATGATCACACACAACCCCCACCCCCCATATGTGTGTATACATATATACACACATACATATGTACTGCATATATGTGTGTGTGCATGTATATAAAACAGGCCTGGACTCCAAAGTGTCCCTGGCAGGTATACTGGTGACCACATCCCACCTCTCAGACCTCATTTGGCTAGGAGTGCAAGGGCTGAAAACTGCCTCTCTTACACTGACTTCCTTTTAATCGAGTCTTTTTGCTGCCCACTTTCTTCCCTCAGAACCTCTGGACCCTTTTCTTTATTTGGCTTCTATGTGTGATGGACCTTTTTTGTCTTGTTCTCTTCACAGGTTGATGAATGATTTAAAACCAAGATCGACTCTTCTTCCAAAACACAGTTCAACTGCACTTGAAGACTCTCCGACCTCTCATTTTCACTGGCTTAGCCAGGGCTGACTAGAACATCTTTTCCTAATACCAAACTGCAAGAAACTCTAGGAACATGACTGTCTGGGACTTAACTTGCTTTAGGGAGCACTTGGCTCTCAGACAGTGGATCTTAGAAACAAAAATGAAGATGTCTGGTTCCCAGGTTCCCCACCCACCCAGCTGCACACTTTTCTACCCATTGCTAAATTGTGGAATGGACATAAGGAAGTTACCCATAATGTTCCAGGTCCCCTTTAGTTTGGCTTTGGGACCAGATGATACTGAGCTTCCAATGAAAGAGGAATCTTCCTACTTGATCTGGCTTTTCATGCCCAAATAGCCTAGCCTAACCTAGCCTTCCATTGTCTGTTTACCTCCAGATTGCCTTCTGGATGTTTCCCATCCTTGATAATATCAAAATATCTATACCCTAGTTCTGTTACCCTAGCCCTGTATCTGTCATCTCCAGGTAGCCTTCAGCTATTTCCCACCCAGGAGTCTTATGTCACCCCAGTCACCCAAGTCCTCTCTAAACCCCTCTTCTCATCACCCCAGACTACTCAACCACCCTAGATCCCTCCCACAATCTTTCTGTATATATGTCTCATCTTGCCTCCATAAAGGTGCTCAGCTGAAATTAATCTGGCCCGTTGGTATTAGCATCACAATGCTCAGGCTCCCTGAGAATCTACCCAATATGGCAGATCTTTAATAAACTTTGTTTTTCTTTGGCTGAGAAGGCTTGAGTCGAATTCATTCTTGATGCATCAGTATTTTGGGATCGTGAGCACCCCTCAACGCCAAACATCAACACCTCCAAAGAGTAGGGAGGTGAACTCAGCTGCCTCCTCACCATGATCAAGGCAGCAGAGGTCAATATCTCCAATTTAGGGTGTCCCAGAGGATTTGGTCATAGCCCTAGTACACAGTCTGACCTGAATACATTCTCTCTGGCTAATCATTCACAGAGTCTGCAATCCTCAGGCCAGGGCTTCTTCAGTGCTCCCAAGAGGGAGATGAGCCCTTAGAGTAGGATGACCTAGAGTGTTACTATAGGGCATATAGTATATAAACTATATTTGGTGGGCTTTAAGTAGTAAAGAAAGTAGCAAGATTTATTATTTGGTATTTTTGCATAGTGTTGAATGAGGATTTTTAAGGAGCTAAAAGTGGTCTGTTAAGAGTTGATATAACTCCCATTTTGTTCTATAATCGCTATTTTTTGCTAAATGGTGTCTCAGCAAAAGGTCTCATTTGTTGAAAGTGGATTTATGGAATAACCTAATGCACTCCATTTTGTCCTCTGACATTTTTCTTTTTGCTGATGCCTCTTTTGACTGTAGTGAGTCTTAGGGAGATATCTCCCTTCCCCCTACTGGTTTTAAGAGTACAAAAGAAAACTCAGAGGACCTCTCAAAAGTTCAAAGTGCTCTCTATTCTTAAGCCTGTCAAATAAACCTCATAAGCACTTAACAAGTGCTGATTCGATGATGAAGGTAGATACAAGGACACATTCTTTCCTCTTTTGTTGTAATTAACACCTTTTCCCTGCTCTCGGGCTTACTGTGTGTGTGTGTGTGTGTGTGTAAAGTGAAGTTTATTTGTCCATCTACAACCTGTGTTGGCTATCTGGGCAGTAGCTAGTGAGGATCCTGAAAATTATGGTGACCACTGGCTTAGACTCTTATCTCCAAGGACTTTGCAGCACGCACATGAAAGTAAATATACAAATCCTAGAACTTCTAGAGTAGAAGAACTAGAAGAGCTGATAGAGTTGCAGTCCAGCACCTTTGTACTTTAAATTGAGAAGAATACAGAAACAGGTTAATGTTTTGTGTATTTTGGTTCCTGAATTTTGGTTCTGCATTGTCTGTCTAAGCTCTCGTGACTACTTCATATTTCAAAGGGAGGGCTACCTCTATTTCTGCGCAAATGTCTGAACTAGGACTAGGAATTTTTTTTCCAAATCTGACACCCTTTCACCTTATTTTCTGCAGGCAAATAAGCAAGACATTTCTCTGTCTCTTTGTCAGTCTATGGTTTGTGATCATTGTACTGTTTAAACATCCTTTCTAAAATTTGCATTCCATTTCTAAGCTGATGTTAGCAAGTTTAATATCATTAATGAAAGCAGACTGATGCAAGCCTCAATTCCAACTTGAGTATTCAGTCTTGTATTGGTAATTTATGTGGGACTTTTTTTTTTTTTACTGTTTTCTTTTTTGGAGAACTGAGGTAATCAAGTGTCTTTGATGAGTTTGGCCTTTGT
Organism: Phalanger gymnotis; assembly: GCA_028646595.1. NCBI lineage: Eukaryota > Metazoa > Chordata > Mammalia > Diprotodontia > Phalangeridae > Phalanger > Phalanger gymnotis. The sequence goes on along the minus strand of CM053623.1, from coordinate 214,346,305 downwards.
TTCTTTGATTAAATGGGGAGTCTTTGATGATCTATTTACAGCTAGGGAAAGCCTAGTTCACATATGTTTGAGTCTCATCCCCTGAAGAAGCATTGCATGGTTTTGTATTCTCTCCAAAGTTCAGGGTTCTGGCTTTCCCCGCTGAACTAAGTAAATGATATATGTATGTTTATTATAATGAGATTGTTAACCCTTTAAAGTTGCTTTCCTTAGAAAAACAGATCAAAGATCTTGTTCTGGCAGCCCTTCTGTGTGCTGGTGTTGTTAGTCTTACACCTCCACAGCAGCTGCAAGCAGCATTGTTGTTACAAGTCTTCATTTTGAGATCCTCCAAATTCCCTTGCCAAATAATAACATAATTCTGACATAAACAGAGTGGTCATTTTCAGGCCTAGTTCCAGAATAATGTTAGTAAATTGGAAAAAAAAATCCTTAGAAGGACTGATCTGTTTATCTGTACTTGCTGAGCTCTGTCAGTCTAAATGGCTAACAATAGAGGCCAATACATGATACCTTTTGCAAATTCTAAAGTTAAAAGAGAGTCAGTTCTGATGCTAAGTTCTCCTTTACAACAAACTAAGACTTCCACTGACCTTATGATTAAACTTTCAGTGGGAGATAAGTTATGTTCGGTATTAAGAGTGGGAATTTTTTCTATTGAATGTTTCCAAGCTTTCAAAAGATGTAGTCTCGGCTTTGTGTTTCTAATTCTGGCCATATTGGAAATGCTAAAAGAGAGATAAATAAGAAGGAAGTAAATCCTTTCCCCCTTTGCAGAAACTGTTAGCATTGCAAACTAATTAGTTACTAGATATATGAACTGAAAGGAAATCTATTTCCCAAAGTAAGATTTGAATGTTTTTATAAATGCTGAAATATGAGTCTTCTTGTACAAAATGACCAATATGGAAATGTTTTACATGATCGCAACACGTATAACCTATATTGGATTGCTTGCCATGTTAGGGAAAACGGAGGAGAGGAAGGAATAGAATTTGGAACTCAAAACTTAAAAAAAAGTTTAAAAATTATTTTAACACGTAATTGAGGGAAATAAAAGATGATGTTAACAAAAAAAATAGATGCTGAAATATCCTAGTGAGTTTTAGGGGTTACAGATCCTTAGGACTTAACTTTGTGAAAATTTCACTAGTGGAACGATTAACTCTTCTCTCAAGCTTGTAAAGAGATTTGTCTCAATCAGAAAGCAAATAAGCAAAATTTTATTTTAGGAGAATGTTTTACCTTGTCATTGTGTTTTTCCCATGAATGATTTAACAGAACATAATTGTCTAGATGAATTGGAAGCAAAGTCAACTAAAGGAATTGGAACAGACAATGCATTTGCAAGTCCTTAAGTAATCAAATTGCAAAAGTTTTACCTGACAAGATAAGTGTCTGTACACCTTGAAAGTTTCTATTTTAATCTGGGAAAGAGTAAAAGTTTTTGCGATTAATCAGTTGCACAGGAAAATGAGTTCTGAAGTTGACTTGAGATGTTATTGGGAGATAAAGACGTGAGAGATTGAGAAAGTAGACGTGAAGGAAGTGTTGAATCAGTCTAGAGAGAGGTGCATCTTTGGAAGTCTGCCTGCCATTAATCAAAGTCCATAGGAAGAAAGGAAAAGAACCATGCGCACTGACATAATGTAAACGTGAGAGCAATATGAACTAAGTAATGGAAGGGTGAGAAGATAAAGCTAGCTCCACATTGAGGGGAATGGGCTTCCAAGCAAATCCCCAAATGCTTGCTCAAATACAATAAAAAGCCTTAGGTAAGGGTTCCCCATTGGCCTTGCTAACCTTGCAGGGTCTTACTTGTTCAGGGAGGGCCTGCCTGAATTGGTCAAAGGCTGCACAATGGTGCCTCCCAGTGGCTGTGAGAATGCTGTGAAAACGTAATCTGGATTGCTCCCTTCCCTATTCTGGTGAAATCAGTCATATGATCTAGTGTAAGCCTTGGGGAAAGTAATGCCAAGCATACCTATGGAGTTATTACTGAGCTCTCTAGCTCCTCCTTCTTACTCCTTCCTGCTGGAGCTGGAAAGGATTTCAGAGGACATCTAGTCCAAGCCCATTTTACAGATGAGGCATCTGGGGGAAGGCGGGGGTACTAAAGTGACTTGCCCAAAGTCACACAGGCAGTAAAGGTCTCAGATGGGGTGTGAACCCAGACTCTTTGACTTCAGGGCCAGGGCTTATTTCACTGTGCCAATCACTACACTCTACACCAAACATGCCCTATGCTTTTTCCCACATGACTTCTCTTTTCTCTCTGCCTTTCCTCTCCTCCTGTTGAAAAGTTATCCATATTTCATTGCCCAACTCAAATGCTGCCTCCTCTCTGATCCTCTAAGCCAGAAGTGATCACCTGTTCTTCTGCACTGTAACAACTTGCTTTGACTTTTTACAACTCTAAACAGAATCTCAGGTTTGGATGGTACTTTGCAATGTCCTCGATAAGTGGTTATTCAAACTGCCCTTGAATTTTGACCAGGACAGAGTACGTATCACCTCCCTTGTTCTGTACATTATGCCTCTCAATGCAGCAATCATGGCAGTAGCATTTTTGATTGCCATGTTTGAACTTTGACTCATAGTGGACTGCTCAGACCTTTTTTTATGGGAAAAATTTGTAACTTTCTTTTTATTCATAAATTGAAATTATATTCCATTGTAAAATAAGGAAACTGCAGGAAGTTTTTAAAAAATAAATACAAATGAACAAAAAAAGCTTTGCTTTTGAAAAAAATGTTTCAATTCTATAGCCCTCTTCTGATTTCACAAGACCCTGTGCAAATAAAAAAAAGTCCTTCTCCTCTTCTGCCCTCTGTCTCCTAATATTATTTCAATACTCTTTAGATCAGTTATACCTAGCTTAAAACAAGGGGCAGCTAGGTGGTGTATTGAATAGAGTACCAGGCCTGGAGCGATCTTCATGAGTTCAAATATGGCCTCAGACACTTACTAGCTATGTGACCCTAGGCAAGTCACTGAACCCTGTTTGCCTCAGTTTCCTCATCTGTAAAATGAGCTGGAGAAGGAAATGGCAAACCACTCTAGTATCTTTGCCAAGAAAATTCCCCCCTCCCCCACATGCGGTCATGATGAGGACACAACTGAATAACAATAGCAAAAGCTTAAAACAAGCAGCCATTTGTCAGTGCACACCATACCACTTTTCATTAAAGGCACTGGTTACCAATTTTATGTACATTTGCAAGAACTAGTTAGATATGGACACTATTCATTTCCTTAAATGTCAGAAAATGTTTCACTTTAAATATTAAAAAAAAATTACCTTCAGGAAAAGAGACTATCTGGTCTCCTAGCTCAATTCAGAGTCCCTTCAATGATGTATATCTACAGCATCATAAAATTGTGTTCAATAAATGTCCAATGAATACTGTATAGAGGGGAAAATATTAAAATAATGTAAATTCATATTTACTGCATAGCTCATATACTACCCATCTGTAACAACAATTCGGCTAGCAGCTGTTGTAGGGTATAAGACCCAACAAAACCAGCAACAAGAGCTGCCAGCACAGGTTCTTTTGATCTTCTTTCCTAAAGAAAGTAACTTTAAGGGGTTAACAATCTCACTTTAATCCAACATACAAATATCATTCACCTAGTTCAGGAGAGAAAAGCCAGCACCCTGAACTTCAAAACGAATACAAACAAATTACAAACATGCATTATAAACAGACCAAATACAAACCAATATCTGGATTTACAAGCCGGGGGCAGTCATGGGGGCTTGCCCAGAGTCACAAGCCACTCTTCCAGTGAGTGAGAGCCCCCAAAGTCAAAGCCAACCTTGGATCTCAGGGCCCTGGGGCACTTGATTACCTCAGTGCTGAGAATCAATCAGACAAAGAACAGCGAAAAATCCAATTTTGGTGTGGAAGAGTTAATCTCTAGTACTACCATATACAAGTCAATGACTCCTGATTGTCTTAGTGCAGAGAAATATTCCAAGACAAGATCCCACTTTATCTGCCCCATTCAAACAAAGGCACTTAAGAGAAAAACAGCAAAAAGTCCTACCTTAATTACTGATACATTTTCATTCCTTTTATTTAAAAAATAGAAATGCCCATTTAACTTGCACTTAGAGCAGACCAAATAGCTGAGATCTGTTGTTGCTTAACTTAGAGCAGACCAAATAGCTGAGATCTGTTGCTTATGATGTAATCTCTTAAACATGGACTAGAAAGTTGAAAGTGAACAGAGCTAGTGTATCATTTGTCAAGATCATATACAATAAATACTGGAGTGTTCCAGCTGCCCTTAGAGACCCTGGGAGTCCTTCATCATGTACCATACTTCTGTGGCAACCAGTAAAGATAAGGGAAATAAGGCATATTCCTGTGGCTTATACTATTCTCACCTTTCTAACTTGTAGATTTCTAAAACCTATTCTGTTCTAGTAGTTGAGCTCCTCCCATGCAAATTACTATTTTTTGTTCCCTTAAAGTTTGTCAGAATTGTTACATTCGAAATACATAAACCTTATACTTTTAAGAAAAATCTGTCAGAACTCATGTCTCACTACTCCGACTCCAGGAATTCACTGCTAAGGCAGAAATCCAAATCTTTAAGAAGTGTTGTCTTGAAGATTCTGGGAAGATGGAGTAGGTCAGAAAATTCCAGGCTCTCCAAATGTTTCTCAACAAATAAGACAGAATATCTCTAAGTGAACATAGGGAGGCCAAAGTGGACAAAAGTAGGGGTAAAGTTGTTTAGTTGTTGTCCTTCATTCTCGAAGAGGACCGAGATGGCATCACTATAGAGTCAAGTTTCACTGTGTCCAACTGTGGCTGATCAGACTAAAATGAGTTCGGAATGCTCTACCACAGGTCAGGCACAAACAGTCCATGTGAACTTTTGGGGTGGATATTCTAAATTTGCACATCCTATGTTTCCTTTGAGCTGTTTCAATTCTGCTTTACTCATACAGCAGTGTTTCCCACGTCACACAATCAATTCCAAAGTTCTTAAGAGAGACCTTGAGAGTTTCCTTGTATGGCTTCTTCTGACCACCATGTGAAGGCTTGCCCTGTGTGAGTTCTCCATAAAATAGTCTTTTTTGCAAATGTACGTTTTGCATTTAAACACCGTGTCCAGCCCATCAGAGGTGAGCTCTGTTAAACCTGAAAGTTTGGTTGAAGAAGGCAAACAAGCTAGGTGATAGAAAAATCCGTGTTGTTTATTATTTTCCCTTAAAGCATAGCTAAGCTAGCTTACTACGTACAAGGAGTCAGAGCACAAGCTCTGGCTGTCTGAACAAAGGAGTGAGAAAACTTATATACGTTATTTTAGCAGACCCAGCAAGCCTGTTACCTCATTATGACCCCCATGTATGCTTAACCATGATACAAGAAGAGGATTTCCCTTAATGGAATAGGGTTGTAAAGAATGTTGACAAAGGTCAGTCAATATTAAGCGAGGTAGTCTCTCTTGGGGTTAGGGTCTCATCCTTTAATGGCTAACAGGGGTAAGAATGTCCTTAGGTCAGTCTGATCTGGCCTTGTTGACAGTGGTAAGGGTATTTCCTGAGCAAACTCTAGAGAACAAAGAAGCGCAGGTCCTGGATCTTCTTCCAGTTGCTCATTAATTCAGGCTCTAGGTCTGGTTGAAATTAAAAATTATATAAAATAGTATAAAATGTTCCACAGCTCACTGAAGCAGAGTTTGAATGCTTGGCAATTTAGTTCAAGTAAGGAAGGACCTCAGTACTTTATCCCACCAGGAGATCTTCAGAATCTTCCAAAAACAATTCAAATGGAAGCGATTCAGTTTCCTGAAATGGCACTGGTAGACTGTCCAGTTTTCACAGGCGTACAACAATGAGGTCGGCACAACAGCTCTAAAGACCTTCAGTTTGGTAGTCAGTCTAATACCTCTTCTCTCCCATACTTTCCTTTGGAGTTTCCCAAACACTGAGGTAGCTCTGGCAATATGTGCGTCAACCTCATTATCAATGTGTACATCCCTAGAAAGTACACCACCAAGGTAAGTAAACTTACTTATCCACAGCATTCAAAACTTCTCCATTTGCTCTGATGGTTCCCTGTGCAGTGGTGGCAGAAAGACTTGATCTCCTGGTGCAGAGGTTTGGCCCAACTGAAGTGCAAACACCTCCAGGGCAATTTTGCAGAATTAACAAACAACTAGAGCTGAGTGCAGCTGGTTCCATTTCTCAGCCTCAGCCTCAGCCTCAGCCTCAGCCTCAGGAACTTTCACCTCACAGTGTGGGGATCAGATAGCAGAGCAGGGGAAGACTGAAGGACACTCTGCTGTCACTGGACACCAGGCACTGCTGCGCTGACCAGACTCAGCCCCAGGTTGTGCTGCAGGTAAGAAGCAAGCACACACCTGGTGAGTATGGTAGCAGAGGGGCGGGGACCCTGCTAGCTGTGGGCACTGGAAGGAGAGTGGAGTCCCTGGTTTTAGTTCCAGGAGAGAGGGAACAGCTAAAGTTTGCAGCCACAGGAGGGATCACCTGGAACAAGAGTGTTTGGGGGACAGCATGACTGGGGGCCCTAGCCAGGACTTGGAGGTAGAGAGGAGTGCCTGAGGCTAGGCCCTGGGACAGAACTCAGAAAATAAGAGTAAGAAGGACCTGAGGCCTGGGGCAACATTCTCCACACCTCGTGATTAGAAACTGTTTACAGTAATAAGCTGCTAAAAATAAAAATAAAAATGAGTAAGCAAAGGAGAAAGAACCTTTGGTACAACCATAGACAGCTATAATGGGGATAGAGATGATCTGGGTTCATATTTAGATGAAGAAAAGAAAGAAAAAATACAAGACAATTTGAAATATCTCATTAGAAAAACAATTGATCTGGAGAACAGATCAAGGAGAGACAAGATAAGAATTATTGGACTACTCGAAAGTTACTATAAAAAAAGGAATTGATATAATATTACAAGAAATTATTAAGGAAAATTGCCCTGAAGTTCTAGAACAAGAGGGTAAAATAGAAATAGGAAAAAAAAAATTCCCGAATCACCATCTAAAGGAGATCCCAGCATGAAAACTTACGGGAATATCATAGCCAAGTTTCAAAGCTTTCCAGTTAAGGAGAAAATATTACCAGCAACAAGAAAAAAAAATTGAATACTGCTGAGCAACAATCAAGATTATACAAGTCCTAGCAGCTTCCACAGTAAAAGACCATAGGTCTTGGAACATCATATTTCAAAGAGCAAAAGAGCTGGGATTATGGCCAAAAATAACTTACCCAGGAAAGCTCAATATAATCTCAAATGAAAAAAAAAGGACATCTAATGACCTGAAAGACTTTAAGGTATTTGTGACCAAAAAAAAAAACCAAAACAAAACAACTCAATGGAAAATTTGAGATATGAGATCCAAGAAAAATGTAAGGTAAACATTAAAGACCAATTATAAAGGACTCAATAAGGTCAAATTCTTTCTTATATTTGAAAATGTTATCGGCATTCTTAAAATTCATTATTACTTAGGTGTATTAGTCATTAGGGTAGGACTTTTTTATTTTTTTCCCTTTTAGAGCACCAAGGTAATGAAGTACCTTTGATGAGTCTGGCCTTTGTTTCTTTGATTAAATCAAGAGTCTTTGTTACTTTAGGTAATTTGGAAGAAAGGTTGGGGCTGAGCTGAGTATGATGGGATAATTCTAAAAAATAAAATTGGGTAGGAAAAAGTTAAAAAAACTAATTATCTCATACAAATAAGGTATGAAAGGAAGAACTGATATAGAGGAAGCAGGTGGGGCGGAAAGCTGGTAGTGCTAGAACCTTACTCTCATTAGATCTGGGGTAAAGAGGGAATATATACATCTAGAAGGGTATAAAAGTCTTCTAAATTTATAAAGAAATAAGAGGGTGAAGGCATAGGATAAGGGAGGGACTGTTAGAGGAATGGGTAGAATGAAGAATATGGAGGAGGCTAAGGAAGGGATACTTTAAAAAGGTGTGGATAAGGGAGGTAGTGGTTAGAAGCAAACTAGACTATAAGGAGGGATACGGTAAAAATCGAAGCTGAGAATAGTGAGAAAAATAGGGCAGGGAAATACACAAATAGTAATTATAACTTTAAATGTGAATGGGAGGAATTCTGAATAAAACTGAAATAGATAGCAGAATGGATTAAAAACCAGAATCTGACAGAATATTGGAGGGCCAGGAAAGAGGATAGGATAGGCAGGTTCTTTTAGAAGGTTGTGTAGAATAAGAATTAGGAGAGTGTCAGCCAATCCTAGATCCTTCCCACAGTCTTTCTGTATGTAAAATATATCTTGGCCTCTATTAAGGTACTCAGATTCAATCTGGCCTGCTTGCATTAGCAATACAAATGCTTGGATTCCTTAAGAGTCTGGCCAACATGGTGGATCTTTAATAAATCTTGGTTTTCTTTGGCTGAACACACACACAAAAAAAAGAATTAGTAGAGTGAAGGAGAGGATAAGGGAGGGACTCTTAGAGCAGTAGGTGAATTAAGGAAATGGAGGGCAAGATAGTAGGCAAAAGTAAATTAGATACCTAAGAAGGGATAGGTTGAATAGGGTGAAGATAGTAAAGAAAAATAGGATGGAGGGAAATGCACAAGTAATTATAAACTTCGAATGTGAATGGGATGAATTTACCCATAAAATGGAAATAGACAGCAGAATGGAGGTTTAGAAATCTGAATTCAACAATATGTTGTTTACAAGAAATGCAATAAAAAAATGAGAGATATACCCAGAGTTAAAATAAAGGACTGGAATAGAATTTATTATGCTTCAGCTGATGTAAAAAAAGCAGGGGTAGTAATCATGATCTCAAAGTTAAAGCTAAAATAGATTTAATTAAAAGAGATAAACAAGGAAACTACACTATATCTCATCAATAATATTCAACATTATTTTAGACCATATTGTAGACAGTATAAAATACCTGAGAGTATACTTCCCAAAATAGACCCAGGAACTACATAAACATAATTATAAAGTATTCTATACAAATTAAGTCAGATTTAAATCATTGGAGATATATTAATTGTTTAAGGGCAGGCAAAGCTAATGTAATAAAAATGACAATTTTATCTAACCTATTCAATGCCATTTTAATTATATTACTTAAAAATTATTTTACTGAGTTAGAAAAAATAACAACAAAAGGACAAAAGGTCAAGAATTTCAAAGAAACTAATAAAAAATGTAAAGGAAGGATATTTGGAAGTACCAGACCTTAAACTATATTACAAGGCAGTAAATATCAAAACTGTCTGGTTTGAGTTAAGAAATAAAAGGTAAATCAGTGAAATAGAGTAGTCATACATAGTATATGTAGTAAATAAAAGGCCATAGTAATCTTGTGTTTGACCAATATAAAGATTTAAGGTTTTGGAATAAGAATTCATTATTTGGTAAAAGTTGTTAGGAAAGCTAGAAAGGAGTCTAGCAGAAATTGAGCATAGACCAATATCTTAAACCATGTATCAAGATAAAGTTAAAACGTATACACAACTGAGATATAAAGGGAGATATAATCAGAAAACTAGAAGAACATGGAACACATTACCTATTAGACTCATGGATAGGACAATAATATATGAAAAAAAAAGAAGGCATTGTGAGGTATAAAATGGATAATTTTGAATTTAAAAGTTATTGTACAAATCAAACCAATATAATATAATATAATATAATATAATATAATATAATATAATATATAATAATATAAGATTGGAAGGAAAGCAGAAAATTGGGGAAAAAACTTTCATAGACAATCTCTCAGCTAAAGGTCTAATTTCTGAAATATGTAAGGAACTTTGTCAAATGTATAAGAATATACATGTCATTCCCCAATTAACAAATTGTCAGGGGATATGAACGAGCAGTTTTTCAATGAAGAAATTAAAGCTATATACAGTCATATGAAAAAATGCTCTAAGTCATTATTGATTGGAGAAATGCAAATTGAAACAACTTTGAGATAATATCTTACACCTACCAGATTGGCTAAAATGATAGATGCCCTTCAATTGTGGAATGGCTGAGCAGGTTGTAGTATGTGATTATGATGGAATACTACTGTGATATGAGAAATGATGAGTTGGTTGATTTATGGAAAGACTTGGACCTATGAAGGAAGATGCTATCTACCTCCAGAGAAAGAACTGACAAATAGAAATATGTATAGTATGGTCTTACATATATGTGTGTGTGTGTGTATGTGTGTGTGTGTGTGTGTGTGTAGATATATATATGTATGGTATAGATTTGTATATATATTCATGTTTAATTGTAGCCTTCTCTAGGGTGGGGTGGGAAGGGAAGGAGAAAAAAAAATGTCCAGCAGAGAACAAAAGAAAACTTAGAAGGATGCACAGAAAAGCTGGGAGCTTTGAAAACAATGTCTAGCATTTATTACATAGGGATTTTTTTTAAGTAAATAGTTTGAAATGGAAATTTATTGTTTTATATTGAATCCTCTATGTTCTGTTGTGTACATGAAAATGTTTTTTTTTCTTTTTTCATTTTGTATTTAAGTTTAAAATGAATAAATTTATTTTTTGGAAGAAATGTTTAAACGCTGGGGTTTTTTTTTAAAAAAGACCTTAAAAACTTTCTTATATTGATCCTTTTTTTTGTTTCCCCACTATTAAAAAGGTCATTTCACAAAAAAAAAAAGAAATCTATGGGTTTGACTGTAATATACACCTTAAAAGAAAATATTTCAGCTAAATTACATGAATGATATTTATCAAATTTGTAAAGAAATAATTTGATTGTAGGTAGTCCTCACGTGGCATATGTAAATATATAAATATCTTCTGCAAACTGCTTCAGCATCTAACTCTTTTGTTTACTCCAAAGCCTCATCTTGTTAATTTGGAGAGAGCATTAATGACTGAATTCTGCTGAGAGCCTGGCTTTTTACAGTCATCTCTGCATCAAAGAAGGAAATGCAGAGGCCGAGACCGAGAAAGAGACAGGGAGAGTTTAAGTCCATATGTGACTTCTGTATAACTGAATTGGCAATTCGGTAAAATCATTCTGTCATCCTGCAGTGTTTCTGAAATGTCCACAGTAGCGCCACTCCTGTCATTTGGTTCAGTTAACATGCTCTCTACTGATAAGAGGATATTATTTATACTCTGAATTGGGCTCCAGTGCTCAGCACTACTCTCCTCCTCTACTGAATCATTTCCAATAGCACGGAGAATAGAAATACAAATTCTTCCCTCAGGGTAAACGTTTAGACAAAACACCTCACAGGCAATTCTCATCTTCAGAAAACTCAATAGACAGTTGAATGGAAAATTCAGAGCAAGAAAAACAAAACTCAAAACAAGGGCCTTTTGGTCCCAAGATCAAGGATTCTCCTATTTTAAAATTATCTTTATTCAAGGGCCTTTATACCACTACTTCCTGTGAATTTAGTTAGTTGCTTATGATTGATGAAGTGGCCTTCTCCGCTATACCAGATCAGGCCTTCTCAGATCTTTTTTTTTTTTCTCCACAAGAAGTATTGTCTGGCCAGACCTCTTAAGTGTAGTACTTCTATGTTTATCTTACTAAATTCTATCCTAATAGATCTGGCCCATTGAATTTTGATATTTTTCATTCAACATGTTAGTTATCCCTCTTAGCTATGTTTCACCCTCAAATTTTGGACAACTAATCGTATTTATTTTATAAATACTATATATATATATAGATGTACACACTCACATTGTCTCCTCTCCCTATAGGATGTAAGCTCCTTGAGGGTGAAAACTGTTTTATTTGGTTTTGTATTCCTATTACCTAGAATAGTGCCTGGCATGTAAAGGGCACTTTTTAAATGCTTATTGATTTATCGATTGAAATCATTGATACAAGTCATGAACAGCACAAGGCCAAGGACAGTTCTCTTGAAATATTTCATTAGTGCTCTCTCCAAGTGAACATTAATTGACCCATTAATTACTAGTCTTTGGGATATTTTAAACAGTTACAAATCAACCTCAAAGTAATTATCATTCAGCCCACATTTTTCTATCTTGTCTACAAAAAACGAATGTCTTTTTTAAATGCTTTGCTGAATCCAGCTACACTGGTTGACTAGTATGGTAACTTTATCAAAAGAAACAAATGAGGTTAGGCTGGTATGGGTTGTTCTTTCTAAAGTCATAATCATTCCTAATGACTAGATTTCTTGGTGACCAGATCATAAACTATCCATTTAATAATATGTTCTAGAATTTTGTCAGGAATAGAAGATAAGCTCTCCCTTTGCTCATGAACTACACTTTTGAAAAAAACTGGGATATTTGTATTTTTCTGCCCTTGTTGCACAACTTCCCTTTTCCATGATCTTTTAAAGATCACTGAGAGTGGTTCATTAATTAGTTCTGCCAGTTTTTTCAATACCTAGAATGTAATTCATCAAAGCTACAACTTTCTCATTTATTTTGAGTACTAACATCCTGTTTGCCACCTTCACTCTATCCCTTCCAGTCCAAAGATCTTTGTCCTTGGCACTCAAAAGAGAAACAAAATTAAAGTTGAGTAGTTCTGTCTTCAATCACCTGTTCATTATCATTATCCCATCTACCCAAAGAGCAGCCTTTTCTTCCTTGATCTTCTCATTTTCCCTAGGATAGCTAAAAATACTTTTTTGTTTTTAGCATTCAACTCATTTTGAGTTTTAGTGCTTGTATTATTTTTATGAATAGTGTCATTCTTTTGTGTTTATCTTGTGTTTTACTTACCATAGCTTCTCTTCTATGTCTTCTTAAAATCTGGTAAACAGCAGACAAGATGGTGGAGTAGCAGAAAGAAGTACTGGGAGTCCCCTCACTCCTCCCCCTGTTCCCCTGGCAAAACAAACAAACAAACAAACAAAAAAAACCAGAACAAATTCCAAACAGATTTAGAAAATATACCATATGGCATACTGAAATCCAAGAAAAATCACGAGATATTTTTCCAGCACAGGTCAGCATAGGGAGACAGAGAGGTCTGGAAAATGAGGGCGGGGACTGGCCAGAGATGCACAAGTATAGAACATTCCAACACAAGAAGAAGCTGTGCATCAGAGCAAGAAGAGGTTGCAGATCCAGCCTAGAAAGGCCTAAATTTGTAGAAGATGCTGGCAATGGTGCCAATTGACAACTCTTCTTCCAGGAAGCTACTTCCCTCCAGGGCTGACTGAGAAGGAGACTTGGGCCTAGGGGCAGCTTACTTCAGAGTAAGGAGCAGTCACAGGCCCAGGCCCTAGGCTGTGTGCCTGGAGCAAGGAGCAAGTTCAGAAGCAAGTAGCAGCGGCTTGAAGCGTAGAAGCTGAGTAAGTTTACTTCCAGTTTCCAACCCAGTCTGAATTCTGAAGAGAAATAGCCAGGAAAGGAATCCCAGACCAAAGGGAATCCTGTTCTGTCACTTAATCAGTAGAATTTTCCAGCAGGCTCATAATAGCCAAGTCCAACGGCGGTCTACTGAAAGTCCAAACAAGGTAAACTGACAGGCCTATGGCTCAGACCCAGACTCAGGTCAGGAACTTACAGAGCCCAAACCAAAGAGGCAGTGATCAGATTTTGCCCTGACTCAGATTACTTTGAGAACATAGAAAGCTGGCAGGTCCCTAGCCTGATCTGTCCCTGAGATCATGGATAACACAATATCAGAACCCAAAAAAGCAACAGTAGGATCAGACATGCCCCTTCCCAATACACACACACAGACACACAAACACACATACACACACAAACCCCAAAGTGCTCTGAGCCTGGGCCTAATATAAAATCCAAAGTCAGGAAGTAGGTTGAAGAATGAGAAAACAAACAAAAAAAAAAGAATCACACCACAAAAGCTATTACAGTGACAGTGACACTCAAGACATAGATACAGAAAGAATGACTCCAAAAACATCTATAAAGCAAAACATCCATAAGCAAAGCTTCAAAGAAAAACACAGCTTGGGCACAAATGCAACTAGAATTCCTGGAAGAGAAGAAGTTACGGTTTTGAAAAGAGTTTAAAATGTTTTTATAAATGAAATGAGAGTGTGAAGGGGAAAAAAATGTAAAATAAATTAATGCAATGGAAGAAAGAATTGGAAAGGGAACAGCAGCTTGTCATAAGAAGTACAAAACCTTGTTCAAGTATCAAATTCCCCGAATATTAGAATGAACTAAGTAGGAGCTCATGAATAAAAAAAAATACAAGAAATATTAAAAAACAAAGTCAAAAGACTAAAAAAAAGTATAAGAAAATGTAAGATAACTGACCTGGAAAAACAGATCAAAGAGAAAAACATTTAGGAATCATTGGATTAACCCTTTGACCCAACAATGCCAGTACTAGGCTTGTATTCCAAAGTGGTCAAAAAAAAGAGAAAAGGATCTATATGTACAAAAATACTCACAGCAGCTCTTTTTGTGGTAGCAAAGAATTGGAAATTGAGGGGATATCTATCAGTTGAAGAATGGCTGAATAAGTTATGTATGATTATGATAGAATACACTTGTGCTATAAGAAATAATGAGCAGGATGGTTTCAGAAGAACCTAGGAAGATGTATGTGAATTGATACAGAGTGAAGTCAGCAGAAACAGGAGATAATTGTGCACAGTAGCAAAAATATTGTAATAGTGATCAACTGTGAAAGACTTAGCTACCCAGATCAATAAAATGATTCAAAACAATTCCAAAGGACTGATGATAAAACAAACAAACAAACCCTGCTCTCCACTCCCAGAGAGAGAACTGATGAACTCTGAGTGCAAATCGAAGTTTAATTTTTCACTTTATCTTTCTTGCTTTTTTGTGACATGGCTAATATGGAAATATGTTCTGCATGATTTCACATGTATAATTGATATCATATTGCTTGTCTTCTCAATGGGTGGGAGAGGAACTGGAGAGAGGGAGAGAATTTGGAACACAGATTTTTTAAAAAATGTTTAAAATAAATAAATTTAAATATTAAAAAATCATTGGATTACCTGAAATCTATGCCCCCCCAAAGCCTAGACATCATATTTCAAGAAATCTTAAAAGAAAATCTCCCAGATCTCTTAAACCAGAGAATAAAATGGAAATAGAAGGAATTCACTGACCTCCTCCTAAAAGAAACCACAAAATGAAAACTTACCCAGCAAAAGTGAGCATAATCCTACAGGTGGAAAAATGGACTTTTCAAGAAAAAAAAGAACTCATAAAAATTTTTTGATGAAAGACCAGAGCTAAGTAGAAACTTTGAAGTGCAAACAGAAGTCAAAAGAAACATTACAAGGTAAACATGAATAATCATAAAGGTCTAAACAAGGATAAACTGCTTACATTCTAATATGGGGAGATGTATGTGCATCACCTCTGAATCCTATCATCATCAGGAGTCATAGATAAACAGAAGTCCTGGGAGAAATTCTGTTATGTCTTGATGATCTTAAAACAATGGAAAGGGAAAGGAAGAGGAATACACTGGGAGTAGGGGGAAGAGAAAGAGAATGAGGAAAATTATCTCACATGGACAAGGTGATGTTGCAACAATCTGCTAGCAGCTGCTGAAGGGGTGTAAGACCCACCAACGACCAGCTCACAGAATGCCGCCAGCACAGGTTCTTTTGATCTGCTTTACTAAGGAAAGCAACATTAAGGAGTTAACAATCTTACTTTAATCCAGCATACAAATACCATTCGCTTAGTTCAGGCGAAAAAGCCAGCACCCTGAACTTCAGAGCAAATACAAATTACAAACATCAACAGACAGACCTTGTCTGATTCAAATCTCAATGCATAGTTACTAGAGTTTAACAAAGTCTGAACATCCGGGTTTACAAGCTAGAGGGCTCTTAACTACAGCTGCTTAGAGTCTCCACTTTAACACACCTCCAAGAGTGAGAGCCCCTCACAAATAGCTCTGTTCTTGCTTTTTATACACTCTTTAGTGGTCATCAAAAGTCATCTGAGCGACCAGAACTCAGGCTCCTACTATTGGCTCTGGTCTTAGCAACTCCCCTTAGGACCCTGGGGGCTTGACGCCCCATAGGCTTAAGTACCTAGTAGATAGGGGTTTGGGCCTGGGGCTTTGCAACTAGTAAGGCTCAATCAAAGACAATTAATCATTTTAAAACAGTAAGAAAGTCCCACCTTAAATGATATTACAGGTGAGCAATTAGATGTCTATATAAACAGGGAGGAAGGGGTCAGGGGAGTGGCTCACATTTGAACTTCACTCATCTGGACTGGTCAAAAGAAGGAGGAATACGTCAAGATGATAAAGATCCCAGTTTCAGAGAAACCTGGGAAGATTTGTATGAACTGATGCAGCATAAAGTAAGCAGAACCAGGAAAATAATTGATAGTATAACATTGTAAAATGAAAAATTTTAAAAGACTTAAGAACTCTAATCAATGCAGTGATTAACCTTGATTACAGAAGACCAATGATGAAAAATGCTGCCTATCTCCTGCCAGAGGTGAATAGACTATGCAGAATGAGAAATAAATATTATATATGGCCAATTTGTTTAACTATATTTGTTACAAGGGTTTTGTTTTTCTTTTTTTTTTTTAGTGGGTGGAGGAGGTCAAAGGGAGAGAAAACAAATGCTTGTTAATTAATGGAAATAATTTAAAAAAGAAAACAAAAAATTGTAATCAATGAGTTGAGTACAACCACATGGGTCTCTTTAGTCAGGTCTCCTTTTTCTCTCTCACTAGATTATCAGAATTATTTTCAGTTGAATCTTGAAAACTTTAGTCTTCAGAGCTTCCCATTCTGCTTATTCTGACTTAACTTTTAGTTTCAGGCCATGAGTTTGGGCTTACCCTTTGTGTTCAGTTATTCCTATCATGGTTATTCATATGCATCCCCTTCAGTTCTTTATATAGTTGGTATTGAATTGGTTTCAATCTGTTCACTTTTATCCTCCTCACCAACCTTCCAGCACAGTGGCTTATACAGTAGTCACTCAATAAATGTTGAACTATTTCCAGAAGAAATCATTTATCATGTTTATGAAGGTTATAGAATAGAACGCATTCAATAAATGCTTATATAAGATCCTCATGTATTATAGAATCCTGCATGCACTTAGGGCCAGTACATCTCAAAAAAGTTATGAGTTAAAAACAGTTTTAAAAAAAGGCAACCAACAACTAGTCATTTTAGTCAGGGGGTAAAATGACTCTTACAAGGCAAGATGAAAAGATGAGCTCTCTTCAGTCTAAAAAGTGATTTAATAGAAGTTGATAAAGCTATGAAGGGTATAAATGATAGACATACAGACTTGTTCACCTGAACCCTAAATACTAGAGTTATGCATATCTCTGGAAACTTGGAGGTATAAAAACACAATTTTACTCGTTTCCTTGGACTTTTGTCCATCTCTTCAGTTCAGTTCAACAAACATTTATTGATTGTCTGCTCTCTGCATGGCAATCATCCTTTCTTTCACCTTCATTATCTTTCTCGGTTTCTTCTCTGTCCACAAATGTCCCCTACTTTAAAACAGTACCCTCTCTTGACTCTGCTACCCTCACAAGTCACTATCTTTTCTTTCCTCTCCTTCAGTATGAAATCTTTAAAAAGAGTGATCTATATCCCATGCCTTCTTATATACCACTTTACCAAATCATTCCTCATCCCGGACGCCTTGAAATTCAGCTTACCTGTTCACTACTCTACTCAAACCGCTCTCTTCAAAATCACTAATGACTTCCTAATTGCTAAATCCAATAATTTTTTTTCCAGTCTTCATTATCCATGACCTCTGCAGCACTAGGCACTGTTGACTATACCCTCTTGATATTCCTGCTTTGTATTCCATAACCATGCTACTACGCTCTTTGTTTTTGCTCATACCTTTGTGATTACTCTTTCTTTGGCCTCTCTTACTTGGACATTCCTCTTAGTCCCAATTTCTAGTTCTGGCCTCTCCCCTTGAGTTCCAGTACCATATTTCCAACTGCCTGATGAACATCCCTATCTGGACTGGATAGCCTCTTGCCTCAAACTCAACATGTCCAAAATGGAACTCATTTTCTGTATAATATCACCATTTTCTTTGTGCTGGGGGACTATGCAGACTACTGTGAGGATCTCCGCTAGGTTCAACATATCCCTTCCTTTTCTCTCACCACTACATTCAATCAGCTGCCTCTTGGATTCCCAAACATCTCATATCAACCATCCCATCATGTCCACTACCATTTCAACCTCCTTTACTTGGGCCTATGTTCTCTATTCTCTGGTCCTAATGAGTTTGCCCGACTCTGGTTCCTCAATCTTTGAATCTTCACCAGGCTGCCAGAATAATCTTAATCTTTAAAACCCTTCAGTGACTCCTCATTCTTTCCTAAAAAAAGACCACACCTCTTCCGTGATATTTATATCTGATATTTATATAATAAATGTGATATATACACTGATATTTAAGTTTCTCCATGATTTATCTCCAGCCTACTCTTTAAACCTCATCCCACATTCCAGCTAAAATCTCAGTACCTAGATCTAATCTGGCCTTTTCTTATTGGTGCCTTTCTACTATCCCTTGATTCCTGAAATACTTGGACCCTGGCATTTTGGGTTATTGAATCCTTCCCTTTCTTTAAGGACCCACCCAACAGCTTTTTTCTTATTGCTATTCTTAGAATTGATTTCTGCCTCCTCAAATTTTTCTTTTACTGTGTGATGCTCCCCTATGTACTTGCAACTTGCATTATACTTATGGGAGGAGGTAGTGTCTTGTGCTCCACCATGTAACAGCATCTCATGAATAACAAGCATATACTAAATGTGTTGAACTGACTGATTTTAGAGGCAGCTCAGTGGAGCAGTGCATGAGAGCTGGGTCTGGAGTCAGGAAGACTGAGTTCAAATCCGGCCTCAGACACTATTTGCGTTACCTTGGGCAAATCCCTTCATTTCTGTCAGTTTCTTCGACTACAAAATTGGGTTAATAGCAACTACTTCACAGGGTTACTGTGAAGATCAAAAAAGGTAACATTTGTAAAAAGCACTTAGCACAGTGCCTGGAACATAATAGGCACTATATAAATGCTTCTTCCTTTCCCCTCCCAAACACTGTGGCTATTAAACATATGAAACCCATGGAAGGTTATACCAACCGAAAATATAAGATGAGGTGGTACAGAGAATAGAGCACTGGTCCTGGAGTCAGGAGGACCTGAGTTCAAATCTGGCCTCAGACGCTTGACACGCTTACTAGCTATGTGACCTTGGGCAAGTCACTTAACCCCAATTGCCCCACCTTACCCCCTCCAAAAAAAAATATAAAATGTGCCTTATTTTACAAAATATTCCACATTATATATTGTCATCTTTGTTTAAAAAATGATTTATACTTTAAATTTGTGTTTATCTAACAGAATGCTACAATAAACCCTTATATAACCACCCCTATTTTAAAAAACCTGTATTTTAGTATATTGGACTTTCTTATATATGCTGGTCCTTTGATACTGTTTCAGGATCCAGTCCAACGAGCATTTATTAAATAACTATTATGTGCACAGTACTATGCTAGTCACAGTAGATGTTAAAAACAGCTCCTGCCCTCAAGCATTTTGTAATCTGTTGAGGTGAAGGGTTCAATTACTCAACTAGCATTTATTATATATCATGAGGTGTCAGGCATATGTGAGATGAACATATATGATAACTTGAGAGAATATGTGATATTCTTGAAAAACTTCCTGTAAGAGTTGGCAAATGAATTGGGCCTTTAGAAGCTAGAGATTCTGTGGGGCAGGAAAAAAAGGAATAGACTCCATGGACATGGGATAGAAAGCCAAGTTCAGGGAGTGGCAAATGGGACAGTGTGGCTGGAACATAGAAATGTGAAAAAAGCCGCAAGAGGTAGATTGGAATTGGGTTATAAAGGGCTTTCAACATCAGACTCCTTAATTTTATAATAGTTAAATACTTGTTTTTAACAGGGTCCTTCTGGCACTCCCAGAAATAAAATCCTTCAAATGGAACCTAAGGCTTCTGATGTGGTGACCAAGGCACATACTATCCAGGCAGGTATGCAGTTTTTCTGTATGTGGATTAGATTAAAGATTGTATCAACTATTGCAATATAGTAGATCTTATTATGGTGAGGCTGCATGTTAGGTTCCAGATGGTTTTAGGTGAATTCTTGGACAGTTTCCTACAGTAACATTATAGAATTATTTAGAAATCCCTGGACACAATAGATAGAGCGCCAGGCCTAGAGGCAGGAACACCTGAATTCAAATCTGGCTTCAGACGTTTACTAGCTATGCGACCCTGGGCAAGTCACTAAACTCTGTATGCCTGTTTCTTCATCTGTAAAATGAGCTAGAGAAGGAAATGGCAAACCACTCCAGTGTCTTTGACAAGAAAACTCCAGAGTAAGGGACCATGAAGAGTCAGACACAACAGAAAAACAACTAAACAACAAAGGACACCTGCTCTCCAACCTTCCTAGGTTGTTAGAGAGGATAACCACCATTTCTCCTAGGAAACATTCCCTGCTGCTAAGACTACAAGGTTGAAAATTGTAGAAAATAAAAGAACTGATCTGATTTGGTATGATTGTATTTCATAGGACAGAGGACAGCTGTCTCCAATCAACAAATATTTGAGTATTTCCTATGTGCATAGCACCTTAAAGACCGACCTACCCATCAGAGCTGTTAAACATGGAGATGGGCAGCTTAGACAATGTCCCTTCTCACTCTCATGTTCAGATCACAAGGCTGCACCAGCAGGTGTTACTGCCCTGGACTATAGAGCCTCCCTTTCACAAAGCGTAGTCAGATTCTTATGACAATGCTGATTTTGCCTTGCAGGCTCATCACAGTTGATGCAAACGTCATCTAGTAGAACTTCAATCTAATGATAAGGAAACCAAGGTCCAAAGAGGTTATGACTCAAGGTCACATGGCTAGTACAACAGACCAGAATTTGAACTGAAATTCTGTGACTTAAAATTCAGCGTTCTTTCCCCTGGGCCATGCAGGGCTTTGTGTTACAATGGACTTCTCGCTTGCACTCACCCTACAAATCCAATCAAGTATCAAAATCTTATATTCATGGCATCTCTTGTATTTTTTCTCTAGTCACACACCCTTACCCTTTTACTAAGCTCTACTCTGGACTCCTTAAATAGTTTATTTTGGTATTGCTATCTGAAGTCTTTTCCCACTAAATCAGTTGCCCGCTCAGCTGCTAAATTCCAAACTAATTTTTCTAAAGCACGAATCTGACTAGTCCTTGCCTCTTCTCTCCTAAACTGCAGTGGCCCCCTATTATCTCGAGGATGAAATATAAAAGTCTTGTCATGTAAAGCCTTTCCTACCTTTCCAGTTTTTTTATACTTGACTCCCTTCTAGCTACAATGACCTAATAGTTCCTCACTCAGGACAGATAACCCATCTCCCTATTCTGCATCTTTTCAGTGGCTGTCCCCCTTGCCTGGAATGCTTTCCTAACCTGCCTCCTGACTTTCTTCAAGACAGTTAAAATCCCACATTCTGCAAGCCTCTCCCAGTCCCCTTCACTTTCCCCAATTAGTGCTAGCCTTCTGAATTTTCCACCTATACCATACAAATCTTGATTGTCCATGGTTATTTGAATGTCACTTCCCCATTAGATTTGAGCTACTTGGATGGTATTGTAATTTGGGGGGGGCATAGGCACTTAGCACACAGCCTGGCGTGTGGTCAGCCCTCAATTAATACTTACTGACTTGATTGTTGTACCTGTATGAGTCTCTATTAATTTTCACCTCCATGTATTTACTTGCCCTCTTTGCTGGACTGGCCATCATTCCTGCCTTGGAAGGAGGGAGAGCAATCTTTGTCCATTTTAAGACCAAGCCTCTGACCCTCCAAAAAGCCTTCCTAACCCTACTGCACACCAAACAGTATATTAGTTTTTGTTTTGTTTCTGTACAATTTGCACTCTGCCATGCTTTTTTCATTCCCTGGCAGGAGCATGGTGATCATGACATGGCACAGATGCCATCCATTAGGTATTTACTACAATAACTTTAACTAGTCTCACTGCTTTTCAGCTATCTTTTACGTGCTGCTTACCAACTCCCTTCTGTTCGATGAACGTCCCATTCTCGAACTGACAACCCCCACCTCCTCATCTTCAGCTCCTTCACCCAGTTATTTACACTCAGTCAAATCTCGTGAGGGAAACATGTCTTTCCCTTGAGCCACGGCTGACCCCTCCACTTTAGCATTGGGTCTCCTTTCCCTCTCAGCACCTTTTGCTCTCCAGCCAGTTACACATTCTCCATCTTCCAGTTTCAGTATCTCCCTCTCACAAACTCTTTGCTTCTCTGCATATGATGCTTAGGTCTCATCTACTCTAAAAAGCAAAAAAAAAAAATTTAACTTGTTTACTATCCCCACAAGGTACTGTACCATGTGTGTCATCTCCCTTCCTTCTTCTTTTGTGCACAATTAGCCTCTGCTTCCTTCTCCTTCTGGATTCCTCATGCAGCATGGCTTCTATCTTCACCTCTGAACTGAAACTGGACTCTCAAAGAACCCCAATGATCTCATCTAAACTATACCAGCTTTTTCTCAATCCACATGTTCCATGCTCTCTCCGGTATCTCACCCTTCTGGCCCTTTGGTTTGTAGTAGTACTGTTGTTCCTACCTTATACGTTCCTGTCTCGTTTTCTTACTCCTACAACGTAACCATATGCCAAAGGCTGAACTTGGCTCCCTTCCCTTCTTTTCTGACCATCTCATCCACGTCCCTTCTTCAGCTATTATCTGAGAAGACAACTCACAAGCCAATATTCCTGGGCCTGACCTCTCCAAGCTGCAGCCTGCCATTTCCATCTTCATGCCCCACAAGACTCTCAAGCTCAGCATGTCTAACATCCCATTCTTGCACTTCACTTTGCTACTTTTAATCAACTGAACCACTGTTCTCCCAATCTCCAAGCCCATTACCTCAGCCATCTGATACTTCATTTTCCTTCCAACCAGTCTGGTCCCATTCTTACCATACTCACTGCCCCCAACCTATGATCTAGGCTAACAGGTTGTTTCCATGCCTTTCCTCTTTTCCACCTCCCATCTATGTACCGACGCTAGAATGGTGTTTCTGCCACGCAGGCATCATCAGCTATTCTACTGCACTCCAAAACCTACCAAAGTCCATAGTCCTTACATTTTTGTTTTCAAGGCCCTCCTCAATCTAGTTCCAACCTACCTTTCCAGTGTTCTTACCACTCCTCAAATATATTCCACGTACTTCATCTACACTCGATTATCTGCCACCTCACAAACATACCATGTATTTCTACCTTCAAGCCTTTGCTGAACCTGTTCTTTAGGCCTGAAATGTCCTCCCATCAACTACTCCTCATCTTTATTTACTGATATCCTGTCCATCTTTTAAAGCTTAATGCCACATATTCCATGTAGCCTCCTCTAATCCCTCACTTGAGAAGTTCCTAAGCTTAGTTCACACATCACTTATATACTTACATTAAAACTGTATGTAACAGAGGCTTATCTTGCCTACTCCAACATAAGGGCAGAAACCCTCTCTTATGTGTGCTTATATCTCTCAGATACTTCATAGAGTGTTTGTGAAATGAATGAACTTGTGCTTTCTAGTTCCTTCATATATTTGTTTTATACCCTCAATCAGAGTCATAATGGGGCTGAGTACACTGTACCCAGCTCCGTTGTGGAATAAGCATTCAATAAATAACTGAATGAATAAAACCTGCCCCTCACGAGAAGTAGATGATTCGGAATTCATTGCCATGTTCGTTCTTCCCCAACTCCCAAATTCCTTCCCTAACCCTCTTCGTGGACCCCCAGCCCCAGACTTAATACAAGGGAGTAAGATTGGTGGGAAGACACAACTTCATTTGCACCATGGTTTCTTTTTTTTTCTCCTTTTTTTGGGTTCATTTTAGTAAAAACATCATATAAAAGGCATTGCAGCCCCTTTTCCCCTCCTGGGGGTGATCCGTCAGGTCTGTCTGGGTTGAGGGATGTTCCAGTGAGTCACAGCTCATCATGAGAAATGTGCAGGGCGTGGTCACACAAGTCTGCAGGCATAAACACAAAATCAGCCACGACAAAATCTTGCAAACAAATGATACCATCATGCTGACATACTCCAATGAATACATATGTATGTATATCCATGTATACACACACATATGTATAAAAACAGAAATAAAATCAGAATAGCTACTAGCATCATGCTGGCATACACACCCCCAAACATTCTCTGGAGTATGTGCTTACGTATTAAACCTTTTCAAAATACCATCCCATTTCTACTCTTCATCTCTTTACCCCACGTGTAGACGTGCCACTGAGCCTTGGGGGAAGCAAATAAGAGCTAGTAGTTGGGGACAGTGGGAAGTAAAGGGTAGAGAGGCAATTATGAAGCCCAGGTCTCCAAGGGAGGAAGGAAAAAACACAGGCTGTAGTCACGAGTATAGAGAGGTGAAGAAAGGGAAAGCTTACCTGTACGTTTGCTACAGAGCCGGTCTTTGACATTATCGGTCTCTCGGGAAAAGAACTCAATGAGCTCATCCTCGTATTCTTCTACAATACTCTCACACTGTAAGTCCAAAGCACAAGTCAAAGTGAGGGGTGCTGACATGGAGCCCTTTGCCCCAACCTCCGCAAGAGAAACTAAGGCAATACCCTAATTCTGCCTCAGCAACCCCAGAACACTTGAAATCCCACTTTGCCATTGGCTTCTTAGCCCTCACCGCAAATTTGAGGCTGGCTCTGATGTCTCCATCAATTCGAATGCCTTCCATGTCTGGCTCATTAGCTCTCTTGTCCCGGCTCACTACCCGTATGTAATTCTTTCGATGAGTGGTGGGGTCAGCCTGTTCCCCGTATTCCTTCATTTGCTCACAAACCCGTTCCAGCAGTTCTGTCAAGTGGGCTTCTGAGCGGGCATAGGGCACCTAGGAGGGCAACACACAAAAATCCTCACCTTGGCTCAATCCCTCCCATCCCTGTGAATCCACAGAGGTCATTTCCCCAAATTTACATCATTATTTTCCTTCTGAATGTAATTTGAAACTAATGAGCTCCAGAAAGCCTTCCCTGATGAACTAACAAGTCTGTTACCTACATTCCATAAGCGCCGATGAACCAAGTTTATGCAACATTCATTTCTGTTTACTGCTCTAACAAATAGAGAAAATTCAGCAAATATTCATCTCCAATATACTTTTCTGCTCATAGTGGATACTGACTGTCTGCTGGCAGGAAAGACACAGGGTGCTCAAGGTCCCCAACCTGGCCATTAGGGATCAATGCTTACTCATCTTCTTCCTTATTAGGGATAGCCCAATCTTTCCTATTACTCTCCGAGTTAATGTCTCATTACTCCTAATGAGATCAAAGCCACTTCTGCCAGGCTAGGTATCCAGGCCCTGCTCAGAGCCGACAGAGCTACTTAATTTCAGAGAAAGTATGAATTACCTCCACAAATGACTGGCTGCCGTCTGGGTTGATACGAAAGGAACCCATCTGGATGGTCTTCTTGGGGTCTACTTGGGCAATTTCCCACTCTAGTTCATCCACAAGAGCCCTGCAGGCTGGAGGAATGGGAGCAGCAGAGGAGCATAAAGGATTGCTTTAGAGATCATTTTAATTGGGGGTTTTTAACCTGGGCTTCACAGACTCCCAAAGGGTCTGTGGATAGATTTCAGGAGGTCCTTAAACTTGGATGGAAAAAAGCTATTTTGATAACTGTATTTTGATATGATTGGTTTCCTGTGTAATTCTATGTATTAAAACTATGATTAACTATATGAATACAACTATAAAACACTTTTCATACAAATAAAGTCAGATCTAAACAACTAGAAAAATATTAATTGCTCATGGGTAGGCCAAGCCAATAGAAAATCAGTGCCATACCAATAAAACTATCAAATTATTTCACAGAGCTGGAAAAAGTAATAAAAAAGGGGCAGCTAGGTGGTATAGTGAGTAGAGCACCCACCCTGGAGTCAAGAGGACTTGAGTTCAAATTTGGCCTCAGACACTTGACACATTTACTAGCTGTGGCACCTTGGGCAAGTCACTTAACCTCAATTGTCCTGCTTTCCACCTCCAAAACAAACAAAAAAACCCAAAAAATTACATCTAAAAAAGTAATAAAAAAAATTCATCTGGAAGAACAAAAGCCCAAGGATATCAAGGGAATCAAAGAAAAATGTGAAAGAAAGTGGTCTAGCCATACCAGACCTTCAACTGTATTACAAAGCGGTAATTATCAAAACAATCTGGTACTGGCTAAGACGTAGAGTGGTGGATCAGTGGAACAGATTAGGTATAAATTACATTATAGTAACTGACCATAATAATCTAGTAACTGATAAACCTAAAGATCCAAACTTTTGGGACAAAAACTCATTATCTGACAAAAACTGCTGGGAAAACTGGAAAATAGTACGGCATAAACTAGGTGTCTCACACTGTCTACCAAGATAAGGTCAAAATGGGTATGTAATATACACATAAAGGGTGATACCATAAACAAGAGAGCGTGGAATAGTTAGGTTTATGGATAAGGGAAGAATTTAGGACCAAAGAAGACATAAAGAACATTACAAAATGTAAAAGATAATTTTGATTATATAATTTTAAGGTTCTACACAAACAAAACCAATGCAACCAAAATTATAAGGAAAGCAGAAAACTGGGAAAAAAATTTGCAACAAGTATTTCTGATAAAGGGCTCATTTCTCAAATATATGGAGAACTGAGTCAAATTTACAATTCATTCTCCAATTGATAAACGGTCAAAGGATACGAACAGACTGTTTTCAGACAAAGAAATCAAAACTATAGTCATATGAAAAATATGACTATGGATCACTATTATTACTATTGATCTGAGAAATGCAAATTAAAACAACTCTAGGTATCTCCTCATAGCTATTGGAGTGGCTGATAAGACAAAGAAAGAAAAATGTTGGATGTTGGAGGGGATATGGGAAAACCGGGACACTAAAGCACTGTTGGTGGCGTTGTGAACTGATCCCTTTTGGAGAGGCATTTGGAACTATGCCCAAAAGGCTACAAAACTCTGTATAACCTTTGATCCAGCAATACCACTGATAGGTCTATATTGTAAAGACATCCCCCCAAAAAGGAAAAGGACCTATTTGTACAAAAATATTTATAGCAGCTCTTTTTATTTTGTGGCTAAGAAGTGGAAATCAAAGAGAGGCCCATCAATTAGGGAATGGCTAAACATGCTGTGGTATATGATTGTAATGGAATACCATTGTGCTGTAAGAAATGAGAAGCAGGATGATTTCAGAAAAACCTGGAAGGACTTGTACGAACTGATGCATAAGGAAGTGAAAAAATCAGAACTTTGTACACTGTAACAGTAACACTGTACGATGAATTGCGAATGACTTAGCCATTCTCAGCAATACAATGATCCAAGAAAACCCCAAAGGGCTAATGATGAAGCATACTTTGAAGAATACAGACTGAAGCATGCTATTTTTCAATTTCTTTCTCTCACCTTTCTTTTCGATCAATATGAAAACGTTTTACATAATTGCACATGTATAACCTATATCTGATTGTTTAACATCTCAGGGAGTGGGGAGAGGAGGAAGGGAGAGACTGAATTTGGAACTCAAAACTTTAAATAAATATATTAAAAATTTTAAAGAAAAGAAAATATGATTCTGAGTAGGGATCCACAGGCTTCCCCAGACTGCCAGAAAGGCCCAGGAGGTTAGCCGGACTGCGCGGGGGCGGAAGCCCCGGGCCCCCGGACTCGGGTGACTCCCTCCCCCGCCCCTTCCTCCTGCCGGTCTTGGCCTTTACCTCCACAGTGCAGGTCCTGGCTCTTCCGCGCCCACGCGGTGCCCAGCAGGACGGCCAGGAGCAGGGCCAGGCCCCCGCCGCCAGCCATGGTCCGCGCGACGCCGGGGCAGCTCCGCCTGCCTGCGGTGGAGAAGAGCGGCCGGGGATGAACAGCGGCCCAGGCCTCCGCCGCCTGCGCCTGCCTCCCGCCCCCCGGCCCGCGCTGCTCCCACCTCAGCCCCCCGAGCCCTGAAGCTCGAGGGCAGCAGCCGGTCGGGCGGCCCCCACGTCAGCCTAGCACCCCCTACCCGGGAGCTGAGAGCGGCAGATCGGGCTGTTCCGGGGCTCTTCGAAGCCGCCCCACTCCGCGCCCGTAGCCTCGCGGCCAGTCCGCCCGCCCAGCGGGACCCAGCCTCCCGGCGCAAACAGACGCCGCAGCCCCGCGGCTCGCAGCACAGGCTCGTCGGGTCTGGCGGCGGCAGCAGCAGCTCCTAGGACCCCGGCGCCGGGTGGCAGGACCTGCGTGGCAAGGGGAGGAGGCGTGGCCAGAGGGGGCGGGCCGGAGAGGCGAGGGCGAGGCCGAAGGAGCGGGACGAGCAGGTGAAAGGAGGGTCCTAGGTGCAGCGGAGCGGGTAACTACAACTCCCGAGAAGCTTTGCGCCAAACGGGAGCTCCCGCCGTCTGGCACTCGGCTTCCTGCGACCCTCCCCTGAGAAAGGGTGACTACATGCAAAGAGGTAAGAGAAGGCAAGAATAAGGAATTCGACGCCGCGTTGCCCACAAAGATGGGACCGTGACACTCCACCACTGGAGTTTTTGCTTTTATTTTATAAAACATTACATTGCAGACAAAGCTTAGGAAAAGGGTTATCAGCAGAAGCAACCCTGCTGAACTTTGTAGCCAAATGGTCACAGGCCTGGGACATGGAGGCCCTTTGGCAATGCCCTTGTGTGTTTTGCTCTGGCCCCCGGAAGCGGTACCTTCTGGATCCTCCATACCTCTATCACTTAAGTCCAGAGCTATTGACCCTTATTGTCATTGCCCCACACTATCGTCCCTAGCCAGCTAGGGAGTGTTCTGTGTTAACTAGCGGTACTGCTGCTTCCTTTCTGGGCCAGTTTTCAGGTTTTGTTCTCCGTGCTGCCACAAGGGTAGAAGGGAGCTCAGCTCCTGCATATTTTGTAACATCCTAGCTGCACCGGGAAAATTCCAACAGTTCTAATAATAGCACCATCAGCAGAGTCCCTATAGGTCTGAGTTGGGGCCTGGGGCCTAGGCCCTGTCCCCAGGGCAGTGCTGGAGAGGGGGAGGCAGAGGACCAGCGACTGGAGAAGCCACCTCTCCCTGATGCTGCTTCTGTGGTGTAGCCACTGAGCACTCAAGAAGGGGGGACTGGAAGGATGTGGCTGGAAAAGAGCAGTCAGAGTGCCAGCACAGTGGAGAACACGGCTGAATCTGTCAGACACAAAAATGAGAACGTGAGCCTTCGAGTGAATGAAGAGGCAGCACTTGGAATACTTCATGCAGACAAAATAAGTTAGAAGGAACAAAGGACATAGTTTGGGCCAGGACAGCAAGGGAAAAACAGGGCTTGCAGGGGAATAAGGTAGTAGTGAATCCATTCACAATCGTGCACACAAACAATATACACACCCAAAAACAAAGCTAGCTTTTCCCTGATCCCAAATCTTACTCTTGGGGCTTGCCTGGCCATCAGGCTCAGGAACCTTCCAATCCATTTTTCGGCCCTTCTCATAAAGCCCCTTGAGCACTTTGTGGAAGGACTCTGGTTCGCTGCCATTTTTGCTTAACTCCAGATACTTTCGGTAAAGTTGAAGAGCTGTTCGGGCATCCTCAATGCTATCATGGGTCTCTCCTTGGATCTTGAGATCTGAGTAAAGTAAAGTGGTTTGAGGCTGAAGTAGAAGGGAGAAAGATTACGACTATCAGCCCCACCTTTTCCCTGCCATTTCCTTAGGGAAGGAGCAAATCACTCCCCTACAGCAGACATGGAGGCTCTTGGACCTCTTAATCATTATTACATGAAGAAGAAAAAGCCCTAAGTCAGAGGACCTGGGTTTAAATCCCAGCATTGCTATTTATTACCTGTGACTTTGGGCAAATCATTTAACTTTTCTACACCTGGTTCCTTATCTGTAAAGTGAGAAGTTGATTTTTCTAAAGTGCTTTTCAGCTTTCAATCCTCTGCGCCTATTATATGCCACAATTATACTTTACCACCACTAACCAAAGTTGTCCTCCTTCCTTTCTCTCTCCCACCTCCATTCATTTTCCCCTGACAATTTCACCCTGAGGTAATGAGAAACATGGCACCTCACCCAAGAAATACCAAGCAAGGAAGCGCAAGGAGATCATTCGTTTTCGGGGCATGTGGAAGAGGTAGACAGTATCGATGACCTGGTCTTTGGGCACCTAGCAAAGATAAAAGTGGGAAGTTAAGGGCTGAGGAAGTGGAAGTTAAGAGCTGAGACACTCGATTCTCATCTTTAGTACTGGAAGGAGGGCCCAAACTCCAGAAACATACCCCATTCACTCCTTGCCTCTACACCCTTCTCCCACAAATACTCAGGGAAAGTATAGTCCGAACCATGAGATTGATGACCCGGAAGTCCTTCTGCAGTCCATGACCCACAAACTTGACACCAATGTCTATAAGGAAGCGAAGTTTCAAATAGGTAGACTTGAGAGTGGTAAGGTGCTTAGAGGAAATCTTAGCATCCAGGTCTCCAGGCTTTATCCCTGAGTACTGGGTCAAGTAATCCACCACCTAGGAGGGCAAAGAATAGAAAAAGTCATCCCAGGAGAGGGAGCCTCCATGAGGTTTTAAGATCATCAGCATAGGTCTTCCTCTGTCCAAGCTCTCAAGTCTCCTGGTACCTGCTCTTGTGTAGAGATGTAGTCATCAATGAAGGGGACACCTTCATTTGGCCCTTGGCCCCGGACACAGGTGATTCTAGCCACTGACATCTGGCTTGGTTTGATGGTGGACTTGGTGCCATCACTACGCAGCTCTGCCTCCTCCTATGGCAGTAGGGTAGAGAAGGTTCTTATAGACTTGTCTATCCCTCCTGGGCTCCTTAGGGTTCTGCTCCAAGTCCCCACAGATGTTTGGGCCCAGTTACCTCATTAAGGGTGACAAATTCAGCATCCAGGCCCACCAGGTCCCCGGCCTGTGGCATCTCACTCAGCATCAGTGGGATGAAGGTAGCATGGGTCTTGCGCTGCTTCCGGGCCAGTGAGGCCTCGGCCAGCAGCACGCTTGCTTCAATAGGGTTCTTGACTGGAGGGCAGAGGGGCAGACAGCCAGGGCAAGGATGGGGAGTGGTGAGGGGAAGGAGGCTCAGGGTGACTGGGGACTCTGAGTCTGCATCGTGGCCCCTCAGTAATCAAAGCACATAAGTAGAGGGAATGAAGCCTGGTGGACAGGCTGATGGAGAGGTCAAGCCAGGGAGTTATCAGGAAATACACAAAGTAGAGGCTGAAGAAGGGGCTGAGGGATGAAATAAGAATTTCAAAGTCAGGGTCCTAGTTCAGTTAGCTCAGGGCCAAAAAGAGAGAAGAAG
Organism: Phalanger gymnotis; assembly: GCA_028646595.1. Lineage (NCBI taxonomy): Eukaryota > Metazoa > Chordata > Mammalia > Diprotodontia > Phalangeridae > Phalanger > Phalanger gymnotis. Next base: position 214,314,907 of record CM053623.1, on the reverse strand, counting down.
AGAGGGTATGAGGGTGTTCACAGCTTATGGACAGATAGGAAGTCAAATACTGAGACTATTCAAAGGAAGTGGAGATGGTGGAAAAGCAATGGGGCCAGGCAAAAGGAGCAGAACAGCTGCATGATTGGTGAAAAGGGAAAATCACTTGGCTCACTGTGGGATAAGGACATCTAGTAACAATTTGGGCCCCAATTTTTGGATCTATTTCCAAAGTAAAATCTCTGCCCTGGCATTTTTAACTTTAGTTAAGTTGCTAAGCAAGAATTTCTACATTGTCTTCTAACATTAAACACTAATCCAAAAACTATTAAGAAATTTCCTTGATCCTTAGCTGCCAGAGGGCCCAGTTCAAACTACCCATATCCTTTGCCCACCCTGTACCACTCACTGCTCAGGTTGTATTTGGTGTTGAGATTCCTCTTGACATAATATAAGATGGCGGGCACCTTCCAGCTCATGTCAAATTGCACAGCCTCACACTGTAGAATGGAAGAATCATTGACTGTCTCTGGCCCAACCCTCTGCCTTTTTCTCAATGCAAGTCATGAATTTTTAGCTTTGCTAAATCTTTGTTGTACAACTAGGAACCCATCCCTCCCTCCTGGGTGTGGCTGGGGTTTTTCTAAGTGCCTTGAGATGAAAAGACTAACCTTATCCACAGGTTCAATAAGGAAGTCATTGAAGAGGTACCACTGCTGATGAGTAACACCCTTTAAAGGAAAAAGGGACAGCGCACATCTGACCACAGCGGGTCCACCCTGGGATGAGGAAAGCCACCACGGCCACCATTTTAAGAACCTCCTTCCAATGCCATAGAACTCACCTCTTTTCGCTGGTGGTAGGTCTCCCCAACTTTGATGTGACCCACCAGGCTGCCCCCTGTTCTTGAATCCAGAATGTGGACCACAGTAGCCATAAGGTCATACACATAGACGTTATCCTCCTCTTCCCTGAGTGGGTTCTGCTGTGAGGGGAATACCTAAGTTGTTAAGCCAGGTATAAAAATGGGGATGAAAGGAGAGTTAAGGACAGAGGGCATGGTAAGGAGCACTCTGTCTCTGGGATGTTGAAGTGGCCCCTTTGAGAATCCCTCCTCCTCCCACACAGTTCTGCCAGCATCTATACCTCATCCCCATCAGTCCAGTTGCTGACATCCAATCCCTTGTTCTTCGTCAGCTTCATCTGAATGGAGTATGGAAGCCAGACATTCTTCAGCTCCTCAATGGAAGTGCACAAAGGCCGCCCTTTTGGACTTCCTAGTTCTTTCCTGCCAGACAAGCATCATGGAATGCAGTTAGAAATTCTGCCTGAGATAATAGGAGTTGTCAATATTTCAGCACTCCAGCCACCAGTACGTACCAATCAGCCAGAGCACTCTCTTTGCTTTTAGGGATGTCCCCACCTGCCTTCTTTACTGCCATCTTGAAGGCAAACTAGACAGAAAAGAGATCAGATTCCTCAAAAAGGCCCAGGGATGGGTCCCAGTGTTAGGAAGAAAGCAGAAAGTATCCTGGCATCCCTGATTCCTAGCCCAGCTCCAGACCTCACCTCTGCCTGCAACTTCCAGAAATCAGCCTCTTTAGAGCTGTTGACCTCACAGTTGATAACTAGAACATCTGGGAGACGGCGAATGTTGCGGGTCTGGACCTAGGGAAGGAAACTAGGACGTGAAGCAATCTAAAAGGTATAAAGTTTGGGCCGGGATAAAAAAATCAAGGTCTGCACCCTTGGACTAGGTTAATTTTCCCTGCCCTGAAACCTGAGGACGATACCTATAGATGCTATCCTGCTTGGTCTTAGAGTGGATGGAATCACCAATGTTGGTGAGGGGGAGGATGTAATCCAACCCTGGACAAGACAAAAGGTAGTCTAAAATCCATGTGCTACTCACTGTGGGCTGGTACTTTTCACAGTTCTCACACCAAGCCTGTGTGTTCTGTTCCAGGCAGATGCTTCTCTTCAACACCTGAGCAAAGTCATAGTTCTTCATATTCATACTCTTATCTGAAGAAAGATGAAGCCAGTCACTCTGGTTGCTTCTCCAACTCTACACACCTTTGGCAATGATTACCAACTGTCTCTCCTACTGCATCCCCTCCCCTGCCCACCAGCTCTGTGAAGTCAGGAAGCAGCTTCCCCAAGCCACTTGTCTAGGGCTATACCATTACTGTGGCTCTCAGGATAGGAGAGCGTGAAGAGCAGGGTAGATGACACACGCACTGTTTCTTTGCCACATCGGCACAGGCTACAGTTCTCCATCTCACAACTGAAGAGCTGCCCAATGACTGAGTCTCCTGATGAACAAAAGCTGTTAGGGGCAAAGACGAAGCACAAAGCTATCAGAGAAAGGCACTCCTATACATCAAGGAGCTGAGAGGAGCATACACCTAAGGGACCCCCATGTTCCTGTCCTGTACCTGCCTCCTGCACCCCTGTAAGCCTGAGGACCTTCCTGTTCCTGCATGTCTTGGTGGAGCTGTGTCAGAATAAAACGATTCCACCTCTGGATGAGTCTGGCCAGATTGCCCTTGCCTGAAACCTCATCTGAATCAGCCAGGATTAGTCCTAGGGCTGAGGCTTCAGGGATGGTGCGGAATGCCCTCAGGAAGTTACTGCCCTGTAAGAAAAGAAGAGAATAAGAGGTAATGGAGATGGTTTCTCAATCCTAAGAATTTGGCACAGAGAAGCTGTATGTCTCCACTAGGTGGGTGTCCTCTAACCTGGCAGGGATCACCACGAGACAGGTCTAACATGTGGAACAAGAAGCCCAGCTCACAGCCCAGGCAGAACTCCTTTTGGCACAGGTGGTTCTGGATTAGACAGCGAACAGGCTCGAGGAAGTACAAGACCTAGGAGGAAGGGAAGAAGAGCTCCAGAGTGAGGAAAGGCCAATGGTACAGAATCATAGAAGAAGTAGACTCAGACACATCCTAAGACAGGGGTTCTTAACCTTTTTGTGTGTCCTGGACCTCTATGCCAGTCTGGTGAAGTCTCTGGACTCCTTTTCAGAAACATAATTGAAGGAAATGCTACATTTCAGTTAGGGGTTAATGAAAATAAAGATATAATTTTTTCCCATCTAAGTTAGATACTTCTTGAAATGTATCCATGGGCCCCAGGTTAAGAACTCTTGTCTTAGGAAAAGGGGTGGTAGAAGCCAGGGGGAAATGTGCCTAGTTGACAGAGCTTCAGAATACAGTAGTAGGCATATTCAGTCAGTGGGTCCTCAGCCCTTACCTGGATCATGCAGTTACAATAGGCATTGGGAATGTGGGGTTCCAGCCCAGCAAACAATGTCTTATTGTAGTGCTTAAAGTCAAAATCCTCTAGCCCTAGCTTTGAGTATTTGATGGTCACCTGGAATGAAGAAAATAACCCAGGTGAGAGGTGGGGATAAGTAGGCAGTTCCCCAACCCCTAAATAACCTTTACATTCCTTGGAATGTCTTCCCTACATTCAGGGTGGAAGACTGGGGGTGGGGTGAGGGGAACCCTACCACTCCTGCCCAGTTAACTAATAAAACAGGTTATCTACTTCAGCCTCTCCAATCCTTTCCTATTATAAGACTTCTCTCTGCAAGGCATATCAGCACAGGTGTTCCTCCCTTTCCCTGACCCTTAGTACCTTTCGGTATTTTTTGGAGACCATATAGAGATGTGGTTCTTCTTCCCGCCCTATAGGTGATTCAGGAACCTGGTTGAAGTTGTCAAACTCACTATCCAGCTCCTTGAGGCGGTAAGGGATCTAAAGGAAAGGAAAAGCATGCAGGCACGAAATCTCTGACATCATCTTTCTTACCCCATATGACCACTTAACCAAATCTTGTCAATCATCCCTAACATTTCTTAACTCAGATGCTTCCTTTCTATTTCTATAATCCTGGTTCAGGCCTTTTATCAACTCACAATTAGATTATTCAGTAATTTCCCAACAGGTCCCTTAATGCCGCTTCATCTCGTATCCTGACATCTAAATTAGATCCATCTCCCTAAAACACTGCTTTTATAGTCACTTCCTTATTCTATAGCTACCTACTACTTAGAGAATAAAGTCTAAAATCTTCACCTTGGCATTCTAGGTCTTCCCATTCAATTTCTATAATCTTTGTACACATATGTAGTAAGCATTCAAAAAAAATATGCTGGTTTACTAAAAGCAGCAGTTACAAGGCTGTCAGAGAAGTAGAACAGAACAGGAATGAGGTAGCACAAAGAGATAAAGAAAGCTGGAGGTGAGGCCTCCCCCTTTCATCTCCTCTCATACACACCTGGTTACGAAGCCTGGTTCGGGGGTTGGGTGCATAGCCAATGAAGCCCACCTTCTTCATGGTGCGCAGAATCTCTGCATCCACTGGTGGTGCCCGCCTACAATGCAGCACGGCTCTGGGGCTTAAGGGGTCATGGGGTCCACAACTGCCCAATTCCCAAGTCCCAGAGAAAGAGGAAAACTGAGGCCAAAGCAAAGGGGAACACTAGCTAATCAGTGGGACAGTGACAGAGCAAGAAAGAGAAAATACCAGTGTCTTGGTCCCTCTTTCCACCTGGCCCAGAGGTAAGCAATTACCTGGGAGCAGGAGCAGAGTTGGCAGCTGGCCAGTCAGAGAGAAGAGTGTCAGTGGTGAGCGGAACTGGGATGAGAGAGAGAGGCAGCAGGTCCTGGTTCCAGTCCAGGGGTGGCAGTGAGTCAACAAGGCAAGGTAGGGCAAATTCAGTTTCACGGGAATACGGGTTGAAAGATGCCTCAGGAGAATCAGCCCAGAGGTGTACACAGCCCTCTGAGTCCCCAAAGGCTAGGGCTTGCTTGCTAGCCGACACATCAAATGTCATCAGCAAAGGCCCCACAGGATTAACATGGAAGATGTCTGCTGGGTTGGCCAGGCCTGTGGGCTCACAAAACTGACACTGCCCTGGAAAGAGAAAGTGAAGACTTTGAGCCCATGTGGAAAATACTGAAGTACTACCCACACCTAGCCACGGGCAAAATTAGTTAAGAAGGGCTACATCCTCACTCTAGTAACAGGCAGAAATTTCCCCACCTATAGAGAGCTATCCATTAGCAAGTAGCAGCCTGATCTGTAATCTCTAAACAACACTTTTCTTGTGTTCTTGGGGGAAGGGGAGAAAGTAAGGGATTATAGCTTCAATTTAGATCCTACAGCCCTGCAAAGAGGTTCCTTCCCTTGTCCCAGGGTCAGGTTTAGCTCTGCTCTACCCCATCCCCTCCCCTCTCCACTGCTGCCATCCAGTTCATCTCTCTATAGAAATTCCCCTTCTCCTGTCACTGTGCACCTGTCTGGGAGATGATGGCAAGGCGGGAGGTATAAGTGGGGATGAAGCGCAGGAAGGCAGGGTCAACGTGCACTTGTAGTGGTGTAATGGCTCGCATCATTCGCAAATCATAGACCTTGAGGAATCGGTCACAGGCCAAACCACTCAAGCGACTAGAGAAGCCACAGGCTGCCAGCAGGTTGCCATGCACATCAAAGTCTGACAAACTCCCTGAGAAGGCATCAAATTCATGCTCCACCTTGAAAGTACGAAGATCCCGAAGAGATACCTATAAGAGGGATAATGCAATCACCCAAGTCATAAAGAACCAGAATGAATGAGGCAGACCTCAAGATCTGGGGAACCAGATAGGGAAGAGAATAAAAGAAGCTGAGAAAGAGAAGGAGTCAAAGAGACGATTTGACTGCTCACTTGCCTCTATGGCACCTGGCATACTGAAAGGAAAAAAGCAGCCAAAATCTGGGAGAAAATGATCCAGTAAGGCAGTAGTAGATAGGAAGAGAGCAGGGCGGTTGGGCCCAATTAATCACCTGGTTAGATAAAAGCCAGGATTGGAAGGACCAGGGGAAAATAAACATGAAGGCACTGCTGCTGAAGTTGTGAACTGGTCTAGTCAGTCTGGAAACCAATTTGGAACTATGTTCCCAAAGTTACTAAACTGTGCTTTATACCTTTGCTATACCCCAAGGAGACTGAGAAAAGGACCCACATGTACAAAAATACTTATAGCAGCAACTTTTGTGATAGCAAAGGACTAGAAATTAAAGGGGTGCCCATCACATGGGGAATGGCTGAACAAACCGCAGTATATGAATATAATGGAATACTATTGTGCCATAGGAAATTATGAGAGATGGTGTCAGAGAAACCAGGAGAAAACATATGAACTGATACAGAGTGAAGTAAACAGAGCAAGGAGAACAATTTATACAATCACAACACTGTAAAGATAAACACCTTTGAAAGACTTAAGAACTCTGAAACAAATAAAGTTAAGAGCCAGGCTAGAGGGTGGCCTGGGCACCAAAATGAGAGAGAACAGGCACCTTGCCAGATGTGTGACCACAGAAGAAAAAGCGACTCGACTGCCTCATGATGGTGATGCCTGGTACCTCCACAGCATACTGGGGAAGGAAGCAGAAGGGAATGTCTAGGAACAGAATGACCCCTCCCATCATCCACTCTCTCTCCCAGAAGAGGGGCAGAACCCCCATCTTAGGCAAGGTCCCAGCCCAGGAATTTTTTTCCCTGTCAGGCCTCTGAGCTTGGGAAGAGAAGATCCCAGGCTTCCCCCACAGCTCCTCCTTGCCCAGGTCTGCACCTTCTGTGTTTCCTGGACAGTGTTGAGGTCAATCTCCAGCACATGGTTTTGTAGTCCACCTACAAGCAGGGTGCTGCTCTCAGTCAGGAGGAGGCTGTGCATGTCCTCACTCTCATCCAGGCTGTGGAGGCAGGGAAAGGGTGAGGACCCAGACACCTTGGATTTGTAGCCCACAGTCCCCAACCTTGGGCCTGAGCCATCTCACAGTGAAGGTTGACTAGGGAAAAAGCTTCAGGTTTTCTTTATCAGTTCAGGGCTAGGGAGCCACTTACAGGTAATCAAAGATAATGAGTCCCCCACGGGCCATGTACTTTAAGTTGTTCTTAGTAAGAAAAAGAACACCATTCTCCAGGCTCTGGATCTGCCGAAGGTCATCACTGCCATTGACTTGGAAGGATGAATAGCGCTCCAGGGCTGGGCCAAAGAATGAGGTGGCATGGCCCTAGAAGAAGGAAAAAGGCAAAGAGAGAGACATACATTGAGTCAAAATACAAGACCATGACAGCCAGTTCCCCCTTCTTCCCTTCTCTATAAAGCAGGCTGTAGCAGAAAAAGGGCTTGGACAGAAGAGCAATCTAGCAAACAATTAACAATTACTTATTAAAAGCCTACCTATGCACTGGGAAGACAAAAACAAAATGAAAGTCTCTGTCCTCAAGGACCTATATGCTATTAGGGGAGGCAATATGTATACAAATAGAATGTAAATTTCTGATGGGGAGAGGACTAACAGCCAGGGGCAAGGCTTCATATCAAAGGTAGTGCCTGAGCAGGGGTATTCTAAGAGGTAGAGGGGTAGGAGTAAAGAGTAAAGAGATGGAGTGATATGTGGAGAGTAGAACAAGACGGCTAGTTTAGCTGACCCATTCTGTGTATGTGCGGGGTGGAGGAGGTTATATAACAAGGCTGGGAGGCTGGATTGGGGCCAGGATGTGAAGGGCTTTAAAAGTTGAACAGAGGGGCTTATATTTTAGTCTAAAGGCAACAGAAACTACTGGAGTTTATTGGGTAGAAGAGTGACACCATCAGACCTGCACTTTAGGAAAATCATTTTGGCAGTTGCTCAGATGATGGACTAGAAACAGACTTGAAGTAGAAAGACCAATTAGAAGGCTTTTATAGTAAGTTCAGGTGAAAGGTGATAGAGGCCTAAACTTGGATGGTAGTAGTCATTTAAATAGAGAGGAAAGGGATAGGAAAGATACTATGAAGACAGAAATATGGAAGTGAGAGAGAATGAGAAGGTAAGGATGAAAATGTGTGAACCAGGGTGATTAGAAGGACAGTGCTACCCTCAAGAGACATAGGGAAGCTCAGAAGGGGGATGAGTTTTAAGGAAAGATCACAAGTTCTGTTTTGGACATGTTGAATTTGAGATGCTTAAAGGACTTCCAGTTAGAAACAGTTGTTGGAGATGCACAAGTGGAGCTCAGGAGAGAGACTGGACTAGATATACAGATTTGGGAGTCTTCTGGACAGAGATGATAATCAAACCTATGGGAGCTGAGGTCACTAAGTGAGGGTGTAGTAAGAAAAGAGAAGATGGTCTAGTCTAGATAGTGAAACAGAAAAGGAGACTAAGGAGATGTCAGATAGGAAAACTAAGGAGAGCTGTAGCATGAAAACCCAGAAGTAGGTAGTCAGCCATGCCAAATGGTGCTCTGATCAAGAGGGACGAGGACTGAGGAAAGGTGAAAAGATGTGGCAATTATGAGATCACTGGTAACAAGAAGGGGGGTGGAGGAGGGAGATGGAAAAAAAGAGAGGATGGGGGGAGGGAAGAGAGGGGGAGGGAGGGAAAGAGGAAGAGGGAGAGAACATGGTTTCAGTTAAATTACTAGTTCTGAAGTCAGAGGATAACCATTGCAAAAGATTGAGAAGTGAGTCTGGCTGTGAAGTGGGGGAGAGATCTAGGTCTCTAGTTGTAGGGTCTTGTGTTTGTTTTTTCAAGATGGGAGAGACAAGGATGTTACCAGTGATGATCCAGGAGGTGTGTGGAGGTAGGGGTGGGGAATTACAAGGGCAATCTATTTGAGAAAACAGGAAAGGCTGGGATAGATGGTAGATGTAGAGGTGTTGGCCTTGAGAAGAACCACTTCTTAATCAGAGACTGGGGTACAGGAAGAGCGTGGGGGATGTCCAAGGGTTCTGAGATGTGGAGAAGAAAACAGGGAGTTCATAAGTCTTCTCTGTCTCTGTCTCTCTCCCTCCTTCCCTGTAAAAGTATGACATGAGGTCCTCTGCTAAGGGTGAAGCTTGAAAAGAGAAGAGGAGGTTTAGACAATCTCTGTAGGGAGTGGGCTGGAGAATTAGGAAGAAGCAAAAGGATAGTTTGTTGAGTTAAGGGCCTAGCTCAGACTACATCAATCTGTAATGGACCTAGTCAGTTCAGGATCATGATTTCTTCAATTCTGTTCCACAGAAGTTGAAGAGGAGCAAAGGAGGTGGATGATGGTAGTCATCCAAGATTGAGCTTTGGCAAGAAGTGAGCACTGATGAAGGTAGGGGTCAAGGAACTGTCAAGGAGGGGAAAGTTTAGAGTCAAACTGGTTAACTGTGGGGTCATTACTGGGAAGGGAGGAAAGTGAAGCCAAATCAAGGTGACAATTTGGGAGAGTACTAAGGAATGAAGAAATCAGAGGCACCTGTAAGGAGACAGAGGAGGCTTAAGAAAGTAAAGCATAGACTAAAGATGGAAAAACAAGAAGTCAGAAAAAGGAATTACAGAGTTTTTGATCACTGAGGTAGACCACTTTTGAGTGGTGCTAGATTTGGTGTTAGATTTTCCTCATGTATATGTAACATATACATATGGGGTGGAGGGAAGGATTAGGTCATGGCAGGCGGTAGACAGCCAGAGTTATAAAAATACAAATATCCTGTTACTTAATAATCCATTATTAGCAACGTGACTTAAGAAAATTGTTTGTTTTTGGAGGAGGGAGGGCAGGGCAATCAGGGTTAAGTGACTAGCCCAAGGTCACACAGCTAGTGTGTCAACTGTCTGAAGCTGCATTTGAACTCAGGTCCTCTTGACTCCAGGGTGGGTGCTCTACTCACTCTGCCACCTAGATGCACCCCCCATTGTGTTTTACAAAATCTTTTTACTCAAAGATATTTATGGCAATATCATTTCTTATTGGTAAAAAAAAAAAAAAAAACTGAAACTAAAGTCCAAAGATTAGGGAATGGAGGAACAAACTGTAAAGTTAATGTAATATCACATTAAGAACAAGTATGAAAACCATAAAGAAATATGGAAAGACATCTGAAAATACTGTTAAGCAAAGAAAGCAGAACTATTTTAGCATATATATAGACTGTGACAATGTAACAGGAAAATACACAATGAGGTGAATGAAGATTGATAGACAATGAAACACAAAATAGGGAGTAACTGACAAGTTGTTACAAATAACTATATACTGAACATTTTTAAAAAATAAGTTTAAATAAAAATTAAAAAGCTCTGAACTAGAAAACCAGAAGATCTCAGTTTCGGTTCCGACTCTACCTTAGGCAAAATCTCAACTTCTCTGAGCCTCAGTTTCTTCACCTTTAAACTAAGATGATTGGACCAGATCAGGGTTGGGGCATCTGTGGCCTCCAGGCCACACGTGGCCCTATAGGTTCTCAAATGTGGCCCTATGACTGAATCCAAACATCAGAGAACAAATCTCCCTTAATAAAAGAATATGTTCTGTAAAACTCAGACCCAGTCAAAAGGCTTTCAAACCCAAGGACCTAGAAGGCCACATGTGGCCTCGAGATCGAAGGTTCCCCATCCCTTGACTAGACGATCTCCAAGGATTCTTCTCCTAAATTCTGAGTCTATTGGCAACTAGGGTATGAAGTCATGTACCAATCAGTCTACTAGCATTTCTTATCTTTAGCTAATTATGTGAGTTGATTAGAAAAGTGACAAGGAGACCTAAGTCATGGGTTTTATCCAATATTGGCTAGTTAGTTTTTGTTCCATCCCTCTGAAACTCCCATCTTGGAAATTTTTCATCAGTCATAGGGGGATTGGGTAAGAGTGGATAGATCAGCATAAATATATTTTTGAAAAAACAAACTCCAAAGCTCCATTGGCAGCTCAGTAGTTTTATTTTCATATATAAGAAACAACACATTATTCTTTACTGAGCTTTAAGAAATATAGAAATATACTGGGCACTAAAGATAGATAAAAATTTTTTTGAATTCAACAAATATTTACTAAGCACCTACTATATGGAAGGTATTGCGCTAGAAACTTTGGGCATTTCAGAAGGTTAGAGCCATTACCCTAGCACAAGATACCTGACTTCAGAGGTTAGAATCTAAAATATGTAGAGATATGTACAAAAGGCAGCTTAGGTAGCACAGTCCATAGAGCATCAGGCCTGGAGTCAGGAAGACCTGAATTCAAATCTGGCCTGGGACAATTACTGACCCATGGCAGGTCACTTAACCCTGTTTGCCTCAGTTTCCTCATCTGCAAAATGAGCTGGAGAAGGAAATGGCAAACTCCTCCAGTATCTTTACCAAGAAAACCCCAAAGAGGATCACAAAGAGTCAGACATGACTGAATAAAAATATGTACAAAAATCCTATAATTACACAAGTACATATGTGAGAGAGGGGAAATAAATAAGATTTTAATGGCTGTAAAATTAAACTAGTGGAGTGGTTGGGGAGTCTGACCAGAACCTGAGGTAGATCTTGGCAGAAAGAAAAAGACCCACTGGGAAAGGATACCAACTCACTTCCAAACTCTGACCTCAACTGGCTCCTTACCGGCTCAACAGAACTAGAATCTTTGTCATACTCCACCAACTCAGACCCTACCACCAACTCAACTCCAGTCCCCACAAAGCAGAATGTATCTTACCCCATGACTCCCCACCCACAGCATCTCCTCGTGGAGGTCGAAGTGGGAGACGGACACCGGCACGCCCACCTCGGCTGCCACACTGTGCAGCTCCGAGTAGACGCCTTCCATGATGTGCACAGACTCTGGGACGGACAGTGCCTCCAGGGCCACTCCCTCGGCGTCCAGCTCCACATTCTGCAGCAGACTAGGGTTCAGGTGGGCATCCAGGACAGGGTCCAGGGTGGGATGCAGGGCTGGGGCATACTCCGTCAGTCCAGGATCCAGGCTCTCAAAGTTCATGACGATAGTCGAAGCAGGCAAGGTCCCCCCACCCTCCCGCCCCGACCCCTTCTACTGCCTGGTCCCGAACCTTTAGTAGGGCAGTCCCTGAAGGGACATCCTGATCTGCTGGGGGAGAGGAAGAGTAGTACGTGGCGGAGGGAAAGGGGGAGGCAGGCCCAGCTACGGATGCCTAGCCAGAGCCCCTCTGTGGCTTTTCTGGGTACCTGAGTCAGGTAACCCGGGAATCAGGCCACCTCCATTACCAAGGGGGTCTTCCACCCTCTCTCTACAGACCCTCACCTCCTACCGTCCCATTTCTTCCCTATACCTCTTCCCCACACACTGTCTTGCCTTACCGCCCACACCATCCCACCCCCTTACCTGCCTGGCTTAGCCCTGATGCACCTGGGGTAGGGGGAGGACGTGGGAAAAGCGGGGGTGGGGGTGGGGAGGGGGGGAGGAAAAGCTACCCAGAATCCTCTGGGAGAAAGGGGACCAAGGGACATAAAATTTTCCCAGGGTCTGGGGCCTACTTGTTACCCAGAACCCTCTGGGTGGAAAAACAGGAAGGGGCGGAGATAGGGAAGGCCATACCCATAATTCTCTGGGAAGGGAGAGGGCGGGGGCAAATGATTAGCTCCCGAGAAACCACTGGGGAATAGGAAGGGGCGGTTACCCAGAATGCGCCGGGGGTGGGAGGAGGGGGTGGAGCATCAGGATCCCGGGAGCTGCGTGGGTTCCCGAGATTCTTGACGCGCTGACTGTCGTCCCCAACTCTCGAGTGACAGACGCTTCCGGTCGAGGGGACGAGATAAGATTAGACCAGGGAAAAAGCCAATTCAAGGAAAATGCCTCCGCGGGAAACCCCAAATTTTCCCGGCGTTTCTTGGCCCGCCTAACTCTAGAAAATTTTCGGACTCGCCCAAGACCAATCAACGAGTGGCGTTTGGGGCTCGAACCAATCAGGCTGGGTCGGCAGCGCGGGGCTCAGTGAGGGCGGCAGTTGGCGCTTTAGTGTCGTCCCTGCGGAGCCGGTCTGGGGAGGAGGGGCGGGGAGGGGTGAGGAGGGCTACGGGACGCCGCTAGGGACCCCTGGGGTCGTCCTCGGCCCTTTAGTCAGGGGCAGAAAATAAGTTTGAGTCTTATGTCCAGCCCTGGCAGGCAGGGGGTGCCACGAGGGTTAGGAATTAGGAAAGGGCGTCCCGGAAAGAGCTTCGAATTTGGTATCAGAAATTCTAAACCGACTTTTTTGAGCAAGTCACTTCATCTTTTGCGATCTCAGTTTGTCATCTGCAAAATAGAGGTTGGACTAGACCAGGAGTTCTTAACATGGGGTGCTGCAAACTTTAAATTTTTAAAATAACCATTTGAATATAATTGGTTTCTGTTATAATCCTGTGTTTTATTCATTTAAAACCATGCTTTTGAGAAGTTTCATAGTTGACAGTCTCATCTCTCTGTCCTGACGTGCTGCCTGTCCTCAGTTCTCACTGTTGACCTCTTTTTCTTTAAATCCCAACTAAAACCCCACCTTCCGCAGGAAGCTTACCCCAACCCCTCTTACTTCTAGTGCCTTCTCTCAGTTAATTATTTCCTATTTATCCTGTATATACCTTATCTGGTATATTTGTTTGCATGTTGTCTTCCCACATTAGATTGTGAGCACCTTGAGGGCAGGGTTTATCTTTTGCCTCTTTATCCCCAGATCCTAGAGTGTCTGGCACTTTGTTGGCGTCTAATAAATGTTTTTTGAATAGATAGATAGTCAAAATCGATTGACAAAAAAGTTAAGAACCTCTGAACTCTGGACTAGATTTTGCCCCTGCTTCCTTTCAGCTCCACATTTAATGATCCTGTCATTATGAGTCCTCAGCTGCACTGGATCCCACAGATCCTGCAAGCCTGCACAGCATACAGCCCCCAGGCCATAGGTTGTGCAGGGCTGTTTTACATCCTCTACATTTTTCGAAGGCCACCTGCTATAAGTGGCACAGGCAGGATGTTGTGCAGGCCTGAATCCTGTCTTTCCTATTCCCCCGTTCTCCATTTGGGACAGTGGAAAGATAGATGGACTGCCATAAAACTCTGACCTACTGTTCTTTGATCTCCTGGCCCTAAAACTTCATTAGCATTTCCTGTGGTGTCCAGATACATGAAAGAAGAAAAGGAAGTGGGAGCCAAACCGCTGCCCAACCCAAGTGACTGCATCCTCCACATCTCCCTCCCAAGGGACCTCTTTCCTGGAACTCCTGTCTGGCTGATTGCTCCTTCCCCAAAGGCCCTGGAAACATTCCCAGGGGACAGGGTTATGCAGCTGGGAAAATTCCCTCAGCGTCAGGAGCTGAGTAGCATCTCCTAAGAGATAGGGATGGAATAGGGCTTCTCCCCTTCAGAAAGACATTAGCTGAGATGTTCCCTTGTTACTCCCACTAAAATAACCCAGTAGACTGAAGGGCAACACCACAGAGAATATCACTTATGAAAAGGTTCCAGACAAAGCCCCAAAGATGCAACCCTCTATTATGATTGTTACAATAAGTATAAAAGTTATTACTACTGTTAATTTTTACTTTTTATTTTGTATTTTATTTTCCCCAGTTACATGTAAAAACAATTTTTAACATTCATTATTAGAACTTTGAGTTCCAAATTCTCTCCTCCCTCCCCACCTCCCCCAATTGAGAAGGCAAGCAATTCCATAAAGGTTATACATGTGCTGTCATGCAAAATATTCATAACAGTAATAATTGTGAAAAAAAACATAGACAAGAGAAAACTCTAGAAAAATAAAGTTTTAAAAAAAGTATGCTTCAGTTCATATTCAGACACCAACAGTTCTTTCTCTGGAGTGGATAGCATTTTTCGTCATAAGCCCTTCAGAGTTGTCTTGGCTGAGAATAGCTAAGTCATTTATGGCTGATTGTCTTACAATATTGCTTTTACTTTGTACACAGCACATTTCACTTTGCGTAAGTTCACGCAAGTCTTTTCAGGTTCTTCTGAGAGTACCCTGCTCATCATTTCTTATACTACAATAGTATTCCATCATAATCACATACCACAACTTGTTCAGCCATGCTCCAATTGATGGGCATCCCCTCAACTTTTGATTCTTTACCCCCAGAAAAGAGCTGCTATAAATATTTTTGTACATATAGGTCCTTTTCCTTTTTCTTTTTATCTCTCTTGAGATACAGACCTAGTAGTGGTATTGCTAGGTCAAAGGGTATACATTGTTTTATATCCCTCAGGGCATAGTTCCAAATTGCTCTACAGAATGGTTGAATCAATTCACAACTCCACCAGCAACAGTCTTATTTTTCCATATCCCCTCTAACTTTTGTCATCTACCTTTTCTTTCCTATTAGCCAATCTAATAGGTATGAAGTAGTATCTCAGAATTGTTTTAATTTACATTTCTCCAATCCATAGTGAGAGTATTTTTTCAAATGGATATAGATAGCTTTGATTACTTCACCTGAAAACTGATCATATGTTTTGATCATTTATTAATTGGGGGATGGTTCTTATGTTTGTTAATTTGACTTAGTTCTCTGTATGTTTGAGAAATGAGATCTTTATCAGAAAAACTTGCTTCAAGGTGTTTTTTTTTCACAGTTACTATTGCTAAGTATTTCCCTCCATCCTATCCTCCCATTTATTCTTTCTCTCTTTTCACCCTGTCCCTTCTCAGAAGTATTTTGCTTCCGACTAGTCCCTCCCTCAATCTGTCCTCCCTTCTATCAACCTTCCCCCCCTCCCCTTTCTCTCATCCCCTTCCTCTCCTACTTTCCTGTAGGGGAAGTAAGATAAATTTCTACACCCAACTGAGTGTGTATGTTATTCCCTCTTTGAGCCAATTCTGATGAGAGTAAGGTTCACTCACTCCTCCTCATCTCCCCCCTTTTCCCCTACATTGTAAATATTACTACTGTTATTAAAGAGCACACAGAAACAGTGACGAAAAGATACCTCTACATAACATGGATCCACACTGAAATTATCTTCTTCCCAGCTATGGTGACCTGAAGATAGACTGCATCATGAAGTGGATTTAAAATTTAAACTCCATAGAAGGGTTTGGATTGGAAAGGTCCCAAACAGAGAAAACACCTTGATTTAGAGAGTCAGTCAATAGTCAATAAAACATTGTGTCTATTACCTCCTAGGCTCTATGCTCAGCCCCAGGGATACAAGAAGAGGCAAAAGACAGTTCCTGCCTTCAAGGAACACAATCTAATGGGTGTTCCCCAAACTCAGAAATGCCACTGTCCCTCAGCCTCTGCCCAGGGGCTGCATGCAGCTACCACCCTCCCAGTGATACTCTTGAGTACTTCTGAACCAGGTTAAAATATAACTGGGAAATATTTAAATAAAAATACAATAAAACATAGATAAACATTACATTTTAAAAGTTAAGTTTGTGGCCAGGGAGATCCTCATGCCGGATTAGTGCTCCATCCTTTCTATTTCAATTTGATACCACTGCTCTAGAAGATTTTAGACAAAGACCATAGACACCCCACATTTTGAGACTGTGTCTAATGAAGTTTCAAATTAAGAAAGACAAAAGCTCTCAGAATTAAAGGGATAACTTCTTTCCTCCCACCCTTAACTAGGGTAGGTTCTGGAATGAGGGAGACTATTCTAATAGACCCCTAGACTAAAATACTATCAGGCTCCCCAGGCACCCTTTTAAAGGTTCAGACAGAGGTCTGGACTCCACAGAGGTCCTAGATGATCAAGTCCTAGCTCTCACATGCTTTAGTCTTAATCTCTAGATGAAGGAAGGGTCAGCTAGATCAGTAGCCCTGGGACTGAGGTGGAAAGGCCAGATGAGGGGTGTCATGGTGATTTGCATAGTGGTCAAGGCCTAGCTGACGTCAGGGGACCATGGCAGCTCCAGGACGGGTGAAGCCCTGGGAGAAGCTCTTGCCCTAGAATAGTCCCACAGCTGCCCCAGCAATCCTGCTTCCTATCCTGCTCCCACAGTACTAGGAAGTGAAACAAGGTTGCTGAGCCTTGTGCTTGCAATTCATCCTGGTGCCTGTCATACCAAGGCAAACCCCATCCCTCCCCACTCCCATGGCTAGACTCCTTCCTAACCTTCAAAGTCCCACTTCCAGGGGCTTGTAGACCATACCTCTTAGAGCTGGAAGTGGGGAGGAAAAGCAAGAACATTTTATAGCAGTGGAAAAAAGCTTCTCTAGAAGGAAGAGAAAGACCTTTTCTCATCTCTCTAAAACTGATTTACCCTCTGCAGTTGAGAATGTGTCCCACCCAACACAAGGCTGGATCACAGAGTCAACTTGCTCGAATTAGTTCTAACTCTATCCTATAATTTTTTCTTTGTTCTCAGGGGAGGGGAGGGAAGGGAAGGGAAGAGAAGGGGAAACCCCAAATCCCCATCCTAAGATGATAAGAGTCAGCCTCTTGGGGAGGCCCTGAGGGCCAGCAGATCATCTCCCACAGCCATGGTGGTCAACCATTGCCTCATTTCATGACGTCCAGAGCTGTTCTGGGCCCTTCAGACTCTTGGCATTGCCTGGGTGTAGCAGGAGGGGCCGGGGAAGCCCCAGCTTCGCACCATGCTCTACCCTCCACCCCCACACCCAATCTTGTACTCTCTGTTGCTTTATGTTACATCATGGTAGGTGATGAAATCAATAGTCAGGCAGGTTTTCCACATGGATGTAACTGGCTACAGGGCCCTAGTGCGCAGGGTATGGATCTCCATAGATGCCAGTGGGGGTGGGTGGGTTTCAGGGTGATGCCTCTATACTGCTCGTTTTGCTGTCAAATGCCCAGATGTACCTGGGCTTACCTGGAACTAATGCCAAGAATTCAGGGCCCTGACCTGGCAATCCACCTGCCAATGGGACATGTAGTGGCATCACCTGGCAGGAGACCTCCTCACACTAAAGAGAGGAAGAAGGAAGGGATTAAATATTTATACAGGGCCTACTGTGCCAGGCACTGTGTTAATCACTTTTTGCAAATATCTCATTTCATCAATCAGACTCAGATGGCAGTTCGGAAGTCAGGAAAGGGGTTGTTCATAGACCAACCAGGGGCACTATCAGGAAACCTCTTTAAGCCCCGCATGCCTTAGTTTCTGGTCTACCCCAGGGTCAGAAGGCTAGGAAATAGTATGCCTACATTTTATGTCCTACCTGAACTAACCTCAACAATCAGCATTCCTTCTGAGCCTTACAGAAACTATGGAACACGTTATAGACCTCAGGAATAGAATGTCCTTAACTACTCATACCTCTCAAGAGAAAAACAAACAAGGGACAGGTGGGTGGCCAAGTGGAAAGAGCCAGGAGGACTGGAGTTCAAATCCAGCCTCAGACACTTACTAGCTGTGTGACCCTGGGCAAGTAGCTTAACCCTGATTGCCTCCTCTCCAAAAAATAAATAAAATTAAGAAGTATCTGTTAAAAAAGAAAAAAAAACACAGTTAACCTGGGGAACTGTCTGGGAGCTCTGAGTTGAGAAAACTGAAGTTCCCACCTCAGATAGGGAATCCAGGAATGTCTGATTCCTGCTTCAAAGAGGCACAAAGCAGGAGTTGGACCTGGGTCTTGAACTGAGCTATCTGCTGTTCAGAGGGGAGTAGATGTTTCTCCATCTCAATTTCCCTTGAGACAAAAGGAATAAAGTCATTATGTTTTGAGAGCCTTAGTTTTGGGGACTAAAGAGAACAGAGAGAGGACTAGCAAGGGGGAAGGGCTGTGGCCAAGATTTGCCTCAATGGGACAACCCTTGCCTTTTCTTCCCTTTCCACAGAGGCTTTGATTCCTGGAGAGCATTACACGTCCCATTGCTAGTCTTTAGCCACAGTAACCACATGACTTACTTCCCCTGGAACTAGGGCTAGATACCTGGGCTCCCCAAGAAGGTGGTGGTAGTGGGTGTGTGTGTGTGTGTGTGTGAGAAAAAAGCATGAGGGAAATCCCACCTGCTGTGAGTCACCTGCCCAGCACAAAAGGGAGGTACAGAGTAGAGAGCTTTAAAAGACACAAGAAGCAACCCAGAGAGAAAGAGAGAGAGAGAAGAGAAAGAGCCAGAGAAATAACAGGGAAAGCAAAGAATAAAACAGAAAGTCACAACTGGTCAGACGTCAGTGTTAGCTATAGAACCAGCTTGCCAGGGAAATGAAGTCTGAGCTCACAGTGATGCTGCTGTTGCTGCTGCTGCTGTGGACTGCTGAAGGCCGGGCAGTGCTGGGTCGAAGAATCGTTGCCTGGGACCGGTGCCAGGAACTATCTCAGAATGTTACTGCCTTGGCGTGGGGCATTCTCCCGCAGATGGGAAACCTGGTAAGTAGCCCCCTTCCTGGTATAAGGTACAGGGTGATAACCAGGCACTAGGGCAGGAGGAATAATACATGATGGGTCTTGAGTCAAGGTAAGGTAGAAGTCTGGTCTGAAGCCTACACTTACCAGTGGGTTGGAGATCCACTTTAACTCTGCAAACATTTAAGTACTCACCATATACTGGGTGGATAAGGTATTCTATAAGGGACAGAGATTTGCAGGCAAAAAAAATAACTCCACCAACTCCCCTCCCCTCCAAACAAAACCTGGCCCTGAAGGAATCTAAAAGTTGTGGGGAAGTTCGATGATATTGTTTGAACCTAGCCCTACGTGGCTGAGAAATCAGACCTGTTGCTTACAGACCAGATTTATTTAATGCTTAACTCAGAACCTAAGCTGAACTGACCAGAAACCCAGACAGATCCAGAGATTGATACAAAGAATGTGAGGAGTTAACTCCTGTTACACATCTCAAGCAACCCATGTGTCTTAAGCTGGAAACTGTCTCCATGCTGGCTAATTGGCTACTGTTTCCTTGTTTCTTTGTTTGGATCTTAGGGAGTAGGCCACCCCTTTTCTGGCTCTCTCCTTCTGTCTGATGACTTAATAAACATTTCTAAATTATTTCAGTTCTGGGTTTTGTTCTCTGCCACATCACAGTTTACTAGATTACATTAGCTATGTAAAGAATGATGCAAGGAGGGAAAGAAAGAGCTCTAGCTAGCAACTATGAATCAGCAAAGTGGAATCAGAGAAGTAAACCTTGAAGAGAAGAGGAGCTAGGTGGATATGTTCTGGGGGAAGACTCTAGGGCCAGGCAGGGTCAGGAATGGGAAGGCCCAGGTGGATTCAAAACTTTGTGTTGCTTCCCACCTAACCCCGACTCCAGGAGCTGCCAAGAGAGGAAATCACTGGAGAGGCTGTAGATGACGTGCCCCACATCCAGTGTGGTGATGGCTGTGATCATCAGAGTCTCACTGTCAACAGCCAGGTACTTGGGACACAATCGGGCCAAGCAGAGGAATGGAGGGGACTGTGAAGAGGGCTGGGGAGTCAGGGTAAGTGAAGAAGTACTTATTATCCCCATTCTCATCATCTCTCTTCCCTTTAGCTCTGCTTGCAGCAGATACATAGGGGCTTGATCTTCTATGGTCACTTGCTGAACTCGGACATTTTCACTGGGGAACCTTCTCTACTTCAGGACAGTCCTGTGGGGCAACTCCATTCCTCCCTGTTGGGCCTCAGCCAGCTCCTACAGGTACGGAGGTGGAGGATGGGTCTGGGGCTGTGGATTCAGGAAAGAGTCAAGTGGGGGCCATTAGGAGTTGTAGATAGAAGCCGGGTGGCTAAGAGTTGAGGGTCAGGTTTTTCTGTATCCCAACAGCCCAAAGACCAAGCCTGGAAGAAACAACAGGTTCCTAGGCCCAGCGAGCCGTGGCAGCGCCTCCTCCTTCGCCCCAAGATCTTACAAAGACTTCGAGCCTTTGCCGCCATTGCTGCACGAGTTTTCACCCATGGAGCAGCCACCCTAGAGAATGGACGAACACTACCTTAAACATCAGAGGGCTAACGTGGATGAGACAGACCATCACTACATGGAAGAAACCAAGTAATGCTGAGTTGCACACTTCAGATACTGATAAAGTATCATAAATGTTGACAGGTACCAACACTGACAGCAGCCTGAATGGCTAAGCCAGCAGATATTTATTTAGGGAAAATTATTTATCCTCACAGGAGAGTTGTGGGAGAGGTATTTATGATATTTATACTAATGTATGAATTTTCTCCAATAAAAACTTATTTATGTACAAATTGTATCTGCCTTTTCAGGTGTAAGGGCTAATGTGGGAAGGGAAAGATGAGAGGATAAATGGAAAGCAATATGTATGTCCCTTCTTCATCTTCTCAACTTTTAAGTGGGTAGGGAGGGACAAAGTACTAGTTTTCTGAGGTCTTTCAGGCTTCAAGATAAATCCTATCATTCCTCTTAGTAATATTACCCACTAGATGTTAACAGAAGGATATACATCAAGGAGCTGAAAATAAAGAAGATGGGGCTCCTTTATGGTATGCCCTACAATGGTCTCTACCCCTAGTTTCTCAGCCTAAAATTTAGTGATTAAAAATCTCTAAATGAAAGGAGCCCAAATCATTAAGGGAATGAATATTAAGATTTCGGCTTGGAACCTATAGGGGGTTCCGAGGACATGAGGGTAAATTCCCCTAAAAACCAATGGGATTCTCCCTTAAAGGACACCGAGGCCCCCACTGAAGGGGATTTTATCACTCCAGGGAAGCTGAAATCTCAGGGATACGGGAAGGGTTAGTGGGTGCTTTCTTCCTTCTGTTTTATGGCTGTTCTCAGCTCTTTCCTTCCCCTCCTCGGCCCAGCCCTCCTCCTCACGCCCCCCCCCCCAACCAATGCCTAGGGATGAGACAGAAGAAAAATGACAGATAGCTGTTAGAGAACACAGTTTATTGTACTGGCTTTGCTCTTGTCCAGTCATAATGGTTAACTATCAGGATCTGCTTGGCCCCCAGCATTATTTGTTATCAGAGCCTTAGAGAGTCAGCTGCCCCTCACTAAGTGGTTCCAGCTATCAAAGTGCATATGTGAGACTTTGTCAGGGGTAATGAGGGCAAAGGCAGGACAGGAAAGCAGCACAGGAAGAGCACAGAACAGAGATAGGAGTTCTGGGGCTGAGGTCACATAGCTGCATGACCATGGATAAGTCCCTATTTTTAAAATGGATACAGCAGGACTTGTACTTGCTTCACAGGGTAGCTACTGTTAGAAAAGTGTTTTGTAAACTTCAGGTGACTAGAGAACCAAGTTATTGTTGGGTCTATCCACTCAACTCCCACTTTTGGAGACAGCCTCACAAAGTAAAATGAGGCAGACATTGCTTATCCCTTACAAGGAAAAACTGGAGACATAGGATTTCACAAAGTGCAAGGGGAGAAAGAAGAGACAATTTGGCACTGGGCTTGGGAGAACAGGAAGCTGTGAAGTTCTGTTTCTTCCTTTTCCTAATTCCACCTCCCTCCCCCCGCAACAAACAAACACCAGGCTCTTGATCTCCACCAAACTTCAATGTCACAATGGAGAGGGGTAGGGGGGAAGAAAGGAAAGAGGGAGGAATTTAATTCCTAGTAATTAGGGAAATCAAAAGTAAGGGTGCCATCCATGAAGAAGTGGCTCTCGGAGGAGGGGGTCTCATCACTCCCAGACAGGATAGGTAACACTGGGTCATCTTTCAGCAGGAGAGCATCACGGGTCAGCTCGTCATTTTCCAGAGCTAGGCAGTACAGAAGGGTGAATCAGGTCAAAGGCCCAGGCAGAAAGCTGCCTCTCTAACAGCTGGGAAGCACTGGAAAGGCTGAAAGGGTTACTTCAGGAGAGAGAGGGCTTGAGATGATAGGAGAGGAATGTGCTGTACAAATGAACCTTTTGCAAATAGCCTCAATATGGAGTCAAAAATTTATGCTCTTTCAGCAACAGGCTCTGGTACAGTTTAGTTAGATTTTCGGCAGCCTTTGCAGAGCTCATGGACAGAACGTGAGCCCTCACTCACCTTCAATATCAGTCACATTTAGAGTTAGCAGGTCCTTCCCTAGGCTCTGCAGGTCCAAGGGAAGCTCAGGCTCCTGCTCCCACTCTGGATGGGGCTCCAGTTTCAAGTCTGGCTCTTCTGGCTGCTGCAAGTGACACGGTGACTGTACATCTTCAACCTGCCTAAATACACGAACCAAGAAAAAGACAAAATGATGAGGCTCAGACTGTGTGAATGTGTGTTTGTACTGTCAATCAATCAACATGCACTTATTAAGTGCTTATAATAGACCAGGCATTGTTCTGAGTTTAGGAAATTCAAAGAAAAAGGAAAAAAAAGCAGTCTCAGCCTTCAAGAAGCTTATATTCTAAGAGGTATGTAAATCCATAAATATAAGATAAATACAGAGTAGCTAGAAGGTAGCCTTATAGAGAAGGATATCAGCAGTTGTAGGGACCAGGAAAGTCTTCCTGGGGGACGTAGGGTTTAAGGTGAGCCTTGAAGGAAGCCAAGGAATCTAGGAGCTGGGGGCTGAGGAAAACAATCCAGGTATGGGGGACAGACAAAATCATATTAAGAACAACAATTAAAGCAGTATGGCTGGACCACAGAGCGAATGGAGGGAGCCCTGTGTTAGAAGACTAGAAAGAAAGCAAAGGGCTAAGTTGTGAAGAGCTTTAAATGCCAAACAGAGGAGTTTCTACTTGCTCCTGAGGCAACAGGGAGTCACTGGCAGTTATTGAGGAGGTGACATGATGAGACTTAGGCTTTAGGAAAATTGTTTTGACAATAGCGTGGGGGACACGTCTGAGTGAGGAGAGGCTCGAGGCAGGGAGACCAATGAGACGGCTTCTGCAACAGTCCAGACCAAGGTGAGAAGGGGCCAGATTTGGAGAGTGCTTATATAAGCAGATGTAAGGGGATTCCTTTAAGAGATTTGTAGAGAAAAATATGAGGAATAGGGAAGAGGCATAGGGTTGAATTTCTCTTGTTCCAAAGGTTTCCAAATAGTTTAGTCATAGGAAGGGAAAGAAGGTTAACAGAGAAGGAAGAATAGAGGAGCAACTGAAGAACAAGAAGACTAGGAAGACAGAGGAAATATCTGAGGGAGGCTGAAAGAGCTTGACATGGGCTGGTGAAGAAAGTACGGCAGCTTAGGAAAGGGCCTAAAGAGGTGCCATCTCACCTGTTGGACACTACAATGAGTTCCCGGCTTAAGTATTTTCTGTGTTTCGCAAGATCTACTGTGGTAGGAAGAGAGAAGTGATTAGCAGGGAAGAACGATTGAGAAGGTTAATGAATACAAATCAAAGCCCAGGTGCCCTCCTTCTGCCCTCAACCCCATACCACCCAGTCTAGTCACTAATAGGAGGACCCTGCTCAAGTCACACAAGCTTTCCTGAATCAGTGTTCCCATCGAAGAGATGCTGCTGGGGTTGGATTCTACAATGTCTAACAGGATAATGGGATTCCTTGAGCCCTAAGATTCCATGTTTCTACCTTTCTCACGATAATAGGGTCCAAAAGCTTCATCCCGGGGAATGCCAGGGTAAAGGAAGCACAGTGGGTTCTCAGGCACATTCTCTTCTGCCAGTAACTGGTAATTACGTATGATCTCTGTAATCGGGAGTAACTGCAGAATATCTTTAGTGTACGGCTCCACCGATCGGAGGATCACCTTGTCTGGGAGAGAAGACATCAGAAGGGATAAGGCTTGAGGGAAACGAGTAGAAGTCTGCCTCTGGCTACTCTCCCACTCCTCAACCCCAGTCCAGTAATCAAAGTGGTCAGAGATGAAATGGTCAGAAGTCAAAAGGTCAAACCAAGTAGCAATCAAAACTAAGGGAGAGGACTTAGGGAGGGTACGTCTTTCAGTCTTACCATCATCCTGATGTTCCACCCATGAACAGGTGATGCCCCCCTCTAGTGAGGTCTCACTGAATCGCAGCAAAAAGGTACCTGGCAAGTTCTTCTTCAACAACTTCAGTGCCTGGGCACGGGTCACAAAGCCCTTAATGAGCCTGTAACATGGAATGCAAAGAAGGAAGTGGGAAATAGCCACGAATGAGCCCCCTTCCTTCTTTCCTACGAGAAGCAGCATTGGTGAAAAGAAGGCTGCTTTTGAGAGTTAGAAGAGACCCACGTATGAATCTGCTCTCTGAAGGTCCAGGATCAACTCATTTTACCTCTCTAAGCTTTACTGTAAAATGACGGATACTACATTTGTATGTCAAGGCACTGGTGTGATGCTCAAATCAAATATTGTCTGAAAAGTGCTTTATAAACGTTAAAGGGGCATTGAGATATCAGTCATTACCGTACTATCTCCATTCTTGGGTCTATAGTTGCAGGGCCCACTGGGCCCACAAGGTGGAGCCTCAAACCCACCCTCAGTACAGCCAACCAGGTGGTGTGCAGGCAAGGCCAGAGCATCCTCATCATACCCATCTTTCCAGATATCCTTCAGGTGGCTATGCACCAGGTCCAGAATCTTGTCCAACCACGTCCAGAAAGGCATCTTCCCAGGAGGGCTGTCCTGCTAAAGGAGAGGAAAGGAAGGGGAAATAACTCAGAGAATGCAGAAGGAGCCAGAAGAATGGAGGAGGTCTGCTGTCAGACAGCATTCATTACCTTGGAGAAGGCAGGCCAGGACAACGACAACTGTGACTCTTTCTTATGTTCTTGCTCTGAAGGACAGAAGGACACGGGTTTCAAACAGAGGGATGGATGGAGTGCTGTGTTCGTGTCTGGGAACTCCGACATTTTAAAGAGAATGCTGACAAGCTACTGTGACACCAACACAGAGTAAGCAGGACAGTGCTGCGGGTGGGGTGACATGGCAAGTGAAGAACGTGCCCTACAAAAAGCCAGTGAGATATTGGGCAATGGGCACAGAGAAGACTTAGTCGAGGGGTCTTATAACGACGTCCTGAGGTTTGTGAAGGGGTGTTATGTACGATTAGCTTTGTTCTGCTTGGCCCCAGAGGACTGAACTAGGAACAGCAGGTAGAAGGTAGACAAAGACTTCCCAACAGCTAACTATCCAAGAATGGCATGGAATAGGTGGCAGGAGAGCTGGCAAGTTTCCCATCACTGGAATCTTCAAGCCAAAAGCCGGACAGCTGCTTGTTCAGAACGACATCAAGGTACAAGTTGGACTAGGAGATCTGTTGCTTCTTACTACCCCAAGATTCTACGGCTGGGGCTGGGGTGGAGAGGTGTACGGGACAGCGACACAGAGACAGAAGGTGACAGGGAGCTAAAGAAGAAGGGAAACCAAGGGGATGGGAATTTATTGAGGGAACGGAAATCACCTGTACCAAACAGCTTTTTCTTCAACATGTTAAGCTGCTCTTCGTCAAGGCCTCGGCCAGTACAGGAAGAGAACTGCCAGCTGAGAGCTGGACCCAACACCATCCACGGAGCCTTGGGGGGACTACAAAAGAACCGCTGGTTCTAGAGACAAGATGGGAAGGACAGCCCAGTTGAGAGGCACCCAGGACACACCACTCCCTGCTATGATGCATCCCTAGACCTGACCTAACCCCCCCTCTCCTCCCTCACACTCTGGAGAGTCTCTTTCCAACCTCTTACCTGGGGATCAGAGCTGAGCAGATTAAACCAGAGTATGGAGGCCCAAGCACTGGAAACCTGGTTCATGTTGGAGATGATCACCACAGGAAGACTATTGGTCTAAGAGAAAGATATCGCGAGGGGTCAGGTGGGGGACAGGGAAGGGAGCGGATGTTCTGTGATGGCAACGAACAGGAAGCAAGGGCTTGGTGCTCCATCCCCTCTCTCCCTCTTCCGTCTCTTCTCTTCTCTTCTCTTCCTAACATCCTCCTTTACCTTCAACTCGAGCTCCAGCCCTTGGTAGGAGTATGTGATGGTGAAGTTAATGATGTGAAGTTCCTCAGTTACAACGAGCAGTCCCTAAAGAATCAAGTTCATGGTCAGCGGGCCCTGCTGGCTGCCCGCCAACAGTCCCATCCCCTTCCTGCCCACTCTGCCCTGACCTCACCTCGCTGTAGCCCTTCCCAGAGCCACTTGTCTTCTGCTCCTTCAGTGTCTATGAACAAGAGAAGAGGAGGGGAAGGGGTCCATACCTCTAATATATGTAGCACTTTATGATTTGCAAAGAATTGTATAGACATTATTATCTCATTTGAGCTTCATAGCAAACCTGAGAGGTAGATATTATGATCCCATTTTACAGATGAGGAAACAGTTGCAGAAAAATTAAGTGACTTGTTTAGGGTCACCCAGCTAGTAAGTGTCTAAGGTGGATTCAAACCTGAGTCTCTCAGGTTCTTTGTCCAGCCACCATGCTACGCTGCCACCTCTTACAGCGCCGCCGCCACCGTCACCCGTGATAAAGAGATTTCGCGATTCTTGGGTTCTGATTCTACCTACCAGGCAGTGGAAGTCCCAGATCAAGCCTTGGCTCTTTCCCTTCTCCGGGGTCAAAGTTTTCTGTTCTGAGGTCAGGATGTTGAACGTTCGGCAGCTGCTCCGATTGAAACAATAACAAAACCAACAGCGTCCATAATTGGCATTTATACCATCCTCTTTTCAGGTTTACAAAATGCTTTCCTCACAATAACCTAAATTGGAAGATCAGACAACATCAGGGACACAGCTGAACTTGCCTCTGAGCTCCCATTTCTGAAGTAAAGCTCCAGGAGGGAGGGGACACACAGGAAATCTGACAAGTGGCCAGGATCTGGCCAAAGCCTAGCCCCGCTCTGGAGTCTCAGGGGATAGGAGATAAAATGATTCTCTTTTGTCCTGGTCACATCCCATTCCACCATGAGTCCCCAGGCTCTTACCCTTTAATTTGGGGAGCATTCCTGTGAAACAAGACAAGAGAGTTAATGGGGCAGCCCCGAGAGCTGGAGCCTCTTCTTGGAAAGAGACGATCCTCCTTCCAGGGCCCAGATTCCCATCCTCCCTCCTCTAAGTACCCTCCACCCCGGGCCTCCTCATACACATGCTCCTCCCCACTGACTCACTTGTCAATGGTGACGTGTACAGTCAGGGGCTCATTGGCATCCTGCAGCCTCACCAAGAGCCTACAGAAAGAAAGGAGAAGGCTGATCGCCTTGGCCTCTGGGCCTGGTCAGATGCTAGAAGCATCAGTGGGGAGTAGGGGTAGTTTGAAGATAAAGTGGTAAGGAGGGATTACTTTGGATTTGAATCCTAGCATCACTATTTTCTATCTGTGTTCCCTAGGGCAATTCCTTCATATCTCTGCAAGGGCCTTATTCTCCTCACCTGTAAAATAAGGGAGTTTACCTAGACGACCTCTTAGGAACCATCCAGCTCTATGTTTATGATCCTGTTTTTTCCCAAGTCTGTGCTCTACTCTCATTATTCTCTATACTTAGAATGGGCTTCATATCCCAGCCTGAGCTCCACCTATTACTTTTCTTCAAGGCCCATCAGATGGCACCTTCTCTATGAAGCCCTGCTTTACCCACCCAGGTGAAAGTGACCTCTCTCTTCTCAAACTTCTCACAGCTCTCCACCTGAACCTTTCCTTCCCACTCCACTCCCCTTATATTTGGGAATTTGCCCTTCTCCCTGTTTTAGATTATAAGCTCCTTGAAGGCAGGACCCATGTCATATCTATACACATCCTCAGCATCTAGGACAAACTTTGCATATAGTGGTCTCTTAAACATAAGTTAAATTGAAACTGAGAGGAAAGGAATGAGGGAGAGGGGAGGGGGAGAATAGAAACTTCTCCTTAACCACAAAGTAAGACACTCATTCAATACAAGAGAAAGAAGATTACATTCGAGGTGGGAGGAAGAGGGAGTCATGAGTTTGGAGAGATTGTCACCATGATACCAACCGTGTTTGGACAGAAAACTTATTGCCGGTCTTGAGGATAAGAGGTCGTTTGAGAGGCGTAAGCATGTGAGGCTGAGATTCCACTATAAAGGCACTGAGGACAGGGGAAGGATGGGCACTGCTAAGTATATGACACAGAGCAGCTCCCAGGTCTCCCAAGGCCCAAGCTTTCCCTGCTCTTCCTCCCCAAAGGCCTCCTCCTTTCTCCCCAGGACTGAATGCCCTCCATGGTGGTACCTGTGAAGCAGAAGCTGCAGCAATTCTGTGACCCCCTGTAAAGGCAGCTTGGTTTTTAGGGGATCGCTCTCATAGCTGACTTCGGTGCTCAAATTCTTAAGTGCCTTCAATTGTTGCTTTAGCTGGAACAGTATCTTTGCTCCAGCTGTGAACCTGGTGGGGGAGATGGAGAAAGAGGGAATGGAAGTGATGACAAGACCCATGGGGGTCCCTACCTCACCCCATCCCTAAAGAACTCTCCTTCAGTCCCCTGGAAGATCTAAAGATAAGACTAGTCGGAGAAAAGCAACTATGCTGTGGATCAATATAATACTCCCAACAGAAAAGGGTAGGTACTAGGGATACAGAGGGCTGAGTTCAAAGGATGTGAAGAAGTCATTTCCTTAAACAAGAAATACCAATCAGAGAAATGCACATTTAAGCAACTCTGAGTTACCCAATGATGTCTGCTAAATTAACAAGCAGTTGAAAATAGCAAAATTCAGCACTGTGTGGGCTATGGTGAGATGCATATATTACTGATGATGCAGGCTTCTTGAAAAGAAACACAGCAGCTAAGAGTCAGAACAATGTTGAACTCAAGTATATCACTATGACTATACCCTAAGGATGTTACCCATGGATCTTTTCCCAATTTATGCCAAATAAAACAAAAACCTTACAGTTTCTATATGTTCAAATTAGTAAAACACAAAACCCTAGAATCAATGATTGCAGAATGGGTTCACAAATTTTGTTATTTAAATGTATACAGTACTATTGTGCCATAGGAATAACAAAATATGAATAATAGAAATCCTAGAGAGACTAGGTAAGGCTGCTGGGAGGGACTGGAGTGGGTGGGGAGTTGGGGTCACTTTTGGAAGGTGGGCCTGCCAAGCATCACTAGAGGAAGAGAAGCAGAAAAGATCACTTTACCAACTCTCTAACTGATCCAAGCTGAGGTCCAGAGAGGCCCCAATGCAAGCCTTTCGCTGTTGATCTTTCCACTCCTCTAGCTCCTGCAGCAGGAGCTTAATCAGAGTGGCACATCGGCCCAGTAGTGCTCTGGAGGTATCCAACACCTCCTAAAGCCAAAAAGCATGTAAGTCTTAACCTTAGCCAATAGCCACTGTCCCACCTCCCTTTATAGCCTGCCCAAGTTACAGCATCGACACGGTTCAAGAAACCAGGGTCAAGGAGCATAGGCTGCACTCTGCCTCCACCACCAATATCCAGACTGCTCCCCCACCCCTACTCCACCTCTCCCTCCTAGCTTCCATGACACCCTCTCCCTTCATTTGCTTCCCACCTTTCTTTTTAGGTCCAGATTATTGAGTGTTTCCTGCAGGAGCTGTTGTTGCTTGGTCTGCTTAGAGTCTGTGGAAGATGTCTTTGCTGGACAGCAGAAGCAAGAAGCAGGGATCAGAAGCAAGGCTCAGAAACCTCTGTTTCTTCCCTGACTCGTCCTGGCCTTGGGAGAGGGCTGATGACCCAGTAAATTAGGCAAAATAACAGGTACGACAGAGGTTTTGGAGGAATAGTGAGGAAAGACCAGCCAAAACCCATTCCACAGGTTCCCTTTAGCCTACCTCGTCCTCGAAGAGATTTCTCCGGCATCCTCTCCCTAGGCAATTCCTTGGGTGGCTGGCCATCTCTGACATCTCAATCTACTACTAGGTCATCCCCTGCCACCTCATTCTTCCTACACTGCCTCCACCCCCCTCAGGAGCCTCCAAGCAAATGTCCCTTCCCCTAGAATCGCTCAGTATGAGCTATACCTGAGGGATTCTGTGTCTTGTAACGAAAAGAGAAGATGTCTTGTAGGTCACTCAGGCTGTAAACATCCTTAATCAATTTCTGCAGAGTAGGAGTGGTGAACAAAGCTGAGTAAGAGAATGTAGTGACAGACATGGTAGCTCAGCGGGGAGCCCTGCCCACCCCTCTTTTGGCCCCTACTACCTGCATCATATCCTTCAATTCCTGGATCCGAGACTCAATCTCCTGCTGCTGCCTTGTCTCCATGAGCACATCAGGGTCTGCGCTTACCTGGTCCTGAAAAAAGGGACTATGAGCACTTCTGGCCACAGACCTAGTGCCTGTAGTCCCATTACTACCCAGTGTGCGTGAGGGACACGTGATGGATATGCTCTTTCCATGGACAACATGAAAGGCCTTCCTACTTTCCCCACCCCACCCTGTCCTCACCCAACACAGGTCCACTACAACCAAGAGAACTTTCCTTACCTGCTGGGTCCTTTGAGCCTGGTTCAGGATATTTTTTTCCTCTTGCAGCAGATTATAAATTAGCCCGGCCAGCTGGATGGGATTATCCTGGTACAAAGCCTAAATAGGGATTAGAGGAACACAATGACTCCTTCACAGCCACTCTTAATGCCTCCTGCCCCAGCTGTTCAGCCTGTCTCCTACTGTCATCCTTCAGTGTTTCCAAAAGCCTGGGTCTATACCCCACCCCTTGCCCTTTTCTGCTCAGTGCCCCCTCCAACCCTTCCACACTCCCACATTCAGGACCTGAATATCCCGGCAGAACTTCCTTAAGTTATGCTGTAGTAGCAGGTCAGAATCCTGACTATAGCCATTAGATTGGGAGCCCAGTTGGTCCAGGAGATGATGGAAGAGCAAGTACGCATGAGACGTATCAGGGCCTGTGACTGCTTGGTACCTAGGCAGCCAAGAGAGAGAAGGAGGTTAAAATCTTTGTAGGGGTCACATCTAGGGGCCCCTGAGCGTGGGGTTTTTTTTTTCCCTGCCGTCCTTCCCTTATGTCCAATGTGCCTCGAGTTCTGGGAACACTGGGAGCACAGGGACCACTCATGAACCTCACCAGTTCTGGTCCTCAATCCAAGCAGCTAGGTGGTTCCGTACATCCATAGGCAAGAGACTGTTTGAATAAAGCATATGTAGCTGCTCTTGGAAAGGCCGGTCTAGCCCCTGCAGAAGCTCCCACTTGGCCATCCAGGGCTAGACACCACAGGCCACCGCAAGAAGAAGGATATCCAACTATAAATTCTTCCAGGCAGGGTCAGCCCCAGGCGCACTGTGAATTTTTACAGGTCAGATGGATCTGGCTCAAACTCAGCAGAACAGTAAGGTCCCTTCTGGCCAAGTATATTCCTGTTACAGAAATAATAATAGTATCAGTCCACATCTACATAGTGTTTTATGGTTTACAGAATTCTTTCTTCATAACAATCTTCAGTGGCGGATGTGAGAGAATTCCCCATTTTACAGATGAGGTAACAGAGGCTCAAGGAAATAATGTGGTACTGTAGAAAGTACCCCGGACTTGGGGTCAGAGAGTCTGAGTTCAAGTCCTTGTTGTATGACTTAGGAGCTATGACTATGGACAAGCCATTTCTGAACTTGGTGCCTCTCAGTTTTCTCATTTGTAAAACTAGTAGGTTGGACTAGATCAAACTGAAATACAAACAGGCCACTAAAACGTGCATAAGGATTCTTGCCAGATGTAGAAAGCCACATATTAACATTATCCACCTTCTCCTGTATTTTTATGTTTTATTAAATATTTCCCAATGACATTTTTATCTGGTCCCCACAACACTCTGGAGCTGATGAGTTCCAAGGTCCCTAACATTCTACATCTGGCCCCCTTCACACAATTGGAACCAGAAGCTGGGCCTAGAACTAACCCTATCTATTCTGAAAGTTCAGAGCTCTTCCTACTTGGCCTCTCTTGGCAGGCAACTGAAAAATACCACTTTCTAAATTGACCCCAAAACACGGCTCTAGTTTTACAACATGTCTAACTACAATATGTAAGGTCAGTGAGATGTTCCCTTTGTCATGCTTCAGTCCCACCTGGCTGTAGTAGTCTCTTGGTCAGGGCACAGACTTCTGAATTTCTAATTGCTTTTATAAAAATGCCAATAGGTGCCTTGCCTGGCAATTTAACTGGTACTTCCTACAGGGATGTAGTGCTATAGATAGTGCCCTGATCTGGGAGTGGAGACCAGAGTTACAGTGTGCTATGTAACCTTGAGTATCCTGAGCCTTATTTCCCTGAGTTCTCAAAGTAGGATATATACTCCAAGGAGATCAAGGATAGAAAAGAAAAAAAAAGTTTATGTAGGAACCAAAATATCCACTTTTTTTTTAGTAGTGGCAAAGAACTGGAAACAAAGTGTATACCTGAACGTAATGGATTATCATTACACCATCAGAAATGAACATGAGAAATTCAGAGAAATATGACAAGAATTATAGGAATTGATGCAAAGTAAAGTAAGCAGAATCAGGGAAATGATATATACAAGGAGTAAAGTAATATAAAGGAAAGGAAATGCTAAAATGAAGCCCACACTGTGTAAACTGTAATGGCCCTAGAAAAGAAATGAGGAAATGTTTCTCCCTCTCTTCCTTGAAGTGATGGGGGTAGGGAATGGGAAGTAGGAACAACTGATGGAGAATATAGCACATGCTATCATATGTGGTCATTACGAAAATCAGTTCTGCTTAATGGTTGGGGGCTGGGGGGCAGGGCGGGGTGGGGTATGGAGAAAGGCTAGAGACAGCAATGTCTGGAAACGACTGTGATGCAAATGTAATACGCCTCATGGAGGCCTTCAATCTACTCAATCCTGGGCCGCTTTTGCAAACCCAGAACTGAAGGCCTTGGTGCTTTGGGATGACAGAGAAAACCCTAGGTGGTCCGTGTCCCTCTCCCAACGCCTTGCCCTCAAAAAGGATGGACTACATAAGTTTTAAAAAGGAGATTAAAAAGGAAAGATAACTTCTGCTCTCTTTTTCCATCTGCCCCAAATCTCTCCTGTTCATTCTCTCCCATTCCAAGCAACATGGGAGCCCTGGTCAAAGGACTGCCTAGGTGAGCCTAAGCATGAGCTTGGGGCTGTCTCTTTTATTTTATTTCCTTACTGAGAATAGGTGATTGAGCAATGATTCTGAGAAAGATATTTCCAGCCTCAGAATCAACCTTGTGAATCTGAGGGTTCACAATCAATTCCAGTTATGTTTCAGGAGGAAACCTCACAACTACCATAAGGTTGCTTGGGAAGATGCTCACAGGCAGGAGGACGAGTACAATCCCTGGCCTGACTTGCCAGAACAGAGGGTCTTGGAGGCAAATATTTGGACAGTGACCAGGTGAGGTGAAAGTAAAATGGTGATTCAGTAGTTCCATTCTTCAGGTTTTGGTATGTTAACTCTCAACCTCCAGGGAAAGTATAATAGTAATTATAAAATGCTGCTACTTCTTGTTTAAATTTTTATTAATATAAGCTTTTATGAACCTTTTATATTTTCAGCCATTTATTTTGTGTGGAAGAAATAAATAATATCTGTCCTATATCTGATTTACATTGTACACTGAGTCCCTTTCTATTCTCTGCTTTGAGTACATCTTAGATGTGAGCAAACCTAAGCTATAAGTGATTTTCCTTGGAGTTTTGAGGTGAAGGTATAAATAGCCAGAGGTAAGGAGGCAAAAGAGCCCGACTCTTCCCTTTGAAGGTCAGGCACTCCTAGGGCTCACATGGATCTGTGTGAGCATGGGCCCAAAATAATATGAAATTATATCCCCCAAATTTACAAAAGTGTTCATAACCTTTGATGTAGTACTCGCACTATTAGATTACTGACAGCAAGAAAAAGGTTATCTTTACAAAAATATTTATAGTGCCACTATTTTAATGACAGAAAGTTACAAACTACACTCAACAAATAGGCAATGGCTTAATAAACTGTGGTACGGCAGTGTGATGGAATATTATTGTACTGTAAAAAACAAGGAATATGAAGAGTTTTAAAAATATAGAAAGACAGATAAAAGAAAAGAGTGGAAAAAAGCAGATATGTCAGTTTTTGAGGGGCTATGGGAAGATAAGCATACTAATACACAGTTGGTGGATCTAGGAATTAGCCCAACTACTAGAAATCAATTTAGAATTATTTAAGAACGATTACTCAGTTGTTCATATGCTTTGACCCAGCAGCCTCACTATGGAACATATACCCCAAGAAGGTCAAAGATAGAAACAAAGATCCAATACATGCCAAAATATTCCTGGCAGCATTTTTTTTTAATAGTAGCAAAGAACTGGACACAAAGTAGGTGTTCACCAACTACAGAATGACTGAAGAAACTCATGGCACAGGGCAGCCAGGGGTGGAGAGAGTGCTGGATTTGGAAGCAAGAAGACCCTAGTTTCAATGCCAATTCAGACATTTCCTAGCTGTGTGACCCTGGGCAAGTCACTGAACTACTTCTATGTGCCACTGTATCAGCTTCCTGGTCCAGCTGGAGACAATGACCTCTAAGATCCCTTCTGACTATAAATCTATGAATATCATGGGACAGTACTGTGCAGAAAATGATGAATGAAGAATTCCGATAAACATGGAAAAATTTACATGAACTACTGACACAATGGAATAAGCCGAGCTGTGAACACAACAAAAAAGTAGGAAGTTGAATTCTGTGTAACTGAAAAGTGAACAATGGTGATGGAATGAAAGATACTTCCATTCTCTGGCAGCGAGGAAGGTAATGTTGTAAATACCGTCAGATGAGGTCACTTGGGGGGATGCTTTTCCTTATTTTTCTTTATTGTAATATAAATTGTTTATGTAAGAGTAAAAAGCATTAATGAAACATTTTAATAAAAAGCATATGGAGGCATGTGCTAAAGTACTATTCCATTTAAACAATCTGACAAATTTCTTTGTTGAAATTTATTAAGCATCAGCTAAATGCAAGGTATGGTGCTAGGTGTTGGAGACTCAAAGACAAAAAACAGAACAGTTCCTGACCTCAAGAAGCTTATATTCTACTGGAGCAATACTACACATAAACAAGGAAGTATCTACAAAGCGTTGTGCTTTAACTCTTTGGGGAAGTATATTTTGGTTTCAGTTTTCATTTTTAGGTTTGTAGTGTTAAAATGAAATTTACCACTAAAAGAAGATAAAAAGTCATACAATTGAATGTAATTTTAAAAAATGGGTATAGACTCTGCCTTCAATGAGTTATAATTTCATGTAACACTTCTCTCGACAGTCTCCTGCTGTGCCACAAGTGTTTCTCCTATAAGGTCTGCATATTGAAGGTGGTAAAGAGGAAGTCTGGGGTCGAGAAGCCCTTTGGGATTAGAGTAAATGGAGTGAAAGAGGTCACAGGAGATGTGCAACAGAATCACTCTTAAAAGGAACAAAGGAGTGCTTGGTAGCACTTTCTATCTAGGGCACTCTGCATGGCAGTCTGTAATACTGGAGTGGTCACTGGGGCAGACCCTTTGAGTGAGAACCCTCAGAGAAGGCCCAACCCAATGGAGGAGGCTGAGGTCACCTGCAGCCCAGCCTTGGGCATCTCCAGGCAGAAAGTAAGAGGCCAAAGAGTGCCACTGATGGAGAATACAAGCAAAAAAATAGCAAGAGAAAAGCCTCAATAAAAGCCTGGTATAAACTCATAAACCCAACAGAGAGGATCCTCAAAGGCAGAAGGAAGAAACTGAGAGGCTGAGGGGGAAAAGGATCAAAAGAAGAGGAGGAACAAACAAACAAATAAATGAATAGAAAGAGAGATAAGATATTTAAGTAAATTCAAACAACTCAGGATAGGAGAGGTAAAGGAAGGGAATAGTGTATGGTAAAAAAGACTAGCATCAAAATAGTATAAATAAGGAAAAGTAATCACAAAAGAGAAAATGGATAAAAATCAATTAAGAATAAATAAATGGAGGAAAACACAAATGACCCTAAACATGAAGGGGCTAACCAATCCAATGAAACAGGTGTAACAATCTTGATAAGACAAAGTCCAATAATTTGTACATGTAAGAAGCACATTAAAAAAAACCATGCAAAATGAAAATGAGACAAATAAAACATGAATAATAATACAGTAATACCTAATATTTATATAGAAGCTATTATGTGCCGAAAACTATGCTAAATGCAACTGCTTTACGAACATTATCTTATTAGATCTTCACAGCAACAGGGGTGTGGGAGGAGTGGGGGGCATAGGTGCTATTTTATACTTTAAGAAACTGAGTTGACAGACATTAATTAAGTGACTTGCCCAGGGTTATACAGCACGCATGTGTCTGAGGCTGGAGTTTTACTCAGGTCTTCCTGATTCCAGGGATTGTGCTCTATCCATATTGTGCCAACAAGCTATGCTTCAGATGATTTTTTTTTAAAAAAAGCAGATGGTGCAATTCTGTTATCAAATAAAACAAAAATAAAAATTCACAATGTCAAAAGAGATTAGAAGTTTACTAGCTGTGTAACCCTGGGCAAGTTACTTAATCCCGATTGCCTCAAAAAAAAAAAAAGAGATAAGTAAAAAAAAACAAAACCTACAATACACTTAAAGTGAACTTCAATGAACTAATAGGAGCATTTAAAGTATATATACCAAATATACATCTAAATTCCCAAGGGAAAAAAGTTAACTACATTGCAAAAAGGCCTAGATAGTTACATAATAATTATAGGAGATTTTAACGTTCCTTTCTCTGAGCTGAACGAATTTAATTGAAAAACACACAAAATGGAAAATGTGAAACTGAACAAACTTCTGGAAAAAATAGATTTGAAAGACTTACAGCATCTTCAGAATAGTAACATTAATGAATATGCATATGTATGCACAGTTCTCAATACCACATGAGACTTAGAAAAACAGACCATGTGCTAGGACATAGAGAAGTTATGAACATGAAGAGGTTGAAATATTGAACACATCCTTTACATAACATAATACAAATAGTAATCAACACAGCAAAAGATAGATACATAAATTGAGACTTAATAATGGCATTCTGACTACTGAATAATTACTAGAAATGATAATTATGTGAAAGAGAATGATAACAATGAAACAACATTAACAACATTTCTGGGATGCAGCTAAAATAGTCCTCTGAGGAAAAAGTATCTCAAAACATATATCGGCAAAATAAAAAAGAGAAGCTTTGAGTATTCAATTTAAAAATTACAAAATAAATAAATCCAAAAAAAGCACAAAGGAAGAAATTTTAAAAACTAGAGAAATAGATAAAATTAAAATAAAAAGGCTACTGAAGTGAGAAACAAAGCTAAGAGCTAATTCTTTGAAAACATTAAAATCAATAAATTCTTTTTTGGGGGGGGAGCAAGAAGGCAGGGCAATTGGGGCTAAGTGACTTGCCCAAGGTCACACAGCTAGTAAGTGTGTCAAGTGTCTGAGGCTGGAGGTCCTCCTGACTCCAGGGCCTGTGCTCTACTCACTGCACCACCTAGCTGCCCAAAATCAATAAATTCTTAACATAAATCCTCCTAAAAGTGGAAAATAATCAGTGAACAAGGTGAAATTTCAAATACAGAAGAAAAAAATAATTATCAGAACCTACTAAGCACATCACATGCTCACAAAACTATGTATATAAAGGAAATAATTAGCTACAAAATATAAATTAACATAAATATTAAAAAACCAAATAACTGTTTCCCATTGGGTATACAGTCAAAGGATAAGGACAGTTCTTAAAAGAAATGCAAACTATTAGCTGAAAATTAATTGCTCCAAATCACTAATAATAAAAGAAATAAAAATTTAAAATTCTGCAATTTTACATCACACTGCAAACTGGCAAAAAAAAAAACCAAAGTATGAAACTAGTCTACATTTTTGAGTGGCTGGAGAAAGACAGACACACTAATACACAAGAGGTTGGGCTGTGAATCAGTCCAACTGTTCAGAAAACAATTGGGAATTGTTTTTAAAAAAGTGAAAAATATCCATATTCTTTAAACCAGGCATCTCTCTGCTAGATATATACCCCAAGGAGGTAAAAAACAGGAATGTCATAAGCCAATAGACTTATTGTAACATTTTTTGTGAAGGCAAAGAATCCTAAACAAAATAGATGCTCTTTAATTGCAGAATGGTTAAGCAAATTGTGGCAAATTAATATAATGGAATATTACTGTGTAATAAGAAAAAAATTAACATTAAACAAGTCATAGATGCACAGGAAGGCATATGAATTGATAAAAAATGAAATGAGTGGAATGATTCCCACAATGTCAATGAAAAGAAAGAGAAAATCAGAACTGAACACTAGTTAATTACAGGGACCAAGTTTGACTTTAAGAGAAATACAGGATCATAATCTGGTCCAACTCTATAATTTTACAGTTGAAAAAATGTTCTTCCCTCCTTTTTGTAGAGATGAGGGGCTACGCTTGTGGAACATTGTACATACTGTCAAATTCTACTTGATGTGTTGGTTAGTTTGGGGGAACTACGCTTTTTCCTCACTCTCTCTCTTTATCTTTGTTACAAAGAATGGCCTGCTTTTGTAAGGGGGTGAGAGAGATAAATTCAGAAATAAACGTTATGCAAATGCAAAAGATATCAATAATTTTTTTTAAAGAAAAGCTAAAATCATTGGAGAGTTACTCATTTTTCCATGGTTGGGCTACACCAATATCATAAAAAATGAGGATACTACTACCTAAATTTATTGTCCTATACCAAATTACCAAGGATATATTTTAAAGAGCTAGTCAAAATAATAACCAAAATCATTTGGAGAAGCAAAGATCTGGAATTTCAAGGGAGATAACAAAAAAAGGAGACTAAAGTTGGGATGACACTTCCAGACTTCACAGTGTATCATAAAATAGCAAATAGTTAAAATATAGCAAAGTAAATCAGTGGAAAAAACTAGTGAAGCAAGAATCAGAGGCCATCAAACTCAAGTTGGTGTTCAATGAATTGAGAACATAAAATTCTTGGAAGAAGAACTATCTGACAAAAACACTGGGAAAACTGGTAAGCAATTTGGCAAAAATACAGGTTTAGATCGACATCATCATCGTAATAGCTAGCATTTACACAGTGTTTTAAGGTTGCAAAGATTTTACATATACGATCTAATTCTAACCTCACAACAAACCTGCAAATAGGTACTATTATTACCCCTATTTTACAGAGTAAGACCGAAGATTAGACAGTTTAAGTGACTTGGTTAGGG
Organism: Phalanger gymnotis; assembly: GCA_028646595.1. NCBI lineage: Eukaryota > Metazoa > Chordata > Mammalia > Diprotodontia > Phalangeridae > Phalanger > Phalanger gymnotis. Next base: position 214,275,189 of record CM053623.1, on the reverse strand, counting down.
TCACCTAGCAAGTATTTGAGTTCAAATTTGAATTCAGGTCTTCCTTACTTCAGGCCCAGCGCTCCATCCACTGTACCATATAGCTGCCTGGCATCTATATACCACAAATGCATCCTTGAAAAATGTAAAAAATCATATTGTTAAAACAAAACTTGGAGGAAAAAGGATGGAGAATCTTTCACAACTATAACTAGAGGGGAAATTCCTAAACAAGGTAAAGAGATAGATGAAACAGCTAATTTTGATTACATGAAATTGAAAAGCTTTTGCATAAATGAAATCAATGCAGCTAGGATAAGATGGGAAACTTGCTTGGGGAAAGCAGTCTTTGCATCACACAGAACACAATGCCTGAAAAATAAAAGGGCAATCAAAAAAAAAAAAACAAACTGAATGCTATGTAATTATAACAACCGAGCTTGGCCTATGAAAAGAACTGAGAAAATTGAACCCTATCCCTTTATTGAAGAAGTAGGGTGCTATGGTGCTAGAATACTGTATAGTCTCTGTGTTGACTGGCTTTGATGAACTTTTTAATCTTGGTCCTAAGAGGAGTTTTAATTGGTAGGGGAAGGGAAACTAATGTGATGTAAAGACAAAGAGGAAGTAGAACACAGGAACAGACTTACCCAAAAGATTAATCAGGTGCAGAGGGAATACCTGGCTGAAGACTGAGAGCCCAGAAATACTCAGTTCTTAGGCATTTTGTCTGTCTTTCTATCCACACGCGTATGTATATGTAAACACATGAAAACAGACACACATGAACATATACACTGCATGTACATGCATGTTTGTATTATGCAATACAAAACATAAAGCACACATGTACACATGTGCATATATGAACTGTGTATAGAGATTTAAAGCTCCTATGTAAATACCTATACAATATATACATGTACATATGTGTGCGCATGTATGTAGATACATGTGCACACATATCATGCGCACACACATATATATATAAAATACATATAGGTATATATAAAAATGTACATATTTTCCCCCATTTAGTAAATGTGCTCTAGAGGGTACTTCCCTTTTGGGTCATGAAAAGTTGGAAAGGAGATAAGAATTTTAATGGGAAAGGGGACACAAGGTGATCAAGAAATCTGTGAAAATACCGAATGACTTTGATTTTATAAGTCAAATCCTAGACTGAACAGAATGGAATCCAACCCAGGTATTCGAAGGAGGTTGACAGTACATTCCCAGGCATTCCCAGAGATCTAGGTTAGGTGCCTAAATCAGTGAATGGGTCAAAGCCCCGGCTCCAGCTATCGGCTGGCAGTAGCTTATGCCGAGCCTGCACTTTGAATACCTAGAAATATTTGAGTACTTCCTATGTGCAAAATACTGCGGATTGATGTTTACCCGCCTCTCTTTCTTCCTTCTGTGACTTTTATGCTTCAGTAAGGAGAAAAGATTATCTTATTATCTCCGTAATACTGTAAAATTAGCTGTTAAAAGCTTCATATACTTGGGATGGGAGAGGGGGCGGGAAGAAGTACCACCTTCTACAGCTGGGTTTAATTGTGAGGAGCAGAGGTGGCAGATTAAGTCATACCCAGAATGTATCCTCTGGATGTCTGGCTCTAAACGGCAACAACTCCCGCCTCCCGCCCCCCGCCCCTACTAAAATGTTACTTTAATAAATTATATGCCGCATTTTTTAAACGACCCTCCACCACCACCTAATGAGAACAGGGTGCCAAGACTGGAATGTCATAGGGGAAAAAAAGATGAGGGGAGGGGAGGGGAGGAAATTGGGGAAGACCTGGGGGGGGTGATTAAATCAGAATATATAACGGGGCATGGGATGGGGGTCAGAGGCCGGAGGGGGAGGGGAGTAGTCGAGTTATGCATCCAAATTCAGAAGCCGTGGGTAAGTCTGGGACCCCTGCGCTCGCATGTGGAGTTTCGGGTTCCTGGAGGCCTGCCCGCTCCTGAGAACCTACGGCTGCATGCCCGGGGCGCAAGCTTCACCCTCCCAGAGGAGCTCCCAGCCCCCTTACCTGGCAGGGGTCGCCCTCCCCAGCTAGCTGCTCAGGCGTCCAGCACTTGCCTGCCTGCTCGACCCCAAACAGTGGAAGCCCCTCCCCCTCACTACCAGGCTCCTCCCGCTGCCTGGCTATTCCGGACCCGCACACTCCTCCCTCCGGCTGCGCCCGATGCTCTGCGTTCTCCTGGAGCCTCTGTGGGCTCTTCTAAGGCTTACGCAAGACGCCAAACTTCGCCCCGCCCCAGGGGGTGGGGCGTAAGAGGAAAGCCCCGCCTTCCACCTGCAGCAATTGGACCTACTTTCTGCGGCGGGAGGGAGCTCCGCTAGAAGAATAGCCCAATGAAAAGTCGAAGTTTGAGCCCGGCAGGGTGATAGTTTCCGGGAATTGAGGCGGAGCTACAGGGGAAAACAAGCAAATCTCAAACTAGGGGTGAAACTAAGGGATGTCAGTCAATCTGGGGAGTGGCTTAGGACCGACCCCGCCCCCCCCCCCGGTGGCGTAATAGCTAGAGCGCCAGAGGAGGCTTGTGTTCATAAGTTCGAATCTGTACTTGGACGTTTTGTCCGAGGGTCACTACCCGCTTGCCTCAGTTTTCTCATCTGTAGAATGATCTGGATATTGGCTGAGTTGGATTCATTTGTATTCAATCATTTATTAAGCGCAAACAGATGCAAAGAACGATCAAGCTGCATTTATTAAGCACTTGCGCATGACGATAAGGATGTCAGTTTATGTGCCGTTGGCGTCCGCAGCCTACTGACTCTTCTTTTCATGCCCCTCTCCCCCAGCTTCAATGCTAGCTTGCAGGTAGCCTCTGGTTTCTCCATTATCCCCAGATCTTGAATAACCCCCAGTTCCACAGGGAGGTGGTCTCTGTCACCTCATCAGCGTTGCCACTGCCCCGTTGTTGGAGACACCCCGCGGCCTTTCTCCCAGCTGCTGCTCATTTCCGTGGTGGTTCTCCACTCTTGCCAGCTTTGATCTGTGCCTGGGGGTGGGCTTCCTGACCCCTGCTTACTACTGTAATAATATTCTATCAGTTTCTGAACTCCAGATTTGACTGCTGGCTTAAGTGCCCAACCGGCCATTACCCCTGCAGGCCCTGCCATTGTTCCCATCAGCCCAACAAGGAAATCATAGCCTAGGTCCAGCGTGGCTTCCTGTCCTCGCTCCCAGGCCTGAGCTGTGCAATCCTGGGCAGCATAATAGAAAGCTGTACCGAGCTTATAATAGCTTCCCACTTGTGGCAGGAACTGCATTACATTGTGCACTTGTTGCTCCTTCTCATAGACACAATCTGCTGTGGACGGTGAACGAGAAGCCCTTCCCGACCCCCCGGCTCTCCTGCCCAGGAGCTGTAGAATGGAGAACAGCACCACATCTGACTTCTTTTTTCTTCTGTTCCCTTGGAGGTCTTGGAGCTGTTGGATGAGGGTCTCTGTGGCTTTCACCCCACCCAGTCTATAGAGCTGCTGCCGAAGGGCACGTGCATCACTCGGACAGCCAGCCTGCTCCAGGGTTATGTACAATGCCAGGCTAGTCAGGTACCTAGGCAGAGGGTCTAGGTGGTTGAAATTGGGAAGAGACTCAGGCGTCAGGTTCTGACAGGAAAGGGGGCTGAGAATGGGCAGCAGGAACTCCCAGGACAAAGGAGGGACGGGTAGGGCCTTTGGCTGTGATCCAGCTGGGAGGGCAGCTACTGGGTATAGCAGGAAGCCAAACAGAAGCACCATTACAGGCATTTTGGAGGGTAGTGGATACAGCCTTGCTAGAGAGGAATACAAAGGAGACACAAAGCTATTCCTTTCTGGCTGAAGTCTAAAAGTATTCAGATCCCAACAGGGGAACAATTCTACCCACATTCCAACCTCCCCGTCAATAACTTGGTACCAAAGGCCAAGATTGGAATTTTGGGACTGACTATTCAAGAATTTGTGCCCTCCTTCCTCCCTTGCCACTTCTGTCCTCTTCATCTTTTTCTTTGACTATGCAAAGCTAAAGAATCATTTCTTATTGAACAAAAGATAGAAAGAAACCCACCTGCTCGAAAGCGACACTCCGTCTCTTCTTTGTAGGTCTCACTGCCTTGTGACTCTCCTATTGTGGACTGCTCCACATGACCCTCCTCCGCCTAGTCTATCCCAAAGATCGGCAAGAGATGTGGTCACTGCAAATATTTGCCCATTCTGCACCAGATCAGACTTTGTCCCCTAGTGATGTAGGAAAGTGAACTGCACCACACGAAGTTAGAGGTTTTGAGTTCAAGTCTTGTTCCTTACTGAGCTCTATGACATCTCATAAGAAAAACAACTGATCTGGAGAACAGATCATGAAGAGAAAACCAGAATAGTTGGACTACAGGTCTGGAACACTATATTGAAGAGCAAAAGAACTGGAGTTCCAGTAGAAAACATCATACCCAGCAAAGCTAAGCATAATCTTGAATGCATTTAATGAATCATCAGACTTTTGGGATTTTGTTAAAAAACAAAACAAAACAAAACACAACACCTGAACCTAATAGAAGATTAGACATACAAGAGCCAAAAGAAATATAAGGTACACACCAAAGACTAATTACGAGGGACTCAACAAGGACAGACTGTTTACCTTTTATATGAGGAAATGTAAAATGTATGTCTAAGATTGTTATTAGTAATTGGGTAGTTCACAAGAAAGATTTGGGGTAGACCTGAGTATAGTATGATTTTAAAAAGTAAAACTGTAGGGGGGCAGAGCCAAGATGGCAGCTGAAAAGCAGGGACTGGCGTGAGCTCCCTGCAAGTCTCTCCAAAAACCCATTAAAAAAAATGGCTCTGAACCAATTTTAGAGCTGCAGGACACACAAAATAGCAGAGGGAAGCAGGGCTCCAGCCCAGGACAGCCTGGATGGTCTCTGGGTAAGGTCTATCCTGCGTGGAGCTGGGGGTGGAGCAGAGCAGAGCCCAGCGTGGGCAGGAGGACCAGCCAGACCAGGAGTCGGGCGG
>CM053623.1:214156215-214269696 GCA_028646595.1 Phalanger gymnotis | reverse complement strand
AGAATATATGCCATCTTGGAGTGGGGGGGAAGGTAGAAATGGGGAGAAAAGTTGTAATTCAAACTCTTGTGAAAATCAATACTGAAAACTAAATATATTAAATAAAATTTTAAAAAATGGTAAGAAAAAAAGTAAACCTGTAGGAGAGGAAGAAATGACATGGAGGAATTGGGGGAGGAGGGCTGGTAGCTCTGGAAACCTACTTTCATCAGGAATGGTTTCAAGAGGGAACAATACACAAGTATCTGGAAGAGTATAAAGGACTTCTAAATTCAGAAAGAAATAAAATTCTAAGGTGATAGGGAGGGAGGAGAGGATAAAGGAGGGATTTTTAGAGGGGAGGGTGAGGGAATAGGTTAAAGGGGGCTATAGAAGAGTATTTATAGATTAATGGGAATGGGAGGATAAGGGAGGGAATCTGGGGGTTAGTGTCGGTAAGTTAAGTAATAAGAAGGCAAGGTAGTGGGTAGAAGTAAAGTACAAGAGTCTGGTGAGCTAGGAAATAATAGAGAAACACACAAACATAAAGTAAAGATTAAAAGTATAATTCATCAGGGAAAAAGGAGCAGGGGAGGTAACCATAATCTCAGACAAAGTTAAGGCTAAAATAGATCTAATCAAAAGAGAAAAATAGGAAATCTACACTATGTGTCAGCCACATTCATCAATGTTGTTTTGGACTACTTAAAATAATTGGACAGTGTGAGGTTGGACTATTTCTGTGGTATAGGAAATGATGAGTTGGTGAACTAGGAAAAATATGGAAAGACTTGGACTTATGAAGGAAGACGTTATTCACCCTCAGAGAAACAGAGGACAAATTAGCAGTCTTATATTTTTATGTGTACATGTCTGTATATGTATGTATGCACATGTAAGTGTGAGTGTGTGTGCGTGTGTTTGTGTCTGTGTGTGTATCCAAACTTAATTGTAGGCTTCTGGGGCAGTGGGGGTGGGGGTGTGGAGTAAGGGGGATAAAAAGAACAGTAGAAAGTGCACAGCAGAGAACAAAAGAAAACTCACAAGGAAGCAAAGAAAAGATGGACAGCTCTCAACACAATGTTTAGTATTTGCTACATAGGCTTTCTTAAAATGTAAATTTACAGCTGTATATTCTCTTACGTTCTGCTGTGCACATGGCAGTGCTTTTTTTTTCCTTATTTTGTATTTAAGTTTCAAATGTTTTGTCTTTTTTTCCTACTGTATATTTAAGTTTAAAATAAATTAAAACAAAAACAAAGTGTGGTGAACATATTCTTAGAAAGTAAGAGAAAGGAGGGGAGGTCAGTCTATATTCTGGCTCTCCTTGTGGTGATAATCACTTGGTACAGTAAGCTGAATTTGGGCCATGATGATGGTAAGTACAGTCCTGCTGGAGAGAAATACAAGGTAGGGGTGGGGTGGGGTGTTGCCAGGTCATAGCTAGGGACTGTTCTTAGCCCATCTCTTGTGGCACTTGAATCTAAGACTTGTCCCACTCACTGTACCCCCCCGAGGGTCTGTGAGGAAATCTAACTTGTCTCTGGAAAAAAAAAAGCCTGAAAAATGACCCTCTTAGGTCTGATCGCCTATTTTTCTGTACTCCTAGCACCTAGAATAGCTAAAGTCAGTAGGAAGTGGGAAACAGACAGTTCAAGAGGTCCAAAAAAGACAGGGCCTATCTCCCTCTCTGCAGGCTGGACTTTGACCTCTTTGCCCTTGTTGCCATGTTCACCAAAGCCTTCTCTCTTTCTCTGTCACTCTGCCCTGTAATGTCATTCTCTTCCTTCCAACAGCCATGGTAAGTGCCACTGGACTCAGGGTCTATGGACCCAGAATCACTCCCTGGAAGCCTGGGTACGCAAGGAGCAGAAAGACAATGTCACTGTCATTTCAAGTGAGGTATACGTGGAAGCCTGAGCAAAAAGAAAATGTGTTGAGATTCAGGCCAACAGAAGCAGGTTTTTATTCGCTGCTTTAATTTCATAACAAAGCATAAAACGAGAAGCACCTGTGAGTTGCCCCCTCATCCCCACCTCAAAGCTCCAAAGCTGGGGGACAAGGCAGGTAACCAAGGGCCACAGAAGGGCAGGGTCTGTTACCCTAGGAAATTGAAACAAAGTCTACTCAAATGAAAACTTCAGTGAGGAAGCACCCACTGCCCCTTTGCCAGGCTGCCGCAGCACCTCGGAGTTGCTCCTGGGAGGCAGGTGTGGGGACCGTGCTGGGGCATCCTCTCATGTCACCCCAAACCCCACCAGACAGAGTCAGCTCCTTAGTCATCTTCATCCTCAATCAGAAACCTCCTCTTCTTGTGGATCTGGCAGAGCTCAGGTGAGCCTGGCTCAGAATCTATGAGATCTGAAGGGAGGAGAAATGGTCAGGGTCTTAGGAGAGGGGTGACAGAGAGGAAGAATAGGAGGAAGGTTGTTATACACAGGCACACAGACACACACATACAGGGTGATGAAGAGAATAGGAGGGAGGTATTATACACATACACACGCACACGTAATGGAGAAGGAAGACAGGAGGAAGATATTATACAAAGGTAGAGACACACATACAGTGTAACAGAGAGAAAGGACAGGAGGAAAGCATCACACACAGTCACAGACAGATGCACACCCCACCTTTGTCTTTGCTTTCACTCTCTTCCTGCTCCCCATCATTGTCTAGTAGTTGTAGCTTCTGGGGCCCAGAACTTGATGGCTCCTTACCATCTTCTCCCTCTGCAATGGCCCAATGGGGGACATCAGCAAGGGCCCGAGGGCCTGCCCACCACTTCAGTGCCCCTCGCCAGTCCCTAATCCCAGACCTGTTACCTGCTGCCTCTAGATCAATCTTCCGTTTTTTGGCTGCCACGGAGGACCCTGGGGCATGAGCCACCTTCTCCTTCCTGGGTGCCTGCTCTGGATGGTCTGCAGATTGCGGCTCGGGCCCTGCCTGACCCAAAGAAGCTGCTGCCCTCCGCAGCAATGCAGGGCTCAGCTTCGCTGGAACTCGCCAGAAAGATTCCTAAGTGGTCAGGGAAGTCAGGGCTGATGGTCTAAATGGGAAAGAAGGTAAGAAAAGCACCAGCCCCCAGTCTGGTCCCTCACCAAGCCAAGGCACTCACCTGTTCTGAGGCTGGTGGCCGAATCCCCAGTTTTCTCAACAGCTTCTGGAAGTCCTGGTTCTCCATTGCATCCTCATTCTCCTCTGTCAGAGGCACCAAAGGCACTGCCTGGGAGCAGCCTAGGAACAGAAGGGACAGACCTACATGAGGGAGAAAGGCTGTCCCCTCCATGCCTCGACTCAAGTCCCCCAGAAGGAAGGCTTCCATGCCCTATTTCTCAAATATTCCCTGACCTTTCCCACTCACCATCTTCTTCCCGGTCATCAGCTATTCGAATCAGGCAGTTCTGGAGCCAGAGGATGGGGGCAGAGAAGTCTGAGGAAGTAAAGGGAAAAAACGATATGCCTGGTGGCCCTCCACCTCAGTCTCTCTAGCCCTGAGCCCTTGCCCCCCAGTCTTATCACCTTCCTCCTGCAGGATTTGCCTAAGGCTTTGGGGTATGTGGACCGAGGTGCCTTGGGCTGCTTCTGCCCCTGGGCCCTCTTCATCCTCCTCACTATCTTCATCCAGCAGTTGATCCTCTTCCTCTTCCTCCAGATCCTCCTGGTCGGGGTCCTTCAGACCATCCTTTCCATTCAGCTGGAAGGAAACAGGCATAAGCTGGGTTAGAACATGGAGAAAGCTGGAGAATACTGAGTGAGACCTTCTGATTCCTGCCCTCTTCACTAGAAGACATGGGAATAGCCAAGAAGCAATGAGATGAAAAGGGCTCAGTATGGAAGCAGTACCAAGATGCTGCTTACAAGATTGGGAGTCACAGCCTTCCTCCGGCGCTTCTTGTACAACTCCCGTCGATCTGCAACCAGCCCCAGGGACAGAAGTTTCTCTACTATCTGAGCCCGTGAGCGCTTAGCTGTGATGTTCTTCATGATGTGACCCAGGACATCTGCAGAAAGGGACAGATAGAGAGGAGGTCCAGAGGCAGGAGATGGAGTACAAGGGACCAGAGAATTGTAGGAGGAGGCTGACCCTACCTTACTACTCCACAAATGCTACTGAAAAATCCTTCTATAATCGATGTCTATCACATTTCTCACGCTGACCGTTCTAAACCTTTGCTTCTCTCCTCAAAAGACCACCTGCACTTCCACCACACACACTTGGACCAGCTGACTTACGCCCCTACTTCACAAAGAAGGCTGAAGCCATCTAAGGTGACTCCCCCCCACACCCTAATGCCCCTACTCCATTCTTTGCCTTTTCCCAGTATCATCACCTACTCTTCCTCTGGTATGTGCACTCCCTGATGAGGCCAATTCCTCTTCTCTACCTGTGGCCCTCAGCCCATCCCTTCTACCTTCCTCTAGCACCCCAAAAGCCTTCTATACCAGATGCTTCTTTGTTTCTCACCACATGCCTTCTCCTCAACCCCCTGAAACCTGGTTTCTCCTTCCACTACCTCTATTGCTTTCTCAAACATCACGAATGACTTCCACATCACCAAATCCAAATGGCCTTCTTTCATCCTTAATCCTTCCTGACCTTTCTTCGGCATCTGACACTGATGACTACCCTTTCTCCTTCCAGATCTCCTCTCCTTGAGTGTAAGAGATATAAATTCTCTGGTTTTTCTTTCATATTCTCTTCTCTACTCAGCTTCTGATCCCTTAAGCTGGCTGTTCCTCAAGGTTTTTCCCTTGGCCCTGTTTTCTTCTCTCTCTGCATTCTTTTCCTCGGCAATTACATTAATTTCCATGGCTTCAACTACCCCCGTATGTAGATTACTCACAGAACTATGTATTCAACTCTGACCTCTTCTCCAGTCTACAGATGACCAATTCCAACTGACTCCAAGCATCCCTCTACCTCAATGTTCCAATGGATCGCAAATTCTATTAATCCCCAAATGAGCTTTCTGTCACAAGTCTTTCCTCTAAATCCCCCTTTCTGACTTCACATTTCCTACCAGTAGTATTTACCCAATCTCCCACATCTGAAAATTTGGTGTTTTCTTTAGTTCTTTCCTTTTCCTTATTTCTCATATCCAATGATTAGCAAATTCTACAACTCCCATGTCCCCCCAATCTTCTCCTCCTGTCTACATCTCTCTTTTCTTGTTGCCAAGAACTCATCACAAGCCTCCATTACTACCCATCTGGACTACTGAAATAGCCTCTATTGGATAATTCTAGTCTCTAGTCTCCTCCATCTTCCATCCATCCTTCATCCTGCTACTAGATTTCCTAATGTGTATATTTGGGGGTGGGGGGAGGAGGGGAATTTTAAAAGCACCTACTATGTGCCAGGCACTGTATTAAGCACTTTTTACAAATAATATCTGATTTGATCCTCAGAACAAGCCTGCAAGGTAGGTGCTGTTCTTATCCTCATTTTATAACTGAGGAAACTGAGGAAACTGAGGAAAGCAGAGGTTGACTGACTCGTCCAGGCTCACATAGCCAGCAGGTGCCAGAGGCTCGATTTGAACTCAAGTGTTCCCGACTCTAGACCCAGTGCTTCATCCACTATCTGGTCATATCACTCCTCTATTCCAAAAGTTCATAGCTCCCTACTGCCTAAATAAAGTTCAAACTCCTTGACCTGGTTTTCAAGGCCCTCCACAATCTAGTACTACCTGCTTTATGGATTAACCTCACACTATTCACCACATGCCAAAGTGGACTGCTCTCTATTTCCCAAACATGACTTGCACTGTGCCATGGTTCTGTCCATCTTGTTCTGCACAGCTTGTCTGTATTTACTCATCGGATTCTTGCCCATCCTTTAAAGTTCAAATCAAATGCTACCTCTTCCACGAGCCCTTTCCGATCCCCTATAAGTAATAGGCAGCTTGGCCTTGAGGAAAGAACACGGAACTTGGAGTCAGGAAGAATAAGATGCAAATTCCCTATTAGACACTTACTGTTTCTCAACCTCATCTTCTCCATCTGAAAAATAGGGATAACTGCAGCATCTGCCTTACCAGGGTTGTTGCAGAGATCAAATGAAATAATGCACGGAAAGCATCTCGCCAACCTTACAATGCTACATAAATGTTAGCAATTAGGATGATGATTAGCAACAATTTTTCCCTCACACTTCATAAAAAATGTTGTTTTGAATCTATTTGATGCATTTAACATGCATTATTCTGTATTATGGTTACCTGTGTAGGATGTTCTCTTACTAGACTGTAGGCCCTTTGAGGCCAGGGTTGGGTTTAACTTAAGCTTTATTTCTCCCCCAACAGTTAGAAAAGTAGCCTGAATGTAGTAAGCACTGGATACATTCTGCTGAAATCGATTATCTTACTTTTTAATTTGTATCCCCAGAATTTGCTTATCGCCAGTGCTTAATAAATGTTGGGTTTTTTAATTTGTTTATTCAAATGACAGAAGGGAAGATTTCACGTTTTATTCATAGAATTCAAAGCTGGAAACAATCTTTATGTCTAATAATTAAAGAATAGCTGAATGAACTATGATGTGTCAACATAGTTGAACAGGATTCATATGTTTATAGCTGAAAGAGACCTTAAAGATTATTTAGTCCAAGCCCCTCTTTTTACAGATGAGAAGAATGACTTGCCCAAGGTCTCACAGGAAAGAACAGAGTAGAGATTCTCACTCCAAAGCCAGAGTGCTTTCCACTGTATCATGAATACTACTAAGCCATTAAAAGTGGTAAAAATTATAAATATGGAGAAATACTTATTATAGCAATAGAAGAAAGTAGAATTAGAAAGAGAACATACACATTGACTGAGAGTTATAATGAAACTTTCAAGGTACAAAGATGGAAGGAGATCAAGAGGACACAAGAGGAGGATCTTGAAAATGGAATTCATTCAGATTTTATTGTTTTATTACTTATACATTTGTATTGGTTGAGATAATTAACTTATAATACTTTTTTAAGGAGCAATAAGCCCAGCGTGGAGGATGTGGTAGAAGGGATCAGATTATGTGGCCCACCCCTTCCAGAAACCCTTCTCCAGCCATCACCTCACCATCGGAATCCTGGAACTCTTCAAAGAGTCGCTGCAATTCTAACTCCTGGTCTTCTGTCCACAAAACCAAGTTTGTCCCCTTCCTGTTTGGAGAAAAACCAAGGTTGGTAGAGGAAAGGAGCACTAGAGAAGGGAAAGTGATTCCCTAATTCCCCAAGGATGCCTGCCTTTGTCTTTTGAAATCCTTGACGCTGTCAGCCAGTCCAAGTCGAACCAGCTGGTGGATGACTTGTTTTCGAGAATGAGTTGTAGTGTTCAGGCGTGCCAAGATGGCATCTATCACATCCTCACCTGGGAAGAAAGGAGGAATAAGTGGGCAAAGGGAGGTCTACAGATCATTGGCCTCCATTCCAAGCCCTTCTGGGCTCAAAGCCTTATTGGGATCATATATGTCACAGGTCTGTAGACTTAAAACTGGAAAAGAATGTGCAGGTCATTTAGTTCAGCTCCTTTCTTTGCCTACTGAAACCTAGTGAGGTCAAGCGAGTTGCGCAAAGTTAGAGGTACTAAGTGGCAGGGCTAGGATTTTACAATTGGGTGTTTTAACTCCATAGTGAGCATTCTTTCCACTATGCCAAGTTGCCTCATGACTTTCAATGACATTCTTGGACCACTTCTCAGTCCTGTTTGCTAGATCATCATTAATATCTCATTCCCACTGAGTATAACCTAAGGCTCAGCCCTGGGCCCACTTCCCTACTCTATCACTTTTGATGAACTGATTAGCTCCCATGGGCTTAATTGTCATCTCCATGCAGAAGACTTCCAGAACTACATTTCCAGCCTCTGCCTCTCCTAAGCTTTGAGTCTTGCATCCCCAATTGCCTCCTGGACATTTCAAAATGGGTATCCCACAAGCATTTTAAATTCAGTATGTCCAAAAGAGAACTCACTATTCCCCTCCCCTCTCCACCAGCTTCCTAGGTTTATAATCGTGGACTCAACCTGGACTTGTCACTCCCCCCACCATCCCACATATCCAATTAGTTTCCAAGCTCTGTGATGTACCTCTACAAATCTCTCATAGCTTTCCCTTTCTCTTTATTCAGGCAGTAACCACTTTTGTCCAGGCCATCCTCCACACAGTTGCCAGAGGGATCTTCCCAAAGCACATCACTCTGACCACGTCACTCTCTTGCTCAATAAATTCCAGTGGTTCTCTTTTACCTCTGGGGTCAAATACACAACTGCTGTTTGGTATTAACAGCTCTTCCCAAGCCTAACTCCAAGCTACCTTTCCAGACTTATTATACATTACTGCCCTTCATGTATTCAATGGCCTATCCAAACCAGCCTTCTTGCCAAATTTTACAGATATCTTTGTGCCCTTGTACAGTCCTGGAATTCATTTTGTTCTCACCATCACCTCTTAGAATGGCTACTTTTCTCCCAAGCTCAGCTTAAACATCTTCTACATAAGGCCTTTCCTGATCTCTCCACTCCAGCTATCACGTCCTCCTCAAAATTACTCTGTATTGATTTTGTGTACACACACACACACACACACACACACACACACACACACACACACACACACACAGAGTCTCCCCCTATTGTTTCATTTTTGTCTTTGCATGCCCAGTGACTGGCATTTGGTACACACTCAAAAGATGCCGGTTGGTTGATTACACCCATGCTCTCACATTACCTTCTATGTCTTTATGGGACAGATACAGCTCCTGTAGCTGTTTCTCTTCCTCTGGGTTCCACTTGGCAGGTTTTCGATTAGAAGACCTACAAGAGGTTGAGTGGGGAAGGAATGAAATTGCTGGCCTCAGTGGGAGGAGCAAAAGGCATGGAGGTCCCCTACCATACTCAGAAAAGAGATCTTTAAGTACAAAAGAAAATGAGCCAAATAAGACTTGAGGGGAGTGGGCATGGGTCCGCATGCCTTTCCTCCCTTCCCTAAATGCAGTTAAGGATATAAGCAGCATTTTTCTATGCCATGCCCACATCAGGAGCTGGGGGTATTTCAGGTTGAGGGCAAATGGATCAAGAGAACACTCGGGAGCAGAGGGCAAGGAAAACCATGAGAAGAAAGCAGTCCACCAAGACGGTTCTGGAGCCAAAGGGGTACAGGCTTTGCCCTGCATTTTCATTGTGACAGTCACATTCAATGTTAATTCTTGAGGTTTCTCCCAATTATCTGGAGGTTGAATGGCAATACTGTCTCCCTAGGAGCCCAGATCCCCCTCTAGAACAGCTTCTTGAAGCTTCCCTGGACTATCTGTCCTTCCTCAACACTCTCCCCTGCCTACACTTACTGGGCATCCAGAGAACCATAGCCCTCAGTCATCTCCCGCACAACAGCTGTGTTCTTCCAGAAGAGAAGTTCCACAAAGGCTTTGTGGTTGACTTCAGTCAATGCAAAGAACTTGGCCAGCACATATCTGGCAAAAGTGACCAGTTCCTGGGGGAAGAGGGAAATCAGAGCAGGAAAGGATCAGGTACTTGTTGTAAGGACCCCCTAGACCGCACCTTACTACATCCCTGGCCCTCTCCTAATAGCCTTCCCAACAATTAGCTCTCTGTACTCTCAGTTCAACTCTGGAAACTGTTTCCCTTACCTTCTTAGATCTCTCCCCAACCCAGCCCATGTCCCTTCATTCCTCTTGTTCCTCCAGTTCTCCACATCCTTTCATTCTCCTTTTTCTCCACTGACATCTCCACCCCTCTTGTCTTTCACCTAGTCTAGGGCTCCCTCCATTTCCACCCACTTCAGTTTCCCCTCACTTTATAGGCTCCAGAAGCAGGGTCATTAAATAGCCGATTAAAGAGATAGAAGAGGGAGATCTGGAAGAGCAAGGCTTCCATTTTGAGATCGTGGGCCAGTCGGTGTAGCATCTTAACCACGCAGTGATTGGTATGGGGGCTGTTCTTCTGGTAGTTCTGCAGTAAAAGTACACAGGCTTTGACAACAGCTGAGCATGCAAATCTAGAGTTAAGTGAAAAGAAGGAGAAAGAGGATTTCAGAAGTCAGATACTCTCCTTTCCTCTCCTTGTCCCCAGAGACAACTTCCCCCATCTCCCATTTCTCTCTCACCGTCTCAGGTAGTCTAGGAAGTTAAACTCCTTCTCCAAAACCTGGACAGCTTGCAATTCCTCTTCTTCTTCTTCTTCCTCTTCTCCTTCTTCTTCCTCTCCACCTTGTTCTTCAGGTTCCTGCTGCCCTATAAACAGTGAGGGGAAACAGCAGGGGGTGATTTAAGAAGTCACCAGTTCTTAACACTTTTCCATCCATTCACTCCCTCTGTACGTAGATAAGAGGATATGAAGAAGACAGATACTCACGAGGAAGTGGGGCAGAGAAGATCCGTCTCAGCAGCTCAATTTCTTCCTCCAAGGAAAAATCTGGGGAACCAAATATATCTCCTTCTGGCCATACTTCTCTGGAAAACAAAAGGTATAGATCCTGTTTAGGCCAGATATGGCATCTGGAAGGATTTAGCAGTAATAGAATTACTCTTTTTGCTGACCATGAAAGTAGTAAGGCCTAGGTACCTTAAAGAATTAAAATAAAAATGCTAGGGGCCCCTGTACTCAGGACCCAGTTTCAGAGAATCTGGTTTCTGGCCTGCAGCAGACCCGAAAAGACTAATAAAGCTACCACCACTATAGCTGTGAGGGTGTCTCTCCACGGAGGCCTCACAAAAGATGAAGCATCTGCACTGCAGGCCCAGGACTATGAAGAGGTAGAGCTCTAACCTGGCTGACCGAAGGAGGGTTATGGCCTCAGGGGCCTGCCCAGCCAGGAGACTGTCCTGGATCCGCACCATAGCTTCTGTCCGCTGTTCTTCCACTGGCACCTCCGAAGCAGCATCAAAGGGAACCACAGAGTCCAGAGTGAGTTCAGAATTCTAGGGAAGGACAGGCTTGTGAAGGCAAGAAGGAGAATGTTTTCTAACCCTACCCTCGTCATAGTCTCTGTAGACACCCACCTGGGCACAGAGCTTCAGCTGCTCAGCAAGGGCTGGCCACATGCCCTCTGGATCCTCTGGGGGCTGGGGAACATTATCAGCAGAAGCTGGGGACTGAGTGTGCGCCTTCTTCTTCTTCTTCCTTCTCCTTCTTTTGTTCTGTTGAGGAGCATAAAGTTGGTGTTAGAAGTGGGTGTCACAGTTGGCAGGACACCCAGGGTGGCCAATCCTCCCCTCTCATGGCAATGGCTAAAATTCCCTCCTGATCATTAGTTCCCCATCCCATTGCTTCCATTGTCCATGCACCAAAACAGTCCTTCTCATTGGTGGATCAGTTGTATTGCATACAAATGGAACATAATATGTGCTAGTTGCCTAGAGGAAGCACAATGCAGAGGATAGCTTGCTGGACTGGAGTCAGGAAGACGAGGTTCCAAATCTCATCTCTGACACCTGTTAGCTATGTGATCCTGTGCAAGTCACATAACCTAAGACCCAGCTTCCTCAGGAGGACAATATTAGTACCTACCTTAACTGGGTTGATATGAGGAGCAAATCAAATACTTATGCAAAGTGCTTTGCAAACCTAAAGTGCTAGATAAATTTTGTTTATTTATTATAACATCAAAAGATAATGTGGCACAGTGGATTGATGACCAGGCTTGGAGTTAGGAAGACCTGGGTTCAAGTCTCACCTCTGCCACATACTCATGCTATTTGTGTGACCCTGAGCAAGTCACGTTCCTCTCTGCACAGCTCTACAACTAAGCTGTGGGGAAGGGGCCAATCTGCACAAGCGAAGGGAGTCTCCTTAATGGTGTTCCATATACCAACACAATCACAGGGTCATTCCAAAAAGAAGTCTCTGCTCTCTAGGTGGGTTAACTGACAACAAGCCTGGAGCCCTATTGGGAAAGCCACCTTGTATGGAGGCTCCTTTGGCTCTTCAGTCATGATAACCCTTTTAATGAGGTCTTTCTGCGCCTCCTCACTCTTCCTTCAAACATCCCTAGTCCTGTTATTGGCATCATTAGTCTCTGTCACATGTGCTTCGAACCATGGGGTCCTCCTTGTTACTTCTCTTTTGCAATCCCACTTACCCATCCAATCAATTTGAAATCCAATGGATTTAACACCCCAACCTAGCTATCCATTTCCTCTTTTCCATTTGAGAGGAAAGAACTGCATCATGACTCGAGGGTCAAGCTCAGTCAGGAAGGCCTAGATGTGAATCCTACTTCTAATACTTACTAGTTGGGTGACACAGGAAAGCCACTCAAACCCGCCAAATCTCAGGGTCTTAATCTATAAAATGGATATAAGGCCACCTCTGTACTACCTAAATCATGGCACTGGTGTAAGTCAATGAATGAGATGATGGGCATACAGCACATTTCAAACCGTGCTACCCCTCCAGTCTCTTTCTGTCCCAATCTACCTTATTCACTACTGCCAGCATCATCTTCCTAATGAACTGAGTGTATCATTCACATATTCAAGACTCTTTGGTAGCTTTCTCATTACTTCCTGAAGCAAATCCAAACTCCTTAACCTTGGCTTTCAAAGTCCCCCATAATCTAACTTCAACAACACCCCCTTAATAGAGCATATTCTTCAGCTAAATTGGTCTGCGCACATGGAGGCCTTTTCTGACTCCACACCCTTTCTCCGTTTGTACCTGATGAAACCCTGACAGCCCCTCAAAACCAAGCTGACTCAAGTCCTGTCTTCTCCATGAAGCTTTTCTTTGATCCCCCAGATGGAAAATTAGTTCTCTCTCTTCAGAGCTCCGTAGGGAATCCCATACCTTCTACGATGACCATGCTTTATTTTATATTATATCCATAGAGACAGTATAGCACGGTAGAAAGTGTGGGGATATTAGAAACTTCAATTCAAATCCTGTCTCTGACCCTTAGTAATTGTAGATAACAGAGTGAATACAGTGTTGAGCCTGGCGTCGGGAAGACTCCTCTTCCTGAGTTCAAATCTGGTCTCAGAAACTTAACTAGCTGTGTGACTCTGGTCAAATCATTTAACCCCGTTGGCTTCAGTTTCATCACCTGTAAAATGAGCTGGAGAAGGAAATGGCAAGCCACTACAGTATCTCTGCCAAGAAAACCCCAAATGGAGTCATGAAGAGCTGGACATGACTAAAAAAAGACTGAACAAGTTATTGACATCTGACTAGTCAGTCTGTTCCTCAAAACACTCACTGGGTCTTTTCTACTAAGTCATATAAAGGTTATGATCCGCCTCAGTTCCTTTGGGGAACTGATGACATCAAAGCTCCTTTCCGTATCATAGTTATTTATGGTTCTCCTACTAGACTATAAGTTCCCTGAGGGCATGTATATTATTGATTTTGTATTGCCCTCAGTGCCTATCAAAATGCCTTGATATATAGTAGGTACACAATAGGATCAGAGATTTAGAGCTGAGAAGATTAAAACTGATTCTGTGTCATTTTTGTTGTTTGTCTTTCATTTTCTTTATTTTTTAAAATAGGTTCATTTTTCCCCAATTATATGTAAGGATAATTTTTAGCAACCATTTTTACAAAATTTTGAGTTCCAAATTTTTCTCCCTCCTCTCTTCCTAAAACAGTATTTGATATAGGTTATATATGTGCAATTATGTAAAACTTATTTCCACACTAGTCATAGTTGTAAAAGAAGAAACAGACCAAAAGGGAGAAAAACCACAAAATTGTTTTTAAAAGTTAAAGTAGTATGTTTCAATCTGCATTTAGAGTCCATCAGTTCTATCTCTGAATATGGATAGCATTTTGCTTCGTGAGTCCTTTGTAATTGTCTTGGATCATCATATACCTGAGAAGAGCTAAGTCATTCATAGTTCATCATTATACAATGTTCCTGTTACTGTGTAAAATGTCCTCCTGGTTCTGCTCATTTCACTTTGTATCAGTTCATTTAAGTCTTTCCAGGTTTTTATGAAATCTACCTGCTCATCATTTCTTACAGCACAATATTCCATTCCTTTCCATTCATATACCACAGCTCATTCAGCCATTCCCTAAGTGATGGGCATCCCCTCAGTTTCTAATTTTTTTGCCACCACAAAAAGACCTGGGTCTTTTTCGTATTGATCCTACTTACAAGTGATTGCTTTTGCCCTGTAACTAATCATGGTTCTTTGACTCTTAACTTAGTTTACATTTCAGCTGGCCTGTAATGGGTTAAGTTTAAAAATCTAGCTCTCCTGCTTCATGGAATTTAACTGACCTTAGAGAATGCGTGAGAAAGCAAGGGAGTTTAGGCCTGATATCTTTATGGCACCAAGCTATCCTCCAAGGATGTCTTGCTTGCTGTCTTAAAGCCTAGGCCACTATCTTACACCTGGATTCAAACAAAGAACACCTCTTAGTCTCTTTGGTGGCGGGGGGAATGTCGTTGCTAGCCCCCATTACCAAACTTCCAACCAATCATGTTGTTCCTCATGCCTCAGCTCTGTAACAAATCATGTTGCCTTTAATCCCAAGATGCCACCTACCCTGCTCTGTTCTTTGGTCTGTGCTCCTCAAACCCTATACAAGGGTTACTGTCCTCTTCCTCAGCATTAATGGAGGCAAGCCATTGACCCATTTATTAATAAGCAGCATGCCCCAGCTAGTAAATGTTATCTGGCATGGAGATTGGCTTCAGTTTATCCTTTTGTTAAAATCTTAGTCTTGACAGCTGGAAGGGACTTTAGTGGTCAAGTTCAACACCCCCATTTGATGGATGAGGAAACTGAGCCTCAGGGATGTTAAGTGACTTGGCCCATGATTAAATAGCCACTAAGTATCTGAGGTGGATTTAAACATAGGCCTTCTTATCTACATGTCCAACATAGCAGCTCAATCCAAACGTTTGCTAAATTAAACTAAATCAAATATTTTAAATCATTATGTTATTTTGTCCTCACAATGTCTCCTTTGGTAGGGCGTTTTCAGAATCGTATAGTTTAAGAAACTGTGATATAAAAAGGATAAATGATTTATTCAAAATGGCTGAGTGGCTGAATTAGGATTGCAGCAGAAGTTGTCTGATTTTCAGGTTAGGTTCTTTTTATTCCACCACCAAGGGCCCCTCTGGGGCTGCAGAGCTACTGCACCATGCGTGCAAATCTGTATTTGCCTCAAGCATGTGTTACGTAGTTCACTATGATAAACATGCAAACAAACTTTCTGTAGATTAAATACATATGTGTTGCATGTATATATGTTGTTCATTTAAAAAAATGTCTTTGTATGTGACATACATATTCATTTGGATGCATTACTGAATACACAGCAGCTTTTTGTCAATCCAGGACACTCAGTACAACTACTATGATGGGAAAATTCACAAAAATTTTTTACATTAAAAAGGTTTTTCAGGCTCAACAAAGTTGGGAACAACACACCAGACAATGATGCCTCCCAAGGTGATCAATCATAGAAATACTGGAATCTAACTCCAAATTTTCAGTAGTATGTTTAGACTAGGTAGACCAGAATTATGCTGGCAGAGCAGGAGGGCATGGCAGGTTGGGTGTGATTAGAAATGCTAACAAGTCCTTGCCACATTCACTCAGAGAGAAAAGGTTCAGAGCTTTGGATTAGTTGTAGAGAAGGTAAGAAGAAAGAGCTCCCTATGTAAGAGATAGATTCAGAGAAATCTGAGAATACTTGTATGAACTAACAGAGTAAAAAGTAAGTAGAACCAAGAGAACTAACTATATAATAACCACAACATTTTAAAGAAGAACAACTCTGAAAGATAAGAATTTTGATTAATTAATCACAACTCCAGAAGACCGATGAAGCACCTTTAGCTGCAGAGGTGATGGCTTGTAGTGTAGGTGCAGAATGAGACATATATTTCCATTACAACACAAATTTGTTTTGCTTGACTATACTTTTGTTACAAGGAAAGGTGGAGGAGAAAAAGGTGAGGGGTAGAGGATAGTGAGAATTGTGCAAAAAAAGGAACAGAGGGAAAAAAGAGTACCAATGAAATACTGAAAAAGTACAGAAGAGACCAAAGTCCAGTTCCCAAACAAGCAGGTACTACTAATGTTGGGACTGCCATTCAATTTATAATATATTAAAAAGAACAAGCTACATGTATTAGATTCATGGTTTCATAAATAATCCCTTTTTTCTAATTTTCTTCATATGTGGAAATGTTCATATTTGCTGATGATTTTCTACTTTGTAATTTAAAAACTTTTTTTCCTACCTCCAAACCACTGCCCTCCCAATCTCTGATACCTGCACCATTAGATTTCCACGGCTTCGGCAGAAACGCTCCAGCATCTTAAGGAAGAGATGAGTTGTCTCCACCAGGTCACAAAGATAGGAACGGGGCTGGCGTGTCTCATCAAATTTCCGAAAGAGAGTCAGGAACAGTTCTCTGTACTCCATTATGTAGAAGACATTGTCTAGAAAGAAGCAAAGAGACCAGGAGGACTGGCCTTAAGGCTTCTAAAGAGCTGAAGAAGGAAGGGTAAAAAATAGAGATGATAGAGTAAGATGCTGCTGAAGTGACAGAGAGAGGGTTCAAAGCATAAAGCCTGCCTTACTCTTGATGATGCGGCTACTCTCCCTCACTGCTTCATCTTCAGACGTGTCCATCTTGTTCACTGTGGCCAGAAGTTCCTGATACGCCTTTAAGGCTAGGTGCATTCTGCAGGGTTTGAGAGGAAGGGCACAAAATGAAAAGGAGAAGATGTAGGAATCTGGCAACAAACTTCTGACAACTAGAGGCTGGAAGACCAGCAGCAGGCTGCCCCACTGTATGCCAATCTCCTTATTCTGATGACCAGAATCCTGAGCAAAGACAGAGTGCTGCCAAAAGGTCACGCAACCAGAACCTAGGAATCCAAAATGATCAGAAAGGAATTTTTGCTATATAACTCACCGGCGACCCCAAGAGACAGCTTCCTTCTTGTCAGTTAGCATCATCTCATAGTAATTGGTGAGGTTCTGTTCGATGAAGTGGAAAGTTCGGACGCTAAGAGTCTCAGAAACCAAGCCAGGCCGAAAATTGGAGGCACGGTTGAAGGTCATGAAGAAGGCTAATGCCCACAGATAGTATGTCTCATCATGTTGCTGTGCCTTCTCTCGGAGCAGGTGGTCCTAGTGCCAGGGAAAAAGATACTCCATTGTGAGAAAATATCAGGCACCCTACCTAGCCTGTTTTTCAGTATCCTACTGATAACTAGGAGCCCCAGGAATCCTGACTCTCTCGGTCTTCCAAGGTCTTTTCATACCTCCTTATACATCCTCTAGGGTCGCCCTTTCAAATCTTCCTGTCTTTTCCTCAGTGCTCCTTCCTACTAGTCATTTCTTCTTAGAACGTCTTATCGCCTACCACCCCCTCTCCCACAGTCAGGGTTGCTCTCAGGGCTCTTCCTCATCTAGATCCATATGCTTGAAGCAAATTCCCCTGAGCTACTAATTTTGTCGCTGTTGCTCAGTTGTTTCGGCCGTGTCTGACTCTTCGTGTCCCCATTTAGGGTTTTCTTGGCCAAGATACTGGACTAGTTCACCATTTCCTTCTCCAGCTCATTTTACAAATGAAGAAACTAAGGCAAACAGGGTTAAGTGACTTGCCCAAGGTCACATAGCCAGTAAGTCTCTGAGGCCACATTTGAACTCAGGAAGATGAGCCTTCCTGATTCCAGGCCCAGCACTCTATCTACTGCACTGACTAGCTGCCCAAGTTCTTAATTCTCATTTCCATCTCCTTTTTTCCCCTCATTTCTTTTCTTTACCTCTCTCCCTATGTTTTCATTCCATCCCTCCTCCTTAACCCCCCTACAGAGTCTTCCCAAAGTTCACCTTGACCAGGCCCATGAGGCGGTTATAACAGTTCTCCAGGAACTCAGAGCAAAAGTCCCGGAGGAAAAGGCGCACATTAAGGGCTGAACGGCGCTGGAGGGAGGGCTCCTGAGCAAGCTGACGGCGCCGGGGCACATAGCAAGTAGCTTTCCCCACATCTGGGCTGTAGGTTTGAAACTAGAGAAGGAGTTAGGAGACAGCTGTGAGATCATCAATGTAGACCTGGAAGAGACCTCAGTGTCATTCATGGTGCCTCATTCCCCAACTCCTTCCATGTATAACCCTGCTCCTTCCTCTGCATGGACTCCCAGGGCATTTTTCTCTCGCTGGGGCTGGGCTTTTAGATGAGCAAGACACAACACCATAGTTCCTCTGTCTGAGTAGACAGGTGATTTCGGTCCTGGCAAAGCTTTCTCTTTGCCTCTTGGTCCCCTCTACTGAGGCCACACACCAGCTGCGGCTGCAAAGAGAACTTACCACACCTCTACTCACATTGTGTAGACTTTTGTGAAAGACGACATCCCTGTCTCCAATGGATTTCAGCCCCTGGATAACATAGGATCCCCCAAAACGAGAATGTCTATGGAAAGCAGACAGTTCAGCAAAACTTTTTCTTTTTCTCTGAAGTCTTTCCTACCATCTCATACCTCCCAAATGTTTTATCTTCCAAATATTACTCTGTCTCCACCATCTTGAAAAATGTGGCTCTAGCGGTATGAAGCATACTCTGTCTGACCAAGAGCTTCCTCGGCAAACGCTCCCAGCCTATGAGACCGAGCCTGAACCCACTGCCAAATCCCATGACAAACAAGAGAACCCAGCTCACCTGCTGCTCCGCTGAAGGGCCCGGCTCTTCTTCTCTGCCGTCTCCCTCTGTCGCAGAATTTCCAGCTCTGCCACATCGGCACCCTGCTCGCGTGCTGAGCGTGCCTGCCCTGCCACAGCCAACTGCTCGGGATTCTGGAGGGAATCAAAGGGGTTTCTGAGGTTGTTACTCTCTCTCACCATTTCTCTTGAGGCAGGGTTCTGGCCTAAGAATGGGCAGCCAATGAGACAGCCAAATCAGATCACAGTGCCAGAGCTATCCAGACTACTGGGCAGGGCTAAGGCCTCACCTGGTCCCGAAACATGAGGGAAACAATTTCTAGCACATGTAGACTCCACTGCTGTTCAGCTGTAGAACTGGCCAAGAAAAGCATCAGGTCATCAAGGCCACTGAGGTGTATGGCCCAGAGTAGTCGGTCATGGATGCTGGCTTCATCATCGACATTCTGCACAAGAGAAGGCGTGCAGGGTCATGAGAGAGCCCTTCAGCCCTGCTCCTATGCTCCTCCATCCCAAGACCTGCCTACACCTTTGCTCCAGCCTTGGCAGGCACAGCCAGGAGAAGCAAGGCCAAAACCTGGGTTTGCATGAATGCCTTATCTCCCAGTGCAGGGGGTGAGGTAGGGGGGCATCTTTTATCTCTCATACCTAGACACTCACCCTTTCTTGATCACGGTCAGCTGGGACATGGAGAATGTTTCTAACCAGTAGGAGAATCCGCTCAATTAGCAAGTTATCTTCTTCCTGACGCTCCTCCCAGCCCTGTAAACATACAAGGAAGGTGACTTGGATACTTTGTGGAACTCACCGTGTTTGGCGGGTTGGGAAGGAGAGCACTGAAATCAGCTTGAGAGGGTGGGAGAAGGCCTGTGTGTGAATCCCGCTTCTGATACCTATTAGCTGTATGACCATGGACAAGTCATTTTTTAGCTCTGAACTTCAGGTTCCTCATCTATAAAACAGGGGTAATCATACCAGTAGAGGAAGGTTTTTGTGAGGCTCAAATGAAAAAACGTATAAAGTCCTTGATAAGTCTTAAAACATTGCATAAATGTCAGCTGTTATCATAAGGGTTAGGGAGATGGGAAAGGATTCTAGGAAAAGCTAGTGATGCAACGGATAGAGCACTGGGCTTGGAGTCAGGAAGACTCATTTTCCTGAATTCAAATCTAACCTCGGCTACTTACTAGCTGTGTGACCTTGGGTAGGTCACTTAACCCTGTTTCCTTCAGTTTCCTCATCTGTAAAATGAGCTGGAGAAGGAAATGGCAAACTACTCCAGTGCCTCTGCCAAGCAAACCTCAAATGGCATCACAAAGAGTCAGACATGACTGAACAAAGATTCCAAGAATCACAAGACTCGGAATTGCTAAATTTAGGGGACTAGACTATAATATCCCTGAGGGCGAGGATCATACCTCTAGTCCTTATATCTTCTGCCAATGCCCAGTTTGGGACTCTGAGCACAGCAGAGGTTCAGGACACATGGCTGGCTCACTTACCAGCTGCAACAGCTCATAGAGTGTCTCACTCAGGACCCCAAAGATCTTCTCATTGGCAAAGGCCTAGGGCAAGAAAGGAAGAGATACAGATGTAACATTCATTATATAGAATAAACCCTTTATCCTACCCACATTAAGCACAATCCAACAACTCTCGAGAGTCCCTGAAGAACAGCCTCACTTCTTTGTAGGCTTGCAAGTGGCTTAACACTTGCAGGAAATGATGCCGGAAGCTGGGATCCTGAGGAACTTTGCCAAAGCAGAGCAGGGCAGGTTGTGTCAGGTTCACCATTAGCCTGATGAGGAAAATGAAAGAATATCTACGAGTCTCCCTCATCCACCAAAACAGGGACCACTAGTTTACATCCGTGCTAACCCTCCGAAGGGGAAGCCGTAGGCTGGGGATAAAAGGGTCACAGGGAACCAACCTGATAACAGCATCAAAGAGCGGCTTGTCCTGGCGGTGCTGGATGAGGATGGGCAGAAGGTCCCCTTGGAGGATCTGGGCTGCCCCCAGTTGCTGCCGAACATCACGTGTCTCATCCTCGTACTTCAGGTAGCGGATCAAATCCTTCACACTCTCTGCAGGGGTAATAAAAGAACTCTCTGGGAGCTGGGGGTAAGGATTCTATTTAAGCCTACACTCAATTCCCATCTCAGACAAGTTGAAGAATTAAAAAGTCTCCCAACTTATTTAATACCTAAAGGTCCTTACCTAAGCAATCTGGCTCTTTGTGGTAGACGTCTCCTTCAAGGTACCCAAGGGCACTGCACGTAGCTAGAAGTTCACAGTTCATCATGTGCCAGTCACACCAATATGATCAGCCAGGAGACAGAGGAGGCCAGTTGACAAAGAAACAACCGAAAAGGGGAAGCCTGAATAGAGAGAAAAATGATAGCCTCTGCAGACTCCTTTTCATCTAAGGGGGACAGATACCCGGTACTCAGACACTCAGTCTTCTCAGTGGCACTACAACAACAGCAGCTCATATTAATATTTTATTGTTAAAATCATTAGTATTTCATATTAAAGTTTTCAAAGAGCTTTACTCACAACAACCCTATGACCCAAGTAATACAGGTGTTATTATTCCTATTTTAAAGAGATTAGGAAACGGAGGCTCAGAGAAAGGTTAATGGAGAGAAAAGCTCTCTGGGTTGAGAGACACATCATGTAACCACAACATAGCTGTCAGACAAAGATGGGTAGACATCAATTGTATATATCACAAGAAGTTTCCTTTCCCCATAAGAAATACTAGTTCACTCTTGCACTTGGAAAATCCAATCTGTCTCCTGCCAGTTGTCATCCAATGCTAAGGAGGCTCAGCTTTGATACCCCACCATGTTCTGGTTGGGGCCTAGTTATAGAGTGCTAGTATTTTCCTCTGTGAGGGGGGTGAGCCAGATAAAATGGCAAGATACATGGGGAAAAGGTCCTTCAGCCCTACTTTGAAAAGAACAAATTCAGACATCTTTAATTTAGTCTCCCAGACCTTGGGAATCACAACTCTAGGACTGTATGGTTATAAACTAATTTGGAAAATGACTAAATGATTAGATAACCTCAGAGATCATCTGCAGTAATGGAGGAAAGTGTCAGAGAAAACTTCAACGGTTTTGCTTCTCCACCCCCAGTCTACTAAATTTTTATTAGGATTATTTACAACTAGCAAAGGACACACAGGAGTTAGGGTGGGGAGAGGATGGGGAATAGGAGACAGACAATATTCTCTTTCAGAAGGATTCCTCTTATAACTAACGTTCCCCAAATCTCATCAGCTATCCATAGGTACTCATTAGGACTTGTATATATTTCAGAACTTGTAACCAGCCCCATAAACACATCCATATACACAGCATGTTCCCTACCTTGCCTGTGTAGGTAGTTAGAAATATTTGTAGATTGTCTCCCCCTCAGCACCTTCAGTCACTGTTTCCAGCCTCTAGCGGCTTCTCCTAAAGACTTTTTCACCCTTTGCTGTCACCTTCAGTCTCAGCCTCTACCTACTTCCTTAGGGAATAGCAGAGGGACCTAGGTTAAGCTTGATGCTATCTCCCTGCATTTATATAATTGGTCTGCTTTCCTAGGCTCCCCCCGCCCCCCTCTAATGGTAACCTACTTTTTGGTCTGCTCCCCTGGGTTGTATAGCTAGCGAAGAGGATCACTTGCTGGATACTCATAAAGGATGAGCTCCTCTGTTCTCCTGACTCTCATCTCACATGTGTCCCACACCCCACAGCCCTGGGGCAGAGGTGTCTATAAGTACAGGGGGCACTGGGACCCACTAGCTCTTCTCACATACATACACAGAGGAGTTTCTTTCCCTACTCTGCTCTCTCCTCCCAAAGCAGCCACCTCAGATACAATCAGAGCCAGCTGAATGGTTGCTTAGGCAGTCCATTTCCCTCAGAACAAGACTTGGGATACTGAGGCATTCAGGGGATAGAAAATAAGGAAGAGGGAAAAAGAAGAAAGCCAACATTTATTAAGCTACCCTGTGCCAGGGCAAATATCTCATTTGATCCTTCAAACAACACTGGGATGCAGATGCTATTATTATCCTCATTTTACAGCTACAGAAACTGAGGCAAACAGGTTAAGTGACTTGCCCAGGGTCACACAGCTAATAAATGCCTGAGGTCAAAACCGAACTTAGGTCAGTGCTCTCTATCCAGTGGGCTGGACAGAACTGTTTACCAGGCTAGTGGTACCACCTAGGGATAACTCTTAACAGTAAGTCCCTTCTCTAGAAGTGTCTTTTTGTTTTGTTACCCTTCAAGCTGCTGCATAACTCAATGTCTCAAGCAGATTGGGTTCAGAATAAACCCCACTTCAACTCTTAATTCTCTGGTGCCCAACACCTCTTCCCACCCATCCTCGTGAAAGCCCCATTTCAAACAGCAGCCCTAGATGTACTTTGAAAGATTGGGGGGCGGGGTAAAGTAGAGCAAAAAGAAATGCCAGAGAAAGGATGTTCTGGTAGCCCTTACATAAGAAAGCCAGTACATGCACACTTGACCCCTTGTAGGGCTTTCCAATCCAGAATGTGGAATAGACGATATGGGAAGAAATGGGTCAGGAGGCTTATTGTGTAGCTTCCGGACCACAGAGTCTGAGCCGGTAAAACATCTGAGTCCCAGTCATTAGAAGTGGCAGAAAAGGATTTTGTGATGACTAACTTTGATAGACTTGCCTCTCCTCAGCAATACAAAGCTCAAAGGCAGCTCCAAAGGACTCATGATGGAAAAAGTGAACTACATCCAGAGAAAGAACTGTGGAGTCTGAATGCAGATTGAGGCAAACTATTCGCTCTTTTTTTGTTTCCTCTTTTTTTTTTTTTTTTGGTTTTCTTTCTTCTCTCTCACGATTCATTCCATTGGTCATAATTCTTCTTTGCAACTTGACTATTGTGTAAATAAGTTTAATGTGAAAGTCTATGTAGAATCTATATTGGACTGCATGCTGTCTTGGGGGGCAGGGGGGAGGGAGAGAAGGAAAGAAAATTTGAAACTCAAGAACTTGTAAAACTGAGTGTTGTAAACTAAAAATAAAAAATTTAATTAAAAAAAAAAGAAGTGGCTGAAAAGCGCTCCCGAGGGAGCAACAGCTTCCCCCCGCCTCCCCCAGCAGCGGCATGCTGCCAAGCACTAGTTATTCATGACAGGGGACCCCTCTTCCATAAGCACAACCTCCCTCGTGCCCCCAATCGGTGACTGCTGCCCCTCCAGCCTTTTGGCCTTCATCTCATCCATAGTTGTCTGACCACCTACATCTTGTCTACCACTTGGGCCAGGCTGAGTCCTCTGTGACCACTGCACCGGGAGTCAGAATACCTAGCTTTGGGCCTGGCTCTGCCATTTATTAGCTGAGAAACCACGAACAAGTCACCGAGTCTCACTTTCCTCACTGGCAAAATAGGGATAATACTACTTGTACTACTCTACCTTGCGTTTTGGTACCCACAATACGCTATATAAAGGAGAGGTATTGTAGAGACAGCTAGGTGGAGCAGTGGATAGAGGGTCAGGCCTAGAGTCACAAAGACCTGAGGTCAAATCTGGCCTCAGATACTATCTGGGTGACCCTGGGCGAGTCACTTAACTTGTTTGACTCAGTTTCTTCAACTGGATGATAATAGGTGGATAAAATGTGGATGATAATAGCATTTTTTTTCCTAGGGTTGTTGTGGGGATCAAACAAGATGATGTGTGTAAAGCACTCGGCACAGTGCCTGTCATACAATGAATGCCATGGAAGTACCAGCTAGTAGTAATTTTAGGGGTGGAAAGGACCAGCTCCCTCATTTCACAGACAAGGAAACTGAGAGCCAGAGTGAATAAGTGACTTATCCAGGGCCACACAGTTAGGAAGTAGTTGAGGTGGGATTTGAACCCAAGTCTTCCTGATTCTGACTGCAGAGTTCTATCCACTACGCAATAATTCTTTGAACTCACCCTCATGCAAAGCTCCATCTTGCAATATTACCATCAACCAATCAACAAGCATTTATTAAGTGTCTACCATGTGCTACACACTGGGGGAAGTGGTTTTATTTTATTTTTTAATGAAGCAATCCCTCCTCTCAAGCTTACATTCTGATTCAGTGAATGCATCATAGACATAGAAAAGGAAGGAGGAAGGAGAAGGGATAAACATTTACATGACACAAAAACAAACCAAAAAATCCCCACCACAAATATTATCGCATTTGATCCTCACAATGACCCTGTGAGGTAGGTGCTTTTATTTATCCCCATTTTACAGTTGAGGAAACTGAGGCATACAGAAGTTATGTGACTTGCCCAGGGTCACATAGCTAGTAAGTGTGTGAGACTGGATTTGACCTCAGGTCTTCCTGATTCCAGGCCTGGCATTTTATCTCCTGTGCCACCAGCTGCCTTTCATTGAGTATCATTAAAATTTCCATTGCTTTAAGTCTCTGGACATCCCCTCTTTCTGGGCCAAACATTTAGTCTTCTACAAATCCCTCTATGCAAGAACTGTAAGGATATGGCAGGACACATGACGAGTAAGATATAATCAGACAGGTAGGCAACAATTACTCTTCCCATAATTCTACCAATTCAGGTGTAGATGAGTCATCATCCCTCATCCCTCCCTTTAAAAGCCTGGGATCTACGCTTCTGTCTTTTACCAGACGCTAGCCCTTTCGTCTTGAGTGTCTCTTTTATCACCCAATGTAAATGAAAGCTTTTGAAATAACCCAAGCCTTCTGTGTTTTTGTGAAGATCAGAGAAGGTTCCCTTTGGTGTTTAGATATTAGATGCCAGAAGCCAATGGGGTTTCTCCTGTGCAGACTCCCTCATCATGCATCTTTGCCTCTCCAACACTCACAAAGGCTGAGAGGACAGAAGAAGGATGCACACATCTGCAGTTTTCTTCTGTTCCAGCCTGTTTCTTCCACATTGATCTCCACAGCTGGAGCTTCACAATTGAACCTTTCCTCACTGCTAGGGAGGTTTTAATCTCCCAGCTTCCTTCTCAGTGGTTGTGCCAACGTCCGGTACAGTTGCCATTTGTTAGAGGAGCTATTTTCAATCTATCTCTAACCTTTAGTGGCTACTTACTGTCTTTAGAATAAAACACTGACTCCTCAGCTGAATACTGAAAGCTCTCTGTTCTCTGACCTCAACCCACCCTTTTCAGTCTAATTTTACCTTCCTCCCCTTTCTACATTCTAGCAACACTGCCTTCAATGCGGTTTCCTGGATTTGCCACGCCTCCCCTTATTTACATGGGCTGTCCTTCCAAACAGAGAATCTGATACCTCTCCACCCTACCTTTCAGAATCTTCACTTTCCTTCAAGGTTTAACTCAATCACAGCCTCTTTGGTTCAGCCTTCTCTCACGACTCTCTTCACCTCTGACCAGGCCAACTGCAATAAGAGCCTCCTAACTGCTCTGCTAGCCTCTCCCCTCACCAACTCATCCTCCACACAACTGCCAAAGTGACTACCGGAAAGCATAAGAATGAACAGGTCACTTTTCTGCTCAAAAAATCCCATTGACTTCCCGATTACCTCCAGAATCAAGTGCAAACTCTTTTATTTGACACTGATTCTCAACCAGGCCCCGGATTTGTTACACATGACTCTCCTTCACTGGCTTTCTTGCCATTCACCTATCTTCCGTTCGTGCTTTTGCAAGGCAGTCTCCCACGCCTAAAATGCACTCTCTTCAACCTCTCAGAATGCCATTCTTTCAAAGCTCAGCTCATACACCACCTCCTACATTAGACTTCTCGTGATCCCTCTCCTTATTAAATTACTTTGTATTTACTTTCTATAGAGACTTATAAGCATACACGCTGTCTCCTCCATGGAATGTAAGCTCCTTGAGACCAGGGACTATTTCATTTTTGGTTCCTGAATACTCAGAGACATAATAGGTGTTTAATAAATGCTTGATGACTGCTTGATGTTTGCCTCAATAATAAGTGTTATTTGCCTCTTCAAAATTTTCCTAGAGCACTTGATCTAGAACTCTGCTTTGCCTCTAGCATTCCTATCTGGTAGTATGCTGTGTACATATCATATCCACACACACTTCTGCCCTCCCCCTGCAATGGAACGTTCCTTGAGGGCAGGTGCTTGCTGCTTTCCCCCCAATCCTCCTTTCTTTTGAACTTCCCAATTACTGTTGAGGGTGCCACCGTACTTGTGGTTTGGACTCAGGTCTTCCTGACTTCCAGGCCGGTGTTCTAGCCACTGTGCTGTCAAGCTGCCCCTGGTGTCATTTTCACCTCCTCACTCTCTCTTATCTGCTACATACAGTCTGTGCCCATGTCAGACTAACTGCTATTCAATAAACTCTAGTGGCTCTCTGGGTTCAAAGCCCTTTATAACCCAGCCTTTCAACTACCTTTCCAGTCCCCTTACATCTTACTCAACCCCATGTGTTCTTTGATCCAGTGACCTCCTAACCATTGCTCAAACAAGACACTGCATTCCCCAACTCTGGGCATTTTTACCGACTACCCTCCATCCTTGAAATTTTCACCTTCCTCATCCCTGCCTCCTGGCTTCCTTCAGGTCCCAACTAAAATTTTTCATACTTCAAGAAGTCTTTCCTGATCCCCTTAATGCTAGTGCCTTCCCTCTTTTGGTTATCTCCAACTTACCTTCTAAATATCCTGTTAGTACATAGTTGTTTCTATGTTGTCTCCCCCATTGGACAGTCAGCTCCTTGAGGGCAGGGACTGTCTTCCTTTGCCTTTCTTTGTGTCCCAGTGCCTAGCACATAACAGGCATTGACTAAATGCTTATTGACTGGTTTTATATTTGAATCCTTTAAACCTAGCATAGGGCCTGGCACACAATAAGTGATTACTGAATCTGTGCTGAATTGAATCCTTGTTACACCTATAGCTGGAAGTTCCATATAAGATACCAGAAACAATGTGGCTTGCCAACCCCTCTTTCTGCATGTTTGATGCCATCCTTTCCCACCTTCTCCAGTAGAATATCCTCTCTATCCTCCATTTCTCCCCACTTATCAGCTCCTTTCTTGTGGCCCACAAACTTGCTTAAGTCTCCCTGATCATAAAAAACCCTCATTAGGAGATCTTTCCTGATGTCCACGGCTATAGCTGTCTCTTCTCCCCCTCTCCTGAAATTATCTTGTAATTTACCTGGTAAATCTTTTGTATAGTGTGTACATATTGTATTTCCTATAAGATGTAAGTTCCTTGATGGCAGAGACCTGGAGAACTGCATAGCAACTTTATCTCATTGGACAAATCGAAGGTACTTAACAAATGAAGGTTGATTTAAAAACCCTATATCGCCCACACTGGCTATCATCCTGTATTTCTCTTCCCTTTTTCAGCCAAACTCCTACAGAAAAGCCTCTACTTTTCCTTTCACTTTCTTCTTAACCCTGTGCAGTTTGGTTTCCAACCTCACCAAACAACTGAAACTGTGCTCAAATTACCAAAAAGCTCCTAATTGCCAACTCAATTAACCTTTTCATTATTGACTTCTCAGTAGCATTTAACACCACTGGGCACCCTCTTTCTTGATACTCTTGATACTCTTTCCTCTTGGGGTTTCCATGACACCACTCCCTCCTGGCTCTCCTCATACTTGTCCCTCCACTTTGTCTCAGTCTCCTTTGCTGGGTTCTTGTCTCTATACTCTCCGTGACCTCATCAGCTCTCAAAGATTCGATTATCTCTTTGCAAACAGCTTCCAAATCTCTTTTTCTCATTAAATATTTCAAACTAGATGCCTTGTAGACATCTCAGACTCAAAATGAGCTCACTATCTTACCCCCAAAGCCCACTCTGATTCCACATTTGCGTATTACTTTTGAGGGCACCACCATCCTTCTAGTCTCCCAGGTTCACAAGCTTGACACCATCTGACTTCTCACTTTCATTCACCCCACATATCTAATCAGTTGCCAAATCTCATTTCTACCTCCATAACATCTCTGGGATACACTCCCTTCTCTCCATTCATATAGCCACTGCCCTAGTTCTGGCCCTAACCATGCATGCCTGATTTATTGCAGTAGCCTCTTTGACTCCCCATTCTCCTCCATTCTTCAGTGGTTCCCAAAGTGGGTAATACTGCCCCTCGAGGTGGGGCTGGAATGATCCAGGGAGGCAGTAGTAGCCTTGGGTGCAAGTGTACACTTAATCAGAGACTTTTTTCCTAGTTTGTAAGATTTCCAGGGCGGTGCTGAGTAATTTTTTTTAAAGGGGTAGTAAGCCAAATAAGTTTGGGAACCTCTGCTCAGCATTCCCACATCCTAAAACACAGATCTGACTTCATCATCATGCTCCTCCCTCTCCCCCAACTCAATAAACTCCAGTGGTTCTCTCTAGGATCAAATATAAACTCCTCTCTTTGGCATTTAAGGTACTTCAAGACCTGGCCCCTTCCTATTTTTCCAATCTACTTAAACATTACTCCTCTCTGCAATTTCTATAGATACCCAGGTCCTATTGCCTAACAGGGATATATAAGATTCCTAAGCAACACAACCAATGTCTCTGATAAAGTCCTCATATCTATAATATACAGGCAACTGAGTCAAATTTGTAGGAATAAAAGTCATTCCCCAATTGAGAAATGGTCAAAGGATATGAACAGGCAGTTTTCAGAGGAGGAATTAAAGATATCTATAGGCATATGAAACAATGCTCTAAATCACTATTGATTAGAGAAATGCAAATCAAAACAACTCTTAGGTACCACATCTCTCCTGTCAGATTGGCTAACATGATAGAACAGGAAAATGGTAAACGCTGGAGAGGATGTGGGAAAATTGGAACATTAATACGTTGTTGGTGGAGTTGTGAACAGATCCAGCCATTTTGGAGAGCAATTTAGAACTATGCCCAAAGGGCTATAAAAATGTGCATATGCTCTGACCCAGCAATGCCACTCCTAGGACTATATCCCAGAGATCACACAAGTGGGAAAGGGACCTGTATGTACAAAAATATTTATAGCTGCTCTTTTTGGGGTGGCAAAAAATTGGAAATTAAGGGGATGCCCGTCAATTGGGGAATGGCTGAACAAGTTGTGGTATATGAATGTAATGGAATACTATTGTGCTATAAGAAATGGAGAAGATAGGGACTTCATAATAACCTGGAAAGACCTCCATGATATGATGCTGACCGAGAGGAGCAGAACCAGGAGAACATTATACACAACCACAGACATATGGATTCTTTGATGACTAACTTTGATAGACTTGGCTCTCCTCAGAAATACAAGGCTCAAAGGCAGCTCCAAAGGACTCATGATGGAAAAAGCGAGCCACATCCAGAAAAAGAACTGTGGAGTCTGAAAGCAGACTGAGGCAAATTATTTGCTCTTTTTTTTTCCTCTTTTTTTTGGTTTTATTTCTTCTCCCTCATGATTCACTCCATTGGTCATAATTCTTCTTCACAACTTGACTATTTTGTAAATAAGTTTAACGTGAAGGTCTATGTAGAATCTGTATCGGAATGCATGCTGTCTTGGGGGGCAAGGGGGAAGAGAGGGAAGGGAAGAAAATTTGAAACTCAAGAACATGTAAAACTAAGTGTTGTAAACTAAAAATAAAAAATATAATTAAAAAAAGATTCCTAAGCAACAATTTTCACTAGAGGAGGACCCCCTGCACCTTAGCCTCCCAACTCTTCAAGACAGAAGTCAGGAAAACCACATTTACAGCAGCGAGAAAAAGTTATCCTCTTCCATTGATCCTGGCTGGTATTTTAATGTAATCCATTTCCAAGACTATGGGAACTCCAATGCTAAGAGGTAATGAAGAGATATTTCTTTTTTGTCTAGTTGGGAGGATAAGATATATACAACCCTGAAAAGATAACTAAGGCAATTAAAAAGGCAAAAATGAGTGGTTTTTGACAATAATTGCTATAGGAATTCAGAAGAAAGAGGTCACTTCTGATTGAAATGATCAAGGAAGCCTTTACCTAGGAAGTAGGTTTTCAGTAGGGCCAAATCTGGACAGGTGAAGAGGATTTTAAATGGTAAAGTTATTACAAAAAAAAAAAGCCTGTTTGGGACAGAGGGTAAATGTAGAGAAACAGTATAACATAAGAAAGTAAAATTTGGGCCAGATTATGGAGGTTCCTCATAAAGTCACTAATTTAGAGCTGGAAGAGATGTTAAGAGGTCATTTAGTCTAATACAGGTGAGGACGTAAAGACAGAGAGGGATTAAGTTACTAGTTCCAGGTCATACAGGGAGTAAATGGCACAATCTGGAGGCAAATCAAGGTTTTCTGACTGTAAGTCAGCACCCTTTCCACTCTGCAATGTTTCACCCTCGAAAGCTGGGTTAAGGAGTTTGGAATGTGGATCCACTGAAAAAGTTTAAGCAGGAGAATGGCATAATCAAGGCTAGGTTATACTTATACAATAGTAAACAGTAATGCTATGGGGAGAGCAGGAGAGAGTTTAGAAGAGGGATGAGGACTGAAACAGAAAGGAGTGTGACTGAGAGGTAGGAGTCCCAAAATAATGGTCAATCCTTAGAGGAGAGAGAGAATTTCTGATAATGATGAGAAAACAGGAAATCTGCTCACTATTCTAGCCCTAATTACTCTGAAGATCCAGTTTTACATCTGGACAGAAATTGCTTTTGGGAGGGAGACCTGTTTGGTGCTTTTGTCTACACAGCTGAAGTGTATACACCAGCAAAGGGTAGAAACATTTAAGAAATTGACAACTCCTCCATTTTTATTTTTATTTTTATTTTTTTACCCAGGAGTAATCTGAACCATCTGTTGGTTAGGGCAAAGGGAAAGGATGTATTTGGAAATCAACGTGGAAAAAAAAGCATCAATTAAAAAGAGAATAATCGATATGGAAACCTGTTGGGTGGGGCACACACACATTCAGTGTTTAGAAAAGGTATTCTTTATAAGGACCTGTCAACTGGAGTAACAATTTCATCTACTGGGGTCACCTCAAATCTGAAATAGGGGCGGAAATGGGGGGCAGGACAATTAAGTGACTATCTAATAATTCACTTAAGTCACACTGATATAGCTGTTTTAAAGTTTAAACACACTGATTTAATATACTTTCCTCAACATCTCCATAGATGATAACAATGATGATAATATTAATAATTCTCCTAGCTCTGTTCACTTTACTTTGTATCGGTTCCTACAAATTTTGCAGATTTTTCTGAATCTATCTCTTTTGGTCATTTCTTACAGCATAATCATATCCCCTTGTATTCATATAATAGCCAACATTTATGTAGCATTTTGAGGTTTACAAAGCACTTTACAATTATCAAATCATTTTATCCTTACAATAACCCTGGCACATAAAATGCTGTTATTAAACCATTTTACAGATGAGGAAACTGAGGCTGAGAAAGGGTAAGTGACTTGCCCAGGGTCACATAGTTAACGAATGTCTGAAGTGGATTCCAACTCAGGTCTCCCTGACTCCAGCAGCACTCTATCCACCATTCCACCTAGTTACCTACACATTGTTTATATACAGATTTATATACACACGAATATATACACTCCCTCATTTGGTCTTCACAACAACCCTCTGGGGTAATGCTATTATTATCTCCATCTTACACATGAAGACACCGAGGCACTGAGTTGACAATTATTTGTCAAAGGTCACACAGCTAGGAAGGGTCCGGGGCAGAGTTCAAACCTCCAATTCTTGACTCTCCATTCAGAATTCTGTCCACTAAACCAAGGAAAGTCCAGGGCTCCAAACCACATTCCTCCTTCTCTACGGGAGAAAATGCACTGGATTGGAATGAGAGGGCCTCATCTCTAGCTGACCTTAGAGTAACTCATTTAATCTCAGTGAGACGAAGGGCTTGGACCAGGCAATCTCTGAAGTTCCTTCACAAACTGAATGTGGATGAAGTGAGCCAAGTCGAGGCAACAAGCATGTATTAAACTAAAATCCCACCTTCAACAAGAAGTCTTTTTTAAACCGCCTCTTCCCCGCCCCTCTTCCCCCGCCCCGTTGATTATCTCCAATTTATCCTGCTTAGTTCTTGTTAGTAGAGGGGTTTTGGCATGCTGGCTTCCCCCATTAGACTGTGGGTTCCCGGAGTGCCTTTCTTTGTATTCCCAAAGTTTAGCACAGTGCGTGGCACATAGTAGGCGCTTACTGCGCTAGGAGACCTCTCTGCTCCAGGACCTGATCTGGCACATTGCAGGCCCTTTAACAGCCCCTGGGACGTGAGAAAACAGGCTCTGGCTTTCTGGGGTTCATCTTTGCTCCTCCAAACCCTTTCCCACCAAGACCAAGAGTCAACTCGTCAGTCCTTCTCCCTCCACCACTCTCTCTCCTCCGTGATTTCCCCCACCCCTCAGCACACAAACACCAGCAAGAAACAGACTTGTGCGTCAGCAGGATGGAGCACAGGCTACTGCGCAAGCGCGAATCTCCCCCTCCCATCAGTAGAGCGCCAGCTGGATCGATCGCGCGCCACCACGCATGCGCGAATCTCCCTCCCTCCCCCTGCCCCCACGGCCAAGTAGAGAAATAGTAGCAAAGTGGTAGTTTAGGGCTACACTTCCCACCCCCCCGTCTCAGCAAGGGCATCGAGAAGACCAGGGGCCGAGCCCACTTCTGCGGAGTGCCCGCCGCCTCCGGCTCACGCACTCACCACTTCGCCTCGGGTCCTCCGACTCCTGAGGAATTTCCGGCTCCCAGAGCCGGCTGGCCAGATACTCTTTCCCGCCACTGGACTAGGTGGGACCATTCATTTACTGGAGGGGGGGAAGGGGCGGGGCCAGACTAGTTTATGGCGTCGGAAGAATGGTACGACCCTTGCTGTGGCCTGGCTGGAGCGCCTGCTGCTCCTGTGTGCTGCCTGAACCTGACTCCTGAATCTGACACTCGGTCCTCAGAGGACTCCCTACGTAGAGTGAAGTTTCCTAGAATCTATTATTTACCCTTGATTTTTTGGGGGGGGGCGCGGATGTTTGGGGGATAGGGGTGGCGGGGCGGGACAAGTAGAGTCATTGGCTTAAATGGAGGCTGGTTGTGGGCGTGGATTCAAGTGCTAACTGGGACCCTTGGGACTCAGTTTCCTCAAGTTGTAAAATGAGAGACTGTACGAGCTGTCGTCTGGAAGACCTGAATGCGAATGTTGCCTTGGGAGGTTACATTGTATATGTGACACTCAGCAAGTCATTTAACCTTTAGGTTTCTTAGACCTTACTCTCTCATCATCTCTTTCCTTACCTCCCATCCCCCAGGGCAGCAATCCAGTGACACTGGTCTCCTTGCTGTTAAGAAACTCTTTCCTGACTCAGTGAATTTTCACAGGCTGTCCCCCATGCATGGAATTCTCTCCCTCCTCATTACCGGCCTCCTGACTTCCCTGGCTTTCTTCAAGTCTCAGCTAAAATTCCACTTCCGCAAGAAGTCTTTCCTCGTCTCTTTTAGTTCTAGCGCTTTTCCTCTGCTGATTATGCCCAGTTTTTCTTGTCTTGTTTGTGTATAGTTGTTTTCATGTTGTTTTCTCCTTGACAGGAGAGACTGTCTTTTTACCTTTCTTTGTGTTCCCATTGCTCAGCACGGTTCCTGAAACATAATAGTTGCTTAATAAACGTTTATTGACTGACTCACCTTGGGACCCTGGGCAAGTCACTTAACCTCTCTGGTGTGAAAAAAACAAAAACAAAAATAAAACAAAACCCTAGTCTCTGTTCCTTATTTTCCCCATCTGTAAATTGAGTTTGGAGTCCATAGTCCCAGATCTAAATCTATGCATGTGGCTGTGACAAGGCTCATAAAAGAAGGAATAAATAAGATTTTTTTAATGGACCTGTCTTTGTTGAGTTTATTTTGCAAAATAATGAAGAGTAAGGTGGAAGAAGACTTTTTTTTTTAAAGTCTGGCTTGAATTCTTGACTCTTAGGAAGTAGTTTTCATGTTTTCCTAAGAACCCTGAATTTGTACATAGAAGAGTTTTGGGTTCTAGCTTAGCCACTTGCTAGCTCTATGTAATTTCATCCCTCTGAGACTCACTTTCCTCACCTGTAATAGGGGGATTATGACTCCAGGACTGTTGTGAGGATTTGTTGAAATAAATTTCGTTTATCTTAGGGTATAAATGTCAGCCGTAATTAAGACATTTTAGTAGAGGGGATAAGAGGTTGGTGTTGGAGTCAGGAGGCAAAAAAAAAAAAAGATAAGATTTATTGAAAGAACAGAGGGAAAGAAAGTAGAAAAGAGTTATAGAAGCGAGAGTGGGAAACCAAAGGGAGAGAAAGGTGCTGTTTGAAGGATGATTTGATGTAACTTAGATCACAGGGGCTCCTCTAACTTGGGTAGACTGAACCCCTAGAACAGTTCCTCCTCTTGCTCCCGTTCCACTGACTCCCTTCTCTTGATCAGGACCTAGGCTTTCTGTGTTGCGATGTATAGATGCCATTTGCCACAGGATGGGGGAGGGGGTGTTGGAGTTGTTGAAGTTCCTATGATCAAAGTGGAGAACTAGCCCTGGGATCCACCCACCCCTGTCCCAGAATGAAAACACAACCCAGCCATTTTGTGTAGAGGGGTTTATGCTGCTTTACAAAATAGCCCAAACCTGAGGAGTATGCCCTCATCCCAAGCAGCCAGCCTACCCACCAGGCAAGTAGCTCTGAGTTGGGGAGAATTCATTGTCTTCACATATCATGTCTCTCTCTAGCTCTACATGGTCCAGCTACAACTTGGTCTGAAGCTTCTGTACCATCCTCTACCTGGAATCCGTCTCATCAGCAAAGTCTCAGCCTCACCCCCATAGAGATGCTGAGCTTCTCCACCCCAAAATTCCCTGCTAGGCTAAACAGCTGTCTCCCCCTTGGAATGCACTGGTCCTTTGCCTCTCTGAAGTTGTCTCTCACTTTTGGGAGCAGCCCCCACCACCCCTGTAGTTGGAAATCAAGGGTCACACACAGCTGGCAGTACACTGAAGAGGGGAAATTTCGGGTGCTAGGTCTGCCCTTGCCCTTTGCAAACCCTGAGTGGGTTGTGGGGAGAGGCAGGAGAAGCATAGGGTGACACACAAACCCCTTTTCCTTCCCCCAACTTTCATGCCCCTAAACACAAGCAGATACATGGCCACACACATCCACATACGTATGCACAAGCATGTAACCATGGCATGGTGGGGGGTGGTATCTGCACTAACCAGATCTCACACAGCAAAAAAACAAACACCTTGCCCCCACAAATAAATAAAAAAATAAAGAGGTACATGCCCCCCATTCCCCTGGGGACTGGCTTTCCCCCTGCCACCAAAACAAAACAGCCTTTGTCCACCTCAGTCCTATTGAGGCCCCTATAGGGCTTGGGTCTTTAGCTCAACAGGCTCCCCAGTGACCTCTGGTTGCCCCTCAGAGTCATTGGGCCTGATACCCTTGAGGATAGTTAGTCTCTCTGAGACACTCTTGATCCGGGGAAAGAGGAGGAAGTCATAGAGGAGGCCACCTAGAGTTCCTCCGATGATCGGGCCTACCCAGTACACCTGTAAGCAGAGGAAAGGAGGTTTGAGCTAGGAAAGGGGAGGACAGTGCAGAAAAGAGGCCACTCTCTCGGTTCAACCCCCAACCCAACAGACGTTCTAGAATGTAGGCAGTCTGGAATTAGGGTGTGGAACTGGACATGACCTAAGCGGAACTGCTTTTTTTCCTAGACAGAACCTCTCCTTTCTCTTTCAAAACCCAGCTTAAGATGCTTCAGCAGCATTGCCCCCTCAAATTGTCCCATTCTCCCTGGGGAGAAAAGCAGAAGATATGAGCAGGCTGATAGTTGTACCTGTTGTCTCACTTCATATTCAAGAGATTGTGGGGGGGGGGAGAATAGAGGTGACTATATTCACTTATAGGGAAACTGAGGCCAGGGAGGCTATGTTTCCTGATGACTTTCCTACTCTCATTAATTCTTTAATCCACATCATCTCAGCACCTATGTATGTTTGTAAATTCATATTTTTGTGTTATTTTTAAAAGTATTTTTTTTTAAGTTTGTGTGCACTATATTCCCAACAAATCTATTCTTTGAAGATAAGGGAACATTTTCTTCACCTTTAGTTCTATCTCTGTCATAGTTTCTCAGCACACAGTGGTTCACATAGTGGTCTGAGAGGCAGCTTGAGTAAAAAGAGTAATGAGTGTATGGTCAGACTCTATATTCATTTCCTTAACTTTGCCACTTAATACCTATGTAACTTTGGGTACAGTGTGTGTGTGTGTGTGTCCTCTCTGCTTTAGAAAACTTTGTTTTGGAATCTAAGTTAGATTTGTACTATTTGCAAATGGACAGCCCCTCTCAGAGGCCCATTCAGGTGAGGCCACTGGTGGGCAGCTAAGAGCTCCTGATGGATCCCTGGGTCCCACCCATCTCTGTGTCCTTCCCTTGTCTGTCCCTCTCCCTTACCCAGTGGTTGCTGAAGTTCCTGGTGAGGATAGCTGGAGCAAAGGATCGAGCAGGGTTCATGCCTGCACCTGTATAATACATCTGCAAGAGATACGGCTGTAATAGAAATCTCCACAATCTCCCCCTCCACACCCCATCCATGTCCCCAGTCTGAGATGACCCAGTTTCCCTGTAGTTGGCAAAATAAAGGTGAGGTATGTGGGCAAGGCAGCTGTTCAGAGGGAATTGATAGGGCTGGGGTGTGGGTCATTGGAGCCAAACCCAGTGACTTGTAACCTGAAAGCAAGCATACCTCCATTGCCCCTGGCTAATGGACCCTCTACCTTAGATGTAAGATGAGGTAGCTATATAGACACCTGTTCCCTGCCCTCCCTGCTGCCCCCACCTCCAACAAAGGGAAAGAAATCACTGTATGGATTCTAGGAGATTTCAGAATTCAGTAAGTTCTTCTGGGGAGTGGGAAAGGTTTCAGGGCCCCGGCATCCCTTGAGCATGGGGTTTCCCTTACCCCACCCACAGCTTACCCCAAACAGGTGCCCCAAGGTGAGAGAGACACCAATAGCTAATGCCACAGAACCCAAGCGTCCATTCCTCCTCTCATCAAACGTGGCAAAGATGCAGAGCACAAACTGAAGGGTCAAGAAGATCTCCACGATAGTGGCCTGACCCACGCTCACCCCTGGGTGGAGCTGGGCAGGGAGAAGAGAGGAGATCCGCTGTGAAGGGCCCAGCAGCACTGCCCAACCCCCACGCCACCCCCACCCCCTCCTTTGAAAGAACATTAATAATAGTTTGCATCCTCCCACGGGGAGATGGAGGCTATGAACCACTCGGATACTAGCATTTATTATTTTATTTTATCTTCAACAGTACTCCAGAGGGGATGTTTGGGTATAATTATGCCCACTTATAACTGAAGTCCAGAGATGTTAAATTCTCCAAAGCTACACAACAAGCTAGGAATAACGTTGACCCCAAATGTCTTGACTTTCAAGCCAGGGTTCCTATATCCTCTGCCCTAGCTGCTGGTGAAGAAACATTCCCTTTTCTCTCTGCAGCCCCCTCCAGACTCCCCCACTATGATGCCCCTCTCCCCTAGGCATCCCCGCTCCCCCAGCCAACAGCAAGGAATATAGCTTTCTAGGTTCCCTTCCAGCTCCTTGTGGCCATTACCGTGTTGAGCGCCAGGTTCCCACGGATAGCTGGGGGGGTAACACTGTACAGCACAGCAGCCCCAGCAACGGCCCCCAGCAACTGGGCTACAATGTAGCAGAGGGCCCGGAGCAGGGACATCTGGGAGCCCACGAGGAAAGCGAAGGTGACAGCGGGGTTGACATGAGCTCCGCTGACATGGCCTACTGCCTGCACCAACGTGGCCAGGGCTAGTCCAAAGGCCACAGCCACCTGCAGGACGTGTATGGGGCCAGGTGCCCATCGTAGCGAGGCCCCCAGCCCAAAGAAGACATAAAAAAGGGTGGCAAAAAACTCAGCAAAAATGGCCCTCCAGAAGGAGGCTGAGCGAAGTTCCCACATTGCAAGGGGGGAGTGGGGGGAACAGGGGAGATGGACACAGTTCCTGGGTCCCTGCTACCCCCCTGGCCTGGCCCCACTGGGCAGCTTCCTTTATAGAAGAGCTCTTAATCCACGGGGAGGGGCAGACAAAAGGCTGCTGGCCCAGCCTCTTAACCCCATCACTGCTGAGGAGGGATGGGCCCACTGTCCACACCTTATAAAGCTGCTTCCCTCCCTCCCCCCTCCCCCCTCCCTCCTGCCAGTTGAGAGATGAGCAGAATGGGAACTGGGGAGACTCTGGGAAGGGGAGGGAAGAGGTGAGCTTTGCATCTGGAATTGGAAGTCCAGGGTGCTGAATTGATGTCATAGACAGATGAACATTGCTAAATATC
This sequence comes from Phalanger gymnotis, assembly GCA_028646595.1. Taxonomy (NCBI): domain Eukaryota; kingdom Metazoa; phylum Chordata; class Mammalia; order Diprotodontia; family Phalangeridae; genus Phalanger; species Phalanger gymnotis. Next base: position 214,230,757 of record CM053623.1, on the reverse strand, counting down.
TCCTTGTGATATGAAAGTCAGGCTCAGAGAAAGTCCTTGGGGTCAAAGACAGTGTTCTTGGGGGCCTCAAGGCTACTCTGAGTCAGCCAGCTTCAGGAATTGGGGGTGGGAATTGGGGGATGGCAGGGAGGGTGTGTAAAGGAGTGAATTGTCCCATCCAGGAGGATTAGAGGCTCCACTGTTATTGGCTGGCCAGGGCTGGAATCTGTGAACCCTGCAGGCCTGGGACAGAATGATTTTTGCTGTGTCTGGTCTTTCTCTGAGCCCTGGTCTGCCTCTGCCCCCTCCATTCCAAGCCCCAGCTTGGCCTCTAGCATCATGGGGTGCTTTTTATGGGGAGGAAGCAGAACCAGGGCAGGGTTCTTCATGGAGGTGCTAGAGGTGAGATGTTGGTAATTTTACCTTAAAATCAACACACACTTTCCTCTATCCTAACTCAAGACTTCAATAACACTGGGTGGAGGAGGGAGGGAAACAGAGTCACAGGGCTGTAGAAGGATCTAGAAGTCCTTAGAAAGATGCAAAATTCTGAACACTAGATCCAGACAGTGCCATACTACCTACATCCCAGGGAAGGGCTTTAGGGGTGGTTTGGGGGACCAGGCTGGTCAAGGGGAGAGATAGAATAGGGAGAGACTGATGGAAAGGGGGCTCAGTTGTGTTCAGGCTTGGGGTGGGACATAGGGCATGGTGGTGGGTGCTGTGTGGCAGTAGACATAGAGGAGTGGGACATATTGGCAGCCTCCACCATTTCCACATCACAACAGGTTACACAGACGACAAGCTTTTTCTGAGAAGCTCCTGACGAGAAGAGAAACTCGAAAGAGAGGCCTGCAAGAATGGCACCAAGGGTGGGCCCCATCCAGTACACCTGCCAGGAAGAGAGAAGAGATGACAGTCAGGACCTGGTTGTGATTGACACAATCATGTTGACGTGTAGGCTCCTGGAGGGCAGGAATGGTCTTTCCTTGCATCCCCACATGGAGTTCAGTGCCTGACACAAGGAGGCATCCTCTTTGTCTTGATATAGGGAGGTTAGGACCAATCTAATCTAATCTAATCTAATCCACTGTGGATAAAGGGGGGGAGTTGGGAATGATCCGGGAATCCATACACAAGGGCACTAAGGTAAGTCAATATACTCAGAGGGGGATAGGGAATTCTCAGAGAAAGAGCTCATTAGAGATCATGGAATCATTCTATGAGATGAAAAAGATTATTTAGAAAATGAAAAAGTGTGAATTTAGACATCAGAAAGGGAAGGAGGGGGAGAGAATAAACATTGATATAGCACCTACTATGTATCAGGCACTGTGCTAATCACTTTACAAATATCTGATCCTCACAACAACCTTGTGAGTAGACGCTATTACTATCTCTATTTTACAGTTGAGGAAACCGAGGCAGAGATTAAATGATTTGCCTAAAGGTCATGTGGCTAGTGAATGTTTGGGACAACATTTGAATTTGGGTCTTCCTCATTACCCAATGTTCTATCCACTGTGTTAATACCTTAAAAAAGTGACTTGACTTATGGAGGCCTCATCTGTAAAATGGGGAAGACAGATGAGATGATATCTAAAGTCCCTGCCAGCTCTAAGTCTATGATCCTATGGTCCTATAGGAAGCAAAGTGACCTTGTGAAAGTCACACAACTCCTTGGGACCTATCCAAGGGACAGGAACCCCAAGCCTGATTTTGTACTTCTCTGCTCAGCTTTAAGCACTCATCCTCTTAGGTCTCACCCAGTGATGGTCCCAGATCCCAGTCACTACAGCAGGCCCCAGGGACCTGGCAGGATTCATACTGCCTCCAGAGAAAGTGCCCTGCACAAAACAGGTAACAGGAAGATATAGGTCTTTGCTCCCAAACCTATCCAAATTACATCCTGCCATGACAAAGAGGAGGGGGCTGGGGACTCAAGTCTTTCTGGCCCCAAAGTAAAATGGCTCAATTTTTACTTTGGGAATCATCAGCCCCTCCCTTTTTATTTCCTGTCAAGCATTAGAAAGAACCCTAGAGTTGGCTCACTGAACCCTAACGCCACTCCTCACATCAGCCTCTCTGCTCAGCTATATGTTCTCTTTTTCAAAAGGTATCAGGTAAATAATCAAGCTTGGACTTAAAAAGAAATGGAAAAAAAGGGAACAAACAAAAAAAGCAAAAAGCTTCCCTCTCCTCTTTGTTGAGGTGAAGGACCAGGTGTGTATAATATTGCATATATTCTCAGACATGGTTGATGTGTTGGCTAGTTTTACTGAAATGCTCTTTTTTTTTTCTTTTAAGTCTGTTACAAAGAATGGCTTACTGGAGAGGGGGATGGGGTGGAATGAGGGTGATATAGATCAATAAAACAATAGATCAAATAAAAATAAGATCTAAAAACATCAGAACTGCAGATTCAAAAGCTCACACAGGTGTTCATTTGAATTATTGCATATATTTGCATATTATTTGCATTTTTATTGTTTTCAAGGTGAACTCAGTCTTGTTAAGAATAACTTGCTGTCACATTGAGTTGTGGTCAGACTCCTCTAAAGGTCCTAAAGGTAAGAGGGAGTAGGATGGAGGGGATCCTCTTACCGCAGCCAATGTCCCCGCAGTCACTGAAAAGCCCACAACCAGACTGCCCAGCCCATCTGTCTCTCTCTGTTGCTGCTGGTCAGTAATGGCAAATACAGTGAAAATTAGCTGGAAGGTGGAGAAAAATTCCATACCCAGGGCTTGGCCCGCATGACCTCCAATGCTTACCTGGAGGAGACCAAGAATGCTTAGGGTTAGGAGACTGGGACATATATGTTAGTGAGTGAGTGAGTGTGAGTGTGTGTGTGTGTGTGTGTGTCTGTGTGTGTGTCTGTGTCTAGCTTCTTCATCCTTCTAAATCATGTGCTCTAAGGAGCCCTGGGCAGAGAACCTGAAGCTAATTTGTCAAAGATGTTGACTCCATAAATGATTCATTTAGATAAATATTTATTTACACATTAACATGCTGTTTAACAACAATAAAAGGGATTTTTTTCTTATTTCTTTCTTTCTTTCCTTTTACCCATCCAGATCTCTCAGGCCCTGCCCATCCCTTCTACTTTGCTTGTTACTAGCTAATGGGGAATGGGGCAAGGAGGAGACTATTACTCACCCTGGTTACAAGCTGAACTACAGCAGTCTGGGGCAGTACTAGGTAGAAAATGGAAGAGGCCAGAATGGCACCTGTGCTTTGTGCCAGGATGAAGGCAGCTCCGCAGAGTAGATCAAGCCGGCGGGCACAAAGCAGTGCCAAGGTCAGAGCTGGGTTAGTTTGGGCTCCACTGACCTCCCCCAAAACCTGTACCAGGGCCACTACTACCAACCCTCCTGCAAGGGCTGGCTGTAGGGGATGTGGGGTTATGCCTGGAACAGAGCCCCTGCTAGGACAAGAGGCCCCAAGCACCACCCCTACAAAGATCAGGGTACCCAGGCCCTCAGCCAACACTGCCTTCCAGAACTGCCAGCTCCTCAGGTCCTGGGAAAGAGATGGTTGAGGCTCAGTATACAGCTGGTGCCTTATAGTGGATAGCCAGAGAAAGTAACATCACCATGCTGGACCCAGACTCAGAAATGGAAAAGACCAGATGTTTGGGCTCTCTAAAGCAAGTCTTTTATGTTTGGCAGTCTAGTGAAGTCAATGGACCCCTACCCAGAATAATGTTTTTAGATATATAAAACACACATAATTACAAAGGAAACCAACACTATTAAAATATAGTTATCAAAATATTAAAACAACAAGTTTACAGACCCCGGGTTAAGAACCTTTGCTCTATGAGAAGGATAGAAGCACTAAGAGAAGGCTGGAAGTCACATCTCTCCCATCTCACTCCTCCAACACACTCATCTTACCTCCCAGATTACCATTTTGCCCTTTTGGTCTGGGGTCTCTGTTGATCTCTCTTCTCTAGATCAAAGTATCTCCTTTTAGGTCTAGATGGACTAGGGATCAGTGGATTGGTGAAGCTGGAAGCCAAGCAGTTCAGATACCACAGAGGGAGAGGAGTAGACAAGTCTGAGCTATGCATCTCCTCTGACACAAATTTATCCTCCTTCCTTCAGCCAATGAAGAGCAGCCTCATTCTTCCCCTTCATTACCACCTCCTAGCCCCCTTCCATTTGCCCCTGGCTTCAATTTTCTCATTCCCCAAGAAAACTATTGCTCCTTTCTCCACAAACCTTACTCCTTCCCTCCTTCTTAGCCTTCCCAGCCCCAAACTCTCCTGGGGGAGTTTGAGGTAGGGTCTCTAGGGAAGAATTGGAAATGGAACTCTACCTAATCCTCTCTTTCCCTTTAAGTGCAACAACCTTTTATTATGAGCAAGGTTTCTGGCTTCTAGTAACTTAGAGACCTTGGAGATGGGGACAAAGTCATCTCCTTTCTGGGTTTGCATTTCAGGAGAATAGATCTCAACCCAAACATCAGAAAAAAGGACTCAGTTATATTCCCAGTGTCCTACAATCTAAAGCCCTGGAAAGGAACATGAAGACTATAGTCCTTGGCAGGGGGTGGGGACGGGCATCCATTCTCACCAATTGAGCAACTTGGACCCGAGTTGGTCTCAGGGCCACATTGGCAACTGAACTACACACCTGATTCTAAAAGTGAAATTTTTTAAAAAGTGATACAGGTCATGAGTGTATGGTAGCCTACAAAGGATGCCAAAGTAATTTCTTTTCCATCCCATAAAAGACTGAAAAATCATTGCAGAATTAGGGAATAGTGTCTATGTGAACTCCCCAATGCCCACTGTTAACACTGTCAAAGTTTCCAAGGAACTTTATTTCATTAGGTAGGCTATACAGGTATTATCATCCCTTTTTTTGTTGTATGCAATCAAGGTTAAGTGACTTGTCCAGGATCACACAGCTAGTAAGTGTCTGAGTTCAGATTTGAATTCAGGTCCTCGTGACTTCTGGGCAGGTGCTCTATCCACTATACCACCTGACTGCCCCATCATTCCTTTTTTATAGTTAAGAATACTGAGGTTCAGGAAGGTAAAGGTGATGGTATTAAGTGGAAGAAGCAAGATCTGAACCTAGATCTTTTGATTCCATGATCCCATTATCCTCCCTAGCAGACTTTAAATGAGGCAGGGCAAGCATGAACTGATACTGTCATGGCAAGAGTGCTGGACTTGGAGTCAAAAGACCTCAATTTGAATTCTGTTTCTGTCACTTCAGAGAGGGACAACCTTGGGCCTCTCTAACCATTGGTTTTTTCATCTCTAAGATAAGAGGATTAAACAAAATATTCTACAAAAACCGCTTTTAAAAAAATCTCTAATAGCCTATTCATTTGTGTTTTAGGAGTTAGTATGGGGGTATAAGAATGTGAGAGTAAATGTGTAAGTTGGTCAGATTATATCCTCCAAGTTGATTAGGAAAATTTCCATTAGGTTGCTTGATAAGGTGGTTAGGATATCCCCCAAAGTACAGGTTATCCCACTTTATGCAAATGACCCACTGGAAGCTGCTGCCTCTAATGATCCAGTTTACAGCAAGGAGGACAATTTACAACTTTCTGAGAAGCTAGAGATGGGAAGGTTAGGAGCTAGTGGGACATTGCTCTTGAGTGTAGGGACACCACTCTGCCCATACCAGGTTCCCTCCCCTGTGATCTGCAGCTCAGCTCTGGGCCTGTGCGATGCCTACTCAGCATAGCAACATAACCCCATTGTGTCAATGGCTTTAGTGGGACAAAGGCCCCACTTTATTATCTGTCCAACCAGGATCAACCCCGGCCTTCCTAGTAACTCCGGGTCACCTCCTTTCTCTTTTCTCTTTCTCTGATGATGCTTTGCTGACTGCTGGCAAAGTCCAGAACAATCTCCAGGCTACATGTTGTGAGAGAACAACTCGGCCTGGAAGGGAACAACATTTCCAAATGTTCTGCAGCTTTTGCTACCCTGAGTTTTTATATCTATAGTATCTCCCAGTGCCCCAGATTTGTTTGGGGAGGTTTGAGTGTTGTTTCTCTCTCCCTAGAGTATTCCTTCACAATATTCCCCTATTTTTAAATCCCCACAGCTTAAAGTCCTATTTGCAGTACTACCGGCACCAAATGTTTAAATACCTTACTTATATGCAGAGAATTATGATGGGCACTGTGGGGAATTCCACCTGCTAGTCTTTTAGTAGTGGGATATTCTGGATCAGACCTTATTCAGGCTGGTGCAGTGTTTTAGACTCAGGATTACAAGGAATATTCAGTGAGGGCACAGCATTGATACAAACAGACACAGCTATCTACATTTCCCACAAGTGATATGTTCAGGCAGAAAAGTATGTTGGATATGTTGACTTGCATGACAAGGGAAAGTCTGTCAAGTCAAGTGTCCAACTCCTTGTGTGCTGGGCTTTTAGAGATAGGCCACCAGGAAGCTACACTAAGCTACACCTTAGTTACTAGAACCAATTAAGTGTGAAAGATAATTTCATTGGCTCCTTAGTGAAAAACTAGCCTAGCCTATGTAGAATAGACATTGCTCCTATCACATCCCACCCCCTAGGTGGCAAGAGGTTAAAATTCTTCTAGGGAATTTTCCATCACATAAATGGCCATTACTAATCAACCCTGATCTGGGGGATGTGAGAAGCCTGACATAGGCAGCATTGGCAGAGGAGCTTAGTGTAGGTAAAAGAATAATAAAACCAGAAAGATAGCAAAAAAAAGACAATGAGTAATATAACGATCTCCTGATGGAGCACGGTAGTGAACTGACCAAATATGGAAGAGAATGCAGACCAGAAATCTTAGGTTTTGCCTCCCTCTCTTGGGATCTGAGTGCTAAGTTGGTGAAATTAGTAATAACATCACCAGGAATATCTAATGCTCAGAACTGCCAATAACAAGAATATTTTTTTGGCCTATTTTGAGAATTTATAATTGATGGCACTTCTGACACAGCCACCAATCCTCATCACAAGTAAGAAACTTACGTAATGAGGCAACTCGGAGATTATTACCTTCTGCCCCATGGCAAAGGTTGATACTGCCATTCATCCTACTCAGGTGGATATTCCCCAGCCCACCAGCCTAAAGGGAGTATGATGACAGGGAAGCACAGGAAGGTGAAATAGTAATACAGCATCAAAAACAGTAAGATTGTTGGATTTGGGGCAGCTAGGTGGCACAGTAGATAGAGCGCCAACCCTGGAGTCAAGTAAGACTTATCTTCCTGAGTTCAAATCTGGCCTCAGACATTTACTAGCTGTGTGACCCTGGGTAAGTCACTTAACCCTGTTTGCCTCAGTTTCCTCACCTGCAAAATGATCTGGAGAAGGAAATGGCAAACCACTCCAATAAAACCCCAAATGGAGTCACGAAGAGTCGGGTACAACTGAAAGAAAATGACTGAACAACGATAAACTATCATTTGTACAGTGCTTTAAGGTTTACAAAGAACTTTACAAATATTATCTCATTTTATTCTTACACCAAGCTTGAGAGGTAGGTGCTAGTTTTATCCCCATTTTATGGATATGGAAACTGAGGCTGACAGAGGTTAAGTGATTTGCCTACAATCTCAGAGCTAGTAAAGTGTCTCAGGATGGATTTGAACTCAATACACTCATTGAACTCAAAGTTAGAGTACAGACAGATTTACTACTCCTGTCTTTAGAAAGGAAGGCACCAGTACCAACAAGACAGCTTTGAAAGGTACAAGTTGAACTCATCATAGACTTAAAAATAAATGTAAACTAACTATATATAACAGAGACCTGCAGCTTCATGTGTAATCTTTTTCTGTTTTGTTCTACATATAAAAATGCCCATTTGATTGGGTGTTTGTTAACTTCAGAATAAAAACAAATTTGAAGAATAAAAAGAAAGCATCCCACTTCTAAACAATTCTTCCCCTTGGTCCCCCAAGCCCTTTCTGGAGAGTTTTCAAAAACGTCCTGGGAAAAGAAGACATGTCACTAGATGGGGATCTGAGCAGTTTCTCTGGGGTCTATGGAGCCCTTTGATGGGGCAGGGACTTCAAGACTCAGGAGACTCCACTCAGAGGACAGAATAAGGAAGGGCTGGGAACAGTCAACTGGAATTATGTCTGAAAGGAGCCTGTTAGAACTTCAGGTTAAACTGGAGATGTGAAAGGTTGCAGAGAGGCCTAGCTCTTCCAAATGTACTCCAGAAGAGATCTAAAAAGGGCACTAGACTAAATAATCAGGAAATCCAAAGAGGAACATCAGGATACTCCTTTACCCAGCCCAGGACTACATAAAAAGACAGCCAGCAACACTGGCAGTAGAGGAGAGGTCTTATCAGGAAAGCCAGTGGGAGCTTGGGTAAACCTACCTGAAACCTGAAGGGATGCTCTGACTAGGGACATCAGACAGGTGGTAGAGAACCATAATACCTTGACCCTGGGGAGTGGGGAATGGAGACCAACAGCAATCTGCCTGTGCCTGCCCATGTGAGGTTAAGACTTCAGTACCCTGATGGGGTAGACCCCATGGAGTGGGAAGATCTAACTTTTCTAAAACCATTAACAAGCAGTAACTAGAGAAAATGTACAAACCTCTTCTATTTGGCATTTGGAAATGTTAATTTGATTTGATATTAAGTTTAGAATGGAAAAACAAAAACAAAAACCAACAAAAATCAAGGAACTCTCCTCCAGTTAGTCAGTAAGCTAGCATTTATTAATCACCTACTATATGCCAGGCACTGTGCTAAGGGTAAAGTATCTTTATCCTCTATGTCAGAGGTCCTTAACCTTTTTTTTTGTGTCATGGGCACCTTTGACAATGTGGTGAAACCTGTGGATGCCTTTTCAGAATAATGTTTTTAAATGCATAAAATAAAACACAAAGGAAAACAATCATATTAAAACACAGTTTTCAAAATATTAAAAAAAAACAAGTTTACAAACTCTCAGTCAAGAATCCCTGCTCTGTCTAGAGTAACCCCACTGGACTAATCCCATTGGATCAGTGGGGCCTGCTTTCCATCCTGGGGGAAGGATGCTCGAAAAGGATAGGGCACTAGTTCAGGTGGAGCTCGTCCCCGTCATCTCCATCAGACGGAAATGTATCTGATCATAGGGGTGCCTTGGCTCACATGGTAGTGGGAAATCTATAAGTGCGAAGGGTACTGATTCCTCATTGGCTGGCCTTTTTATGCTTCCGGTAACCAAGAAGCCTTAGCCCCTTGAGCCAATCAAGTCTTAAGGACAAATTTATTTCCTTAAAAGTATAATATGTGACTAATGTGCCAACATATTTTGCATGATTGAACATGTATAATCTATCTCAAATTGCTTATCTTCTCAGGGAGGGGGCAAGTAATGGAAGGAGGGACAAAATTTGGAACTCAAAATTAAAAAAAATATATTAAAAATTGTCTTTACGTGTAATTGAGGAAAAAAATATCATTTTTTAAAAGTGTAACATGTATGTTCCGATCCTCTTTCCCAGAGCCAGGCTGCTACTTCTTCCCCCTCAAGGTTCCCAAGTTAGGGTATCTCTTTTTTCTACCACCATCAGCTCAAAATCTCACCAGCTGTGTTCCCCCTTATAACCACTCAACATCAATTGGATTTTACAAAGACATATTTACTTCTAAAGTATAACAAGAGCATAGTATAGATATTTTCCCCAAGACCTCAGTTTCTGGGGGAGTAGGCTCCAAATATTCCTACCTAGTATCAGTCCTACGAAGTTCATGTCCAAATGTGACATAACTACTGGGTGGGTCCTTCTGTTGGGTTGGGGTCCTAAGGGCCACTCCTTGCTCTTCCAGGTATTGGTTCTATGCTGGCTGCAAAACCCACACTGAATTCCAACTCGTAGATTCTTGTGACATTAAAACTCCCAATGTTCTACTCCCTTCACATTAAGTAGAAAGGAACAAGCTACGAGGACAAAGACCAAGGCCTGCTCTTTGGGACTCTGTTCTCAGAGGAGTCAAGGGCCTAAGGCCTTTCTCCTTGTCACTTGGTCTCTCGCTGGACAGCATGAGTAAAAGACTTACTGAGCTCCTCAATACTCAAATGAAACAAAAGGCAGGGGGCTGATGTTGATAGGCTTTTTTTGAATGCTTCAAAGCCAGAGCCTTTCCCCGACCCAGTGGTTAGCAGCTAGAATCGGTTAAAGAATGCATTTATGTGCTCTCGACTTTCCGAGGTACTCACCTAACACATCATCATGATTCTCCCAGAATGAAACCCTCCATTGTCTTCCATTCAGACAGGCTGAACAGACAAGCAAACTGATGGGGCCTATGAATGCACCAGCTGCTGATGACAAAGGAAAAACAAGCTTATGCGGCAGGGACCCTAATAGATGTCCTTTTTATCATCGTCTTACACGACTTTGTGCCTCCCTAGCTTGGAAGAGCAGTTGGATGACCAAAACCCAACATCTCTGAGCTTTGCCCCAACAAAATACCCTTTGGAGCCTGAACAATAAAACTCAGCCTATCCTTCTGGTTTAGATGACCACATGCAGGAATATAGAGGAACCCACTCTCTCACATATGCATTGCAACGCAGACCTGAAGAGGATTCCAGATGAAACAATAAAAAAAGAAGGAAAAATATAGAAATGAGTGACAACATGCAATCCAGACCTGGAAAAAAAAATAAAAATAAAAAGACTCCCAGAAACTAGCAGTGATTAGGAACAGTTACAACAAGGAAGCCATGTCAAACCCTGGCAAATGGATGTTAAGCCTGAGAACTTGGGGATGGGGGTGTAAAGGCAAGCAGTGAATGGGAAGATCTTCCCCTCCCATTTGAGTGGGCTTTGGAGGCAGAGCTCTCAGGGTGCTGGGGGGAATGGCTAGGACTGGAGCCAATGGAAGTTCTGGTCTACATGATGACATGAAGCCTGAGGTGGGAGGAGATTGCTGAACTGTTGGAGCGGAGCTAAGAGGCAGTTGGTGAGGTAGTTGATGAGAGCGGTTAAGAGCTGAAGGAGAGAAGAAGCAGTCAGCTAGCTGGAACACAGCTTGGAGGTTGTGGCGGAAGCGGCTGAGGTGGCGGCGGCAGCAGCAGGCACTACAAAAAAGCAGGACTGACATTCATGGAGACCAGAGAGTGCTGAGCAGGGGCTTGAGGCCAGTGGGTGGTCTTCTTGCTGGAGGGCCTTGGCACTGGATGGGGGGGAAGCACCAGTATGGCTTTCCTTGCTGCCATAATGTTTTTCTGTGGCTTCCTGGTCACTATTGTGAAATGGGCATACTGGTTTTGGAAGATTCTTGCCAGGATGTCGAATTGGGGACACTGGTCCATGGGTCTGCTACTTCTGAGTTTCAATAAATGCTTTAACTCCTTTGCCTTCTACTTAGAGAATTCCTTATATCCTGTGATTCTGGACCATTCAGGCATATTCATGGTTATCTTTGAAGTCATGAATTCTGCCTTAATGATATAGTGGGTCAAATGAAGGAAAAGACGATTAAATAGGAAAAAGAGAGAGAGAGGAAATACAACGAAGAAATGCTACAGATGAGGAGAAGCACATGAAGAGAGGCAGATGAATGTCTAAACGAGTCATGATAGTGGTGAGGATGATGAGCTACTGAATGCACCCAAGGCCTCTCATATCTGCCTGAGGCTTCTGAGGACTTCCCAGGGACTCTGTGCCTCGAGGAGAAAGCAAGCCTAGGGATAAGCATCTTAGGTCCAAGCCCCTCATGGAGAGGCTGTTCTACAGAGTGACTGTGACGAACCCTACCTGCAAGTTACTACCCTACCAGTGGGCCTGAAAGCCAACCAGATCCCAGAGCGGCCTTGACATCTGGGGGACCTGAAAGAAATGGTTAAGGCACTGAAAAGGAAAATTGAATCTGGAAAAGGGAAGTATATCTTCCTAGTAGTAGGCCAAAAAATTAATTTAAGCAGGCAAAATCCTCAACAATGATCTTGCTCTCAAGAATACAAAGTTGATGAGAAGAACTTGGGGGGAGGGCGGGGAGCAATGGCCACTTCAGTCCGGCTCCAGCTCCATAATCAAACCCTGCTACTACCCACTGGAATTACTTCATCTATGGCAGCAGCTAAGCTCAAGCCCCAACCTCTTCCCCTGCCTTGGGCTGAGCTTCCAACTACATTTGCAGTAGCTCAGGAATCTGTACTTACTAGATCTCTGAAGGAAGAGAAAAAAGCGTGAAAGCCAATGAAGCAAGGATTCTTAGGCTTTTTGCATATCCTGGACCTCTCTGGCAGTCTGTTGAAGCCTACAGACCTCTACTCCAAACAATGTTTTTAAATATATAAAATAAAACACATAGGCATACAAAAGAAACCATTGATTTTTGTTATCAGTCTGACATTATCTGATAAACTTTAAGGATTAGTCAGTCAGTCAACTAGCATTTAAGTGCCTACTACATGTTAGGCACTGTGCTAAATGTTGGGGATACAAAGAAAGGCAAATAGTTCCTGTTCACAAGGAACTCAATCTAATGGGAGAAGACAACATGCCAATGGCTTTGTATACAAGCTATATAAGAAGATAGATTGGGGGTGATCTCAGAAGGAAAGGAATAAGATTAAGGGGGACTGGGAAAGACTTCTTGCAGAAGGTGGGACTTCAGGTAACCCTTGAAAGAAGGCAGAGAAGCCAGGAGGCAGAGGCGAGAGGAGAGAGTGTTCTAGACATGTAGGGAGCCAGTGAAAACTCTAGGAGTTGGGAGCACACAGAACCTCAATTTAGTGGATACCATTAGACTGGGAGCTCCTTGAGGGTAGGGACTGTTTTTTGTCTGTCTTCGCATATCCAATACATTGTAGGTGTTTAATAAGTATTTATTGTCTCTGACTCTGGCCATCATAATGCACACTTGTAAATAGTGAGCAGGTAGGGCGGCTAGATGGCTCAGTGGACAGTGTTGAGTCTGGAGTCAGGAAGACCTGGGTTCTAATTTGGCCTCAGATACTTACTAGCTGTATGACCCTGGGCAAATCATTTAACCTCCGTTTGCCTTAATCCACTGGAAAAGGAAATGGCAAAGCCTTCCACTATCTTTGACAAGAAAATCCCATAAACAGTATGGTGCATGGCAGGGGTGGGGAATCTGTGGCCTCAAGGCCACATGTGGCCTTCTAGGTCCTTGGGTGTGGTCTTTTGACTGAATCCAAACTTCACAGAACAAATCCCCTTAATAAAAGGATTTGTTCTGTAAAACTTGGACTCAGTTAAAAAGCAGCACCTGGTCTGTGGAGTCACAAAGAGTTGGACATGACCAAAGAAGAAGAACAATATATGATAAGGATATTTCCACACCCTGGCCAGCTAACGTTGCTTTGCCCATGTGGATATAATAATAACTCACCTATCTGAAGACTGATTGCTTATGTGACAAACTCAACAACCTGAAACACTGATAACCTGCCAGTAAGCCAGAAAAAGGGGTGAGGGGTGGAGGGTGGGGGAAGCTTCTGAGAAGGCAAAATAGGCGTTGTAAGATCCATAAGGTTTATGCACTTCATTCATTGGAAAGGTACTTCATCCCTCACTAATAACACTTTTACTTATTTGGGATGCAGTTTTAACTACGTTGGTGATGCGTGCGTGCGTGCCTGCGTGCACGTATTTTATGTATGTATTTTCAGTCTTGAACAGATTGGAAAGGAAGGAAAGGGGGTCCTGGTGGTAGGAACCCTAGTAACAGCATAAAGTGACAACAAAGGAAAATATAAATATACTATAAGAAGCAGACAGAAGAAATGAAAAAGCATTTTTTGTGTAGAGACAAATAACCTTATATATCTTGGAAATGTTCCTGTTATTATCCCTATATTATTGTAGCATAGTATAATCATTGAGGTTCACCATGATTAATTATTCTGAATCATGAAGAAAAGTTCAGGTATATTCTATTATATTCTATTCAATAAATCAAGGAAGTAAATAATATATTTGTAGAAAGATTTCCATCTAAAATGGTTAACATTTTTAAAAATTAGTACTCGAAATGGTAAGCTTTAATTATGCAGAAAATTTGAATATTTAAAATATTTCCATTTTCCTAAGGCCATGTAAATCTAATCTGATCTGATAAACATTTATTAAGCATCTATTGTCCTTAATTCTGGGGATAAAATTAATAAAAAAGAAAGATAGTCCCTACCCTCAAGGAACTTACAATTTAATGGGGAGGGCGGGGAATGACATACAAAGGGAAGCAGGAAAACAAGGATGACGAGAGACACCAGGACCCAGCACAGGGGAATCTTCTTCTTTAGAGAAGATGCAAAGTGGAGTGAGCCTAAAGGTCCAGCTTCTACCCTCTATGAAGGAAGGCACTGGGAGGAGTTTGGTACTCTACACTCCAGCCCTCAAGTCAGAGGGCAGAGAAAGCCGAGGGAGGTGGAGCTGGCAGTTTGGCAGCAAGAATGACCAGGGGAAAAAAGGAAGTAAGAGATTAAAAAAAAAAAAAGAAATCGAAATCAAAACAAAAGGAAACAATCATGAGGAGAACAAATAACTTAGAAAAGAAGATAAAGGGGCAGCTAGGTGGTGCAGTGAGTAGAGCACCGGCCCTAGAGTCAGGAGGATCTGAGTTCAAATGTGGCCTCAGACACTTGACACACTTACTAGCTGTGTGACCTTGGGCAAGTCACTTAACCCCAATTGCCTTGCCTTCCCCCCTCTAAAAAAAAACTTAACCCCCATTGCCTGGCCTTTTCCCCTCTTAAAAAAAAAGAAGATGAAAAACCTTACCCAAATAATGAATCCTGCTTTTAAAAATTTACTTGAAACATAATGAATTTTGTTCTAGACACTGTGTGAATCTTTACATTTCATGTGTGTTTCTTGTAAAAAGATATTGTTTGATTCTTTTTTTTATCCTTTGCTACCCTCCTGCATTTTATGGATAAACTAATTCTGTTCAAGTTCAGGATTATGATTGTTATTTGTATATTTTCCCTACCATCATGTCCTTTTATATGTTTTTCTCTATCTCACCCCTCTCGTAAAGAAGAAGAGGATAGAGAAAAAGAAAGGATCTACATCAATCCTAATAGTCTATAATTGAAATAGGATGACAGTTAGGTGGTGAGGTAGATGTTGCGGTGGGCCTGTGGTCAGTAAGATCTGAGATCAAATCTGGCCTCAGATACTTGGTAGCTGTGTAGCCCTGGATAAGTCACAAACAGAGATTTCCCTCAGTTTCCTCAACTATAAAATGGGGATAATAATAGTACCTACCTGGCAGGGTTGTTGCAAAGATCACATGAGATAATATTTATAAAGCACTTAGCACAGTAGACTGGCACATAGAAGGGGCCATATAAATACTTATTCTCTTCCCCTGCCCCTTTTCACTAAGTCCAATTTGCAATTTCTAGTTCTTATACTTTTTTTTCTATTTTAATCTCTACTTTATTATCAGTCCTCTAAAGTTTATTTGGTTCGTAACTATTCTTTCTCCAGTCTGAAGGAAGATTCAGCAAAGGAGACAGAGAAGTCAGTCAGATAGGTAGGAGGAGAACAAGGAGAGAATGGTGTCCCAAAAATCTAAAGAGAATAGAGTATCAAGAAGGAAAGGGTGATCAACAGTGTTAAAGGCTGCAGAGAGGTCAGAGATAACAAGGATTGAGAAAAAGGCACTGGATTTGTAAACCAAGAGATCGTTGGTAACTTTGGAGAAAGCGGTTTCAGTGGAATGATCAGGTGAGAAGCCAGATTGTAAGGGGTTAAGGAGAAAGTGAGAGGCGAGAAAGTGGAAGCAACTATTATAGATGGTCTTTTCAAGGAGTTTAGCTATAAAGGGTGGAAGAGATCTAGGACTAATAGTTAGAGGGGATAGAAGGATCAAGTGAGGGTTTTTTTTTTCAGGATGGAGAAGACACGGGCATGTTTGTGGGCAGTAGGAAAGGAGGAGGGGAAGGAGAGAGAGAGAAAATAAATGAAAGAAAGAGTAGGGATGAAAGAGGAGGCCATCTATTAGAGGAGATTAGATGGAATGGGATTAGCCCTGGTAAGGAGTAAGGCCACTTCATCATATAAGACAGGTTAAAGGGAAAATGACAGAAGGTACTTGAATGATAGGAGTTGGGAAAGAGAGGAGAAGAGGGAATTCACAACAAATGACTTCAATAGTTTCTATAAAATATGAAGCAAGGTTCTCAAATGAGAGAGTGGGGGAAGAGCCAAGGGAGGTTTGAGGAGGGATGAAAAGGTTTGGAAGAACCACTGAGGAGCGTGGGGCAGTGAATTGATAAGGGAGGTCTAGTAGGATTGCAATGAGGGCCCAGTTGGGGTTATGAAACATGAATCTGTAGTGGACCTAATCAGAACATCAGATGCATGGATTCTCTCTACCTTCATTCATGTATATGTACATGTGTATGAACATTGATGCAAAAGTATTAAATAAAATATTAGCAAAGAGGCTACCACAACATATTAAAAAGATTGTACACTATGACCAAGTTAGATTTGTACCAAGAATGCAGAGCTAGTTCAATATTATTAGGAAAATTATGGATATAATAGAACATATTAATAACAAAGCAATACAAATTAAATGATTATGTCAATAGATAGAGAAAAGACTTTTTACAAAATACAATATCCTTTTGTATTTAAAAGCATAGGAATAAATGAACTGGTTTTAATATGATAAGTAGTAGATACAAGTCTCCAATGACTAACTACTGTAACTATATAACTCCAATGACTAACTATGAATATATAACATTATTAGTGCATATCTCAATTTTAGCCCACTAAAATCTCTAGTTCTTTTTCATAAGAATTTTTTCTTGTTTTATTTATCAAAATGCTCTTTATTATATGTAACCAGTGCCCATGCATTGCCTCTTATCTGTTTGAATTATTTCCCCAGTGGCTAGCATTTCCTCTTTGTACATGGCATCATTTAATAGATGTATATTAATTGGTCATCCCTTAGTTTAGATTCAGAACCTAGCCACTGTGGGTTTTAACCTGATAACTAAAGCCTCGAAGCTTGGCAGGTTGCTAGGCTGGCATGTAGAGAGGAAGACTTACTTCTATTTACTGAGACACAGCTGATGAAGCCATTTGGCTGGTGATAAATTGCTTAACATGGCCTTTTGGTAAGTATAGCTCCATCTGGTGGACAAACCAAATATTATATTCCTTTACTGAGTAATTAATAAAGCCGTACACTACCTTCCTGTGTTAAAGGAGCCACATAGGCTGCTGCTGCTGTTGCAACAGTCCAGGTGTCACTTGCGATACATACTAAGTGCAAATACAACCTCCCTCATGCCTGATATATTTTGGTTTTGGTTTTGATTAGGTTATGAATGACCTGACCAACACAATATTATTTTTAATTTTTGTAATTTTTCTGGAAACTTTGTTTTCTCTTCAGATTTTTAATATATTTTTAGAAAAAAAAGTTCCCTTTTTGGGACTTCCTCTATCAGGTTGACTGTACTTTATAGGATGACAAATATATTGTGCTTTTGAATATTCTTGGTTAGTAATCCAGTAAGCTACATACAGTTTGTAATGGTGCTGCTGATTTGCATGTAGAATAGACTTCCCGGATAGTATTTGGTTTTTTTTTTTGTGTGTGTGCTCATTATTGGTGTGTACTGTGCAGTTATTGATATTTGCATTTACGTGACTCTGAGTATGTTACTTTGCTATAGTAGCTATATAGCTACTATAAGTGCTGATTACATACACATATCTGTTTCACCATTTTTATTTGTTACATATTAGAGCATGTTTGATTGTTTTTGAGTTATTCGTTTGCTGAATACAATTATAATTAAAATTTGAATGAAATGGTTGTCAAAACTCAAGAAATAAATGAATGAATGAAGCATTTATTAAGCACTTACCTGGTACAAAACACTGTACTAAAAGCTGGAGATACAAATAGAGAAGTAAGACATCCCTGCCCTCAAGAAACTTACACTCTAATGGGGAAGACAACACATACCAAAGGTTTCAGCTACAAGTCAAATGGAAAGGTTTCCTGGTCCATAGGGTACAACAGCAAAGCAGATGGTAATGAGGAACACTGCTATTCCCAAACCTCGTGTTCATGATACTGGGCTCTCTCCATCAGTGACCAAGAGATGTAGTCAAAGCAGTGGTGGTCTTTTAACTTGCTTGACACACATGCTGACTCCTGTCTTTCCCTCAGGGTGCCCTGTTACTTCAACTAGGCTGACTTGCCTGCCTTGAGAGTGGCAGTTGGTTGGTAGTTGGTGGGAACAGCAAACCCCTTCTCCACAAGAATTGCTTCCCCAGATGATGGTCGTGAAGGCTGGCAAGGTAAAGAATGGGTATAGAAATAGGAAGAAGTTTTTTCATCCTAGGAATAGCCCGAGTGTAAAAATAAGAACATTTTAACAATATCGTGTGATACGGATGTACACCATGAATGCACTTGGCGGGGCTGCCAATGTGATAATTGGGATATTATAGGAGCACAAGCAGCCTACCCCAGTTGGAGTACTTCCTTCTGTAAGCTTTCAGAAAGGCTTGGTATCACTTTAATTAGCTATCAAGAGAGTGTAATAAAAAAGTTTCTCACCAGGTGTCACCATTCTCCATCCACCATCCCACTGATGTCAGTTTTTTTGAGTATGTGTAGGAAGTCCTCTCACAAGCATATGTTTTTTTTTTTCTACCCACCAAAGCCACATGGCTTCAAATGTCTGGACAAAAACCCTCCAAACTTTTGCTGAGTTACAAATTCTAGACTAATTTTTTTGCTCAGAATTATAAAAAATAGGAAAACCTATAGCTCTAGGGCCCCCATTCCCTGATCTGAGAAATTTCTTAGCTTACTTTTCATAAAGTAACAGAAATTGGCACAAACTGCCACCATTTCCTATTGACATAATCCCCTCAAGGTAATCCCCTATTCCAAGAAGGTTGGCCATAAGAGTTTAGAAACTGCCTCAGGCAGCAAACTCTTAGGAGGCAGCCTGGTACCTGGAAATGATGCTGTACTTGGAGTCAAAAGGACTAGCTTTAAATACTGGCTGTGCTGTTTGACCCTGGACAAATAGCTATTACCTCTCTGGGCCACAGTTCTTCATTTGCTAAAGATTAAATGGTTTTAAGGTCCCTTTCAGATATATAGATATAGCTAGCATTTATATAGAACTTTTAAGGCTAATAAAGTGCTTTATGTATGTTAACTCATTTGATTTTCACAACAACCCTGTGAGGTAGATGCCATTGTTTTATTTCCATCATTTTACAAATGAGGAAACTGAGGCACAGAGAGGTTGATTGATTTGCTCAGTGTGGCACAGCTAGTGAGTATCTGAAGCCAGATTTGAATTTAGGTCTTCCTGACTTCAAGTCCCCAACTCCAAGTCCACTGTACCACCTAGCTCCCTAACACCACAAAACCATATATTCCTCTCTATCAGGGATTGATCTGCAAATTATGGCCTATATGCCAAATACTCTGCTGCCTATTTTTGTAGGTCCTGAAACCTAAAAATGCTTTTTTACATTTTGAAATAAAATTTTATTGTGTTTAAAAATGTAAAAATCATTCTCATCTCATAGGCCATAGAAAACAGGTGACCAGAATCCCTATTCTATATATGTGGCACTCCCTTTGGGATCTACTCCCTCCCCCAACTCATACACAAAGGTTGAGTCTCTTAGGTGGGTAATTGGTTCAAAGGTACTCCGTGGTCTGATGAACTCTTAAATCTCTAGTTCATGAGCCCCCTCCAATCCACCTACTTTTACTAGGCAGCCAACAGATATAATTAGTTCAGAACAAAGGCATTTACTAAGACGGCCTACTAGGAAGTTTGCTACAAAACATTCCCCTCATTAACCTGAGACGCACTCCCACATATACACACAGAGTCAGTGGGAATAGTAGGCCCATACATAGAGAACACTGATAGTGAACACAGATGCAAGGAATATATGTGATTAAGAAAACTCATGCCAAGGTTACCATGGTGCTCCAACGTCCTTTCTTTCTCATGATATCCTCATGCTATTCCCTCTTTAGTATAGCATTCCTTTAATATTACTCAGCGGGCCTTCCTGGGCTTGCTCCTTGGCTCCATAGCTCTACCTTCTGACATGCTTATTCTTGAACCTGTGGTTGGCTCTCTTTTCTGCTGCCAAGGGTCACTCCCTTCAAAGCTCCCTCCATCCACCATCTCTTTTCGAGTCTGCCCTCTGTCGGTGTGGTGCTTAAAAATCTTTGTAAAGGCCACCTAATAGGAAGCTGTCCTTCTAATTCTATCAAGCTTGACTGAACACTTCTTTACACCTTCTAAAGGAGTAAGTGTAAACTCTTCTCTGCACTTCCTTTAGAACTCTAATACCTCCTTGTCTTTGTTGTCTGCCCCTAACATTCTGTGATTATAATGTGTAGAGGAGAATTGGTTGATCAGAGGCATCCTAACCACTTTTACTCCATACATAGTAAACAGGTAATCAACTTTCTGAAGTCATGTTGTTAATTTAACATAGTAAAGATGCAATGGAAAAATTTTTCAGTGCCTCCAGATGGGCATAACATCAACCCTAACCCCCTAACTTCCTCTCATGCCCCCAGCTTGTGGAAAGGGATGTGGTTGCTGATGTCCAGAATCTAGCCCTGAGTCCTAGACTGAAACAGGTGAAAACAAAGGGAAAACAGGACGGGGGAGGGGAAGAACAGAATATGAATGCTGGCCTCCTCACCAGCCAATGAAGTTTCCAATCTAATCTACTAAACTATATTTTATTAGCCACCCTGTCTAAATTTACCTTCCAGTGCTGGCCAGGCTTAAGATAAACTGTACCCAGTTCTAGCTCTTGTTCTGATCTCAGCCCTCTGTCCACGGTTTCTAGTACAAACCAACCCTGCCATCCCCCTGTCCCTTCCCTACCCCAAGGTCACAGTTTTAAGGGCAAAATGGCAAGAAAACCTGAGGGTCAATTTTTTCATCTAAAAAATGGGAATAGTAAAAATACTTAAACCACTTACTTCCCTGGGTATAAGAAAAGTGTTTTATAAAACTTACAAGGCTCCATAAATGTGAGTAGCTATTATTAATGATAATAATAATAATTTGGGCCCACTTTTACCCATTTACATGTATGTCCCTTTGTACCTCACAACAAGAAGCCTTTACTTGTCCAGTCAGTTTCTTCCTTGTCTCTCAAATGAACCCTGCTCATTCCCACTTTGACTAATGCTATTCTCTTCATAGGGAATATTCTGCTCTTTTCTGAAAGCCCAGGTGACTTCTAGCTGGAATAGGGAAGCCTTATATAGAAAAAAGGTGGCCATGAGCTTAAAACAGGTAGGATTTTGATAGGCAGATGTGGGCACTCTAGAGAGAGAAAACACTACAAGCAAACATACTGGGGTGGAAAAGCCTTTTAGGAAACCCTGAGCAAGCCTGTTTAATGGTTGCCCCCAAAGGTTTGGCTGGGAGGGAGATGAAGAAATTAACTTGAAAAGAGAGACAGGGCCACGGTGAATCACTTGACATGATCAAATGTAGACTAGACTGGGAGAGGCAGAGATAAGAAGTAGAGAAAGCAATTATGAACAAGAAAAATTGAAATAGTGCACCCGTAATCTAATACAGTTGAACTGGGGGAAGGGTAAGGAGTACTTAGAATGAATGGAAAGGAAAGAAAATTATTAAGACAGAATTGACGAGACTTGGTGGCAGAGTATATTGAGGGGTGGGGATGAGGGAGCCTGATAAGGGAGAGGAAAAAAGAGACAGAATTTTGGAGCCTGACTGAGAGAATGGTTGAACTGTTAGTAGTGATATAGGGAGGGGACAGGAGAATGAGTTCCATTCCATTTTGGACATGTTAAGTGAAATCTCAAAGTCCCAAAGTCCCAAAACTCATTGGTATGGGACCCTTGAACTTGATCTCATCTCCTAGACTAGTAATATTTAATGGATCAGGTAGATAAGAATTCTAGACTGGTACCCACTCCAAGGTGAGCACAGTGGCAGCCTCTGGCCTTGCTTTCCTGCAGCCCTCCCTCTGGCAGAAATTAAAGTCTCCCTTGGAGAAGGTTAGAGGGAAGAGAGGCTAGAGATGGCCATTCTGCCTCTCTCTGAGCCACAAAATGACAGATTCATGACACATGTGAGGTGACAGCCTTCACTACATGTGAGGCCTTGCCACATGTGGACATCATCATGTAAATTTGAAGCAGTAGTTTAGAGTGGTGGAAAGTACACAGGGATCTAATGAAATAATTTTGTATAACCCCAGCTAAGACTATCTCCTACTTACACTTTCCCAAAATGTTTTCACAAAGATAGTAGAAGACCATAGGGTAGAGAGACTTGGTGGAAAATAATGTATGTAGATGCACCGGAGAGCCCCAGGTTTTCAGTTCTGGTGAACTTGAAGGGAACTTCTGCCCAAATGTTTTGGGGCCACACATCAGCAAGAAGAAAGAGAGAAGAGACCATGTCACTATAGTTTCCATGCCTTTCCTGCTGAGCACAGAAGGAAATGCTTTCATGCTGCCATCTTGGCTCCGCCCCCAGAAGGAATTTGTTGCAACATGTGCTGGAGGGACACTTTCTACCATGACTGAAACTAGATAAAAGAAATGAACTAGAGGCAGCTGGGTGGCACAGTGAGTACAGCATCGGCCCTGGAGTCAGGAGGACCTGAGTTCAAATTCGGCCTCAGACACCTGACACATGTACTAGCTGTGTGACCTTAGGCAAGTCACTTAACCCCAATTGCCCTGCCAAAAAGCAAAAAAAAAAAAGAAAAGTGAACTGAAGATGCTTTGAGGAGTGGGTATAGAAAAGGGGAGACAAGTGAGATGAGAGTAGATGGGTGAAGGAGTGAATTAGAGCCAGGCAGAGGGATGGAAGGCAAATCGAGCTTAGCTGGCAGCTTTGTTTGGTAAGAATAAACATAGTGCGGTCCGCAACTTATTTCTTCTTCTTCCTTCCCCATAGTACAGTGGTGGGGCAATTTTTACCCAAGGTTTAAATATAAATCTCTTTTCTTCTGATCCCCTAAGAGTGGTTAAGGGAAGGGGTAAGGAGGAAAGGAAACTTCAACCTCAGCTGAAACCCCATTGCAGCCTGCTATGCGTTGCTTAAATATTGATTTGTAGTTTTCTATTCTGTTTGACTCTGCAAGTAAACTATATATCCTTTAATAGTGGACTATCTAATTCTATGGATCTGAGGGTTTGAGATTTAGGGGGGAAACCCATCCACAAGAAAAATAGATGCTTGAGTTGATTAGATGATTAGAGTTTTGAATTTTGGAGTAATTTCTAAGTATAGTTCAGAGCGTACCTGCTAGATTATCTTTGAACTTGGAGAGAAAGTTGATGTAACTGGAGTCCCAAAACCCACTGATATGAAATTCTCTTCTTATTCATGGTGTGAACTGCTGCTAAGCCCTTTTCAGGGCTGCTTTCCTTCCCTCTTTGGTATCTACTTGATTAACTCAACTCTCACTTGTGACTCCAAGAAACTGTAGCGTGCTCAGTAGCCATACCCCAGTAAACTATTTAGGCAGACAGGCCAAACCAGGTTGAGGGTAACTGGAGGTTCTCAAACCTGTTGGCGAGTTAGGTGGGTGTCTACCCCAAGCATATGAAGAGTTCCTCTGGTGGAATGGATGGATGAGAACAATTTGTTGCAACAGCCATGAAGGCAGCTGAAGCATGTGCTATGGAGCACTTAGAGTTTGATTAGACATTGAAGATATGAAGGTCATGCACTGCATCCTGAGCTTTCACCAGTCATCTTGACTTTTGTCTTGCCATTTCTGGAAGAAAGAATGAGGCTGACAACTTTGCACAGCTCTACCTCACTTAAATACAATTTATGCACAAGTCAAAAGATACCACCCATCCCATTTTACTATTTTTACCTACCTCAAAGTCCTGTGGCAAGAGACAGAAACAGCAGGTGCGGATACACTGGGAGCTGGGACACACCTGGAGCTGTGTTCTCACTGGACTAAAGCAGTAGTGGGATTCACAGCCCCCTGGATGTCTGAGCAGACTTTTTTAAGGACTACATTGGTCACCTCCTGCTTTGAGGAACGAGCTAGAAAAGGTGTCCTAAAAATTGCTTCACCCAACCTTGACCTGCTTC
Source organism: Phalanger gymnotis (assembly GCA_028646595.1). Lineage (NCBI taxonomy): Eukaryota > Metazoa > Chordata > Mammalia > Diprotodontia > Phalangeridae > Phalanger > Phalanger gymnotis. The sequence goes on along the minus strand of CM053623.1, from coordinate 214,206,683 downwards.
CCAAGGCAGGTGGAGATCTCACTCTGTGGTTGAAACATACAAAAATGTACAAAAACTTTTGCTAAGATAATTGCATTCGCCATTGATACATGGAATACGCACACACTTATGGACAACACAAAATCCAGTAAGCCTGAAAGATGAACATTTCTTGTAGTGAGAGAACTCAGCACACATTGTATCCCAATAACAGCCCTCAGCAAAACAAGGCTGGCAAATAAAAGCCAGCTTACTGAAGCTGATACACATTTTTCTGGAGTGGTTGCAGTAATGGGGAGTACTATGAAGCTGGCAAAAGTTTTGCAATCAGAACTAATCCAGTCAACAAACTTGTGTGCCTCCCAAAAGGAGTAAATGACAGGCTCATAACAATGTGATTGCCCCTTTCAGGAAAGTGCCATGCTAACATTATCCGTGTATATACTCCCACTTCGATGAACCCCAATGAGGTCAAAGTAAAATTTTATGAAGACCTTCATAATCAATGTACTAGAAGAGGACAAGCTTATAATTGGTGACTTTAATGCTGGAGTAGGCACAGACTATCAGACTTGTTAGGAAGTCCCTGGGAGGAATGGAGTTGGAAACAGCAATGATAATGGTCACTTACTACTTAAGACTCGTGCATCTCATGAGCAACATTGGCTTCTGTCTACCTAAACGTAATAAAATTTCATGGATACATCCTCGCAGCATACATAAGCATTTAATAGACCATGTCATTGTAAGGAGAAGAGACAGGATGTGAGAGTAATGACTTTGATGTGTGGTGCAGGGTGCTGCTGTACCCATCATAGATTTATCATCTCTAAGCTAAACATTTGAATTCAACAAAAGTGCAGGCCCCAAGGCACAACAACTACCAGAGGACTTAATGTCAACAGATTATGGCACCTCTCCCAGCAAGAACAGTTCTGTGCTAATTTGAAGGGAAAGCTGAACCAACATAAGGTTGGCAACAGTGGAGCAGAAAAGGAGAGGGAAGCTTTCAGAGATTTGGTGTACAGTACTGCATTTACTCATCTCGGTTAGGACACTTAAAAACCATCAAGAATGGTTTGACAAAAATGATGGGGAAATTCAGAAGCTGCTAAAAAAAAAATGGGAACTCTACAGGATTTACCAGCAGGATAGTTCATTTGTCTCTAAGAAGGCAGCATTTAATTCCATCAAAAGTAGAGTGCAGCCCCCCAACCCCCAGAGAAGGCTGTGGCTTCATCCAGATACCAGAATGAATGGAGATCAGAAATCAGATTTTTGCCTAAGAGAAGCAAGACTTCGTCCAGCATTTCTCCCAGATTGTAAAGATCCTGACAGAAGATGGGATGGGGCATCCTGAGGTGGGAGATGCCATAGCCAGGCTCAGGGAGGTCCTAGAGTACAATGTCCTTGGGGGAAAATACAACTGAGGTTTGTCAGTGCTCATGGTATTCTGGGAGCTGGTGAAACCCTGAAAGTAGGATGCTGACAGTCTACAGACAGCATTAACAGTCAGCTGGTGTGTGGAGCAGCTCCAGGCTTTCTTCCTAGTAACAGATGACTTCATGGATGCTTCTCTCACCTGCTGGGGACAGCCATGCTAGTATAAGAAGACTGGCATTGGCTTGGATTCCATCAATGATGCCATGTTGTTGGAAGCCTGTATCTACCACCTCTTGAAGCATTACTGCCATGTGGATTTTTAGGACATTTTCTGTAATGTTGTCAGATGTCTTCAATGAGGATACATCAAGGTCAGTTATTGCACTGGGTAAATTTCTGAAAAAACTTGAAAATGCTACGAGCCAAGGCAAAAGTGGAGGGAAATTTGGTGTATAACTTTTTGTTTGCAGATGACTGTGCACTTAATGCAGCCTCTAAGGCTGAGATGCAACAGAGTATGGATCCATTCTCTGCCGCTTGTGCTAATTTTGGCCTAATAATTAACACCAAGAAAACAGGTTCTCCACCAGTCAGCACCACACCATCCATATGTAGAACCATTGGTTACAGCAAATAGAGAAATTTTGAAGGCTGTGGATAAGTTCACTTACCTTGGCAGTATACTTTCCTGACATATACACAAAGATGATGAGGTTGACACACACATTGCCAGAGCTAGCTCAGTGTTTGGGAGGTTCCAAAAGAAATCATGGGAGAGAAGAGGCTGCCTACGAAACTGAAGGTCTACAGAGCTGTTGTGCTGACCTCATTGTTGTATACCTGTGAAACCTGGACAGACTACCAGTGCCATTTCAGGAAACTGAATCACTTTCATTTGAATTGTCTTCGGAAGATTCTGAAGATCACCTGGCAAGATAAGGTACCAGACATTGAGGTCCTTTCTTGAGCTGAACTGCCAACTATTCAAACTCTAATACAGAGAGTGCAACTCCAGTGGGCTGGCGACGTTGCTTGAATGCCAAGGGTGATTTGCGTAAAAGATGATTTAACGGAGAACTCACACAAATAAGTGTTCAGTTGGAGGTCAAAAGAAGTGGTACAAGGACAGATTTCTCTGGAGAACTTTGGAATCGATTGTGAGACATGGAAGACCCTGGCAGAGGACCACCCAGCATGGTACACCTGCATTAAAGAAGGTGTTGTGCTCTATAAGTGAAGCAGAATTGCAGTAGCTCAAAAGAAATATGAGATGTGCAAACTTAGAGATATCTCTACTTCAAACGTTCATATGGACTATTTGTGTCTGACCTGTGGTAGAGCCTTCCGAGGTCATATCAGTCTGATTAGCCATAGTTGTTCACCCTGTAACTTGACCCCAACATAGTGATGTCATTTTGGTTCTCTTTGAGAGGTAGGAAGGAGTCAGGTTATGAAGGGCTCTGAATGCCAAACAGAGGGCTTTATATTTGATCCTGGACATAATAAGAAGCTACTAGAGCTCACTGAGCTGGAGGGGGTAGAGAGGATGAATTGAAGTGAGCTCCTTTTTCTTGAACTCTTGTTCTAGAATACTAGAAGCTTAGATTTGTCTCATGTTTCAGGTTACCCCAAAAGAGAGTAGAAAGATACTAAATGGATAATGTAGATAAGATATAGGGCAAATAGTATTTCCTTTATACAAAAGAAATGGTTAACAGTATAACTAATGTTATTCTCTCAATTAAAATATGAACCACTTTGTAGGACTGCTAAACAGACATTTCATGTTCACTTGGTTCTGGGTTGTTTACCTCATGGCCCTATCTTCTGGCAAGCTAGGCTGGAAGGGCGGCTCCTCCTGTTTACTGGTCACTCTCTGCTCTTTCAGGAAGCTCTTTAGTAGTTTTAGGTGGCATTTTCTATAGTACAGCCAGCTCAGAGAGACTCAGGGACACCTGACCCGTGGCTAGAAATGTCTATTTCAGGATGATTGGTCACTTGTGCTTTGCAGCTATCAGGAGGGTTCGGGAATGACCAAGAGATTATCCAAGATTTGCTAGTTCATCCCAAACCAACAAGCCCTTCATTGCGTGACCACACTAGTCCCAGGAAATTGGGACATTGTCTGGCCCCCACAGGTCTCTCCCCACATATGCTCCATAGGTGGTACTTGCAATTTAATCCTTCTACACCCGCACTTGAGACCTCCAGAAGTTTAGCTTTATTTAGCGGTCTAAGTTTACATAGTGCTTCCTCTGGGCTATCCTCTCCCCAACTCATACACAATTGTTGGGTCTTCTACAGCAGGACAACTCCAAGTTCAAAGTAGTCTGTGCAGCCACACTCTTAAGGACTGCTCCTAAGCACCTAGGTAGTGCAATGGATAGAGCACTAGGCCTGGAGTGAAGAAGACTCCTTGTTGAGTGGAATCTGGTCTCAGACATTTCTTAGCTGTGTGACCTTGGGCAAGTCACTTCACCCTGTTTGCCTCAATTTCCTCATCTGTAAAATGAGGTGGAGAAAGAAATGGCAGAACCACTCCAGTGTCTTTGCCAAGAAAACCCCAAATGGGGTCACAGAGGGTAGGACACGACCGAAAACCACCAACACCTCTTTCAGAGTGGGTATGGCTGTCAAAGTGCTTCAGACCTCATAGCCCCAGGCAGGGGGCGGGTAGGAGCCCCTAAAGGCCAGGAAGAGGGGAGGAGCATGGGAAGAACACGCAAATAACCACCTCCTCAGGCCACACCCAATCCTCAGAGGCCTATCAGACCCTATGACGTCATCACGCCGCGCCGTAGCCTCTCCGGGTCCCGTGACCAAGAAGCGGAGATGGCGGCGTCCCGGCGTGAGGGGCGTGTCCAGATAGCCCGGGCGCAAGATGGCGTTGCCCTTAACGCGTGTGCTGCGTCGCTGTAGCGCTGAGTCGTTGGGCACCACGGCCGCTGCCACCCGGAGAGGTAGGGGTTCTTTTTCTCGCCCTCCAGCCTCGGTCAGCGGGACGCTCTTGTGTCCCCCCGCCCCTCCCCCGCGCAAGTGGCCGAGTATCTCTGACCCTGGTCCCCTCCCCGTACAGCGGGGGTAGTTCTAGTGTTTCTACAGCTGGGGGGGGGGGGGGGGGCCCAGGGAAATAAGTCTATTTGTCTCGGACTCTGGGGCTACCCCTTTTCTGCCAACCAGGACCCAGATCCCGGAATATCACCCCGCCACCTCTCTCCCAGCCAGGACCTACACCCCGAACGTCATCCCACCACCCCTTCCCCGCGCCCAGCAAGCGTCCAGATCTGGCCCCCACCAGTGTCACCTTGCCACCCCTCTTCCACTCCCATCCAGGATCCAGGCCCCCTGAATGTAACCCGTCACCCCAGCTGGGACCCTGACTTCCAAATGTTATCCCACCATCCCTCCCGCTCCAAGCTAGGACACACACCCCCGAATTTCATCCTGCCCACCCCTCTTCCGGCTAGGAGTCAGACAAAATATCACTCCACCATCCCGCCCCCAGCTAGTATGCCACCCCCAATGTTACTCTGCCACCCCTTTCCCACTCCCAGCAAGGACCCAGACCTCCAAATATCACCTCCCTTTTCTAACCATCCCCCCAGGCTCTTCTTTTTGGAGTACCTCGCCTCTTGGGCTTGAGTGTTCCTATCCCAGTCTCATTTTCATTGTCTTTCTCTGGTTTGCTCTACAGCCATCAGTTTCAAGCTAGAAGAAAAGACGGCTCATACCAGCCTTGCACTCTTCAAGGGGGAGACCGGTGTTAAGTATGGCATGGTGGGGCTGGAGCCCACCAAAGTGGCCCTCAACGTGGAACGCTTTAAGGAGTGGGCTGTGGTGCTGGGTAACACTGCAGTCACCAGTGGTCGGCACTATTGGGAGGTAACAGTCAAGAAATCTCAGCATTTCCGAATAGGTGTGGCGGATGTAGACATACCTCGGGATTGTTGTATTGGTGTGGATGATCATTCTTGGGTGTTCACTTATGTGCACCGGCAGTGGCATGCCATGCTGGCCAATGAGAGTGCCCCCATAACAGGCATTGGCCAGCCTGAGAAGGTGGGGCTGCTGCTGGAGTATGAGGCGCAGAGACTGAGCCTGGTGGACGTGAGCCGGCCTGCTGTGTTATACACCTTAAGGACACAGTTCCGGGGCCCAGTGATACCTGCCTTTGCCCTTTGGGATGGAGAACTGCTGACTCACTCAGGGCTTGATGTGCCTGAAGGAATCTAGGATGGCTTGACTAGAGCCTCACACTGAAGCCCCTGGGTGGGCCCTTTTATATGTCTAGTCCAGTTTATTCTAGTCCTCATACCTACTCAGCCAGTAGTATGCGGCACTTGTGCAATATCTTAAATCCATCTGCTATTCTTTCTAATATTCCCTATGAAGTTCGAAGAGAGAGCTCCCAATTCTGCCAGATACATGAGTCAGATTTTGGTGGGTACTATAGAGAATGATACCTGTACCTCCCATTGGGCCACTAATCAGTCTTAGATTTTACCCATTCTGAAAGTTTGCCCCACAGTTCAGCTTTTCTTTGTTATTATAATTCTACATGAGACAAACCAAGGTGACCCTTTCCCACTCTGCCCATATTTGGATACTCCTGGTTTTGTGTTTGGAGGTTCTACCAAACTTCTCCAGAATGAGCCCTTTCTACTTGTGGATAGAGGAATGGCAAAGTTGTCAATGTGTCATTATCCTTTCTTTGTGTAGTACATAGAGTCTGGACTTTTAACTCATTCACAAGTGCTTTATTGACTCAGTGTGCTGTAGCCTGAGAACATGGCCCTGACCCCAACAACCTCAGAACCACATAATCTGTTAGCCCCACACAGCTCCAACTGGGAACATCCATGAGTCTTTCTGCCTCTCCAGATTCCTACATCCAATCAGTCAGTTACAATTGTGGAGGATAATGGAGAAAACTCAGGGGTTAGCTAAGTCATTGTTACCGGGAGTTGGCGTTCCTTCCTTTGAGGATTTTGTAAAGGGGCTGCTGGGCAGGAGGACTCCCCTAACTCATGTTTGGCAGAGACACTTCAAAACTTTCAGTTTTAGTCAAATGATATGACAAATAGAATTCTCTGGGTCATGGACCCATTGTCCCCTTCACCACCTAAGAAGAATGTAATCTTTGCCTTTTCCTAGAAGAAATGAGAACCTATAAAGCAAGGTTTGAAGTATATGTAGTGGCTATTACTGTATAAATATACATTCTGTACACAATCCGGCCCTTCCTGTTGTAGTGCTGGTGGCTAAACACCCCTCACCAAAGGAGAAAGGGAGAGGGTTGGGTTTAACAAAAATAGTGATTTGTGTAATTAAAATTTTATTTGATCACAAAATACTTTCTCTGTCTATAAAAGAACTATTAGCAGCGTCATATCCTGGCTGAAGGGGGTATAGTACACTTCAACCTCCTTGAAACCAGGCTTCTCAGCTTTCTCCATTTCTCCTTGGTATATACTTATAAGAGAGGTGTAGCAACCCAAGGCTTCTCATCAGTGCACTCTTCCTCTCTTTAATATGTTTCTTCAGACATGGAGTCAGGGAGAAGAAACAGAATACAGAAAGTTCTTGTATTATGCAAATTCAACTCCTGCCAGCCCTGTGGCTCAGGCTCCCAGCAAGTAGTGGCAGGGATGTGTGGCAGGGGTCCTCCACTGTAGGCACTGATGCCACTCTGGCTGGAGGTGGGGTAGGGAGGTGCAAGCTTCTAAGAGCTCTAAGGGAAGGAGAGGTAGGGAGGAGGAGGTCTGTGGAAAGGTCCACTTACTTAAATGAGAACTGGCTGTATCTAAGAAGAAACCTAGGTAAACCCTCTGGGGATGCTAATTGAGTCAAAGTACTTACTTGCACCATGCAGAAACTCAAGCCTTCTGGCCAAAAACCAATTAAAAAACTGGCAGTGGCCACTAGGGCCCCTCTTTGAGCTTTGTCTGAAAAAGTAATGGGGGGCATGGATCTGGCTCATGATGGTGGGGAGGCAAAGGGACTGGGGACAGTGTGATAACTCCTCTAAGAGGCTCTGGCCTAAGACATCAAGCTGACTTCCCCTCTTCCCTCACTGAAGCCAGGTAGACTTCATTCCTGTTGATTCTTGTTTAAGGGTGGGGGTAGTCCCCCTTACACCATGCTCTCCAGGTTTTCCTTAGACAGGGCTTCAGCCGCTGCCTCAGCCTGAGTCTCAGACAAAGTGTAGGAGTCCTGGTAATCCTGCAGCAGTTTGACCACTTCCAGATGGTTGAACTGCACAGCATCATCCAGGGGAATATTGCCCCACCTGTGAAGGAGAGGGCAATAATCAGACAAGAGGGGAATTGGGTAGCAATAAAAAGAGACAAGGAGAAGTCTCACCTACTGGTTCCTTCTGCTCACCTGTCCTTCACAAAAGGATTTACTTTGCAGGCTTCCACTAGGAACTTGACAACCTCCAGGTGTCCTAGGGGTACAAAGAGGGTCAAGGCTTGGAAGCCTTTTGACAACTCTGAGCCCATTAGCTTTTCTTGACCCTTAATGAAGGGTTGGGTGCAAGGAGGGAAAAAAAAAGTTCTTTTCCTTTCCCCTTACTCCTTTAAACAGTAGGGAATAATTCTAGCTATACTGTACATTGTAGTCAGGGGTCCTAATTTGGCAGTGTCCCCAGTAGTGACCAGGAAATAGCACTCAATTTAGATGAATGCATCCATGTACTCTAATGGAGGTTGGCTCATTCTATGTGTCTGGTAACCCTGAGAGGTTAACGAATGGGATGTGATGGTGAGTAGATGGAATACACCAACAGGTGGGCTTTTATGGTCTGGAGCCCTCGTTGATCTTTCAGATACCTTCTGCTGCAGCGACATGTAGTGCTGTGCGGGAGTCATAGTCCTTCTGTTCCATGTCCATGGCTGATAGGGCAAACCTAGGAGCAATTGCACAAGGGCTGCTGGTGTCCTTCAGTTCTGATGTCACCAGCAGTGTCCTTTCTGAAACAGGGTTGGTACTCGGAGAAGTGTGGAAGAAAATAAGGAAGAGGGCCTTTGCCATGCCTGAAGTGCTCCAGCTCTTCCAAGGGCCTTGTTGGTTCTGTGCCCATGTGAACCTGATATTCCCAAGTATAATGGGGGCAGGATGATATCCAGAAATACCAGTCCTCAGATTTGCTGGGTATGTCCTCATTCACAGGGCCCTGCTTTTAGCCTCCCAATTCTGTCCAACAGCACCCTTCTGTAGGTGGCAGCAGGTACTGACTCTACAGTAGAGTCCAGAAGACCCAGATGCCAATCCCAGCTGCCACACTCCCTGTGTGACCTCAGTTAAGTCACAAACTCCCTGGGTTTCATTGTTTTCATCTATAACACAACAGGGAGCTGGACTAGTCACTAAAGCTCTTCTAGCTCTTCATCTATGAGCCTGAGTTTTTATTTTTAGGTGACACTACCTTCGAAGAGCTGAAACATCTCCACTGTAGGCAGCAAAAAGCAGGTTCACCACAGTCTTGTTCTGGGGGGAAAACAATCAGTTACCCAAGGACACTGGTGCCACATGCAAGCCCTAATGCATTCAGGCCCACTTAGATGAGCAGTCATGGGTGCTTGCTGCTCAAGGTGTTGGGAATGGTTTATTTTAGGATATTTCTACAGCCAACCATGATTTTTCTTACCCGTACTTCTCCTCCTTCACGTCGAGGGTCCAGCTTCTTAGCACAGTGCCGCAAATTGTCATAGTTGTGGAAGTTGAAGAGAGATACCAGCTTCTAGTCACAGCCAAAGGGAGACATGGAAAGTAACATATAGTAGGTACTCAACAAATATTTGATTTGGATTGGATCCTAAAGGTGCAACTTACCTGGCAAAAGCTGATTCCCCTGTGGCTGTTCCCCACCTTATCTAATGGAGGTGACAGGCACATCAACCCCATGACGTTAGGTACCACAAGCAGGATGGCTCCTGACACTGCAGACTTGGCTGGAAGGCCCACCTGGAGGGCCAAAGATGAGACTGAACATGTGCCAAGGACTGTACAGAACTTGGCTATGTAACCATTGTGGGAGAGGCCACATGCCTGACTCTTAGGCTCTCCCACTTGAGTGGTCAGCCAAGGTGCTGCTTGGGCTCCTGAGAATATTTTTTTGAACATTCTCTTAATTAACCTATGATTTTCCTTCTATGTACATCTCTATAATACTGCTAATCTGTCCAGCCAATTAACAGCTTCCTTGTACTTAGGTCCTTCTTCCCCCTACCCTCCATCTCCAAAGGCTCTTGCTTAATAGCCTGATCCTTTTGACTGGAAGAAAAGAACCAAGATCAGCCTGAATATCTCTTGACAGAAAATGTGGGTAGCCCAAGTAGACTTACATGGAAGGCAAACTGTCCAGAGAAGTCATACATGCCACAGGAATGCATGAGGCTGAGGGTGTTGCGAACAGCTTCAGCACTCAGGACGCTCTCGCCTGTGATAGGGCAGATTCCACCGTTGGCGAGTGTGGCCGCCATAACGCTGCCCGATTCACACGTCACCTCCACTGAACACAGCTAGGGAAACAAGGGATATGGCGGAGGATGTGTAACCAGCCACTACCTTCATTTTGGATGGGGAGCAGGGATAGAGGAGCCTGATGTGATGAGAAAAGCCTTCCCTAACAAGACATCCCTTTCAGCATGGAGAGTATTTTGTCTCTAGTTCCCACTAAGAGGGCTCAGAGCTGAAATGTATTTTATTTACCTGGAAATAGAGGTCCAATGCAGCCATCATGTCAACTCCCTTAGGAAAACACTGCAGGAGAAGAAGAGAAAAATGCATTAACTACTTTAGGTTGGCACCATTTAGTCAACAGAAATCATAGCTTTTCAGTTCAAATTCCTTAACACCAGATAAGCTTCCTGCCCTCTAGTTTTTCTTTTCTTTTTTGGGGGTGGGGTGGGGGGAGGAAGCAGTTGGAGTTAAGTGACTTGCCCAGGGTCACCCAGCTAGTGTCTGAGGCCAAATTTGAACTCAAGTCCTGATTCAAGGGCCAGCACTCTATCCACCACCTAGCTGCCTCCTGCCCCTCTGGTTCCAACAGAATTTCTACTCCCCTCAGTGCCCTCTCTTACCTTCTTCTCCTTGAGATAGTAGCCAATGGCATAATTACGATCTCCAGTTTCCTTTTCCGACTGGAACCTGCAGCAAAAACTAGTTAGTCTCAAGTTTGGAGTAGGTCATAAAAAGAGGAAATATTTTCCCTGGATGGGGGGGAAATCATATTCTAGATAGGCTACTAAACTGACCCTGAACAGGGAAGGGTCTTGCTTTACAGTGTAGGCCATAGAAAGCCTTCCTACAATTTATTCCAGGTTGACTAGACTAGGAAACATCTAGGGCAGGGATGGAGCCTAGGCAGTGTTCTAATCATTATCAACCTCAATCTGTTATCTACTGAGAAAAAAAAAGCTATACCTTAGTGAAATGAAGCATTGATGTTAGGTTATAGAATAGGGGCAGCAGATGCCCCAAAGCACCCTTAGATTTCCCTTTTTGCCCAAAAAAATCTCTTAGGGAGTCTTAAAAATCTCTTATGGAGTCTTACGTAGCATTGCTGAAACCCATGTATTCATTTCCCGCCATTTTGTTTAGATACTGCAACACCTAGAAGATAATAAGACAGATCAGGAAAAATATTCGACCTAAGTAATGAAAACCTCTACCCTGACAAAGACCAAGCTGACAAGGTCTTCTGAACCACTTAATATTGATCCCAGTCTGGCTACAGAGCTCAGGAACTTCAAAGGGCTCCCCAATTCAAGGCAAAGCCTAGTAGTTTCCCACACCTCAGAGAATGAGAGTCATTATCTGGGCTGGTGCATTGGCTACTGGGAACATTTCATGTGGCAGCAAGGAAACTTACAAAATCAAACTTCTCTGCTTTATTGCAGTCCATCTGCAAAAAGAGATATATATCAGCAAAGGGGAAAGGATGAGGTGATGACCCTAGGGTAGACATAGAGGGATCTGGAAGGGGGAGAGGACTGATCTTGATGAAGACATGGTAGGAATGAAGGTAGGGATTAACATCTGGACACATGACCCAGAGCGGCCAGCACCGAGCAATAATGAGGGGACCAGACCCATCTCCCACTTCCCCACACCAATGTGCTGCCTAGAGGATCAAAAACACAGGCTCCTATACCCTAGCAGTGGGGGGAGGGCAATCTGGTACCACCTTCTTCAACAGGGGCTGTGATTGGCTCCCAGAGTGTCGCTGCCCTCAGGGTTATTGCTCAAGGCCTGGGAGGCCTACAGGTGGTGGGCCAGTCTGATACCCCTGCCCAAGGCCAACTCAACAGTTCCAGGTGACTGTAATAGCTGCTTGCGTCCCGGCCATTCACCCTTTCTCCTGTCTACTCCGTCACCCTGATGTGGCCAATCAGCACAGAAAGGTGCTGTCCTCCCCCTGGTCTTGGCACTTAGCCTTTGGGATCAGGGAGGTAGCTAGAGCCTTTTCTCTAAAGACCAAGGCATTGTGCTAGGGCAGGGAATGTACCCATTCTACTGGGACTTTTCCAAAGAGATGGTAAGACCAGGATCCTTACACTGTCTCCCTGTCCCCTCTGGTGAATCAGCACTAGGTGTAAGCTTATTTGAAGAGCTGGCTAAGGCAGAGCAGTGTTACACTTTGCCTCAGAGGAAAATGGGGAATACAGAGCCAGAGACACTTGAAAGATGAATAGTTCTGGCAGTATTTTTGGCCTGAGGTCAGGACCCTTACCTTTATCAGGGAACTCACAACAATGGCACCAGCATTTACCATTGGATTATGAGGGATTCCTGGGGAGACACAATCCACCCAAGGCTCTATCAGTGGGGGTTCTGGGACATGACTGCTTCCCACCCTCTGTTGCCCTCAGTCCTCTCATTCTATTGGTCAGTCTGAAACTCACAGACCATTTTCCTGGGAAGGTGGAGAATACTGAACAAAAAGAAGGGGTAGAGAAGCACATGGAGAGGGGGTTAAGAATGATGGAAAGCAAAAAGGAAAAGCAGAAAAGTAGCAACCTATGCTTTGGTCTGAGTTATGGCAGCTCTCACCTTCTTCATTGAGAGAAAGCTTGTTGTAACGTAGACCACTGGGCTCTTTGCCCACATATTTATGCACATACTCAGTGCCCAGGTTGCTGACAGATATGGCGTAAGTGAGGGGCTTCACACAGGACTGTAGACAGAAGGGGATCTTAGTTTGTCCTACTGAGTGCCTATAGATAGAGGAAAGCTATGAAAAGGGTGCCCTTAGTTCTGCAACTCTTCCCTCCCTGCCTACTATTCCCCCCACCCAGCATCCTCACCTTTGTCCATCCACTGTGCATAGTGAGACACCCCATAGATCAGGATCTGACTTGGCTAGTTGGGGAATGTAGGCTGCCACCTGTGCAAGAGGAGGTTTGGGGGAGAGAGAGAAGAAAGAAAGCAAAGAGAGGAGAGAGAAAGGAGAGGAGGTAGGGGAGGGAGAGGGAAAGAGAGAGGAAGAGAGAGAGATGTTAAAGTAAAGGGTGGCAGGACAATTGATGACCTAAGTTAAAATTTCACATAATCACAGGGTTGGAAGGTATCTCAGAGGTCATCTAGTTCAATAGGAATCCCCTTGACAATGTTCCCAACAAGTAGTGATCCAATTCCAGTTGAAGATTTTCAGCCTTCAAATCTTTCAGCTTTTCAAATACAAGTTTACAAATTGTGGCTTTCTACATGTCCCCACCCCCAGCCCAGAGTCCTTTATTATGTATTTTAGAGGATTCTCTCTTTTTATGGTCCCTAAGCATGTGAAAGAACTGCTTGGACATTAGCTCTACCTATAGGCACAAAAAGGGAAGTCCTTGGAGATAGATTCCTTTAGATATAGATGTATATTCATTATCTTCCAACAGTTTCCTTTCGATATCCACTTCAATCAAATGGCCATATCCTTATAGTAGTTGATCTTCTTCCTTGCTTTACCACCTGGGAACCTGAGGAACTTTATTGAACTGGAAACCGGTTTTTTGGCAGGGGAGAGGGAGTGCTGCCATTTGGCTCCCAATCATTGGGACTCATTCACAATCCTCTTCCTTAGCCATGGAAGACCTTAGAGAATAAAGTATAGTCCACCCCAGAGCATATTTCCTTTCTTTTTACTGCCCTGTTCCTCACCTTGCCTCCTGTGCGTTCTTTGGTCTCCTCAAAGATGCGATCCACATGGTCTGTGAATTCCTCAAAGTCAGGAATGACAAACTTCTTTCGGAACGCCTGGGTCAGGAGCACGATGTTGCTGCTCACACATCTGGACCATACAATCACAACTAAATCAGGGGGATGAAGTTAAAATATTACACCACCCACTTTACAGGACCCTTCAGGTTGGGGGAAGGAAATAGTAAGATGAGAGCTGGGTTAGAGCTTGACCCTAACTACCTGTGAGACCTTGGGTGAATCACAGTTTCTCTGGGCCACAATTTCCTCATCTATAAAAATAGATTGCATGAAGTGATCTCTAAAATCTCTTCCAGTTTTAATATCCTATGAATTTGTAATTTTTAGACTGAAGTGAAAGAAGTGCTTTTGTACCCAGGCTCTTACTTCCTAAAGAGATCACGGTCTAAGAGACCCCCACTGCTGGATTCTTGAACCATCCGCCGCATCTGGCTCATACAGTCCCGGAGCCGGGGATCTGATGTCTGCAACCCGGTGGCTTTCAGTGCCTTCAGGGGAAAGAGATGGCTCTATGAACTCTGGGATGAGCTCTCTCTATCCTTTCCTAACCCAACATCTTGCCATCCCCTATTTAACTATGAGTACTGAAACACAGTGGTGTTCTTTTCCTGGTCTCAGCCTTTTACTAATAGAAGAAGGACAATTGGCAGGAGTTGGAGGGAGGTAGATTTCACCTCAAGCTAAGGAAGAATAGAATGGATACTTAGTGAGTTTCCTAAAATTGGAGGTCTTCAGATAAGAGGCTGGACAGAATCCATATGGCTTTCTGGGGATGCTGTAGAGGGGACTGATTCATGCTTTGGACAAAGCACTTCTGAAACAGGTTCCTTTAAACTCTAAGATTCTATAACTTATGAAAGAAAGTACTGGTCTCTCTCACAGAGAAAAATAGTAACTTCTGTACTTGGTTCGAATTCACTAGTTCATAGTTCAAAGACCCAAGGTCAGAGGGTATTCCCTTGGAATCCTAGTTTGACTTGGAAGGTCAATAGGCATGCCTGAGACAGAGGTAAGACGGCCCCTACTAACTTAGGAGTTTTTATACCACTAGTTACTTAACCTCATGTATTACAGGTTCCCAACAGCAGTTTTGCATACATGCTGCCCTTTTTTCTCCTACTCCTTCAAAAACTTGGGGAGCTAAGTAGGGGAAGCTGCAGAATAGCTCACAGCAGTGAACTTATGGATGGCGATCCTTTCTTGTCCTTCAGCAATGGTGTAGAAGAGCAGGTCACCCAGGCGGGACAGCATGCCACTCTCTGATGAATCACTGTTAGGGGGTGTGGATAAGGGGAGAGATCAGAGGTCTCAGATGCATTCTCTAGACTTCTTTCCTGATTCTTCTAGGAGCAGAGGTTAAAGACTGTCTTATAAGTAGAAATGCAAAGGCTACATTTCTGATATGAAGGAAGGTCCCCCTCCCCCACCCATGTGTCTCCTATTTTTGTCACAGTGCCTACAATTCCACCATTAGAGGTTTGTGGGTTTGTTTTTTTGGTTCTTGAAGATCTTCTAGTCTTCAGATATCTCTTATTAAAGAGCCTGTATCCCTAATACCCCTGGGAGAGGGAATACCTTGAGGTAACTCTCAAAGGGATAAGTTTATCAGATGCCTTTCAACTCCAACAGTCACTTGGAATCAATATCTTTCAGGATTGGGACACAGGACAGGCACTGGCTAAAAAGAAAGGGCAAAGAGGAAGGGTTCCCTATCTAATGGCCAAGCCTGACTCTGGGAAGAGTCCAGGTTAGAAGGGCATGGCTAGCCCTCAATGAGGGAAGGGAAAGTATTGGACTAGATAGGGGAATGGAGAAGAAAGTTGACCTCAATTCTGAAGGGTACTCCAAGGGGATAAGAGCATAGAAATAGTTCTGGAAAGGTGGTATTTATGCCTGGGGAACAGAAGAAAGGCACAAAGTTGGTATACCTTTGGGGCCCAGAGGGGACTGCTTTCCTCCTCTCCCATGTCTCCATCTGGGAGCCCCCAGCTTCAGTGTCACTCCTTCCTGGTCTGGACCAACATTCATCACTCAGAGGGCACAAGTCCCAGGACAATATTGAAAGACAGTTAAATCTTGTATTGCCATTCCTTTCCCATTCCCAGAGCATGTTTTTGTGGAAAAGGGAGCTGAACTTGGGGTATCATCGGCTTCTATTCCCATAGGATGTTGGAAAGCTAATTTTTTGATGACTAGTTTCCTTATCTTATTGCTTTTTTATGTTGAGAGGGAAAGAGGGGCACAAGAGAATACTGAGGAGGCTCATTCTTTAAAATTTAAGTACTTCTATCTCCTCAGAGAAGAGGGGCAATAAAACAATGTTTTTTTCATCTTCCCCTACCCATTCAAGGAGGACAGCAAGGTAGCTCAGTGAATAGAACCACTGGGCCTGGATTCAGGAAGACCTGAGTTCAAATCCAGCCTTAGACATGCACTACCTTGTGTGACCCTGGGCAAGTCACTTAACTTCTTTTGCCTTAACCCACTGAAAAAGGAATGGCAAACCACATGGCAAACCGCTCCAGTATTTTTGCCAAGAAAACCCCATAAGGGAGTCACAAACACTGAAACAAACCCATTCACATTTAGGATCCAATACACTAGGGATACTTGCTGATATACTGGGAAGAAGTGAGGTAGATTTCTTAATCTTTGATACGTGGCACTTGTAGTGTAAGTTTAAATACTGGGGGACTTGTAAAAATTTCGGGAAAGATATCTTTACCCTTTGTTTTTTATGAAATAAACATCAAGAGTGAGGAATACTTTTTTTCCTGTCCCTTCTCTACAATGCAGACTTTGGGTAGAATTTATATCTATATCTGGAGCCTGACCCAGAGTCAAAAGAGAGGGCTGATGTGCGTTTATTTCTATGTCTATATACGTATATATACACATATGTGTATGTGTATATATATTTACATCTGTGTGCATATATATACATACATACATACATATATATGTTAGTGTGTATGTAGAAGTCTTTGAGAATCCTGACTTTTCCCATCCTACCTCTGTCTGGCATCCCAAGCCTAGAGAGGAAGGAGGAAGAGATAAACTGGACTGGGAGGTTTAGCACTAGCAAAATTTCTTCAGCAGGGAAGAAAAGTGCAGAATCATGCAAACTCCCAGAGAATGGGGACATTTGGGGTAAGGGAGAAAGGCCAGCACACACGTACCTACACATAAGCAAACAAGATCCTAGTCTGGCTTGCTGGCTGCCTTTGAGCTGGGGAAATTTAATTCTCAGTGAATTAATTCCACTGCAGGGGGCAGGGAGGGAGGGCAGGAAGTGAACCAGCATTTATTAAGTGACTACTATGTGCTAGGCTCTGTGCTTTTCAAATATTATTTTATTCCATCCTCACAAGACTGTGAAGTACAAAGAAACTTCTCCTTTAAGTACTCACATAAAAAATCTACCCTATTCTGTAAACTTCATTTATGACCCAGCTGCTGTGTAAAACACACACACACACACACACACACACGCATACTCTCCTAGGCTTAAGCTAATGCAGCATTAACAAACCCCGTCACTCCCGATTTGCTCAGACCACTTAACACAGTGAGGGCAAAGACATACACACGTACATACGCATTTAAGTATATGTATATACATATATCATATATCTAAACACACACACATATACCGGACAGAAAGCTAGATAGACACTGGAGGAAATATTGCCGAAATATTGCCCCACCCCATCCTCTACGTGCAAATATTTAACTAGAAGTCTACATGTAAATATCACCCAAACGACCCGCATCCGGCATTACAGAAGAGACAAGAATATATGTGTGTGTGTGTGTGTGTGTGTGTGTGTGTGTGTGTGTGTGTGTGTAACCCGGGCTTCCAGGTTACACTAGGTTGGGATCGGGAAGGAAAGGTGGGAAGGGGAGAATGAAGTAGAATTAGGGAGGGGTGGGAAATAGACGTGTGCCCCGAGACTCCGGGGCAGTGCTCGGCCCACCTACGCACCTTGCAAATGTACATTCCGGGGGGTCAATATGACTCAACCCTCGTCCCGAAGGATTCCGCAGGATAGCCCAGGTGGGCCGGACCCAAACCCCCAAATCCCAAGGTAAGGGCATCACTGTGTGGGGTGCCGGGAGAGGAGAGATCAGAAGGGAGGAGGTGGTGGTGGGGGGAGTGGAGAAGTGGGGAGAGAGCAGAGGGCTTCGCAGAGGAGGGGAGGGAGGGAAGGCGCTGGAGCTTGGGGCGCTGTCGCACGAGGGCACCCCCCGCCTCCTCCCGCCTTACTGTTCCTTCTGATGCTGCGGCTGGTGGCTGTTCAGCATCTCTCTGGCTTGCGCCGCGGCGGTGGCTTCATTCAGATGGTGGCGAACGTTTCCAACAAGGAGGGGTCCCTGGGCCAGGGGACCCCATCCTCTCCGCCCGGGAGGCTGTCCACTTGGCCGGTGCAGAGCTCCCCGGAGAGCCCGCAGGGAGCGCATCCCCGCGCCTCCAGCAGTCTGTCTGGCGAGCGAGCCTAGGAGGGAGCAGGTTGGGGTGGGGCTGGGAGGGGAGGGTGGTGGAGAGGTGCAGGTATAGGTGAGGCTCGGAAGGGCAGCTGCGGAGGCGGCGGGAAAGGGGAGAGTCCTGCCTCTTTTCGGGAGCCTCCAACAGCAGTGCGTGTCAATCCCCCCACTGTGACCCTAAGTACGTTCAAATACTGAGGAACAGGGGGAGGGAGGATTGAGGAGTGGGGGTTGGAGCAAGAGCGAGGGGCGGGATGGGCAAGGGTCGAGTCCAATGAGCGAGTAGAGGGAGGGAATTAGGGTGGGCGTGAGGAAAAGGTGACACGGCCCAGTAATGGGACCGAAGCTGGGAGGAGGGGGAGCTGCTGAAGAACCGCTTCTCTCTGGCTCCCCTCCTTCCTCCCCACTCTGCCCCCCGCCCCTCCCCCTCCACGATTCTACGCGTGCGCAGCGGTCCGCGCAGCTCGCACATCGCACCTCGCGCTGCCGGAGCGTGGGAAAACCTGAGGGCGCGAGGCGCGAGGCGCGAGGCGCAAGCCGGCGCTCAGGCTCCACGAAGAGGAGGGGATGATGGAGGTCACCACCAGCGGAGGGGAGCGGCGAGGCCCTGGAGCGGGAAACGCGGGTGAGGCCACTGGTTCGTTCCACGTCTTCTCGATCACTTTCTGGGGGGGATACCCCCAAGCTGACCAAGCTGGCGATATTCTGTGCCTGCCCTTGGAGAAGTTACAGCCTGGGGGCGGTGGGTAAGACCGACCTGCGTAACTGAAGGGTGAGAAGCTCACCCCTCTCCCTTCCTCTTCCTCACTCCCTCCTCCCAAGTCAGGTTGCTCGAATATCTGACCCAGAGTCGTGACCCTCCTTCGGACCAGTCATAGATGGGGGCGGGGGAGAGTCGCAGTCGTGTCACTTCTGGAGCTGATTCAGTGTCCTCACCTGTACAAGAGGGCTTTGTAACACAGGCCCCACCCACCTTACTAGGCTGATTGTGAGGGTGCAGCTAGGGAGGGTGTTTGAGGGTCAGCTGACCGCCCCGTGTGCCCCGGGAAGAATGGGGAGGAGGGAGCTTCTTTGAGCAGAGAAGTACAGGCTCCCTTCATTGTGTATCACTGCAAAGTGTCCCCAAAGGAAAGACCCTCCCACCCCACCCACAGACCCCGAGCATGGGCTGTGTACAGGTGGGCACCTCAGGGTAAATGGTCGAGTTGTCCCTGAGTTAGTAGGGCTTAGTGGAAATTAAGGTCGAGGCAAATCAGTGTATGCTTCCATCTCTCCTTGACGTTTTTATATAGTGAAAGCAGGTTAAAAATACCAAGAGCAGTCTTGAAGGGGGAAAGAAGTCTCAAAATGGCCGCCCGAGGTCTTTGTGTGGAAGGGATTTGGGGGAGAGTGTGCGATAGTCCTGCCTCTTTGCCTTGTTTATAGTAGAAATATTTTTAAATGTGTTGATTATGGTGTACACCTAAGCCTCAGCTCTTTTGGGTACAGCTGGTGGGCCTCTCCCACCCCATCTGCCAGTAGATTTGGTTCCTATCAAGGAAAGGATTTGTGGAAGACTTTTTAGAGAGCCCTAAATCTTAAGGCCTGATTTTGGTGGAGGTCATCATGGCCTTGCCTCAGTTCTCCATCTTTGAGAATATAAACCTTCACTTTCCTTGTTTGACAAATGTTGTAAAGAGAGGAATTGTGTGTTATGGGTTGGCCTAGATGGCCACTAAGGTCCTTCCCAATACTCTAATTGTGAAATGCTTTGATCTTCTCAAGAGAAAGATGCTGTATAAATTTACAATAATAAGCCACACCTAGAGAGGCAGCATGACAGTGGATAAAGATTAGGTTTCAAGTCCTGCATGTGATACATATTGACTGTGTGACCCTGGGCAAGTGTCACTTAACTTCTCTTAAGTTGCAGAGCAGGTAACAGGTACATTCTATGCTGTGGTAGAGGAAATTTAGTTACTGGGAATTCCCTACACCAGTGAAGTCACAGGTCCTTTCCAAAGAACCAAAAACTCACCTAGAAGTTAGAATCATCCTTATTTTGATTTCCTGTGACAGGGAACATCCTGAGGTAACCATTCTACTTTTGGACAACTCATATTGTTAGTAAATTTTTCAGTATACATAGTCATAATCTGATTCCCTGTAATTTCAACCCTTTGTTCATAATTTTCCCCTCTGGGGCCAAGTAGAAGTAAGTTAACAGTCCCTGTTCCGCATGAAAACTCTTCATATACTTGAGGACAGCTAGTTACTATGTTTCCCAGACTTAAATATCCCTAGCTCTTTCAGCCAGTACCATCTACTGCATGATTTTGAGTCCCTTCTTTGTCTAAGACAGAGTACAACTGGGCTGTCACCTCCATTAGTCTGGATACTCTGTACTCATGCAGAATAAGGTCTCTTTAACCTTTTTGGCTTCCACATCATATTACTATCCTTTACTGATCTTTCAGTCTACTAGAAACCCTGGATCTTTTTCATAGAAACTACTGGTTTTTATTATTATTGTTTTTTTTTTTTACTGTATCTTCTTCCTCCTGTACTTGTTACAACTTATTTAAACCAAGTGCAAGACTTTATATTTAGCTCTATTAAATTTTGTGTTCCCTTCAGTCCACCATTCCAATACTGTTGAGATCTAAATGTTGAACTTGTGCCTGAGTTCAAATGTGCCACTCACTACTTGTATGCTCTTAGGCAAGTCACTTAAAATGTCTCTGGACCTCAGGTTCCTCATCTGTAAAATGATGGGCTTGAACTAGGTGATCTCTATGACCCCTGCTAGCTCTAGATCTATGATCAAATGATCTTTTCTGATTTCAATTCTGTCCTCTAATCCATCAGTCATCCCTCTAGCTTTGTATCTTTTAAGCATGCCTAGAGGATCATAACTGAAGGCATCTGACTGAAGGGTGAGAAGCATATCCCTCCCTTCCTCACCCCCTCCCTTTCTCTTCCTCCACCTCTTTCCCCAAGACAGATTGCTTGGGCTTGGGGTCTGAAGATCTAGCTTTGAGTTGTAGCCCTACTACGGACCAGTAATAGGTGGGGGTGGGGGATGGGAAAGCTGAAGCCCAGATTAAATGGCTTCTCAGACATTCCGCAGATGCCAAGTGGCAGAGTGGGAACCGGTAAGACCAGATCTTCTCACTCCAAATCTGTACTCTTTCCACCAGAGCGCACTGATCTGCTATCTCTGCCTTCATTTAATTCAGTGCCATTGACTTTCAAGCATCTACTATTTTAGATTCTGGGGATATAAAGACAAAAATGAACCTTCCTACCATCAAGGAGCTATGCTCTATTCTCATGATTTTAATATGTTGAACAGAACAGGGCCAAAGAAAGATTTCTGGCACTATATTAGAGACCTACTTTCATGTTGATATTGATCCATTAATCAGTACTCTTGGGTTCCAATCATTCAGCAGTTCCAAACTCAACTTACCGTCATCTAATCGACATCTCTCCATTTTGTATATAAATATATTGGATGAAGACTTTCAAATGTTTTGCTGAAATCCAGATATATTATGTTCATGGCATCTCCTTGTTCAGTTACTGGTCTGTTAACCCTGTAAAAAAAGGAAACGAGGTTTCTTTTTGGTTGTTTGTCCCTACATTTTCAAATTTATGTAAAGGTTAAAAAGTTATCCTCATCCCCATGGCCACTCCAATACTTCTGTAGTAGATCATTGTTATAAGGAAAATTTATCCTCATTCTTTGTAGGATGAAACAGTTCTTTGCATTCAGAAACAGTTCAGAGCCAGCTCCAACCCTACGTTCACCTTTGAACCAGATCTCTGTCTATCCTTCTCTCTATTTTTGCTTTTATATGAGTTAGGAGAATGGTACAATGACTGAAACCCTCCAGGTTATAAGAGTAGTATTAAGATGTGATTCAAACCTTTAATTTCCAGATGGTTTCAAGCTTGTAGGTATGACATTGTTTCCTTGGTTTTAACTTGAAATGGCCTACTAAACTGGACATTCAGCTGAAAAGAAAGCTTTAGTAAATTAAAAACCTTTTCCTTGTGTCTTACAAAGTATGTTATTGGATCAGTCTTTTATTGTGCTTATAATTCCATGGTTTAGAGGGGGTGGTGGCCATATAGGCTATAGATTTTATGGTTTCTTGAAGCCTAAACCAGATTGTAATAACATTCTTTTTTTTTAAATTACATTTTATCTTATTTTCAAATGAAGATCTGACTTTTCCCCTATATTGAGAAAGCAAACAGATAAACAAAACTCCTGTTACAAATGCGTAGTCAGAGCAAAATAAATTCCCATATTGGCCGTGTCCAAAAAATATGTCTCAATATTTACTCTGAGTCTAACAGGGATGCGTTCTTTAGGGGTATGAGATTGGAGACTTGATTTTATGGTACTGGCACAAAGTAAACGCTTAATAGATAACTTCTTTTTCATTCATTCATTGATTCATATATTTTGAGAATGGATTTGTTTAGCTTCACAGGAACTCTTGAGGTTACTTTATTTCAATTTTGGGGTGTTCTTTAGCTCAAGTGAAAGATTTACCACCAGTATTTCAATTACCTTTAACATCGTGTATATAACCTGTATCAGATTGCTACCCTTTCAGGGAGGGGGTGAGGGGAAGAAAGTAGGGAGAGAATTTAGAACTCAAAATTTAAAAAAATGAATTTTAAAAATTGGGTTTTTACATGTAATTGGGGAAAAATAAATTGTTTTTTTTTAAAAAAACCTACCATTGATGTGAGTACTTACTTCATCAGTGTAGCTCATGACACTTCTGTGAACCAGAAAGTTTTGGAAAGTTACTATGGCTGAAAAAATCATTACCCCGTGGTCATTCTGGGGATTAACCTTTTAGAATGCTTCTCACTAAGCCTGCACTCTAAACATTTCCAGCTTGGTAGGACCAACTAGGGTTTTTGCTCCATTGGCATAATCTTTTAGAATTTATAATGTCTCATAATGAGATATCAGATTAGGACTTTTATGGAAGTTGAATTTCATATTTTAAGTAATTCGCACTCTCTCCTCCACCATGTGTATTCTTATTGATGGACAAAATTATACATCATCCAGAACTCTTGCCTTTGTCGCTGCTTAAAATCAGCTAGAAAAGAGAACTATTTCAAGGAGTTCAAGGATATCCATGGAGTCTTCCATTTAACTGAGTGAAAGAGATTTATCCTGATATATTGTCCCCCCCCCCCAATCATTTGAAAGTGGTACTTTGGTGGATCCCTGATTTCATTGCCGTGGGTACTCCAAGACGTCTTTTCACCATTTGAGATTCTTTCACATCTTTTAACATAAATTTTCCATAGATAGTCTATGAATATACTACAGAAAGTTCATTATGAGTTTTCTTTTTTCCATTCAGTTGAATAAGCATCTAAGAACTTACCACATGCAAGGCCCACTGAGGTTACAAAGACAAAAAACCCAGACCCTATTCTCAAGGTGCTTCCATTCTTTTGGGGTTGAGGCAGGGGAGGGTTGAGGTGCTGCAACATGTACACAGATAAGCAAATACAATGTGATTTGTGGAGGGAATGCTAATAAATGGGGTGTCAGCAAAGCTGAGTCTTGAAGGGAACTAGAGATTCTAGGGCATGAAGATGGATAGCATTCAAGGTATGGGTAACAGCATATAGGTAGCAGGTAGAGTATAACGTACAGGGAGACTTGAGGTAGGCAGCTTAGCTGGAATTTAGATTTTGTGAGGGAAAGTAAAGGAAAATAAGTCTGGAGCCAAATTGTGAAGAGTTTTGACTGCCAAAAGAGTTTGTATTTTTTTCTTAGATATTAGAGAGCCACTACAGTTTCTTGAGCAGGGGAGTGACATTGTTAGACCTGTGCATAAGGAATATCAGTTTGATAGATGTTTGTTGGATGGATAGAGAGGGGAATGACTAGAAACAAGGAGACCAATTAACCTGCTAACAGGGGTTCAGGTAAGATGTCATGATGGCCTGAACTAGAGATACATCCCTCGGGATGTCGCCTTGTGACATTTTTGCTATATAATTACCTCCTTTACCAGTTTTCTCCATGTTCTCAATAATATCTTTTATACCATCTCTTGGGTACACGTCACTATTGGAAAGATTGTAGCTTAAGAATGCCTGTGCCATGTACCTCAGCACTGTTCCCTGGGTTACTTGTAACCCCAGGCTCAGGCCCATCCAGTCCTTGGCATTGACCATCAAGTCAGGACCAGGTAGACTTTTACATCTGCTCTGCTACCCTTCTGTATCCATAGCAGGTGACCAGTCACCAGACCAGAAGAAGAGACCCTCTGGAATCCCTACTCCTCCACTGAGGAGGAAATAATTGATTCAACCTTGGAGCTGGTCCAGGGCCAGAGTTGCCCCTGAATGATGGTTAGAAGATGAATTAATTAACCTCTCCTCACCTTACTATAAACAGCCAGGCCCCAGACTTCGAGTCCTTTCAATCTCCAATCCCAGCCATCTTGGCCCACTAGAGACTTGCCTTCTGTGCCTACCTTCTACTTTTTTCCTCAGGGAATGATAGTCAAATCAACAGTACCATAAAATTGCTTCTGGAAAGGAAATGTCTTTATACTGCCCTGTGGCTTTACTCAGAGTCCTAGGCAAGCTTAGGCAGAAGCTACTTTTCCACATATTCGATCACATTAGCCCTTACCTTCCAATGTCCCAGTTCCATCCTATACTCCCCCTCTTTTGTGCACTAAGGAGCCCTAGTAGATTATAGTAAGTACTTTCTGGGCTCACTGTCCTGAAGAAAGACTAGCTACATCTCCCCTCCCCACTCAGAGTTCTAGGGTTATCCTGAAGGGTTGGGGGTATGTCTTCTCTAGCGCCATTGACTTAGAGCCCCATTCTAGTGTGTTCCTCCAGTTCCATTTAATCAAGTTAACATTAAAAGGTTATTTACTTCAAAGACATAGCAAGAAGTAGTATAAATACTTCCTGCCATGAGAAGAATTTTCACTCTTCCTCTATACCACCTTAGTTTTTGGGGAGAGTGGCCTCAGACTTAGTTCAGTTTCTACATAACATTGTTCCCACCAAGTCACATCTCTTCTGGAAGAGTGCCTCAGCAACCATTAGGCTGGGATCTAAAGGTTGCTTTTCTTTCCTCAGGAATCATCGCTGGATTGGCTGAAAAACCTTGGCGTGCAAGACTTTTTGGACCTCTCAAAACTCAGAATCAAGATCTTATCTCCATTTTAAAAAATATTATATTTTATTTTTTTAGTCAGTAAAAATCTTCCTGTTCTCCCCTCCTCTCTACCCCAGATTGACAATGAAAGAAAGACAAAAACCATGTTACAGATGTGTAGTCAAAACAACAACAATGACAATCTGCATTGGCCATGTCCAAAAAATATGTATCTCATTCTTTACCCTTGAGTCCTTCACTTCTCTATTATTATGTATGTAGCCTATTTCATCATCAGTCCTCTGGAATTGTGTTTGGTCATTACCTTGATCAGAGTTCCTAATTCTTTCAAAACTTTTTGTCTTTACTATATTGTTCCATTCACTTCCCCCTGTATCAGTTCTCATAAGTTTTCCCAAGTTTCTCTGAAACCCTCCCTTTCATTATTTCTTTTAGCGCAATAATGTCCCATCACATTTATGTGCCATAACTTGTTTACCCATTCCCTAGTTTATGCGTACCCCCCTCAGATACCCTTTGCCACCTCAAAAAGAGCTACAAATGTTTTGTGTATGCCTAGTTAAAATTTGTTTTGTTTATGATCCATGATGATGGGTTCTGAAGAGACACATATAGTTATCTCCCCATATTAGAATTGTAAACAGTTTGTTCTCGTTTAGTCTTTTGTATTTGTTTGCTCATTTTTTTACCTTTGTTTCTTGTGATTCTTGTGTTTGAACTTAAGAGTTTTTATGCAGCTCTAGTCTTTTTTATCAAGAATGCTTGGAAGTCCTCTTTAAAGGCCCATTTTCTCAACCCTGTTGGATTATATTTCAGTTTTGCAGGATAATTCTTGGTTGTAAACCTATATCTTTTGCCTTTTGGAATATACTATTTCCAGCTTTCTGCTTTTTTATAAGTAGTGGCTGCTAAATCTTGGTGAACCTGATGGTGGCTCTTTGGTACTTGCATCCTTTTTTTCTGGCTGCTTAACAGTATTTTTCTTTGAGCTGGAAGCCATGGATTTTGGCTATAATGTTCCTGGCAGTTTTCATTTCTAGATTTCTTTTAGGAGGTGAACAGTGGATTTTTTCTATTTCTGTTTTGCCTGCTGGTTCTAAAGAGGTCTAGGCAATTTCCTTTTATGGTTTCTTGAAATATGACATTTAGGGGTTTTTTTTTTTTGTCATGATGTTCAGGTTGTCTAATGATTCTTAAATTAGCTCTTTTCCATCTGTTTTCTAGGTCAGTATTCTATGGAATACTTTATATTTTTTTCCATTTTTTTCAGTCTTTTGGTTTTGTTTTGATATTCCTTGTTGTCTCATGGAGCCATTAGCTTATCTTTGGTTCATTCTAATATTTAAGAGTTTGTTGCTTGGGCAAGATTTTGTAACTCTTGTGCCAAGGTGTTGATACCCTTTCCAGTTCTTTCTTCCGTAGCTCTCATTTCTTTTCAGCTCATGGCACAGTAGATAGGGAGCTCTGGGCCTGGAATCAAGAATACCAGAGTTCAAATCTGGTCTCAGACATTTACTAGTTTTATGACCCTAGGCAAGTCATTTAACCTCTATTTGCCTCAGTTTCCTCAACTATAAAATGGGGATGGTAATAGTACCTATCTCTCAGAGTTGTTGTGAGGACCAAAAGAGAATTGTAAAAAGTGCTTAGCCTAGTATTTGGCATATAGTAGGCACTAGATAAATGCTTATTCGCTTCCCTTTCCTTTTTCCAGTTTTTTCCTCCTAGAATTCTCATTTCATTTATGAAAAGCATTGTAAACTCTTTAAAAAAGCCCTGTTGCTTCATCTCTTCCAGGACTTCTAGTTAAATTTTTGCCCAAGCTGTGTTTTTCTTTGATTCTTTGTAGGTGTTTCGGAGTCATTCCCCTCTTCTGGTTTTGTGTCTTGAGTGTCCCTGTCATCATAATAGTTTTTTGTGGTGGTATTCTTTTTTTATTTGCATATTCTTCCAGTCTGTACTCCAATTTTAGACTTTCTTTTAGAGCTATACTTTGAATACTTCTGAAGGAAATATCTGGGCTGGGCCTGGTGGGAGGTATTAAGTGTTGTGTTATTCTTGAGGTTTTGAGTGTTGTGTTATTTCAGACTCTCAGGACAACTCAAGCTAGAGACCTGTAAGCTTTTAGTGCTCCCAAAGTGATCTGATCTCGGGCAAAGTCATATTTTTGGTCTGAGCTCTTCAGATTTCTGGTTTGGATTTGAGGCTGAGCAACAGTAGATGCTGCTAGACTCATTCACACCAGTCAGCTGGGAAGGTCTGCTGATTCAAATTAATAGAACTGGAGATTCTCTTATAGTTTGGGATTTCTGCCCTGGTTATTTCTCTGCAACTTTCGGACTGGGTTAGAAACTGGAACTGAGATTGACAGTGCTTCTAGGGTCTAAGCCACACAGCAGCTACTTGCAACTGAATTTTCTCTTTGCTAGGTACACTCCTCAGGATCTGTTACTGCTACTTATACTATCCCTGCATACAGTTCCCCTCCTTAGAACTATGACCTGGAGCTAAATAGTAGTTATCAAAGCTACCAGTTGGAACCTGTTCCCATACCCTGTACTTGGTGCTCAAATATAGGTTTGGAACCTCGTCTTTCACAGCCTTTCACTGGGCTTTGTGGTATGTTATACTCCCTTGGCTCCCAGCCAGACCCTTTCCCAGTGACCTTAGACCTTTCCTTTCTCTCTGTTTACCTGGGATGGAACAATGACTCACTGTGACTTTGTCTTTGATTTCCTATCAGGATGTGTTCTGGTGCAGTTTCTAGATCTGTTCAGAGGAGTTTGAGGGAGAGGCGCTCTCTGGACTGCTTTCCTACTTCTCTACCATCTTAACTCCTCTTCTTCTTATCTCCATTTCCAGTATCTTTAATCCACATCATCTAAAATAAAAGAATCAACCCAAAGGCAAAGAACTAACACCAGATGTTGGTCTCAGATAAGCAGGACTTGAGGTTTCCCTCATTATAGCATGGTTTCTCTTCTCTCACTAGAATGTCAGTAAGCAAGACGTCATCTGAATAAAAGGGTAAGGCCCCAGTTGGCTTGTGCCTTTTGAATGTATCTCAGTTCCAGCTATGCGACTGCAGCCAGAGATGCTCCTTATCGCCATGTGATTAGGCGACTGGAACTAGTTACAGATTGTCTAAACATGCTCAAAGTCTATCCCACACTCCCATTACATATTATTTTCGCACAGCTCTTTGCAAAGTAAGCTCTCCAGCCTCTTTCATGTAGGGAATTGCATCAGTGGTACTTTGTAGACCGCTTAGTGGCAGCTAGGTACATAGAGTGCTGGGCCTGGAGTCAGGAAGAACTGAGTTCACATGCGTACTCAGCCACTTACTAGCTATGTAACCCTGGACAAGTCACTTACCTTCTGCCTCAGTTTCCTCAACTGTAAAATGGAGATAATAATGGCATCTGCTTCACAGAATTGTTATGAGGATGAAATGGGATATTTGTAAAAAATACTTAGCACACAGAAGGTGCTGTAGAAATGTGTGTTCCCTTCCCCTCTCTTTACATGCTAAGAAGGACCAGGCTTAGTGGCCGGCCTCCTGTGTATTATTTTAGAAACATTTTCTTTATTATTATTGACTTGAGAAACATGAACATTTCCTCATACAAAGAACAGAAAAAGAGGACTGTATGTGACTATGAAACCTAGACTATGTTTAGCAAAGCTCCAACACTGCCCTACATATATGTGTCCCCTTCTTAACTTCCTTCTGCACTCTTTTGTGTATTTTTTAATGTTTCAGTGATGCTTTTTTTCTGATTTCACTATTACTTCTCACCCAACTACTATAAATCTCCCTTTCCAAAAAACAAAAGCCCATTCTTTATTTAAATTTATTTTTAGTTTTTAACATTCATTTCCACTAGATTTTGAGTTACAAATTTTCTCCCCATCTCTACCCCCCTACCTCAAGATGGCGTGTATTCTGATTGCCCCTTTCCCCAAATCTGCCTCCCTTCTATAGCCCATTCTTATAACAAGTAAAGTCAAGCAAAACGGATCTACACACTGGATATATTTGGAGTTTGTGTCTTTTCGTAAAGTCCATCACCTCTCTGTCAAGAGGTGGGAAGCACGATTCAAAATCAGTTTTCTGAAATTTAGATTATCGCATTGATCAATTTGTAAGGTTTTCATAGTTTTTTTTTCTTTTACAGCATTTAATCATATGAATTATACTTGGTTCTTTTTAGTTCTCCCAGCTTTCTCTGACTGTCCCTTTTGTTTCTTTTTACAGGGCAATAATATTCCAAATCATTCATATGCTATAATTTGTTTAGCTATTCTCCAATTCTTGGGCATTTAGTTTCGATTTATTTTGTAGAACAAAAAGTACTGCTATAATTATTTTTGTACATATAGATCATTTCCCTCTCTCTTTGTTCTCTTTCAGATATAACTATAGTCTAAACCTACTTAGTTAGTATTATTGGATTAAGGGATATTATGCAATGTAGTGACTTTGGCGTATAGTTCCAAAGTATTTTCCAGACTGTTTGGACCAATTCACAGCGCTACTAGCAGTGCGTCCTTTTTTATTTTCTTTTATGTACTGCAGAATGTTTTATTGATAGTCTTTTTTTAATCTCTTTTAAAAGAGATGTTAAGTTTTTTATTTTAAATTTTTTATTCTGAATTTAACAGACACCAAATAAGTTGAACATTTCTGTGTTACAAAGTAGAGCAAATAATGAGTGTACAAAGAACTATGAATCTTAATTATTTACAACTGGCCCTTCCTTTTAAATGTAGCCCTTATAAATTCTAAGAATTCTTATCCCATCTCCCATTCACAGAGGAGTCAGATCCTCAAATAAGACTGCATCACCCCCTTAGGGCCCTAGAGGTACTCCTAAGGGAGTTAGGTGTCTTTAATACTAATGGTTCAAACCCCTATTATAGTATGTTTTCCCTAATATTAATCACCAGTGATCAATGCCCCAGTTTCATCTAACCAATTTACACCGATTAGTTTTTACAAATGGATATTTAATGAGAAGATACAATAAGATTGAAATCATAAACACTTTTCCCAATACTTTGCCACATTCTCTTCTGATAAGACTGGACTTAGAGCAATTGCTACAAAACAATTACCCTACCAAGTTCACTTCTCACTATGGCATAACCAGTGAATGAGCTGCTGTTGATCCTTGGCTGTCTTTAATCCATTTCTGTATTAGGTCAAGCAGGTTGCATAGGATTTCACTTCCAATTAGGCTTGGCAGTTTGCGAAGTCTTGGATTCCAGCTCCTGAACCTGTGTTGGCTTGCTCTCCTGACCTTTCAGAACTCATGAGGTTGCTGCTTAGTCTAATATTCCTTGAGCAGCAAAGAGAAACCCCCGAGATAGAACCATGTGCTCTCAGGCTACATGGCAGTGGCATGGGGAGAGAGATAAAGACTTGAGGCTTCTCTCCCCGCCTAGAAGCTTACAGCTTCCTTGACTCCTCACTTGAATGCGGCCAGAAAACCAGGAGGACTCCTTTATCTGGTGAGTGCTGTAGTGGTTCAGGTTGAGCAGCCAAATGAAAAGCTCTTCTATTTCATGTGGTAAGCAGAACAGAAAACAATATGCTTGGAAGTCTGCTTGGGGATTGCATCAGTAAGTAGAGCATGGAGCACTTATTCCTAAGGACTGGACTCTCATTGGCCAGTCCTAATCCTCCATTACTTAAGTATTTAATAAATTCAATATGTTACTTTCAAGCCTGTCCTGTGTGTCTATTTTTATTTCTCAACTTCCTTCTGTTTGCTCCTATGTATTTTTAAAAAATCCTTCAAAGATTTTCTTCTTTTTTGGGGGGGAGGATAATACCATTGCTTCCCTCTCCCCTCAAGAACGTCCCCCAAAAGGAAAAGGTATAACAGAACCCCGGTAACAAATATGCATTGTCAAACAAAGCAAATTCACACATAGGCTATCTATATCTATATCTCATTCAGTACTTTGAGACCACCTTTCTGTCAGGAAGAGGTACCATTCTTTATCATTGGTCTTCTGGAATCCTAGTCGGTCATTTTATTGATCAAACTTCTAAATTATTTGAAAGTTGTTTTTCTTTGCGATGTTATTGCATAGCTATCTTCTTACTCCACTCTGTATCATCTCATAAAAGTCTTCTCAGGTTTCCCTAATCCATCCCTTTAATAATTTCTTATGTGCAAATAATACTCCATGACATTTATATGCAATAATGTATTTGGCTGTTCTCCAGTTGAGGGGCACCTACTTAGTTTTTGGTTCTTTGCTACATTAAGTAGAATTTGCTACAAATATTTTTGTACATATGGACATTTTCCTTCTTTCATCTCTTTGGGAATTATAGGCCCAGTAGTGGTATTGTTGGGTCAAAATGTATTCTTGTTTCAGTGACTTCGCATATAGTTCCAAATTGCTTTCCAGAAACGCTGGATCAATTAATTTATAGCTCTACAAACAATATATTAGTTTGCTTATCTTCCAACAGCCTCTCTAGCATTTGTCATTTTTCTTTTTGGCACCTTTGCCAGTCTGATTTTGTTATGAAGTGAAACCTCATGGCCAACTTAATTTGTATTTCTCTAATTATTAGTAATCTGAAGTATTTTTTCATTTGGCCGTTGATAGCTTGAATTTATTTCTTGAAGGACTTGTTAATATTCTTTGACCATTTGGTTTTGGGGAATGACTCTTGTTCTTAAATATTCGAATCAGTTCCTTATATGTCCTTGAAATCAAAACTTTAACAGAGAAGCTCGCTGGAAAGATTTTCCCCCCAATTAATGGTTTCTAATTTTAACCGAATTGATTTTGTTTGTAAAAAAATCTTTTCAATTTTATGTAATCAAAATTATGCTATTTTCTTTTGTGATCCTCTCTACCCCTTATTTGGTTGTGAATTTTTTCCTTATCCATAGATGTTTCTTTTCCCTGATCTTCTAATTTGTTATATGACTTTTATGTAAGTCACATTTCCCTTTGGAGCTGAGCTTGGTATATGATGTGAACTATTGATCTAAATCTATTTTCTATTAGACTCCTCTCCCAGCAGTTTTTATTGAATAGTGAGCCTTTACTCTAGTAGTTTGGACTTTGTTGAACACTTTTTACTAGGTTTAAGCAATATCAAATAGTTTCGATTATTATTACTTTGTAGTTTAAGATCCAATATACCTAGGCCTGTTTCCATCCCACTTCCCTACTCCCCTACCGCATTGTTTCTCTGAGATTCTTGATTTTGTTCTTCCAGATGAATTCCTTATTATTTTTTCTAATTCTATAAAGTAATCGTTTGGTAGTTTGGAATGGCACTGAATAAGTAAATAAATTGATGTAGTGTTATCATTTTTATCATCTTGGCATAGCCTAACCATGAGAAATTAATATTTCTCCAATTATTTCTATAGATTGTTTTGTAATTGTTTATATATAGTTCCTGTGTGTATTCCCAAATATTTTAAATATTCTGTCAATATTCTGAGTGGAATTTCTCTTTTTGTTGCTTCCTATTAGATTTTGCTCATAGCATGCAGAAAAGCTAATAGATATATATATATATATGCATATATGGTGATATGTATACATATACATACAGTATATGTTTTATATATAAAATATTTGAGATTTGTATTTTATGTATATATTTATAAGACATTAATATGTGTTTTTATTTATCTATACATGTCTCATAGCATTAGAGATATGTTATGAGCTGTATATACTATAGCATGTACATATGTATATGTGTATACCCACATGTCATAACATCTATATGAGTGCAGCTTGACTATGGAAATAAATGGTTTGGTGAGTAGGAGAGGGGCAGAGGAAGAGAAAGAAAGTATTTGGTGGTCATGGGTCACTTTGTGATTAGCCTAGAATAGGCATTGCAATGGGAGACTTGAAAAAGTCATAGAGAGCCCACCTGGTAAACGAGAGAGAAGTTCAGAAGATAAGTGACAAAGAAAGGAAGGTAGGAAAGGTCCAAAGAATCCATGGCTCAGTATCATCCTCCTATTAGAAATGATCTAATTTGGGGTTTTAGGTTTCACTAATTTCAGATAGTTTCTCTGGGCATCAGCTTTTTCATAAAACTAGTTCATTTCCCTTTTTGAACCCAGCATTTTCACCTGGTTACTTTATACATAGTTGCTAATATATGAATTCTATCTAACCTATTCTTGCCCCTGAGTCTGTTTTGTTAGCTCAAAGATACATTACACTCTCTGCCAAATTATTTTTCCTTTTCTTTTGGCACTGCCACCGTAACTAGATGGCTAATTCTACTCTGTCTTTCATTTCTACCCCATGCCACTCACATTCTAACTCATAAGAGAAATATTTCTAGGAAAAAGGAATATACAAATTCAAAAATAAATACACAAAGATATGGTAATTAGAAGCATGAATTTTAAAATTGCATTTATTACTAGACTATTTTCATGTGTTGGTTAGTTTTGTTGAACTGTTTTTGCTTTTTATTTTTATAAGAGACTTCTCTCTGAAAGGGGTGGAGGAGCTATACATTGGGAAATATAGATGATGATGATGTAAAGACAAAATATAGAAATTAAAATTTATTTAAGAAAATTGCCCAGTTCCAAACTGGTGGTACTTCTAAGCTTTTTTATCTATCAACAGTTCATGGAGACATAGATTGACCATAATTAATGTTAGTCGTGAAAAGACCACCAGTTGCCTCATGGTCCTTGAAATGCCCACCCCCTTCACTGAATTGGATATCTTTCACCCAGATGCACTACACAAGTCATTTGCTAAAAAGTCAAGCACACTTACTCTCAACCAGTGTGATCACTGGCCAGATATTGGTGCTGACTTTATGACACATGATTGGCTAACTAGATATGCTGGCCAAGGTGTGAAGAAAGATACAAGTTTATGAAGTGTTTCAAAATCATGTCAAAAAGAAATTGGAATGCCACTTGGGACATACACAAAGATGAGACCATTTATCATAGAAGATGCCTATCCTAACCACTAAAACTTGCCTACCTGAGCCACTAAAACTTACCTTCCTCATTTGGTCCACTTAGAATCCTTTGTTTCCATCAAGATGCAACTCTGGCTTCATTGTTCTTTTGTGTTTCCATATCCCCCAAGCTGCTATCTCCTCAAATTATATAATTCATTTTTATATATTTTACACATTGCTCATATTTGCACATTTTATCTTCCCCAATAAAATGTAAACTAGCCTAGCACAAAGTAGGCACTTAATAAAAGCTTATTGATTAATCAGATTATATCCAAAGTTCACAGGCTGACACAGAATCTGAGAGTTGGGGTCATGTAATCTAGCCACCCTAATTTTGCAAGCAAAGAAGCTGAGGCCCCTAGACCTTAAGTGACTTGCCCAGAGTCATATGTAACAAGGAAAAAAGCCAGGATTTGAACATAGATTTTGAATCTAAACCCATTTTCTTTGTACTGTAACCACAAAGACCTCCACTGATGTGGTATTCCAATTGGATAGCTTTAATTGTTACAAAACATCCTTCTACCAAACTTAACTCTGCCACTGTGTGACTCACACGGTTCTTCCAAAGAGGGCCAAACAAAATAAATCTAATCTTTCCAGTTAATGGCAGGACTAGTATTCAGAAACAGTTCTCATATGGTCCCAAAAGCCTTCACTTCTCTGCAACAGATGCCCCCAATTCTTTCAACTAATTCTTGCAGGGTGCCCATACCTTTCACCACCCTGATTACCCTCCTACGGATGCTTCCTGATTTGACATTTTCCTTTGTAAAGTTTGGACTGAGAACTGAAGACAATACTCTAAATGTGGTCTGAGTAGTAGAGCATCATCTCCTTAATTTTGGACATATGTTTGTATCTGTGCCATTTTATGTGACATTAATATGACAGTGTCACTCCACTGTTCCTCCAGAAGAAAACCCAATTATCATCAGCCTAGCATTAATCCAAACCAATGCAATCGAATAAACATCTATTAGGTATCTTCTGCATGTGAAGAGCACTGTGCTGTGTGCTGAGGAATAGTCTCAGATCTCTAGGAGTTTACATCCTTTTGGGAAAAATTTATGTATGTCAACGAAAAAAATTCACATGATAACTTATAAATCGCATGAACACCAACAATTAGGAGGATTAGGAAAGGCTTCACGCATTGGAGATAGCACATGAGTTGAGCCTTAAATGAAGCTAAAATGGCCTGTATAAAGAAGTAGAAAATGGACAGCTGAAGTTGGGGAACAAAAAGTAGGTCATTTTGGCTGGAATAGAGAATGAATAAAGGAGATAAAGTATGTATTTTTTAGATTTAGATTTTAATTTCTTCTTATTCTGAACTTGGCAAATATTAACAATGCCAGCCCTCCCAAATATAAAGAACAGAGACTGTGGACTGTCAGCACCTAGGTTCCAGAGCTGTCATGTCCTCTGAGCCTCCTCTTGTTCTCTTATGAGTATTTTTGTTAAAATTTCATTGATATGCTTTATGTTTTTGGCATCACTATCACTAGGCTCCCTCTTCCATCCAGTTCTCTCACGAAAAAAAGTCTTTCTGGAAACAAGAAAGCACAGTCAAGCATAATAAAATTGGCACTTTTAAACGTTTATGTTCAATAGGCATATTTGAAAATTTATGTATCATTCTGCACTTCTTTTCTGTCACCTTTCTATTCAAAGATGGGAAGCAAACTCCATCATCATATGACTTCTGAAATTGTGTCTGGTATTGATCTCAATTCTTATGTCTTAAAAAGTTGTTTTATAATGTTGTAGTCAATCAGCCAACTAATAAATGTTTATTAAGTGTTCACTATGTGTACCAAGAACTGTTCCAACTAGTCACCATGAGCAAGGAGTTTACATTTTAACAAAGGGGGCAAAAGTAAGTGTAAACAGGATAAACAGAGAATAAATACAAAGGAGACACATATAAGGTAATTTGAGAAGAGGGCATTAGCAGTTGGGGGAATCAAAAAAAGCTTCATGTAGAAGGTGGTGTTTGAAATGTTATCTTAAAGGGTTATCTGAAGTAAGGTGAATAGGGAATACATTTCAAACATAAGGGACTACTGTGCAAAGACCTGGAGAAGATTGTTCTGTGTGAAGAACAGAGGAGGCCAGTTTGGCTGGATTTCAGAGTGTAGGAGGGAAAGTGATGTCCTATGAGACTGGAAAGGTATGTTGGGGGCAGGTTGTGGAGGGCTTTAAGAGATAAACAGGGGTTTATATCCTATAAAGAAGGCAGAAGGAAGCCACTGGGGTTGATTATGGTAGTGACATGGGTAAATCTGCACTTGAGGAAAATTACTTTGGCAGCAGTGTACAGGATGCACTAGATTTGGGAACAACTTGAGGGAGGAAAAACCAATTAGTAAGCTCTTGCAATAATTCAAACAAGATATGAGGAAGTCCCAAACTATATTGTCCTGAAGTAAGGTCTAAACTGTCTACATGAGTAGAGAGAAGTGGTTAGATAAAGGAAATGTGAAGATAGAAACAGCAAGATTCCTGGAATCTATATTTCACTTAATGCAGCCTGAGATCACTCAGGTCCTTCTTAGCTGCCACATCACACTGCTGACTTATGCTGGGTTTTTAGCCCTCTAAAATTGCCAGTACAACTGCTATCTATTCGTGCTTTTCTGATCTTAAGTCTTTGGAGTTGGTTTTTTGTTCCCAAGTTAAAGGCTTTAATTTGTTTCAGATGAATTTCATCTTATTAGATTCAGCCCAGTATTCAAGGCTGTCAAGGTCCTTGAGTATACTACCATCCAATGTGTTAACTGGATGACAGTAATGTCTTGGTCCCTCTGGAGTGGACATATTTCCTTATGCCACTTATTTCCTTATGCCACTTAAGCCCTTATGGAGAATCCCCAGAAGGAATGCAAAAAATAGGTTTCTTTTCTGAGAAAATATGGGTAAAATGCTGAGCTTTAAGTCAGAAAGACCTGGGTTTAAATCCTGCTTCAGATGCTTTCCAGTTGTGTCTTCATTTGTAAAATGAACAAGTTGGACTCAATGGTGTCTATGAAATACTCACTTAACAAATCATAACTGTGAATGTGAATGGGATGAATTTAACCATAACAGAGGAAGATAGCAGAATGGATTAGAAAGCAAAGTCTAATAATATGGTCTTTCAAAGCAAACTTGAAACATTCATAAAGTTAAAATGAGGAGCCAGAGTAGAATTTATTTCGAGTCAAAAGAACTAACAAAAAAGCAGGGGTAGCAATGATGAGCTCAGATAAGACAACACTGAATAAAAGATGTGGTTAAGAAACAAATGAGGAAATTATGTTATGCTTAATGTATATGTACTGAATGGCATAGCATCTAAGTACTTAAAGGAAAAGTTGAACAAATTGCAGGTAGAAATATACAATAAAACTATAATTTTGGGAGACTTCAACATGACCCATACAGATCTAAACAATGCTAATAGAAAGATAAACATGAAAGAGGTTAAGAACCTGAATAGAATGTTAAGAGAGTTAGTTATGTTGACTCTCTTGTCATTACTAAAAAGAAACAGAGGTTTACATACTTTTCAGTTGTGCATGACAACTTTATAAAAATTGATTATGTATGCTGGTGCATAAAAATCTCAAAACAAATTCAGAAGAGCAGAAATGTTAAATGTATCCTTTACTTACAGGGTAGCAAAATTATATTCAACAAAGGGTGTGTGAAGAGAGGATTTAAATGTTAGAGACTATCAGTAACCATATTTAAAAAAAATACAAATTAAGGAACCAGGAAAACGGTTTATACTGTAATGTTCTAATGAAGGAAGACAACACATAAAGGGAAACTAAAAAGTGGAGGTTTGTAAGGAGGGTACTTGCAAGACTGCTAGTGAAGGAGTGAAGTCCAGAGAGTGAGGAATGGAAAGGAAGAGAGTGTGGCCATTGTAAGGTGATGGCCTAGGAAAGAGACTAAGGGGTAGAAGGTTACAGTGAAGATGAAGGGCAGGGTTAGGGTTCATAAGGCATAGAGAAAGAAAGAATGATAAAAGAGTATGAGTAGATAAAGGAATTTTGGAGTTCAAGAACTTGAAAATTGAACAATTGTAGGTGATGGTAAGATCAAGGGCATGGCCATCTCTGTGTACAGCTGAGGTGAAGTAGAGGAGATATTGGGAATTAAATATATTGAGAAATTAGGAAGTTAGGTATTTGTAGGAACATTAATATGTATGTTGAAGTCTAGTATGAGGACAAGAGTTGGAATGGGAGGGCAGGACTGAGCCAGGTACTAAACTCATTCAGGAAGGAAGGAGAATGTCCTAGTGGTTGATAACGGAAAAGCCACCAGGATCTGGATTGAGTGACAGATTTGGATAGCATGAACCTCAAAGGAAAGGAGGTTACTGAGTGATGATGGGAAAGGGAAAGTGGTAATGGGTAGCAAGTGTAGTCCAAATCCCCCCACTACCAACAATGATTTTGGAAGGGTATAAGTTCAAGAGTAACCAGTGCTGGAAAGGGTAGTCAGGGATGCATGGTCATCAGGAAGGAGCCAAGTCTAGTGAGTGCCAGAAGATGGAAGGAATAAGAAAGGAAAATGTGCACAAAATATGGGTAACTAATTTAGCCATTTCTTTAATCACCTCACACGCACACTTCATCCCTAATTTTAAAAGATTCCAGCTCTGCTGTCCCTCAGTTTTATCATTTTGTCATGTCTTATGTTACGTAAGTATCTATATCTCTCAGATGTGTTCAGTTTTGTGTTAATTCATTCCCATAGACCTTTGTGATTCATAGCCTCTAATAAATCCAGGCCCCATTGGTCTGCTCTCTAGCTCTCTATTTTGGGGATATGTCCTACTATGAAGGATGGCTAATTCTAGTACAAAGAAAAAGATTAGACTGTTGCAACTCCCCTTCCTCTCTCCACCCTGAAACTCCTTATGGCACCACCGTAAAATTTAACATTACAAGTCACTTAGCAAACACACATCATTAAACAATTGCTACATTCAAATATCCATGATACAGGTGACCTTTAATGCTACAAAAAATCCAAATAAATCCTATTCTCTTGCCCCTAGTCATGTTACAACATAATTTGTCAAAATTACCTTCTTTCATGGAGACTTTTCTGATCCTAGATTAAGATCAACCATATCTCAACATTAGATGATATAGCCATTTTCAGAAAAATTGTGGGCAGGGAAGTTATAGTAAGGAGTCATAATTTCAGTAAGGGTTGAACTAGATAGAGGTAAATTACAGTTCTGATATTCAATGGTGCACTGATTCTTCCTTCTCCTGGATTGCTATACCAATAAGAAAACATTGGATCATAGGAAATAAAACTGGAAGAGCTCTTAGAAATAAAGTCCAAACTTTTCATTATATAAAAGGGAAAAGTAACTTTGGACCAAAGTCAATTTAGGTAGAATCGAACCCTTAGCCATTCTGAAAAAAATGTTACAGCAATTGTGTAATTGGAAACAAAGTCTATGAGGAAAGAACCTACCTATAAATATTTGACTTTATAAAATGAGGGTGGGGGGAAGATATATAAAATATTTTAATGGAATTATAGAGGAAGATTTACTTAAGGCAGGTCCTGCCTCTCCCCCATCTTGTCTCTTGGCAGAAGATGGGGGATGGAGCTCACCAGAGAAAGGGGGAGACCCTACAAATTGTCTTCTTCCAGAAGAGGGAAGGGATGTTATAACTGCAGATTTAGATGGGGTAACAAAAGGTTCCTCTGTGGACTATTGCAATAGCCTGCTGATCAGTCTACATTTCCAGGCTCTGGACATTTTCACTGGCTACCCCCACTCCTAGAACTCTCTCACTTTTCATCTTTGCCTCCTGGCTTCAAGTCCCAGCCAATATCCCACCTTCTGCAAGAAGCCTTGGTGGTCCTCCTTGATGTTATTGCCCTCCCTCTGAGTGCTCTCCACTTTATTCTGTGTCTTGTTTGTACATAACTGTCTGCATGTTGTCTCCCCCAGTAGACTAGGAGTTCCTGGAGTTGTTTTTTGTTCATTTGTCTTGGGGTTTTTTTTTGGCCTTTCTCTCCAGAGACGATTCAGTGCCTGGCACATAGTAGGGACTTTATAAATTTCGCTTGACTTGACAGGAAAAAACCATTTTGAATGGGGGCAAAGTGGATCATAGGGTCATTGATCTAAAGCTTAAAGGAACCTCAGAAGCCATTTAGTCCAAAACTCACTTCACAGATGAAGAAACTGATATCCTGCCTGAAGTGACTTGTTCAAGGTCACACAGGTTAGAGGCAGGATTTTAACTCAAGTCCTCCAACTCCTCAGGTCTAGTTCTTTCATAACACCCTGAGAAGACATGGGGAGGTTAGTTCTATATGGTTTTTATTATTTGGTCATTTTTAGTTGTTTCTGACTCTTCATGACCACTTTTGGAGTTTTCTTGGCAAAGATGCTGGAGTGGTTTGCCATTTTCTTCTCCAGCTCATTTTGCAGATGAGGAAACTGAGGTAACCAGGGTTAACTGACTTGCCCAGGGTCACATAGCTAGTGTCTGAGGCTGGATTTGAACTCAGATCTTCTGGCCCAACACTCCACTACACCACCTAGCTGCCCTCATATAGTTACCATAACAATAAAGGCTTTGGATAGCTAGAGGGCAGCAAGGTGCCACAGGAGTAAGAAATAGTTGTAGATTAGCAAGCAACAACACAAACTGCACCTGTACACTGTTCCCTGTGCCTGGAATTCCTCCCTCCCACCTTCCCTTCTTTCTCTCCTAAGACTCCTTGAAATCTGTCTCAAATAATCTTTCCAGTCTCTTAGAGTGCACATTATCCTGTTGGAACCTCTTTTCTGCTCTTATATCATGATATATCTATTAGCCATGTATATGTCTCATTCTCCTACTAGATTGGAAACTAGTGATGGTAAGAACATGGTTTTGCACAATCTTTTTATC
Source organism: Phalanger gymnotis (assembly GCA_028646595.1). Lineage (NCBI taxonomy): Eukaryota > Metazoa > Chordata > Mammalia > Diprotodontia > Phalangeridae > Phalanger > Phalanger gymnotis. Next base: position 214,165,525 of record CM053623.1, on the reverse strand, counting down.
TCCCTGAGAATCTGGAAATGCTTTTCAAATGCTGCGTATTTTACAAAAAAGTATTTGTTGAATAAATGACTATAACTGAAGATATAAACTATACATCTATAATCCTATTATATAAAGTAGATACTTCTGAACAAAATCTAATACATCTGTAAACAGCTAAGGGCCAAATGAAAAGTTTCATTTCTTTTTTTTTTAATGAACAAAAATCTATTTTCTCTCCCTCTCACATTGAAAAAAAACCCATAAAACTCTTTAACAAATATGAACAGCGAAGCAAAACAAATTTCCCACATTGGCCTTATAAATGATGAGTTTCAATTTTGCAGTTCAGTTTGTGTGCATACACACATCCCACTCATCCTAACAAGCATCATGAAAAAAATTCTTTAATCAATTTCTTCCAAAATGTAATTAAGATTCCTACTAGGTGACAGCCATTTGGTAAAATAGCACATTGAATTATATATATGAGTATAGAACACACGTTCTCTCGATAGATAAATAGATATGAGACATGGGAAACACAGGCTATTCGTCAGTGATGCCATAAAGACAGATTTTATGTTTATTATTGCCTGACCCAGTGCAGTTAGTAGCACTGGAGAAAAAGACATGTGACAAGAAAACAAAGTAGAAAACACAGCATTTAAAATGAGGTTGAAGGTTTATAAATTGAAACAAACCTATCCAAGTCTTGGTAAAATTTTCATGGTTACAAACCAGGAGATGTTAGGCAAATTATAACCACAGGTCTCTGGTTTTCTTATCTATAAAAGTGAGTAATAAATACCTCTGCCTAAAGGGGCTGTTATAATGAGACAGTCCTATAATGTACATTAAAGTGTATTGAAACCACACAAATATTTTAATAAAACAGATGATATATGATAAGGTGCTTAAGATATTATTACTAGAAGGTGGTTAATTATGACTTTGGTCTGTTATAATACCAAATGCTAAAGAGAAAAACAAACTCTTCAAGATATTACTGATAGTAGAATAATCCCCTTGAACTATAATGTCAGGAGGAGAGTTTTTGATGCCTTTTCTCACCACCAGTTAAAATTAAAAGTGTCAGCTATTTCTTCAGACCAGTTTACTAAATAGTAGAGCTCTTTGCTAATGGAGTGCAGACCTTCTGAATGAATAGTTCAATTCAAATGCCAATAAGTTGTCATTAAAGCATAAATTGAGTATTTTGCTCATGAAAATGGCACTGTGTAACTTCAAAAATTATCATAGATGGTCAGATGAAATTTCAATAGTTTTATATAATCTTTCATTGTTCAATTGTTAAATGTTGTAAAAAAATTTTAAACTTTTTTAACTTCCACTAACTCCTAAGAAAAAAATGTAATATCTAAACTGTTTCAAAAGATGGGCATTTATATCCACTGTAACAGCCTCCAAAGATTTTCTTCAAGCCCCTGTTCTCGCCTTGCCCTTGGGTTAAACAACGTGACGCACTAAGATATTCTTCTTTTCTTCATGTTAAATAATTATTTTCCTTCGGCTTTTCCCCATAGATGGCATTTTTCTAGTTTTACATGACCAAAAATACATTGAGACTCAATGTAACTGTGTAACATAGTCATAATATACTCACAAAACCATTAATTGTTGTAGTAGTAGTGGTAGTAGTAGTATATACTAGTAGTAGTAGTAGTAGTAGTAGTAGTAGTAGTAGTAGTAGTAGTAGTAGTAGTAGTAGCAGTAATTGTTTGTCCTTTGTTCTCAAAGAGGACCATGACATCAGGGAAGTGATGTCATGACATGTAAGTGAATTGGATTTAAGTGAAGGAGGGCTGTGCAGAGTCACCAGCCTCACTTTCTTCTCTGGAGCCATCTGGGTCCAGTGACAAGATATAGATCAGGACACTGGAGATGGCCCCGCATGCAGTGGGAGACCTTGGTGTTTTTAAGCTGTTAAGTGTGTGTAGTAGGCAAGACTCAAAACCCAACTCCCACACCAAGTCTAATGTGTTTTCCTCCATACCAAGCTCTCTCTAGATGAAGGGTACGACAACCATTAATATTAACAAATGAAAAGAAAATACTCTCTAAATGGAAATATATCAGAGAGTGCATGGTGGAGTATATAGAAAATAAGCCTAAGAATTAGGAAGACCAGAGTTTAGGTGCCTTCTCTGACAAATACTGGCCACGGGATCCAATACAAGTCACTCTCGTCTCAGTATCAGAGGTAACTCTGTGTGATTCTAAGCTGCAGAGTAGTTGATAATCTGTAATGGTAGGAGTTTCCTTCCTAGAATGTTCCCTACACCAATAAAATCTGAAATACAGACCCCCAAAAAGACAGCTAAATTAATATAGAAGCTATTTATAGATGTTCTTTTATATCTGACACAACGGCCCTTACAGCATTTAGCAATGAGACATTTAATAAATTCTACCTCTTTAACAACAACCTAAACAATATGAGTGTCTAATGCTTTTAATTACTTTAGTCAACTTGATGAACGTAAGATAAGTATCCCCAAAGTTGTTCAGTTTGCATTTATTATCATATATTATGAGGTTGGACATTTTCAAGTGTTTAACAGTCTATTACTTTTTAAAATTATTCATCTTTTAAAATTTTTATTTATTATGATGAACTTGACAAAAAACTAATATTTGTATGTATAAACAAAAATGTACATATGAATCTGTAAATCTGTATTGTGACAGCTTTTTTTAATGTAAGAAGGACCAGGCATATCAATTGATTAAAAAAAAATTTAGACACTTGAAACTCAGAAAAAGTTTTGGCATTTTTACTTCATATTTAATGACTCTTTCTGTATCTTTGTTATCAACATTCCTTAGCATTCTAAAGACTTTTCAAATAACAAAAGGAAAAAAAAAAGGTGGTTCTACTTATAAAGACCAGATAAATCCAATGATTCATATAATTAAATGCTTTATAATTTTGGCGTAAATAAGAAGATATGCTCCTTCACTTATTGCTAAATAAATGTGAATAAATCCACATAGGTAGGTGGGTTTGTTTTATGTCCTGATACTTTGCTGAAGTTATTATTTCAATTAATTTTAGTTAAATCTTTAGGATTTTCTAAATAGACTATTATATTATCTGCAAAAAGAGATTATTGTGTTTTCTCTTTCCTTATTCCTTCAATTTCCGTTTCTTATATTATTATAGCTAGCAGTTTTAAACTATATCAAATAATAGTGCTTACAATGGACAGCTTTGCTAATTTACCTCTTTTTATTACGTTCTCTATAGCATCATTTTGGCTTTTGGGTAAATAGGAATGAGTATTTTGTCAAAAGCTTTTTCAGTACTTATTGATTAATTAATCTTGTTACTAATTATGCTTATATTTTTACTCATATTTGAACTAATCTTGCATTCCTAAATTCAACCTGGTTATAATGTATAATTTTCAATATGTTGCTTGTAGCCTTTGTACTAATATTTATTTAATAGTAGTATTAGAGATATTGTTCTATAGGTTTTTTTCTCCCTTTAGGTATTAAGACCACATAGAAATAGTTTGGTAGGATTCCTTTCCTATTGTTGAAGTTTATATAATGTTGGTATTAATTGTTCTTTGAATGTTTGATAGAAGTTATTTTTAAACCAGCAGTCCTAGGGCTCTTTTTTCTTTGTGAGTTCATTTATGACTTGTTCACTTTCTGTTATTAGTGACTTGGAACATTTTTTTGGTATGGTTGTGGATAGCTTATCCTTCTTTTGAGAATTTCCCCTTTATATTTTTTGACCACTTAAATATTGGGGAGTGACTCTTGTCTATATATTTGAATCAATTTTCTAAATGTCTTGGATATCAGACTTTTAGCAGAGAAATTTGATATAAAGATTTCTCTCCTCCCCTAGTTAATGGTTTCTCTTTTAATTCTGTTTGCATTGATTTTTTCCATTGTCTATCAGAAGCTTTGCTTGGCTTCTACTCCAATGAACATTGTACCTCCCCCAGGATAAGCTGATCACCCGAAATCTTACCACATCCAGAATCGACTCAGTTTTTGATACTCAGTCCCTTCTCAACTCCCCTGTTGCCTCTCCCCTCTGATTGGAGGGTTGGAGAGTAGCGCAGTAAATTCCTTCCAAGGCCGTCTTAATAGAGGCCTCACAATTTTCCAGGTAATTCCATTTTCCATCAGAGGCTCTGCTTAGTTCTGCTCCACTGAGCATTGTGCCCCTTTGTGAGGTACCCACTGGGTGGGCCCCCCCATCCCCTCACTTTTCAGCTTCCTTTTGTGTATTGTCTTCCCCCCATGAGACTATAAACTCTTTTAGGGCAGGGACTGCCTTTTTCTCATTTGTATCCCTTACCTTTAGCACAGTATAACCCATAATATAGTAGGTTCTTAATAAATGTTTATTGACTTGAATTTTGTTTGTGTAAAAATTTTCTTAATGTTTATGATGTTCAGATTGCCATTTAATCTCCTGTGATATTCTTTGTTCTTCATTTGGTCAAGAACTCTTGCCTTATATATAGCTGCAAATGGTAATTCCATTCCCCTCAGATTTGTTTGATATGACTTTTTATATCTAAGTAATGAATCCATTTGGACCTCCTTGTAGTATTTAATATGAGAGGTTGGTCTAAACCTAATTTCTGTTAAACCACTCTCTAGTTTTCCTAGAAGTTTTTTTTGAATAATGAGTTCTTATCTTAGTTGTTTGAATTCTAGGGTTTCTTGAACACAGTGCTATTATGTGCAGTTGCTTCTGTCTTTTGTTCCTAATCTATTCCACTGATTGTTTTCTCAGTTTTTTTTTAACCAGTGGCAAATAGCTTTTGACAATTGCTTCCTTTTTAGTTTTTTTAAAAAAATGATTTTTTAATCAACAAAAATCTTTTTCATCTTTCCCTTCTACCTCCTACCGCCAATTGAGAAATAAAACCAAACCCCCTCGTAAAAAAACATGTATAGTCAAGCAAAACAGATTTCCTCACTGCCCACGTCCAAACAAATGTATATTAATCTACAACTTAGCCTATCACCTGTCTGTAAGGAGGTGGCTAGCAGGTTTCATCATGGGTCCTCTGGAATGTAGTTGTTCACGGTATTGATCCAAGTGCCTAAATCTTTCTAAGTCATTTGTCTTTACAGTATTGTTGTTAATGTATAAATTGTTCTGCCGATTCTGCTCACTTCACTCTGCATCAGTTCATTAAAATCTCTCCAGATTTCTCCGAAATTGTCCCTTTTATTTTTTCTTACAGCATAGTAGTATTCTGTCACATTTAGGGGTGTGTGGTTGTTCAAGAAGGACTAGCACTTCTGGTGTGAGGGCTTGCCAAGCCCTTTCAGGCCTGCTCGTCCACCTTTGGTGTCTGCCTGGTGCTCAACACTCAGCTGTGGCGCTAAGAAGCTGTAGCATGTGCAGGGGCCATACCCCCAGTAAACCGTTTCAACAGATGGGCTAAACCAGGTTGAGGGAAACCAATGGGTCACAAGTCAATCAATGAGTTGGGGGGGGTGGCGTCTTCCCTAAGCATGTGAAGACTTTCTGGTGGAAATGGGCAGATGAGAACAATTTGTTCCAATAGCCATAAGGAGGCTGAAGCAGGCTCTGTGGAGTGCTTAGGGCTTTGTCAGACATCAAAGATGCCAAAGTCAGCCACTGTATCCTGGGCTATCTATCACCAGTCCCGACTTCAGTGACTCTGGAAGAGAGAGTGAGGCTGATGACTTCGTGCAACTCTGCCTCACTTAAATCCAATTCATGCAGGAGTCAAGACATCACCCTATGATGTCATTGGCCCTCTTTGAAATGAAGGAACTGACAGCAACAACATTCTATCCCATTTATATACCATAACTTATTTAGCCATTCCCCAATTGATGGATATTCCCTCAGATTTCTATTCTTTGCCACTGAAAAGAGTTGCTATAAATATTTTTGTACATCCTTAGAGCCTATTTTGCCTAAGGCTAATCCTTCTCTTATTCCTCTCCCTACTCAGTAGTGTGCTGGTAAATATTTAACAACTGGCTCCCTCAGAAAGGAGAAGATACACTTGTTATACTTTTAAGGTTAATCTTCATTAATAACATTTCCCATTATGTCTAGACAATCAACAAAACAATAAATCAATCCCTGTTTTGTAATATTTGCTGCTTACCTAGGTGTAAATAATCACACTGAAAATTTAATAATCAGCTCTAGTGAACTGTTACAAGCTGGTTGCAGCACATCCCTGCCCCCTCCCTTCACTCCTTTTCCTCCTTATTGAGTGAAATGTATGTCTGCACCCAACCATTTGCATATATATTCGTCCCTCCTTTGACTAGTTCAGATGAGCATGAGGTTCAAGTGTCACCCATAGCCTCCCTTACTTTATAAACTTCTTGTTTATAAACTTCTACTTGTGTGCCCCAATTATGTGAGAGAATTTTCCCCATCCTTCCTTTCCCTTTCCGAGTACATTTCTTTTTCCTTCCTTTTCTGTTGTTCTTTTAAAATCTTCTAAACATAACAGAAACACTTTCAGGCCACTTGTCTAATTAGACTCCCCAGATGATGAGGGTTCTGAAGGGATACATGTATCATCTCTCCATATTAGAAAGTAAATATTATATCCTTGTTTAGCACCTTGTGTTTGCTCATTTGTACCTTTCTATGTTTCTCATGAATCCTAGGTTCAAATTTCAGAGTATGCAGTTTTGGCCATAGCGGAGAATTTTTATTCTAGAAGCATCTGGTGGCTCAGTGGATAGCATGCTAGACCCAGAGGCAAGAAAACTTGAGTTCACATTTAGCCTCAGATACTTAATAGCTGTCAGTGGGCAAGTCCTCTAACTTCTGTTTGCCTCAGTTTCCTCAACTATAAAATGGGGATAACAGCACTTACCTCACAGGGTGGTTGTGAGGATCAAATGAGATAATATTTGTAAAGCGCTTGATAAAATGCCGAGCACATAATAGGCACTGTATAAATGCTTATTATCCACTCTCCTATGCATCTCTGGTCTTTTCGTCAGGAGTGCTTGGAAGTTCTCTATTTCATTCAACATCCATTTTTCTTCATTAGATTATACTCAGTTTTATGAGGTAAGTTAGTCTTGGTTATAAGTCTCTATCTTTTGCCTTCTGCAACATGGTGTTTCAAGCTCTCTGCTCCTTTGTAGTGATGGCTGTTAAACTTGTGTGATCCTGTCTGGTTCTTTGGGACTCGAATTCTTTCTTTTCTTTCTGTCTGCTTTGCATTGTTTTTTCTTTGACCTTTAAGCTCTGGATTTTGGCTATAATGTTCCTGGAAATTTCATTTGGAGGATTCTTTCAGGAAGTGATCAGTAGATTTTTTCTATTCCCTTTGTTTGCTGATTCTAAGAGATAACAAATAGTTTCTTATATGATTTCTTGAAATATGGTATTTAGGCTCTTTTTTGGTCATGGTGTTCAGGTAATTCAGTGACTCATCTCTTCTTGATCTGTTTTCTAAGTCAGTTGTTTTTGCTATGGAATACCTTATATTTGGCTCTATTTTTTTTCAATCTTCTGATTTTGTTTTAATATTTCTTGCTGTCTCATGGTGTCATTGGCTTTTGTTTGGTCCATTCTAATTTTCAAGGAGTTTGTTGCTTAGTCAAGGTTTTGTAACTCTTATCCCTGTCTGTTAATTCAATTTTTTCTTCCTTAGCCTTCATTTATTTTTCATTTTCCCCCTTTAGTGCTCTAATTTCATTTATGAAATCATTTTAAACTCTTAAAAAAAACTGTTGTTTTACTTCTTCCAGAAATTCTGGTTAAATCTTTTTTGTCCAAGAAATTTTGCTTCTAGATGTTTTGGAGTCATTTTTTTTTTCTGGTTTTGTGTCTTTAGTATCCCTGTCACCATCATAGCTTTTCGTGGTGGGATTCTTTTTGTTTGTTTGTTTGTTTGCTCAATTTTTCAGTCTACTTTCTGATTTCAGATTATTTGTTAGGGCCAGGTTCTGAGCACTTATTGAAGAAGTATCTGGGCCAGTACTTCTGCTTTTGATGGGGAAAGGGGTGGTATTAAGTGTTATATTATTTAAGTAACTCAGGGATAGCTCAGGCTGGGGACCTGCAAGCTTTCAGTGATCACAAAGTTGTCTGATCCAGGGTTACCCTCCCAGTCTGAGTTCTGCACATTCCTGAGCTGGATTTGGGTCCGTGCAACATTCCTTCAGACTGACTTGCCCAGGTTCGAATTCCAGAAGATAGCTGTTGGACCCATCCATTATCAGCCAATTGGAAACCTGTGCTGGTTCAGATAGAATTCAAGCTTCCCTTTGGTTCAGGATTCCTGCCTTGTTTATTCTGTTGCAGGCTTCAGATAGAGCTAGATGCTGAAACTGAGATCCTGTTCCACTCTTGAGTCAGAACCACACAGCTGTTGCTTACTTCTTGCTTAGTACACAGCCTTGGGTTTTACAAGTCCTCCTTACTCTGTAATGCCACCCCTAGGCAAAGGTCCCTCCTCAGTCAGCCCTGGATCTATGACTCAGAACTGGTTGGTTGTTGTCCTTTGTTCTCAGAGAGGACCAAAATGACATCACTATGCTAGAGTCAAGTTTCAATGTGTCCAACTGTGGCTAATCAAGCCAGCATGAGCTCCGAAAGCTCTACCACAGGTTGGGTCCAAATAGTCCATGTGAACATTTGGAGTAGATACTCCAAATTTGCGCATCCTGCGTTTCCTTTGAATTCTGCTTTGCTCATAGATCATAGCACCATCTCTGATGTGGGCACGCCATGCTGAGCAGTCCTATGCCTCTGTCTCCCATGTCACACAATCAGTTCTACAGTTCTTTTTTTTTTAATTTGCACATTATAATTTACTAAGCACTTTCTTCACAAGAAGCTTCTGGTTCAGTCAATGTAAGGAATATCACCTCCATTTTTAAAATGAAGGAACAGGGGATCAGAAGAGATTATTTGGTCAGAAAGACCCTCCTGGTATGGTTGGTAATTATCCAGAGAGTGCTTGATTCTCTCTTTTTTTTTAAAATTTATTTTTAACATGTTTGGTTTTCAGCATTGATTTTCACAGGCCTTTGAATTACAAATTTTCTCCCCATTTCCTCCCCCCCACTCCAAGATGGCGTACACTCTGGTTGCCCTGTTCCCCAGTCTGCCCTCCCCTCCATCACCCCATTCCCTTCCCATCACCCTTTCCCTTCCTTTCTTGTAGGGCAAGATAAATCTCTATGCCCCATTGCCTGTGCATCTTATTTTCTAGTTGCATGAAAAAAAAAAACTTTTTTACTTTTGAACATCTATTTTTTTAAAACCTTGAGTTCCAAATTCTCCTCCCTCTTCCCTTCCCATCCACCCTCC
>CM053623.1:214140172-214155715 GCA_028646595.1 Phalanger gymnotis | reverse complement strand
ATTGTATTTCCACAACACTCAAATTGTTTCTTTCTGACTGCTTGCAGTATTTTCTCCTTGATCTGGGAGCTCTGGAATTTGGTGACAATATTCCTAGGAGTTTTCTTTTTGGGATCCTTTTGAGGAGGCGATCTGTGGATTCTTTCAATTTCTATTTTACCCCCTGGTTCTAGAATATCAGGGCAGTTCTCCTTGATAATTTCTTGAAAGATGATATCTAGGCTCTTTTTTTTTTTTATCATGGCTTTCAGGTAGTCCAATAATTTTAAAATTATCTCTCCTAGATCTGTTTTCCAGGTCAGTGGTTTTTCCAATGAGATAGTTCACATTGTCTTCCATTTTTTTCATTCCTTTGGTTCTGTTTTATAATATCTTGATTTCTCATAAAGTCACTAGCTTCCACTTGCTCCAATCTAATTTTTAAGGTAGTATTTTCTTCAGTAGTCTTTTGGACCTTCCTTTCCATTTGGGTAATTCTGCCTTTCAAGGCATTCTTCTCCCCGTTAGCTTTTTGGAGCTCTTTCGCCATTTGGGTTAATCTATTTTTTTAAGGTGTTATTTTCTTCAGTATTTTTTGGGTCTCCTTTAGCAAGTCATTGACTCATTTTTCGTGGTTTTCTTGCATCACTCATTTTTCTTCCCAATTTTTCCTCTACTTCTCTAACTTGCTTTTCCAAATCCTTTTTGAGCTCTTCCATAGCCTGAAACCAATTCATATTTTTCATGAAGGCTTTTGTTTTAGGCTCTTTGACTTTGTTGACTTCTTCTGGCTGTATGTTTTGGTCTTCTTTGTCATCAAAGAAAGATTCCAAAGTCTGAGTCTGAATCTGTGTCTGTTTTCGCTCCCTGTTCATTTTCCCAGCCAACTACTTGACCTTTAAGTTTTTCAGCGGGGTACGACTACTTGTAGAGAGTACTTTGTCCCAAGCTTGAGGGTCTGTGCTGCTGTTTTCAGAGCTATTTCTACACAGCAAGCTCTACCACACCAGTGCTCCTCTTCCCCCAAGAACCACCAACGTTGACCGTGACTCAGATCTAAGCAGGCTCTGCACTCCACCTCTGATCTGCCACTTAATCCCTCCCACCAGGTGGGCCTGGATCCAGAAGCAACTACAGCTGTAGCTCTGGAAGCTGCCTCAGAGCTGCACTACCTCTGCTTCCCCAGGGGTGGTGGCCAAACTGGGAACTCTTTTTACTCTGTCCCTGCAGTTTTTCCCACTAACCTTCTTTGTTGTCTTTGGTGTTTGTGGGTTGAGAAGTCTAGTAACTGCCACAGCTCACTGATTTAGGGTGCTAGGGCCTGTTCTACCTGGCTCTTGGTCTGGTTGGTCCTGGCGTGGCCCACTCTGGGCTCTACTCTGCTCCCAGCTCCATGCGATAGAGCTTACCCAGTGACTATCCAGGCTGTCCTGGACTGGATCCCTGCTTCCCTCTGTTATTTTGTGGGTTTTGCAGTTCTAGAATTTGTTCAGAGCCATTTTTATAGGTGTTCGGAGGGTCCTGGGGGAGAGCTTTAGTCAAATCCTTGCTTTCCACCTGCCATCTTGGCTCCGCCCCCGACAGTGCTTCTAATTCTACAGTTCTTAAGAGAGACCTTGAAAATGTCTCTGTATTGTTTCTTCTGACCACCATGTGAACACTTGCCCAGCGTGAGCTGTCCACAAAATAGTCTTCTTGGCAAGCATACATTTTGCATTTGAACAGTGTGGCCAGCCCATTGGAATTGCACTCTCTGAAGCAGAGTTTGAATGCTTGGCAGTTTAGTTTAAGTAAGGACCTCAGTGTCTGGTATCTTATCTTGCCAAGTGATCTTCAGAATCTTTCTAAGACCATTCAAATGGAAGCAATTCATTTTCCTAGCATGGTGCTGATAGACTGTCCAGGTTTCACAAGCATACAACAATGAGGTCAGCAAGCTGAAGCTCCAACTGAAGAAAAGGTTTTGAATACCATTAGGCTCTTTTTGTGTGGCAAAGCAGCTGATGCTGATGCTATTTCTGCTGAGATTTACAAGGTAGATGGTCTATTGCTCATACGAAAACTGACTGAAATTTTCCAGGTTATATGGCAAGAGGAGGTTATCCCCCAGGAGTTCAAGGATGCCTCCATTGCCCATCTCTATGAAGGTAAAGGAAATATATTGTCCTGTGACAATCACAGTGGGGTCTCTCTCTTAGTCATTGCTGGCAAGATTCTTGCCAGAGCCCTTCCTAATAGTTTGATCCTTCACCTGGAAGATGGTCATCTACCTGAGAGCCAATGTGGCTTCAGAAAGGGCCAAGGAACAGTCAGTATGGTGTTTGCTGCCCAATAACTCCAGGAGAAATGCCAGGAGCAGAACAGAGGTCTGTACACAATGTGTGTAGATCTGACCACGGCCTTTGATACTGTTAGTTGTGAGGGCATATGGAAAATTATGTCAAAATTTGGTTACCCAGAGAAGTTCAGCATTGTACATTAATTTTATGATGGCATGCTTGCCCGGGTTCTGGATAATGGACAATGTTCTCATGCCTTCCCAGTCACCAATGGAGTGAAATAAGGCTGTGTGCTTGCTCCCATGCTTTTTAGCATGGTGTTTTCAGCCATGTTGTCAAATGCTTTCAATGAGGATGATCATGGCATCAAGGTCAGCTACCACACTTTTGGTAAATTCTTCAATTTGAAAAGGCTACAAGCCAGGACCAAAGTGGAGGGAGTGTTGGTGCATGATTTTCCATTTGCAGATGATTGTGCACTCAGTGCAGCCTCTGAAACTGAAATGCAACAAAGCATGGATCAGTTCTCTGCTGCTCATGCTAATTTTGGCCTAACAATTGGCCTAACAATTAACACCAAGAAAACCCAGGTGCTCCATCAGCCACACTACCACACCATCCATATGTGGAACCATCAGTTACAGCAAATGGAGAAGTTTTGAATGCTGAGGATAAATTCACTTATGTTGGTAGTGTACTTTCTAGGGATGTTGTAATAGTAATTAAAGTGGGACTTTTTGCTGTTGACCTTTAATGATTCTGGCTTTTGTTTGAATGGGGCAGATAAAGTGGGATGTTTTTGTATTTCTCAGCACTGAGATAATTGGGAGCCATTGATTTGTATCTGATGTGATATTGGGGGTGGGGAACTTCTCCACGCCCAGCCTGGTTGAAATCATGGCCCTGAACAGGATATATAAGCTCAGAGGTTAGCGTTCTCTCTTGGAGCTCTGAGCCACAGCAGAAGTGGCGTGTGACTGTGGGCCAGCCATTCTAATGAGCTCCCTGGCTGTACACCCAGATGTTGAAAACTACGAATTGTATTTGGTCTGTAATTCGGGGTGCTGGCTTTTTCCCCTGAACTAGGTGGATGTTATTTGTATGCTGGATTAAAGTAAGATTGTTAACCCCTTAACGTTGCTTTCCTTAAGTAAAGCAGATCAAAAGGACCTGTGTGGGCAGCTTTCTGGGTGCTGGTTATTAGTGGATCTTACACTCCCACAGAAGCTGCTAGCTGGATTGTTGATACAGATGTACACATTGATAATGAGGTTGATACACGCATTGCCAGAACTAGCTTAGTGTTTGGGAGACTCCAAAGGAAAGTATGGGAGAGAAGAGGTATTAGAATGACCCAGAACTAGGTAGTGAGTGAAAGAGCTTCCATTTGATACCTGTTCTTGCATTCTCCACAAGGTTGGGCACTCCCTGTATTCATCTGGCACCTCTTTTTACCCCAGGGCACAACCTCATTCCTCTTTCAGTTCCTATACTGGAATGCTCTTCATGGCCCTTCCTGTTTAGACCCCCTTTCCCAGCGTCCACAAACAGCTGTATCTCCCTATGCAGATTTGACCTGGAAAAATAACTCACTGATTTTTTTTCTTATATTTTCTTATCAGGGCTGATATGTTTTCTAGATTTGTTTGGAGGTGTTGTAGGGAGAGCTTTGCTGTACTTCTTCCTAGTACTCCACCATCTTTGCTTTCCCCTCTCTCCACATTGTTAACCCTGTTAACCCTGGCCAGTCTCTGTTCATGCTTGGAGGCTACCTAGGAGCTGGTGCTTTTGTTTGCTAGTGGACTCTTTTTCTGTTGCCTTCAGGCTTTTGCAATTCTGAAAGAAACATTCACTATAGTTTTTTATTACATATACATATTTTTAAATTTTCCTTCTTTCAAGTTATTTTCTTTTTTAAAATTTAAATTTTTTTTTTTACTACATTTTAAGTGTTGAACTGTCTCCCCCGCCTCCTTTCCCACCCAGCAGTAGAGAAGGCCACCATTCGACACAGATACTTGGGGGGGGGGGGGTGTGTGTGCGTGTAAAACCATACTATGAATACTTCTATTTATCACTTCTTTCTCTGAAGGTGATTAACATCTTCCTTCAAAGGTCCTTTGTAGTTGATTCGAATATTTATAATATTCAGAATAGCTTAGTCATTCAGTTATTCTTTAATAATAGTGATGTTACTATATTTAATGTTCTTTTGGTTCTGCTCATTTCATTCTTCACTATTTCATGCAAGTCTTTCTATGTTTTTCTAAAATCAACCTGCTCATCATTTCTCACAGCACAGCCATATTCTATCACAATCATAAACCACAACTTGTTTAGCCATTTCCCAATGGACACCTCCTCGATGTCCAGTTCTTTGCTGTCACAAAGAGCTGCTATAAATGTTTTAGAACATACAGGTTCTTTTCCTTTTTCCCTGATAACCTTTTGGCAAAGAGACCTAATAGTGGTATTGCTGGGTCAAAGGGTACAGTTTTATGACTCTTTGGGCATAGTTCCAGGTTGTTCTCCAGAATGGTTGGCTTAGTTTACAATTCCACCAACAATGTATTAGTGTCCCAATTTTTCTATGTCCCCTCCAACATTTGTCATTTTCTCTTTCTTTCATTTTAGAGAATCTGATAGGTGTGAGAGGACATTTCAAAGTTGTTTTAATTTGTATTTCTCTACTCAGTAATGATTTAAAGCATTTTTCATATGACTATATATAGCTTTGATTTCTTCATCCAAAAGCTGTCTGATTTTATTCTTTGACCATTTATCATTGGGGAATAACTCATTCTTGTAAGTTCGACAAAGTTCTCTATATATTTGAGATATGAGACCTTTGCTGAGAAACTTTTTTATAAAATTCCTCCCCCCATTTTTCTGCTTTCCTTTTAATCTTGGCTACATTGATTTTATTTGTACAGAATCTTTTTAATTTAATCAAAATTATCCATGTTATATCTCACAGTGCTCTCTATCTTTTGTTTATTCATAAATTCTCCTCCTGTGCATAAGTCTGATAGATAATATGTTCTATGTTCTTCTAATTTACTTATGGTGTCTCCCTTTATATCTTGGTCATATATCCATTTAGACCTTTTCTTGATAAATGGTGTAAGATATTAGTCTGTACCTTATTTCTGCCAGAATGCTTTCTATTTTTCCCAACAATTTTTTTTTTTACCAAATGTGAATTCTTATCTCAAAAGCCCAAATCTTTACATTGTCAAAGACAAGGTTGCTATAATCATTTACTACTGTGTATTGTATGTCTATTCTGTTCCACCCATCCACTTTTCTATTTCTTAGCCAGTATCTGGTACTACTGAAGCTCATTCTTTTTCTTTTTCATGATTTTCTTGCATCACTCTCATTTCTCTTCCCAGTTTTTCCTCTACTTCTCTTACTTGCCTTTCCAAATCCTTTTTGAGCTCTTCCATGGCCTGAGACCAATTCATATTTTTCTTGGAAGCTTTTGATGTAGGACTTTTGACTTTGTTGACTTCTTCTGAGTGTATGTTTTAATCTTCTTTGTCACCAAAGAAAGATTCTATAGTCTGAGTCCTTTTTTGTTGCTTGCTCGTGTTCCCAGCCAATTACTTGCTTTTTGAGCTTTTTCTCAGAGTATGACTGCTTTGAGAGTATAGAGTGCTTTGTCCCAAGCTTCAGGGGTTTTAGGCTGCTGTTTTCAGAGCTACTTGTATTCTGTGGTGGTATGACACACCACAAAGCTCTGCCACACTAGTGCTTCTCCTCTCCCAAGAACCACCAACTAGGACCATGATCCAGATCCAAGCAGAGCAAAGGTTCTCTTCAACCTTGCCTCAGTACCAGCAATTCAATCTCTGCACTCCCACTCTGATCTGCCACTTGATTCCTTCTATGGGCCTGGGGCCAGAAGCAGCCACTGCACTGTTGTTGCTGTTGCTGTTGCTGCTGCTGCTGCCAATGCCTCTGCAGACACCTCTGCCACCCTGGGGCCTGGGGCCAGACCTCTCACTTCCCTCACCTAGATCCAGCAATTTTCCCACTGACACGCTCCATTGTCTTTGGCATTTGTGGGTTGAGAAGTCTGGTAACTGCCACAGTTCAGTGATTCATGGCCCTGAGGCCTGCTCTGCCCAATATTTTCTGTTCCACTCCCAGCACCATGCAATAGACCCTTCCCAGTGACCATCCAGGCCATCTTGGGCTGGAGACTTGTTTCCCTTTGTTATTTCGTGGGTTCTGTAGCTCTAAAATTTGTTTAGTCATTTTTTACAGGTATTTGGAGGGATTTGGGGGAGAACTTAAGCAAGTCCCTGTTTTTAAGCCGCCATCTTGGCTCCATCCCCAATCCTTTACTTTAAAAAAAAATAATTCCTTTGATATTTTTGACCTTTTGTTCTTCCAAACAAATTTTTTTATTATTTTTCTAGCTTAATAAAATAATTTTTGGCAACTTAATTGGTATGGCATTGAATAAATAGATCAGTTTATGTAGAATGGTTGTTTTTATTGTATTGTCTCTGCCTACCCTTGAACAATTAATATTTCTCCCAGTTATTTAAATCTGGCTTTATTTGTATAAAAAGTGTTTTATAGTTCCTGGGTTTGTCCTGGCTGGTATAGTCCCAGATATTTTTTGCTGTGTATAATGATTTTAAATGGTGTTTCTCTTACATCTTTTTTTGCAGGTTTTGTTGGTGATACATAGAAATGCTGATGATTTATTTTATATCCTGCTACTTTGCTAAAATTATTGTTTCCACTAGCTTTTAAGTTGAGTCTTGAGGTTTTTCAAGTATATCATCATATCATCTGCAAAAAAAGATAGTTTTATTACCTCATTGCCATTGTGATTCCTTCCATTTATTTTTCTTCTCATTGCTATTGCTGGCATTTCTAATACAGTATTGAATAATGATGATAATGGGCATCCTTGTCTCACTCCTGATCTTATTGGCTTCTAGTTTATCCTCAATAATGCTTGCTGATAGTTTTAGGTAGATGTTTCTTATCATTTTAAAGAAAAATCCATTTATACCTGTACTTTCAAGTGTTTATTAATAGGAATGAGTGTTGTATTTTATCAAAACCTTTTCTGCATCTCTTCATATAATCATGATTTTTGTCACTTTTGTTATTGATATAATCAATTATGTGAATAATTTTCCTTATGTTAAACCATCCCTGCATTCTTGGTATAAATCCCATTTGGTCACATTGTGTGATCTTTGTGATATATTCTTGTAGTTTCCTAATATTTTATTTAGGATTTTGGCATTCATATTCATTAGTGAAATTGGTCTATAATTTTCTTTCTCTGTTTTTGATCTTTTTGGTTTAGGTATCAGCATCATATTTGTTTCATAAAAGAAGTTTAGTAGGACTCCTTCTTTGCCTATTATGCCAAATTATTTAATATTGGAATGAGTTGATCTTAAAATGTTTGGTAGAATTCACTTGTAAATCTGTCTGGTCCTGCTGCTTTTTTTCTTGGGAAGCTCATTTATGGCCTGTTCATCTTCTTTTTCTAAAATAGGTTTATTTAGATATTCTCTTTCTTCCGTTAATCTAGGTAGTTTGTATTTTTGTAAGTATCCTTCTATTTCACTTAAATTGTTAAATTTATTGGCATATAATTACTTTGATTTCATCCTCGTTAGTGATATATACACTCTTTTCGTTTTTGATACTAGTGATTTGGTTTTCTTCTCTCTTTTAATTATATTAGCCAGTGGTTTATGTATTTTGTTGTTTTTTTAGGAAACTAATTCCTAGTTTTATTTATTAATTCAACGGTTTCCTTTTATTAATCTCATCTTTAATTTTTAGGATTTCTAATTTGTTGTTTAATTGGGAATTTTGAATTTGCTCTTTTTCTAGTTTTTAAAAATTGTATATTCAGTTCATTGGTCTGCTTTTTCTCTATTTTACTGATATAAGCACTTAGAGATATAAATTTTTCTTTAATTACTGCTTTTGCTGCATTTCTTAGGTTCTAATATGTTGTCTCATTATCATCATTTAATAAAATTATTTATTGTTTCTATGACTTGTTCTTTAAGCACTCATTCTTTAAGATTAAGTTATTTAGTCTTCATTTAATTTTAATCTTTGTTTCCATGGTCCTGTACTAAACATAATTTTTGTTGCATTATGATCTGAAAAGGATGCATGATTTTCTTCATTTAACTATAAAGTTTTTATGTCATAATATATGGACAGCTTTTATTGAAGTTATCATGTACTGCTAAGAAAAAGGTATATTCCTTTTTATTCCCATTCAGTTTTCTCTAGGTCGCTATCATATCAAGCTTATCTAAGATTCTATACATTTCTTTGACTTCTTTCTTATTTTTTTTTGGTTAGATTTATTTAGTTCTGAGAAGGGAAGGTTGAAGTCCCCCACTATTATAGTTTTGCTATCTATTTCCACTCGCAATTCGTTTAGCTTTTCCTTTAAAAATTTGGATGTAATAGCATTTGGTGCATATAAGTTTATATTGATATTATTTCATTATCTATGGTACCTTTTAACATAATGCAGTTTCCCTGTTTATGGTTGTTTACTTGGTTGGTTGTTGTCCTTTGTTCTCAAAGAGGACCAAAATGGCATCACTGTGCTTGAGCTGAGATTCAGTGTGTCCAACTGTGGCTGATTAGGCCAAAAGAGCTTGGAATACTCTACCACAGGTTGGGTACAAATAGTCCATGTGAACATTTAGGGTAGATACACCAAACTTACGCATCCTGCGTTTCCTTTGAGCTGTTTCAATTCTGCTTTGCTCATAGAGCAAGCACCTTCTCTGATGTGGGCACACTATGCTGAGCAATCCTGTGCCACTGTCTCCCATGCCACACAATCAAATCCAAAGTTCTTAAGAGAGACCTTGAGAGTGTCCCTGCATTGCTTATTCTGACCACCATGTGAATGCTTCCCCTATGTAAGTTGTCCATAAAATAGTCTTTTTGGCAAGCATAGGTTTTGCATTCAAACAATGTAGCCAGCCCATTGGAGTTGCACTCTCTGAAGCAGAGTTTGAATGCTTGGCAGTTTAGTTCAAGTAAGGACCTCAGCGTCTGGTATCTGGTCCTGCCAGGTGATCTTCAGAATCTTCCTAAGACCATTCAGATGGGAGCGATTCATTTTCCTGGCATGGCTCTGGTAGACTGGTTTCTGGTTTCACAGGTTTCACAGACATACAACAATGAGGTCAGCACCTTGGCCCTGTAGACCTTCAGTTTGGTAATCAGTCTAATGTCTCTTTTCTCCAATACTTTCCTTTGGAGCCTCCCAAACACTGAGCTAGCTCTGGGAATGCATACATCGTCCTCATTATCAATGTGTACATCCCTGGAAAGAACGCTACCAAGGTAAGTGAACTTATCCACATCAGTCAAAACTTCTGCATTTGCTGTAACTGATGATTCCATGTATGGATGGTATTGTGGTGGCTGATGGAGCACCTATGTTTTCTTGGTGTTAATTGTTAGACCAAAATTATATCTTTTTTACATCTTTTGTTTGTTTATATCTTTTAATTAAATCTCTTTTAGCTTTAATTTTATCTGAAGTCATGATTGCTACCCCTGCTTTTTTTGCAGCAGCAGCACAGTAAATTCTAGCCCAGCCCTTTATTTTAACTCTCTGTGTATCTCTCATTTTTAAATGTTTTTATTGTAAAAACATAGTTTTGGATTCTGGTTTTTAATCCATTTTGCTATTGTAGTAGCAATTTAGATTTGAAGATCTTTCCCACCCATTAATACATTAATAGGCCATGTGACCAGTTTACATCACAGGACACCTAAGTCATATGGTGGGAGGAGCTTCCTGACAGGAAAAAGAAGTTATGTCATAGGAAATGGAGAGAGAGAGAAAGAGAGAAAGAGAGAGAGCAGTTACGGCTACTAGTGGCTGCTAAGGGCCATCGTGATAGAGCTGAACAGATTGACTTACACATACTGTAAGTTTGTTTTTGGGAAGACCCCAGCAGGGGGTCAGAGAGGTTTTTGGGATGGCGAGGCTCCATGTTGTGATGTTATGTACTGAATGTTTTACTGCTCTGATAGACTGGGTAAATGGCTTGTGGGATATGGTTCTCTGGTGTCTGAATAAATGGTTTACTTTTTCTGTCTTCTATGTGGATAGTCTCATATACTTTGTGATACAGAACCACATAGCATTTTGACAATTATCATCTATATTATTATTATTACTTTAGTGATATATTATTTGGTGTCACAAACAGGATTGCAGGGTATAAGATCTCTATTTAGAGGTAGTAGGGCTTTAGAGGAAGAAATAGTTATCCCAGGGTGGGAGGATGTAACTTATTCCTCCCTAGCAAGGGAATGGTCTAAAAGCAGTAGTTTGTGTGAGGACTGGAAACAGAAACTACAGAGGGGAAGACCTAGAGATTTGGAGCCATGTCTGAGAGAAGTTACTGTTGAGCCAGGAAAGGAAATGCTAACACAGATCTCTAGACAAGGCTGGATTTTACTCACAGCCTATCGTATTATATATGAAAGCAGGGACAGACTATTATGAGAGAGAACTCAGACCCAGACGGTTACAGAAACGTCTGGGGAATTTCAGGTGGTAGAGCAACAGGAATCTCCGCACTCTGCCGTAATTCCGCTGGAAGGCAGAGGGAGCCAGGGAGGTCAAGAGGGCACCTCAGCCCAGGTTGAGTCTAGCAGCCAGTCTGGTTACCATGGTAACAGGGGAGAGGTGGATACAACATCAGAACCTGAGGCACAAGATGATACTTTGTTGCATGGTGCTTCTCGTGTAGAGTATGAGACATTGCTACACTCTCAGCCAAAAGTGTACCCCATAGAGCAGAAGAGGCAGGAAACACAGGATCATAATACTATGTTCAGGGAAGTTTTGGAAGATTTTACACAGCAGGAAATCACAGATAATCTTGAGTAAGTTCACTCAGAGAATGAGAGAATCGTTAATATCTTGGATGGCGAGAATCAGTGATGAAGGGGCCACAGGAGTGTCCGTAGATACTGTGGATTGTATGAGATTCATAAAGTATTAGTCGGAATTCTTTTGTACAACAAGCTTTTAGGGATTATCATTTGCAAGGAGGTAATCAAACTTCTGTTAGTTTTGGCTGCAACAGGCCATAATAGAGAATACCCTGCTGATTCTATGTGGCCTACTGCAGCTGGACCCTGGTATTCAATTAGGGACTGTATGAGAAAATTAAAGGAGTAGTTAATGAAGACTACTATTATGATAGGGAATGCCAAAGTTTATTATGAAACTCCCTTGGGAGTCTCTCATAGGAATTTGATAGTTAAAATGGCACCTCCTCACTTATAAACATGTAATTTTGACTCTGTTGATTGCAGAACTAGGGAACCCTCTTTTAGAGGTTCTGGATAAGATTTCACAGTTAAGTGACTTATGAGAATAGGGAAAAGATAAATTTCCTCAAGAGAGAAGGGTAAATAGTGAACAGATTCAGTGACAGAATAGAGTGACAAGAAAAGAAATGTTTACCGCTTTGTTGAAAGCAGGGGTAGATTTTAGAAGAATAAATGGTATTCAAACTGACAAGCTATACAAAATGTACCAAGATAAGGGGCTTAATAGCAAACGGAATAGAGAAGTGAGAACTGCCCCTACAAATCCTATAGATTTTGAACACCTTCACGAGACTGGGGAATAGGCTGAGCCCCAGCTCAG
This sequence comes from Phalanger gymnotis, assembly GCA_028646595.1. NCBI lineage: Eukaryota > Metazoa > Chordata > Mammalia > Diprotodontia > Phalangeridae > Phalanger > Phalanger gymnotis. The sequence continues at coordinate 214,143,757 of CM053623.1, read as the reverse complement.
ATTAAAGAAACACATAGACAAGATTTCAGACCCCATATTAATCTGATTATATATTGGAAGAATGGATTGAGTACTATAACGAGGGCATTGATAGACACTGGGGCAGAGGCCACCTTGATTAATGGAAACCCTGATAAATTTAAGCATGGAACTCCTATTACCATTACAGAAGTAAGAGGGGCTGAAATATCGGCCAGACAAGTCAAATTGATGGTGAAAATTGGACAGATACCTAGGAAAGAATATACTATTGTCATTGTACGCATTCCTGAATACATCTTTGGAATAGATATATTGAAAGGCATAACTCTGAATTTGCCTGAGGGGAGATATCAGTTTGCAGTGAGGAAGATAGGAATTAATACAGTTTGGGTGGGTAAAGAAAGATGGAACCAATCACTTTACCTGAACTTTCTAAAATAATTACTTTGAAGCAGTATTGTGTGCCAGGTGGGCAAGATGAAATTGCCAGTACTATAAAGGAATATGTTGAAGCAGGAGTGTTAGTCCCTGCAACCACTCAGTGGAATAATCCTGTATGGCCAGTATGAAAGTCAGATGGAACATGGAAAATGGCAGTGAACTATAGACAGTTGAATAAAGTGACTCCTCCCTTGTATGCTGCTGTTCCAGATACTGTTACCTTAAGAGAAAAGATCCAGAAATAAAATGAGACTTGGTACACAGTTATTGATTTGGCCAATATTTTCTTTACGATCGCAATAGACTCCAAACAATGGGACCTGTTTGCTTTCACGTGGCAGGGCCAACAATATACTTTTACACCCTTGCCACAAGGATATTTGCATAGCCCGACTATTTGTCATAGGATTGTGACTGAACATTTGGATGAATTAATGTTACCTGGTATATAGCTTACCCGCTACATAGTTGTCATTATGATACAGAGAGAAACTGTAAAAGAAGTGGAGAAGAGTTAGATAATTGATTTTTATTGATAATTGATTTTAATTGAGCATGTATATGAAAAGCAAAGGATGGGAAAATAACCCTGCAAAGATTCAAGGACCAGCTCAAACCGTAAAGTTTTGGGGTATACAAAGGAATAAAGGACTGAGAGAAATTCTCCCACAAATTCGACAGAAGATTAAAACTAGTCCTATTCCCACCAGTAAGAAGGAGGCACAAAAGTTCATAGGATTGTTTGGATATTGGAGATACCATATTCCACATCTTGGACAGATTTTGAAACCCTCATATAAAGTTACCAGGAAAAAGTATGAATTTGATTGGGGACAGCTAAAGCTGCTATACAGTTAGCTCTGGATTTATGGCTTATGCAAAGTGGACCAGTGTAATTATAAGTGACTGTACAGGATGATCACGTGAATTGGAATTTATGGCAGAAACACCAAAACAGAAATGTACCCTTAGTATTTTGTTCAAGGAAACTACCTTTATCTGGATTACAATATACACCTTTTGAAAAGCAGTTGTCAGCTACATATTGGGCTTTGGTAAATACTGAGCAGCTAACTCTGGGCCATGAAGTGATATTAAGGCTGGGAATTCTGATTATGACTTGGGTAATGAGTACCTCAGCATCTCACAGAATTGGATATGTGCAAGAGTCTAGCATAATTAAATGTAAATTACATATTCAGAATAGACTGAAAACAGGCAAAAGTTGAGTTTCTGCTCTACATGAATCTATTGCAAGCATTAACATTGATGGAAAAGACAAATCCTGTGAACCAAGGCAACAGTTGGTACAATCCTTAGTAAAATATAATGATGGATACGATGGACTGACTGAAGAACAGAAGAAACATGCAAGGTTTATTGATGGGACAGCAAAATATCTGGACCCTAAAAGATACTGGAAAGCAGTAGCCTATAATCCTTGTACTAAGAGAACTTTGGAAAGTAGTGAGATAGGTGGAAGTAGTCAATATGCTGAACTTATGTCAGTACATCAAGCTGTTAAGACAGAGAAAGGAGGACAGTGTCATACATTCACTGATTAGTGGACAGTAGCTAATGGGTTAGCCACATGGAAAAACCAAAATTGGGAAATTCATGGTAAACAAATTTGGGGCAAAGAACTATGGGAAGATATATGGGACATGTCTTTGGCTACTAATTTGTCAGTTTTTCATGTAGACACTCACATGCCTCTCACTATGCCAGAATGTGAGTACAATGCACATGCTGATCAACTAGCAAAGGTTGCTACTGAATAATGTCCCTACTCTGACACCAGCTGATGATCTGGTACTAGCAAAATGGATCCACCAAACAGCTAGCTATTTAGGGGTCCAGGCCATACACCAGTGGGTTCAAGATCAAGGTATTAGTATCTCTTTTTTTTTTCTCTTTCAATTTTTTTTATTCTGACATCAATGAGCACCAATTAAAACGAGTACTTTTATGTAGACAGAACAGAAAAAGAGGATTGTATCGTGAATGTCTATTATATATAGCTTGTTTTTCTTTTTTAAGTATATAATAAATTAAACATGTAACTTTTAAAGCTGTCCTGCTTGTCTATGATTCCTTCTGGAGTTCCTTCTGTTCTCTTCTATGCATTGAAAAAAAAAAACTTCAATGATTCTTTTGTATTTCTTAGTTTGAGGTGGGGCACCCCTAACTGTAGCCCATCTCTTGCTTCTAACTCCCCTCCTGATGGGGTTATGAGACTTGGACCCCTAAAAGGAAAACACTATGGCTCTAGAAACAGCCCAATTCTTGAATTTTCCCATACATTCCAGCAGCCTAGATCACTGACCCATCCCAGACACTTGGCACCACCTCAGATTACTTGCATATATTGACCACTACTTGGCCCACCCCAGACTACTTTCACTCCTTAATACCACCTAGATCATCTAATTAGCCTATTTGATATTCCTTTCACTGTTGTACCTGGCCCACCCCAGACTAGTTACCAATCCCATCCAGATCCTTTCACTGTCCCTGTTTTATATAAGCAGCAGTCTAATATTCCCAGACCCGCTCCCCCAGTTAAGCTGCAGGTTCCCTAAGAATCTTGCCTCTTTATTGGCATTACAAACAAAACCTTTGTAACAAAGAAATGTAGTCCCACAAATAAATTGTCTCAACGAATAAGAGGAATTAATTGCTAAATCTCTTACAACCTTTTCTCAGTCTTCATACTTCTAGCTTTCTCTGAAGTTTTAATATTAACTACCTTCTCCTCATATTTCTCTCATCTGCTATGTTTCATGACACTGATCTCTACTAGTTCTCCTCCTACCTTTTTTAAAAAATTTTAATTTATTTTTAACATGTTTAGTTTTCAGCATTGATTTTCATAGGCCTTTGAATTACAAATTTTCTCCCCATTTCCTACCCCCCCCACTCCAGGATGGCGTACACTCTGGTTGCCCTGTTCCCCAGTCTGCCCTCCCCTCCGTCGCCCCATTCCCCTCCCATCTCCCTTTCCCTTCCTTTCTTGTAGGGCAAGATAAATCTCTATGCCCCATTGCCTGTGCATCTTATTTTCTAGTTGCATGAAAAAAAAAACTTTTTTACTTTTGAACATCTATTTTTTTAAAACCTTGAGTTCCAAATTCTCTCCCCTCTTCCCTTCCCATCCACCCT
>CM053623.1:214081903-214139672 GCA_028646595.1 Phalanger gymnotis | reverse complement strand
GGCCCTGCTTCCCTCTGCCACTTTGTGGGTTCTGCAGCTCTAGAATTGGTTCAGAGCCATTGTTTTATAGGTTTTTGGAGGAACTTGGTGGGGAGCTCACGCCAGTCACTGCTTCCCAGCCGCCATCTTGGCTCCGCCCCCAGTTTGTTCCTTTTTCAATTAACATATGTGACATTCCTCTGTTATTTGCTTTAACAATGAATAAGAGATACTAATACCTTGATCTTGTACCCACTGGTGTGTGGCCTGGACCCCTAAATAGCTAGCCATTTGGTGGATCCATTTTGCTAGTACCAGATCATCAGCTGGTGTCAGAGTAGGGACACTATGTTCAGTAGCAATCTTTGCTAGTTGATCAGCATGCACATTGTACTCACATTCTGGCGTAGTGAGAGGCATGTGAGTGTCTACATGAAAAACTGACAAATCAGTAGCCAAAGACATATCCCATATATCTTCCCATAGTTCTTTGCCCCAAATCTGTTTACCATGAATTTCCCAGTTTTTGTTTTTCCACATTGGCATCCATGTGGCTAACCCATTAGTTACTGCCCACTAATCAGTGAATATATGACACTGCCCTCCTTTCTCTGTCTTAACAGCTTCCACCTATTCCACTACTTTCCAAAGTTCTCTTAGTACATGGGTTATAGGCTACTGCTTTCGAATGTCTTTTATGGTCCAGATATTTTGCTGTCCCATCAGTAAACCATGCATGTTTCTTCTGCTCTTCAGTCAGTCCATCATATCCATCATGTACCAACTGTTGCCTTGGTTCAGGGAATTTGTCCTTTCCATCAGTGTTGATTCTTGCCATAGATTCATGCAGAGCAGAAACTCCACTTTTGCCTGTTTTCAGGCTATTCTGAATATACAATTACCATTTAATTATGTTAGCCTCTTGCACATATCCAATTCTGTGAGATGCTGAGGTACTCGTTACCCAAGTCATAATCAGGATTCCCAGCCTTAATATCACTTCATGGCCCAGAGTCAGTTGCTCAGTCTCTACCAAAGCCCATTATGCAGCTAACAACTGCTTTTCAAAAGGTGTATGTTGTAATCCAGATGAAGGTAGTTTCCTTGACCAAAATACTAAGGGTACATTTCTGCTTTGTTGTTTCTGCCATAAACTCCAATTCACAGTCATCTTGTACAGTCAGTTGTAATTCTGCTGGGCCACTTTGCATAAGCCATAAATCCAGAGCTAATTGTATAGCAGCTTTACCTTCTTCAAAAGCTTTGCTCTGTTTAAGTCTCCAATCAAATTCATACTTTTTCCTGGTAACTTTATATAAACGTTTCAAAATCTGTCCAAGATGTGGAATGTGGTGTCTCCAATATCCAAACGGTCCTATGAACTTTTGTGCCTCCTTCTTATTGGTAGGGATAGGAAAATCTCAAATCTTCTGTCAAACTTGTGGGAGAATTTCTCACAGTCCTTTATTCCATTGTATACCCCAAAACTTTACGGTTTGAACTGGTCTTTGAATCTTTGCAGGGTTATTTTCCCATCTTTTGCTTTTCATATGCTCAATTAAAAGTATCAGATCTTCTCCACTTCTTTTACAGTTTCTCCCTGTATCAAAATATCATCTGTTTAGTGGTTAAGCTGTACACCAGGTAACTTCAATTTATCCAAACGTTCAGCCACAATCCTATGACAAATAGTTGGACTGTGCAGATATCCTTGTGGCAAGGGCGTAAAAGTATATTTTTAGCCCTGCCACATGAAAGCAAACTATTCTCATTGTGTGGAGTCTATTGGGATCATAAAGAAAGCATTGGCCAAATCAATAACTGTGTACCAAGTCCAATCATATTTCTGGATTCTTTCTCTTAAGGTAACAGTATCTGGAACAGAGTCACTTTATTCAGTTGTCTATAGGCCACTGTCATTCTACACGTTCCATCCAACTTTCATACTGGCCATACAGGATTATTCCATTGAGTGGTTGTAGGGACTAACGCTCGTGCTTCAACATATTCCTTTATAGTATTGGCAATTTCATCTTGCCCACCTGGCACATAATACTGCTTCAAAGTAATAATTTTAGAAGGTTCAGGTAAAGTGATTGGTTCCAGCTTTACTTTTCCCACCCAAACTATTAATTCCTATCTTTCTTACTGCAAATTGATATCTCCCCTCAGGCAAATTCAGAGTCATGCCTTTCAATATATCTGTTCCAATGATGTATTCAGGAATGGGTACAATGACCACGGTATAGTCTTTCTTAGGCATTTTTCCAATTTCATCATCAGTTTAACTTGTTTGGCTGATATTTCAGCCCCTCCTACTTCTGTAATGGTAATAGGAGTTCCGTGCTTAAATTTGTCAGGATTTCCATAAATCAAGGTGGCCTCTGCCCCAGTGTCAATCAATGCTTGGGTTATAGTATTTGATCCATTCTTCCAGTATATAGTCAGATTAATATGGGGTCTGTAATCTTGTCTGTGTGTTTCTTTAATCTGAGCTAAGGCTCAGCCTATTCTCTAGTCTCCTTGAAAGTGTGACTCACTTGGATACAAGGGTTCAAGATCTGTAGGATTTGTAGGGGCAGTTCTGACTTCTCTATTCCGTTTGCTATTAAGCCCCTTATCTTGGTACATTTTGTATAGCTCATTAGTTGCAATACCATGTATTCTTCTAAAATCTACCCCTGTTTTCAACAGAGCAGTAAACATCTCTTTCCTTGTCACTGTATTCATTGGAGGTTGGATCCATTGGCTATGTACCCTTCTTTCCTGAGGAAACTTATCTCTTCTCCAGTCTCCTAAGTCATTTAACTGTGAAATCTTATCCAGCACCTCTGAAAGAGGGTTCCCTATTTCTGTAGTTAGCAGAGTTAGAATCACATGTTTATAAGTGGAGGTGCTGTCTTAACTATCTAATTCCTATGAGAGACTCCCAAGGGAGTTTCGTAATAAACTTTGGCATTTTCCAACATAATAGCAGTCTTCATCACCTCCTCCTTTAACTGTCTCATACAGTCCCTAATTGAATATCAAGGTCTATCTGGAGTAGGCCACATGGTATCAGCAGGATATTCCTCTTTGCAGCCTGTTGCATCCAAAGCCAGCAAATTGGTTGCTTGATTAGTTCTTTTCCAATGATAATCTCTAAAAGCTTGCTGTACAAAAGAGTTCTGACTAATACTTATGAATCTCATACAATCCACAGAATCTACAGGCATTCCTGTAGCCCTTTCATCACTGATTCTCACCATCCAAGATACTAATGATTCTCCCATTCTCTGGGTGAACCTACTCAAGATATATGTGATTTCCTGCTGTGTAAAATCCTCTAAAAACAGCCTAAACTGAATAGTATCACCTTTTGTTTTCTGCCTCCTCCACTCTATAGGGCGCACTTCTCTTTGAGAAGTTTGGTGTGTTACTATCTTACTATCTCTGTGAGAAGTGGCTTGCAACAAAGTTTTGCTTCATGCCGGAAGTTTTAACACTGTCTCCTCCTGTCTAGATTCTCTGCCCCTGTTACCATGGTAACCAGACTGCCTGCTAGGCTCGACCTCAGCTGAACTGAGGTACACTCTTGACCTCCTTGGCTCCCTCTGCCTTCTAGCTGAATTTTCAGTAAGGCTGTTAGCTTCCTGCTGTTCTGCCACCTGAGTTTCTCCATCTTCCTTTGGACTGAGTATTTTCAGATGTTTCAGCAACTGTCTGAGCCTAATATATAGTACGATAGGCTATGAGCAAAATCCAGCCTCGTCTAGAGATTGCTCTTGGGATCCCCATTCCTGGCTCAACAGTAACTTCCGTGAGACATTGCTTCAAATATCTGGGTCTTCTACCTTGTAGCTTCTGCTTCCAGTCCTCACAGAGACCAGTGCCTTTAGACCATTCCTTTGCAAGGGAGCAATAAGTTATATCCTCCCATCCTGGGACCATTTCTTCTTCTATAGCCTTTCTCCCTCTCAATAGAGATCTTATACCTTGCGATCCCATCCTCCTATTTGCCAAATGAAACAGTAAGGCAATAATAACAATGTGGATGATAACTGTCAAAATGCTTATGTAGTTCTGTATCACAAAGTATGAGAGACTCTCCATAAGGAAGGTAAAAGAAGTATAACATTTATTCAGACGCCAGAAAATCATATCCCATAACCAAATGTTCAGCTCCCACAGCCAGTCAGCCCATTTTATCATAACAGCAAGGAACTTAAAACACCATATCACAGCCTGGAAACTTGCCATCCCGAAACCTCTCCCACCCTCTGCTGGGGTATCCCCAAAACAAACTTACAGTACAGCTAAGTCAGCCTGTTCAGTTCTAACAATCACAAGGGCAGCCATTAGCAGCCACCAGCAGCCATTGCATCTTTCTCTGTCTCTCTCTGCATTTTCTGTCGTATAACTTACTTTTCCTGTTAGGAAGCTCCTTCCACCATGTAACTTACGCTTCTTGTGACATAAGCAGGTCATGTAGCCTATTAATGGGTGAGAAAGATCTTCAAATCAAAATTGCTAGTACAGGTGCTTAGCACAATACCTGGCACATCATTAGTACTTAATAAATGCCTTTTTATTCATTGATTTGCACAGGCTGTCTGTCTTCCCTGCATAGAATGCTCTCCCTCATCACTTATACCTCTTGGAATCCCTAAGCTCTCTTCATGGTATAACTCAAGTACCACCTTCTTCAGAAGACCTTTCCTGATTCCCTTAGTTATATGATTTCCCTCAAATTATTTTGTATATATTTATATTTATTTTGTATTTACTTATTTGTATACATGTTGTTTGCCCTCAGTAGAAGGTGAATTTCCTATGGACAGGAACTGTTTTGTTTTTGTCTTTTTATCCCTGGTACCTAACACAGTGCCTAGAACATAGCAAATAATAGCTCCATGTTGAATTGAATTAAATTGTAAGATGTTCCATTTTTTACCTGGATACCTTTGGAATATCCTCCCTCTTCACTTCTGCTTTGTAGAATCCTTAGCTTCTTTCAAGCACACCTCAGATGACACTATAGGAGACTTTACTAAATAATTCCCTCATTAGTACTCCCTCTTCTGCTCTCCTTCACACCAAAGTTATTTTTTATTTACTCTGTAATTGGATAGGTAGATAGATATATAGATAGACAGACAGATATCTACATGTATGCATAGCAGATGTTCATTAAATGTTTGTTGTTGAAATGAATCTTGGTGGTACAGTGAGTAGAGCACTGGCCCTGGAGGACCTGAGTTCAAATCCAGCCTCAGACACTTGACACACTTATTAGCTGTATGACCGTGGGCAAGTCACTTAACCCCAATTGCCCTGCCTTCCCCCATCCAGAAAAAAAAAAAAGAAATGAATCTTGGTGTTCCATTACTCTCAGCCTTTTTGTATTGCCAGAAGAATATTGATATTCAGTTGATGGCTTTTACAAGAGCAGAGAGGCAATATGATATAATAGAAAGAGTGCTATATTTGGAGTTGGGAGAAATGTACATTTGGATCCAGACTCTGACCCTGATTTAGCTATGTAACTGTGGGGAAAATACGGTCATGCTATATGAGGATTCATTGATGGAAATGGGGAAGTTTTAGGCATCAACAGTAGCTATCTTTAAATCTTTGAAGGATTGTCACATGGGCAGCAAGATTAGTCTTTAAAATGTTTATATAGTGGAGATTCTCAGTTTCTTGTACAATCAGTTCTCCGTTCTATGGTGTATGTAGAAATGCCTGTTTTAGTTGGTGATCATTAATGTTAAAATTTTTTCGATTAACATTTTTTTCAAAGAAAGCACTACTTAATTTCCCAAGTGCAGTCCAATATGATTTCCTCCTCAGTTTTTGACTCATTTTATTGTCTGTCTGAAGCATTGTATATAAAAACTCAAAGGCTACCCATCCCTGCTATTGTTTGGGCATTGTTCGTTTTTCATTGATTTTGTTTTTCTATTTCACATGGTGAAGAACTGCTTGTTAATGACTCTTGTTTTTTTTAACATTTGCATCAATTCCCTATATGTCTTGGATATCAGACCTTTATCAAGAAATTTGCTGGAAGAGAGTTATCATGGATCTCAATAAGTCTTCTCTACAGGGGCATTGGCATAAACACATATTTCAAAAGACTTTGTATAAATTTATAACTATGTCCCCAAAGTCACTAAATTATGTTTTTTTTTGTTTTTTTATGTCACTAAACTATGTATATGATGATGGACTCAAGGTACAGAATTAGAAATATATTTTTAGACATAGAAAATGGTGGATTATTTTGCTTGACCATGCTTATTTATTACAAAAATTATGGGTTTATTTTGGGGGGGGTAGAAGGGGTAGAGAGAGGAGATAGTAGGATTGCCAAGGAAAAATAATAAAACAAAGAAATCCGTATAAAACTTCACTGACATGATCAGAAGGGGAAATTTAGAAGGAAACACAGACAAGTATGTCATTTTTTAATGTTTTGAATTGATTATGTATTATTATACATTATATATATTTAAAAGCAAATTATGTCATATTCAGCCTTTCCATATACATTATACAAGTCATATACATTGTATAAGACATATACAAGTCATATACATTGTATGTATATGACTTGGCATACTAGTTGAGGGTATAGTGCAGTTGAAGTCACCAAAAATCTTAGGGGTGTGTGTGCCCTTGTGGACCATACATGTTTAAGGCCCTTGTAGCAAAGACAGAGTATTGTCCACTGAGCTTTGCCAGGAGGGATTGAGAAGTATATCAAGGACTTTCTTATGCATGTATGTTATATCAACTTGGAGGGCAGCCAGCTGGTCTTGAATAAAGGTATTCTATGCATTGTACTAGAGGATGAGCTCTGATAGATATGGTTGAAATTTTGTGGCTGTAAAACTTATGTGATATAGAAGGCTGCCCTTCATTTGTTTATTTTCTTCATAAAGACCAGGTTGTATGTTCCTTGAAGATCCAATCTGGTTATTCTCATTGTTCCTGTCAACTATTTTATCAGGCCGCATATGAAGGATAGGATGCAGTGGGATATTAGTCTCTGTTGGTGATATTGTACAAAACTCTAAAGATGTGGCAAATTTTTGTTGTTATGCTTTTCATTTTAATAAATTGTATAAGGGCTCTGGTGGAGGTTAGGGGTCAAGGGGCCAGATGAACCATTTTTTGGTAACATGTGTAGGATCACCATCCCCGACATGGTCAACAAGTACCTTTGGCTAGGATTGATGTTCCTAGAACTAGGTTGATCAAGTCATCACCTCATCTTCATGGAATAATTTATCTGCCTTGACTAAACATATTTCAGTTGTTCTGGTACAAGGGTAGGAAATTTGGGTTAGATTCTAGGTAGATGTGGTATACATTTGGTCTAATTAATGTATATAAGCAGTTCTGGGTGAAGACTGTAACTCTGCTATCATATGATAGCTGAATTACAGAGCAGTGTCCAACTGGTTTCCAGAATGACTAGGAAAAGAAGAAAAGCAAGCCACTTTCAAAGCCAAGAACCTTACGGTATTTCCCCACTTAGATCTACTGATGATCTCCTGGGTCACTGGCCTGGAATAAAGTGGGTCCCCATCAATGGTTTTGATAGGATTTCTGCCCCAGAAAATAGTCCACAAAGTTTTCAGAGGTCTCTGATTCCATCAAAGCTGGACCTGAAAGTTTGATTTAAAGGGTGCGTAATAGTGAGACCTCTTGGATGAGTCATTGGAATCAACAACCATTTTTAAGCAGTTATAATGTGATCAACACTATGCTAAACTTGTAAAACTAAAGTGTAAATCTCTGTCCTGAAAGAGTTTACATTCTAATGGAGGAGACAATATACAGACATCTGAGTAGATACAAAATGAGTGCAAGGTGATTTGGGGAGGGGGAGCCCTAGTAGCTGAGGGAACCAAGAAAGGCTTAACAAACAAAGGGACACAAGCTAGAAATGGAAGAATTCTTAGAAACAGAAATGGGGAGAGGTCATTCCAGTCAAGGGGGGAAGCCAGTGCAAAGACATAGAGATGGAAAAGCATGTGTGTGAAGCATCGAGTAGGTTAGGGGAGTTGGAATGCAAAGTATAGAGGAGAGTAAGGTGTTAAAAGATTAAAAAGGTAGAGAGAGACCGCGTTGTGAAGAGCTTCAAATGCCAATCAAAGGAGTTTCTACTTGATCCTCAAGTCAGTAGGGAGCCACTGGAACTCGTTGGGTGTGAGTGAGGGATGGGGGTGATGTAATCAGTCCTGTGCTTTAGGAAAATTATTCTGGCGGCTCTGCAGAGGATAGATTGGAGTGGGAAGAGGCTTGAGGCAGAAAGACCAAATAGGAAGTAAATGCAGTAATCCACATGAGAAGTAAGGAGGGTGGTGACTGTGTGATCCATTAGGATGACACAGATTATGAACCTGAGTGACTGAGAAGGTGGTAGCACCCTTGACATTAAAAAGGAGTTTGGAAGAGGAGAGAGATAGGTTGGGGGGAAGGAAAGAGGATGAATTCTGTTCTGGGCATATTGAGCTTGGGATGCCTGCAGGACATCTAGTTTGAAATGTTCAGTATACAGTTGATGATGAGGGAAAGGAGCTCATGAAAGAGACTAGGACTAGAAATAGATCTAGGTTTCATCTGCACAGAGCTAATGATTGAGTCCATGGGAACTGATGAGGTCACCAAGAGTGTATAAAGAAAAGGAAAGAAGACCCAGCCTTGCTGTGTGCCCACAGTTACTGGTCATGACATGAATGAAGAATCAGCAGAGATGCCTGAGGAGTGGTTGGGCATGTGGGAGGAGAACAAAGAGAGAGTAATGTCTTAAAACCCCAAGGAGAAGAGAAAGAGAATCTAGGAGAAGGTGGTTAACAGTGTCAGGTGTGTTAGATCAAAGAACATGAGGATTGAGAGAAAAGATACATAGGTAATTAAAGAATTTATTAAGCTCTTATGTGCCAGTTATTGTAAGGAGGTTTGGTTCTTAGGATACCACTTGTAACTTTAGAGAGTTCAGTTTAGTGACGAAGTTGGAAGCCAGGTTTTTAAATAGTTAAGAAGAAAGTGAGAGGAGAGGAAGCTGAAGCACCAATTGCATACTACTTTTGTTTGACTGAATGGACATCTCAAACAGGATGGCCTATTTACATCTTAAATTCAACATGTCCAAAATGGAACTCTTTATCTTTTTTCCCCAAATTTTCTCCTCTTCCAAACTTCGCTAATACCATGGAGTGTATCACCATCCTCCCAGTCACTCAGGCTTGAAACCTAAGTGTCATTTTTGATGCCTCACTCTCCTCATAGCCAATTTCTTACCAAGTCCTATAGATTATACCTTCACTGTGTCTTCTCTCCTCCAACATGGCTGCCACCTTTGTGCAGGCCCTTATCACCTCATTCTTGGAGTATTGCAATAGGCTGCTGGTTGGTCTCCCTACCACAGGTCTCCCCATTCCAGTTCATCCTCCATTCATCTGTCAAATTAATCTTCCTAAAACATTGATCTGACCACATCACCCCCCAATTCAAATAAACTCTGGTAGCTCCCTAACACCTCCAGGATCAAATATGAAATCCTCTGTTTGGCATTCAAAGGCCCTCACAACTGGCACCCTCCTACCATTTTAGTTTTCATATACCTTCCTTCCCCACCTTTCCAGAAATGCCTATCCCATTCTGTGATCCAGGGGCAGTGGCCTCCTTGCTGTTACTCAAATAAGACACTCTGTCTCCGGGCATTTTCACTATCTGCTCCCCATGCTTGGAAAGCTCTCCCTCATCTCTTCCTCCTGGTTCTGGCTTCCTTTGAGGCCCAACTAAAATCCCCTTTTCTATGAGGAGCTTTTCCTGATCCTCTTTAATACTAGTGCTTTCCTTCTGTTAATTATCTCCTATTTATCCTATATACATCTTGTTTGAACATAATTGTTTTCTTGTTGTCTCCCTCATTAGTCTCTGAGCTCCTTGAGATTAGAGATTTTTTTTTTGTTTTTCTTTGTATCCTCAGTATTTTCATAGTACCTAGCACATAGTAGGTGCTTAATAAATGCTTATTGATTGACTGAAAAGGCAAGGAGAGATATAGGACAATAATGGGGATGGTTAAGTCTACTGAAGGTTTTTTTTTGCTTGTTTTAGGGTGGGGAAAACTTAGGCCTATTTGTAGGTACCAGGGAAGGAAATAGTAGAGAGGGAGAAATTAAAGATTAGGAAGAAAGATCATGATAGTGGATCCAATCTGGAGAATGCAAAAGGGAAAGAAATCAGGGGGTACTTGATTTTTACCAAAGCTACCTCTTCATCTGAGGCTAAAGGAGGAAATAGTGGGTGATATCAGGGAATTACAAGATGAGAAGGATAGGTTGTCAGGTAAGGAGGAAGGGAAAAGGAGATGTTGGCAGAGAACTTTGATTTTTTTTTCTAAGTATGAGGTAGGGAGCTTAGCTGAGAGATCTTGGGATGGAAGTATAGTTGCTGGCTTGAGGGGAGAAGAAAAGGTTTGGAACAGCTATTATGGAGAGTGGGATAGAGGTTCCTGCCAACATGGCTGCCTGAGAGGGAAGCAGACCATCCAACTCCCATATACTGATTCCAGCAAAACCCAGAATTTCATACCAGACAGAATAATAACCAAGAAGTCCATTGGGAAACTTCAGTAAATGACTTCTTCCACCTCAGAACTGCCCAAAATGTTAGCTAGAAGTTCATGGACATTAGGAAAGGGGTCCCCTCCAGTAAAGTGAGCTCCTTTACAACCATACTGTTCACATGTAATCTGCAACCTTCTGTACCTAGAGGCAGCAAGAGTGGAAGGTTTTCCTTAGAAAGCCTTAGGGTCTTCAGAAACCTCTAAGGTAGTGATTTGGGGACACCCCCCCAAGAACCAGCAGCAGACAGTGACCATTGTTGCCATGGTGCTAAGAATGGGATAGCTTAGGATCAGGAGCTCTGAGGTCCTTAACATGGTATCCTAAGATATCATAGAAGGTCCTGAAGATCCAGGGGGCATTAACCTCGGGAGATAGAATAATCATGAGAAGCGAGGGTAAGACCCAGAAGAGCAGACCACCCCAAACAGGGGGCCTGGCAGCACTAGTACAAACCCCTAATTTAGGAACTAAAACTAGGTAGATGAATAATCAAAGAAAACATTAACTAGTGTCAAAAATTATTACAAATCTAAAGGTACCCCCAAAAGAAAGAGTAACACCATAAGAACTTAAAGCAGAAATTCAAAGGGAAAAAAATTATTTTCCACAAGGACTGCCTGAATACCTAGAAGAAATGGAGCAAAAGATTACAAACATGAAATAAAAGCTCCAGAAGAAATAAATAGAAAGATAATAAATGGCTTAGAAGAGTAAATTGTAAGCCTTACCAAAGTAACAGATACTCTGAAGAACAGAATATAACAAATAAATCAATGACTTCGTGAGAAATATTGGAACAAAATCAAGAGACTGAAAAAAAATAGAAGAAAATATAAGATATCTGATGTCAGAAACAACTGACCTAGAAAATAGGTTAAAGAGAGATTTTAAGAGTAATTGAACTCCCTGGAAATTAAGATTTTAAAAAAGCTTGATGTTATATTTCAAGAAATCACAAATGGAAACTCCCAAGGTCTGTTAGAACCAGAGGGGAAAAGCAGATAAAGAATACATTGATCACCCGAAGGGAACTCCAAAAGGAAAAGTACTGGGAATGTCATAGCCAAAATCCAGAACTTCCACATTAAAAAAAAAAATGGATTTTTAATGGAATAGAGGACTTTCAGATGTTTCTGATTAAACAATTAGAGTTAATTTTTAAATAGAAATACAAGAGTGCAGAGAAAACTTTAATGGTAAATTTACTTGAGCAACTGGAAAGGGGGTAGGTGATGATATAGCCCTGCCTTTCTAATGGGAGAAGAAACAAGTTTCCCTTCAGAATCTTAATTTCTTCAAAAGATAAGAGGACCTGGGGGTAGATTTGAAAGGAATACATTCGTATAGAACAGAGGAAGAGAGTGGTACTTGCCTGTTTCTCATAATTGGGGTGAATGAGAAGAAAACTATACAAACATGGAGGAAGGAATAGGGAGAATGAGCACCAGATGAACCTCACTTTTATTTAAAATGGAGGGAGAAGGGTCGAACGTGTTCACACACATACATGTACAGTTTGGGGTAGAAATGTAACAAACTCAACAAGGAAGCAAACAGAAATAGGAAAGGGGGACCCAGTTTAGAGGGAGGATAATACTACAGAGAGAATAGTTCCAAGCAAAACACACTTCTTCCTTCTGAAGCAAAGGAAGGGAGAATTTTAAAAGAGGGAGGGGTAGAGAAGAATCTTTAGAATCTAAAGGAGCACCTACATTGCTTCTAAGACAATTGAAGAATGGCTGAACAAATTATAGTTTAGAAATACAATGGAATATTATTGCCCTCTATGATATTATGAAATAGATTATTTCAAAGAATTCTGGGTATAATGAACTGAGGCACAGAGAATTGAGCAGAACCAGGAGAACAGTTTATACAAAGACAGCATTGTTGAAAAGAAAAACAACTTTAAAAGACTTAAGAACTGAATGCACTGACCAACCATGTATCCAGAGGATCTATGATGAAAGATATTACCTATCCACCACCTGGCAGAGGGATAATTGATATAAAGTACAGAAAGAGACGGGCATTTTTAGACATGGCTACTGTGGGAATTGATTTTTTGTTGTTCTGCTTTTGTTTTAAATACTTTTCCCCCAATTACATGTAAAAACAATTTTTAACAGTAGGTTTTTCTTTAAATTTTGAGTTCCAAATTCTATACTTTCCTCCTTCCCCACTGAACTCTCTGAAATGGTAAGCAGTCTAATGTGTTATAATGTGTAATCATGTAAACATACTTCCATATTAGTAATTTTGTAGAAGAAAACTTGAACAAAAAAATGAAAGAAGGAAAGAAAGTGAAGAACAGTATGCCTCTGTTGTGTTCAGATGCCATCAGTTCTTTCTTTGGAGGTTGATAGCATTTTTGATGATTCTTTTTGGATTGTCTTGGATCATCATATTGCTGAAAATAGCTAATAGTTGTTCATCGTACAATTTGTGTATGATGTTCTCCTGGTTCTGCTCACTTCACTCTGCATCAGTTCATGTAGAACTTTCCAAGTTTTTCTGAAATCATCCTGCTCATCATTTCTTATAGCACAATAATGTTCTATTGCAGTGATATGCCACAAATTGTTCAGCTATTCCTTAATTGATGGACTTGGGGATTCATTTTGACCGTGCTTATTTGCTACAACAGTTTTTCCCCTTGTTTCTTTCTCTCACTTTTTAATTGGCAGGGGTGGGGGGAGAGGGACAGAGATGGAGTAGCAATTGTGATGATAAAAAAGAGGGCACCTAATGATGTTTAAGATACACATAAGAGAAATTCAGAAGGAAACACAGATAAGCAGGATAGTTTTGAAAGTAATATGTAGAATTTATTATACTTTTTAAAAGCAGTTGGTATTTAATAGAGATTCATTATCACATAGATTTCTTTTTGTGTTCTGTTGTATGTCTGGATGTGCTTTTTGTGGTGTTTAAATTCAGAATTTTAAAAAATTACAAGAATTTGTATAAAAAATCACTTAGAGAGTAAGAAAAATATTGCTTTGTTATAGTAAAGGCCCAGTTAAGATTAGCTAGCACATTTGTAGTGAGTCAAATCAGCATGGATTTGGTGTTTTCCAGCTCAGTCAGTAGCATTAAGAACAAAGAAAGTGTTTGGTTATCCAGGGTTGGGTTTTGGTGAGGAGTGAGTGGTAATAAGGAGGCAATGAATTCTTGAATGAAGGTGAGAGAAGAGTTGAACTGGTTCTCTTAAGGGATTGAATTTGGAAAGGGAAGAGAATATAGCCAAAGTAAGGGTGATAACCTGCCAAAATTCTGAGGGATGCAGAGATTGTAGGTCATGGTTGGGACAAAGCATAGGTTTGGGAGTCAGAAGACAAGGAATGATAGGAGATTGTGACCACATAAAAGACCTTCCAGTTTCTTGATCATGGAAATGGAATACTTGTGAATGATGGAAGGATCAAATATATAATGATCTGTATGTGTGGCAAAGATGGAATGAAGGCGTCATCATGGGAGTTGAGCACATTGAACAACTGGGAGGTTGGGGTATTTGAAGGAACATTAATATTTATTTCTAAGCCTCCTAGTAGGAGGGTAGGAGTTGAAGAAAAAAGGGATCTTCTGAATAAGTCACTGAAATAATTTTGAAAGGATCAAACTGGGAGTTAGTAGGTAAAAGCCACTAAGATCTAGATGGAGTGATATGTGTGGATAGTGAATCTCAAAAGAGGAGAAGTTGCTAAGTGGTGGAAGGAAAGGAGAAGTCTAGAAGTAGTAGAGACCCTCATCATTCACCTTCCTTGTATCCTCAGCACTTAATACAGAGCCTAGCACATAGTAAGCTTCTTGACTTGACTTGACTTGACAGGATCACACATCTAGAGCTGCAAGGGACTTCAGTGTTCCATGAATTCAACCCCTTCGTTTTACAGATGAGAAAACTGAGCACCAGAGAGGTTAAGTGATTTACTTGGAGTCACAAGCTAGTGATTGAGAATAGATTCTAGATGAGGTGCTCCTGATTACAAGTCCAGCATTCTATAAACTATACCCTCTCTTGTTCCTCCTAGAGCTAACAAACCCATTGTTTGGCAGTCTTGGCTCTAAAAGGAATGTTAGACTTTGAGCTCCTGAAGGAACTTTCCCACTTTATCCATTAGGGGGCTATTTCATACTAGGAGGTACCAGGTAGCTAAGTATGCGTTCCCACTATGCTGAACATCATGAAGGTTGCCTCGGCTCAGGCTATGGGAAATACTGGAGATAAAGACCTATGCGCTGCGTGCTCTGAACCTGAAACTCCTGGGGGGGGGTGTCCTTCTGTTTATCTAGAAGAATCTGAAGGGCTTGTGGTCACTTTCAGAACTAAGAATTCCTTCCTTGTACAGTTGAATGTCCTTTGCAACATATAACCAAGTCAGCAGAGGTCTGCCCCTTTTGTTGAACTTTGAAGGCTCTGAGACCCTCTGGGTGGCAGAGATGGGAGGCCAGTCAGTATTATAGTAGAAGGGCTCAGCCAATATGGCCATGGTCTTCCATTATTATCAGTAATAACATAATCAGTAATTATGGCTAAGAAGACCCCCTAGGTAGCCCTTCTGGGAGAGAGATGAGATTCAAATTGTGAGCCAAGGGTATTATAAATGAAAGGTCAGCCTTGATTAGGGGGTCAGTGCTTCTTAGGAATATCAAAATCTATGGGTTTGAGGCTGAGACAAAAACAGGAAAGGCAGGGGCTGGATGAGAGTATTTCAAAGAAGAGTTCTATATGAGATCAGAAGGCAAATTAATAGTGGTGTCAGCAAAATTAGTGTTTGATATAATCTGTCTTCCTAAAACATTGACCTTTTAGGATCAGTATGTTCCTTCCCCTATTTTGAATTATTGGCATGGAGCTGGACTCAGTGGCTCATGTTTTGCCCTAACACATAAATACCCTATTGAGACTGGACTTAGAGAGCTTGCATTTGAGAAATATTATAAAAAGGTATCATTGCCAACATTTATGATGGGAAAATGAATGGGCTAGTCATATAACAAAAATTAAAGATAGGTAGGCAGCCTCCGTGCTACATTGGGATTCTGAGACATTCAAAGTACATTGGAGGGGTGTCTTTTTCTGTAGATTTTTGGAAAACTATATACATAATTCTACAGGATAAGATGTGGAGAGGTTTAGATCTACATCCATGGAAGGAGTGCTAATGCCTATGTAATTATTAATTTTTCAAAGTTAAACAGAACAAATCTTGAGCTATTATTCCTATTCTACTTAGCAGTTTGCAGGTTGGATTTCAGGACTTGGATTTCTAGACTAATTTGTCCCATTTGTTTGACATTTATTCATTCAACGAATGTTAATTGAACCTATAAATAGCACTGTGTTAAGTACTGAGGATACTATACATGACACAAGGCTGGCCTTCATGGGACTTGCTGGAAGAAAAGACATATGTACAAATGATTGTGATATGAGAGTGAGATTAAATGCCAAAGATAGATCCATGTAAATTATTATGAAATGTGGCATGGATGTAGGCTCTGTGTGGATTTGGTGGGAATCACATGTGATACTTGAAGCATTTCAGTAATACAAACAGCCTTTCTGGTTCATGTGCCACCTTCTTTAAAGACTATCAGAAAGAAAGTATCATTTTGTTTATTAACCATTGAGATTAAAATATACAATTTTCCCGCAAGGGGATACATATTCAGTCCACCAGCCCAGTGACCTCTTCAAAGTCTCTTGAATACCCTCACACCACTTCCATGACAAGCTGAATGGTTAAGCAGGTTTGGAAAGAACCTTAACTGGCCAAATTCAAAATTGGTCCTCTTTATCAACCCCATCCACCATCATTCCTACCCCCTATTTAAAAGTCTCAGGTAAACAGTGTTCTATGGTCACTTGTTTTTATTGTATGTAGAAAAGAAATAGAAAAGAAATAAATCAGGTGTTCCTGCATGGAATGACTACCAAGAGATATGTGTCGTGCACTGGGCTGTTCTGATTGAACAAGGACAGGTTTTTCTGTTCTTCTCTCATTGGAGAACAAGTAGCAATGCTATTCTGTTCTCTTAGGGAGCTTCTTGCTTATTGTGAGTTTCATGTTCCCCTGAAATTCAGTGAAAGAGGATGAGAGTGATGAACTCTCTCTTACTGTCCCAGCTTATCATCACCCTGGGCCCTGGAGTTAATAATAATATGAAGATAAGAATGGGCAGCATGGGCACTGCTATAGAAAAAATGTCAGAACTCACTTTCATCGTGGAGGAATACAGGGTGTCAGGGAACGCTTTATGGAAGAAGTGACATCTGAATTGGGATCTAAAGGACATGAGGGACTTCTAAATATGAGAAATGTGGTACATATGAGGTGAGAGAGGAGGAGTTAAAATGATTTTCATGTTACAAATCTAAGTGACCATGAGGTTAGTTAGACAAACAATAATAATAGATAATGTGGAATATTATTGCCCTGTAAGAAATGAAAAAAGGAAAGGATTCAAAAAATCAGGGGTCTCAAGGCCACATGGGGCCTTCTAGGTCTTTGGGTAAGGCCTTTTGACTGAGTCCAAGTTTTGTAGAACAAATCCTTCTATGAAGGAGATTTGTTCTTTGAAGTTTGGATTCAGTCAAAGGGCTGCACTTGAGGATCTAGAGGGCCACATGTGGCCTCGAGGCCACAGGTTCCCCACCCCTGATTCAGATAAATGGGAATGTAAGATTGCTAAGTGGTGTAGTAGATAGTACTGAGTCTGGAGTCAGGAATATCTGAGTTTAAATCTAACCTCAGACATTTACTAGTTTTTTTTTTTTACTCTGGGCAAGTCACTTAAACAGTTTGCCTCAGTTTCCTCAACTGTAAAAAAGGGATAATAACAGCCTTTACCTTGCAGGATTGCTGTGAGGATCAAATGAGAAAATATTTGCAAAATGCTTAACACACAGTGTCTGGCACATAGTAGTCTCTATATAAACGCTTATTCCTGCTTATTCCTTCCCCCTTGTATGAACTAATGTTTTGATGACAACTTTGAAGGACTTATAATTGATCAATCCAAGGACCAGTCATGACTCCAAAAGACTATGAAGTATATTTTCCATCTCTCGGCAGAGAGGTGATAATTCAGAATGAGACACATTTTCAGACACAACTAAGTCCTCTTTTTTAATCATTCTTTTTATATAGAAATGTTCATTTTTTATGAGTATGACATTCACAATAAAAATAATTTATCAAGAAACACAGTAATAGAGAATCTAGGGAGAAAGACAGGAAGATAGGTTCAATTTGAGTTGGAGGAGACCTTAGAGATCGTCCAATCCAATCCCACCCTCCCATTTTGTACATGAGAGGGCTTAGATCTAGAGAAGATTAAGTGACTTGCCCAAAGAAACTCACATAGTGAGTAGCAGAGCTGATGTTTGAAAGTAGGCCCTCTTCCTCCAGATTCCTTGCTCTTTCCATTATAGTGCCTTTGTTGAGTTTGAAGTGCCTCACACTGTATGGAAATTGCCATCAGGCATCAGAAATAGGGGACTGGAGCTTCAGGTAGAAGTTGGTAGTTGGTAAATAGATTTGGGAGTCACCTGCATGTCATATGAGAGGATGAGATCAGCAACAGAGAGTGATAAAAGACGCACAAGAATAGAACCTTGAGATACCTTTAAGGGATGCAAAGATGTTATTTATTGGATTAAACTGAACCAGTAAAACAGAAAGGAAGAGATACAGGAATCATCATGAGAGTATATTGTCATAGGAGGGGAGAGTATTTCAAAGTATAGTGTAGTCTGCAATGTTAGACACCAAAGGGAGTTCAAAGAGGATTAAGACAGCAAATAAGATATTTGATATAGTATAAGGAAGCCATTCATTTTGGAAATAGCTGCCTTTCTAAGATGATATGAGAATGGAACCATGTATGAAAGAAGTAAAGAGGGAGTAGCAGGGTGAAGCAAAAAGGTTTTTGTCTATTTGTTGGTTTTTTGAGGGGAAGAGATGGGGAAACCAGAACATTTGTCTAGTATAAGGAAAAGGAGCTTTTTGAGGGGGACAGGCTAATAAAACAAAGTTTAAAGGAGATGGGAATGGGTGGGATCAATAGTATGGTTAGGTTTACCCTCACAAAAGAGGGACATGTAGTCCTTTGAGACTAGAGAGCAAGGAAGGACTTTAAGATTAAGAAAAGTGAAAAAAAAGAGTTGAAGCAGATGGCTTCAGTCTTATATTCCTGGAGAGTCTTGAGAAGAGAAGAAATATATAAACAATTGGATTTCAAAATCCTGTTGTATGTAGGTCGATTTTTTAAGGCACAGTGCCCCAAGTTATGAGGGTTCCTTGAGAATTTAGATATTCTTCTCTAAAATATTAACTGTATTACATTTATACCAAAATACTTACAGAATCATAGAATTTTAGAGCTGAAAGGGGCTTCCAAGGTTTTCTAGTCCAACATATATTCATATACATGTATGTTTGTCTATACACACATTATATATCCCAGACAAGTTATTGTGTAGTCTCTAAATACCTCTTGTGACGTAGAACCTTTCTCCTGAGGTAGGCCATTTTAATATTGGACTTGGATGGCATAATTTTTTTTTTATGGAAGTAGACTTTAATTTTTTCTCAAATTTACCACCATCATCATTACCACATCTCATTACCAGCACCTTCTCTGCAACTATTACTAACTACATCCTTATTTCATTTCCCTGTCTCCAGAATGAGCATGTGTAGTTTTTGTAGCATTTTGTGGGTTTCTATCAACGTATTTCAAACCCTGAAGTGTTATATGATAAAATCATTTTGGGAAACGGTATTCTGAGGGGACAAGATTTTTTTCTGCCCAGGAGGTGGCAGTATTTCTCCAGTTTCCTTGGGAATTGACTTCCTTGGAGACACATTAAAGTAATAAAAATGAGAGTCAGATCCTCTTTCAGCATAAGGCATAGCTCTCTCAAGTAATCCTTAAGTAGATAAAGGAAGAAAAATTCTAGATGTTTCTATTTGTGACCTATCATTGAACTCCCATTAATATTTGCCTGTGAAGCTGCATCTTTATGAGATATAATTCAGTGCTTTGAGACCATTCCATGTCTGTTATACTATTAAAGGACTACAAGCATTATGATATGGAAGATAATGTTGACATTTTGGTAGTATTTTCTTTTCTTTTTTGTACTTAATAGTATTTTATTTTTTTACGATTATATGTAAAGATAGTTTTTAGCTTTTGTTTTTGTAAGATTTTTTGTCCCAAATTTTTCTCCCTTCCTCCCTCCCCTCCCCCCTACCCAAGACAGCAAGCAATCTGATATATATTATACATGTACAATCATGTTAAACATATTTTCACATTAGTCATGTTGTGAAAGAAGAATCACAACAAAAGGGGAAAACTACAAAAAAGAAAAAACAAAGTGAAAATAGAATGCTTCAATCTGTATTCAGACTCCACAGTTCTTTCTCTGTATGTGGAGAGCATTTTCCATCATAAGTCTTTTGGAATTGTCTTGGGTCGTTGTATTGTTGAGAAAAGCTAAGTCTATCATCGTTATTGATAGTATTTTCTTCACCTTAAACCTTTCATTCAGTTTAGGTTTCAGGACCTGGCTAAAAGTCTTTAAAGGAGGAAAAATAAACACCTCAAATATCCCCAATTTTTTTCTTGTCTCCAAACTACACAGTGAGACATAGGGGGGCAAAAATCAGTCTAGAATATTGAATACTATTGTGTGAAAGTATGGTTGTTTTGAGAAGCTAAGGTGTAGGTTAGAGCCTCAAAAACAAGAAGACCTGGATTCAAGTCTAGTACACCCAACACATATTGACTGGATCTTTGATGATGAACAAGACGTTTAATCTCTTGATATTCTAGGCAACTCTCTCTGACTATAAATTGCAGAGAAGGTGCTGACCTGCATTGGTAGAGGTAGTTTTCTCACCTGAGAATTCCTAGTATCAGTAAAATCACAAGTCCAGTCCCTAGCTTTGTGATTGTTTGCCTTTATGTAGTACATTATAATTAGAAAATGTTTTATGTAAGTTTTCTTATTTGATCTGTACAGAAGTATTATTGTTGAGAGAAGCATCATGGCAGAGTAAATAGAGCAGTGGACTTGGAGTCAGGAAGAGCCAAGTACAGACCTTGCCTCAGATACATACTAGCTGGGTAAGCCAGGCATGTCACTTAACTTCCTCATTTGTGAAAGAGGGATAATGATAACTCCTGCCTCATAGGGATGTGATGAAAAGCAAATAAGATAGTAATAATATATGTAAAGTACTTTGCAAACTTTAAAGCATTCTATAAATGTTAATTCTTCTTACTATTATTCCCATTTTATAGTCGAGGAAACTGAGGTTCACAAAGATTCAATTATGAGCTATCCCTGATCAAGTCATTGACAAAACTGGGACTTAAACTTTCTTCTAATTTCAAGTCTAGAGCATCATATTACACTTCCTCTAAGACACCAGTTGATATTCTCTTCAACTACAGCTTCTAGACATGATCCTGCCCTTTGCTCTATACATATTGTCCAGTCCAGTCACCTAATATGGAATTTGAAGCTAAAAAGAGTCATCTTTGGAATAAATAGGTGAACTTGCCTCCTTAGAATTACAGAATAATTTTACTCTTGCTCCTCATCCTCCTCAGTCTTGACAGAAGTTTAGAGGAAATATGTGTAGGATAGATTGGCAGTCAAAGGGGAATCATTATGTGATTCTTTGAAGAAAAGAAGCAAATAAGTATCTCGCCCTTCCTCGGTGTCCTATCTCTTTAAAGAGTTGATACCCTAACTGAACTCAGTTTGGGGATCTCATTGGAACTATCTAGATAATTCTAGTAGCTGTGGCCAAACAGAAACAGTGACTCAAAGGACTATGGATTTAGGGTATGGCCAAGAATAACACTGCAATCACTAGAGTGCATTCCAGTTATGCAGAGGGTGTGGGCCTTCTTTTCCACTTAATACCAAATTCTGGAATGAGTCGGAGGAGTTTCCTGCATCCATGATAGATTTGCTTTAGTAGACATTCTCTGCCTTTGCCTGGTACAGAGAAATCCTGGCCTGGAGTTTTGTTTAGGAGTCTGTTTGGTAATTTGTACAGAAATCTCTGGTTCTGAGGACTTGGAAAACATATCAACAGAGTGGATATACAGTATTGGTTTTATAGACTCTCAGTCCCCATTGTAGATATAGCTATATAAAAGTCAGTATCTTCCTCCATAGAATGTAAGCTCTTTGAAAATAAGGATTGTTTCACTCTTCGGGTCTGTGTTCGTAGGTCCACCACAGTATTTGGCCTATGGTAGGTGTTTTATAAATGCTGTTGGAGTCCAATTCCTCCAGTTTCTGTACTTTATTTTGTTTAGATTATTTTGGCCATTATTTTGGTGGCCAGAAGAGGGCAGGGCAGAGCTTTGTTTGATTGTAGGATTTTAAAATGTTAATTGCATGAGGCTGACATGTAAATTTCTCTATGCATCTGTCCAAAGCCAAAATAATTTTATTTGAATCCTATGTTTTGGACTCCCCTCAACTTTTTTGCCATATAAACCAATCAGCAGTAAGAAAGATAATCTATATGGAATGTCATGAAAAGCCATCATCTTATTTCCTATATGTGTTTGACCTCCCAGTACAGTCAGCACCCTTCTTCAGGTTCACGAGCTATATATCCAAATTGCCTCACTAATGCTGTCAGTGGGCCAATGCAAACTGGCTGCATCTGACTGCTCCCAGACACGTGTTCCACATCGGTCTGGCCTCTGTTGAATGTCTGGCTGGAGTCCAGCACATCTGCAGGTAATACACACTGGCTTCTCAGCCCAGATGGAAAACCTAGGGGCCAATGGTGGGGTGGCAGAAATCATTTCACAGAAAAAAAGTTTTTACCTAGCCCCCAACACACTCAACCAGATTTTGGAAACCTGTTCCATCCAGAGTCTCACTCCTAAGAATATTGCTGTCCTTGGGAAATCCCCTCATTTTATCTGAAACAAATTCTTTTTCCCAGGAGATATGCCTCAGATACCATTAAAAACAAAACAAAACAAACCTCCTTTATAATCATTGATAACCCTTATTCCCGTGAGCCATGAATGAGGGAAACTGGTCAAGTTTTAGGGCATATGGACATGTTGTTGTCAAGGCAGAAGGGTGGTTAAGGTATACATGTATAAGGAAATGGGATTGTTCCCTAGCTTGATTTTTCAGTCTAATCACATAATGTCACATGCTTTATCTTTTTTAAAAAAAAATTAATTCAAAGATATGACTTTTAGACTTTGACATGGTTAATTTTTGGCTAGGCAATCCAAATATCTAGCTCCCCTGTACTTTGGGACCCCAGACATATTTGATGGGTATAGACTGAAAAGCTAGTATATTTTATGCATGTTTCTTCATTTTCTCTCCATCTGACATTGTTGGGGCAGCTGTAAATCAGAAAGTAGCCAAAAAGTCCTTTACATGTAAAGCTCAGAGGCAAATCAGAGGTTACAGGAGAGAGGTTTGTTTTGTTTTGTTTTGTTTTGTTTTTCCCCTGGGTAGATGGACATTATAGCCCTCTAAAGAACCATGAGAATTAGATTTGAGATTCAGGGCTCTTGTATTCTGTATCTATCCTGTTTCCTCTGCTAGTGATAAGAGATTTTCCTCTTACTCCCAAAAAGCTGAAAATTATGCAAAGAATCCTCAAATAATCAACATTGTTGATTATGAGGCAGTAGAATAATTAAGCCAATGTGATCCCTGGATTTCTGTATTCAGTTAAATTTAACAAGCATTATTAAAGACCTACTATGATAGCTGGCTAATGAGAGAGGGACAGCCTTGGATTCAGGAAGACTTGAGAAGATTCAAACCCTGAGTCTGACACATACTATGGGCAAGTCAGTTAATCTTTCAGGGCCTCAGGAGATTCTCTAAAATTATGAGTTATAGAAAGATTCTGTAGTTGTAGAAAGAGTTTTCACATCAGGAGATGTCCCCACAACCAAAAAGTCACATGCAGGTGGGGGTGGGGGGTAGTATGAGGTACTAAGTTAGGTTCAAGGATAACAAAAAACAATAATTCTTGCTTTCAAGGAGTTTGCATTTTGCTGGGAGGGGACTGGGGAGGAGAAGACATAATCTTTACCCAGCAAATTAAATGCAAGATGATTTGAGAAGAGAGAGAAGAGAATACTGTCAATTTAGGATGGGCTGCTAGGTGGCAAAGTGGCATGCTGGGCTTGAAATCAGGAAGACTCATCTTCATGAATTCAGATCTGGTCTCAATCACTTACTAGATGTGTGACCCTGGGCAAGTCACTTAACCTTCTTTGCTTCAGTTTCTTCATCTGTGAAATGAACTGGAAAAGGAAATGGCAATCTCTCCAGTATCTTTGCCAAGAAAACCCCAAATGGAGTCAAGAAGATAAAGACATGACTGAAACAACTGAAAAAACAACAATTTAGGGGATCGGAAAAAGTTTCCTTTACAATTTGTTCCCTTAATAGATTCTTGACAAAACTTAAGGATTCTAAGAGAAGTAGGGGACAGCATATGCAGAAATATAGAAGAAGGAGAAGGCTGACTAGACCAGTTTGGCCTGAAGTTCATGAAGGGAGAATAACCTGAAACAAGTTTGGAGGGCTACTCTGGAGCCAGATTGTGAAAGTCCATAAATTCTAAAGTGAGGAGTTCTATCCTAAATGCAGTGGGGAACCCCTAAAGATTCTTGAGCAGGTAAATGACGTTGTTAGACCTATGCTTTAAAAAGATTGTTTTGGCAACACTGTGCAGGATGGATTATATCTTCTACTTTTGTAAAATAGTCAAAATTTTCCTGCAGTGCAAACTTTTGGTTGTGCTTAGGATATAGTCTTTGGAAGCTTTCACTTCCAAAGCACCAGATCTGGGTTATAATATGCACATAGAGAATAGATCTTGTTAGCTCAATCCTACTCATTCCCAGGGGAACAGAGTTAGGCCCACATAATAAAAGTGTATTTGCTTTTTCAACAGGAGTATGTCTTCTTGAGTTTGCCTTGATTTTTTAAAAGGCATTTTCTAGTGAGTAGTGGTGGTGATGGCTTGGAATAAGACTCTTCACTGTTTTTCAACATTATAATACTAACCTGGAGACTTTCTTTTTTAGAATGGATTCTTAATTTGCTCACCCTAACACTTCCTGCCTCCTCTCCTTTCTTTCTGCTTCCCTCCCCTCCACCCCCAGCCCCAAGCACAATATATTTAGATGAAAACTGTATTTAAGGCTTCTAGGTCTGGATGGAAAATGGTATACAACCATATATAAATCTTGAGAAATGAGTAGGACCTAAAGTACAGTTGAACAGAATAATTTCTAGTACATCAAGTTAAAATTAAATTAGAGAGATTCCTTGCTGTGTGGTAACAGGTGTTTCAGTGGTAGAATTTCTGCTTCACATTGTTAAGGGCCATAGCACTAAAGATACCAGAGTTTTTAAAGTTAAGAAAAACTTTGGAATCTGAAAAGATTGGGGTGAATGGTGATGTTTCTGAGAAAGCATCTATAATATTTCATGACTGAGTAATGGATCCAAAAAATAATTGGACTGGCACATAACTATAATGGGAGTTGATCAGAAGAGTCTCTTATCAAATTGATGAATCACCTTAATGAGATTGGGGTGGGGTGGGGTGGGGAATGTATCTTTGTTAGAAAAGGGACATCTCCCAAGGAGGTAGACCTCTCTATACACCCTTGTTGAGAGGATTAAAATGAACTCTTCTGACTGGTTCCCTGTGACGACATAGGATGTCTGGGAATGAGTCTTCATATATTTGTATCTCTTGCCCCTAGCTCTTACTAAATGCTTTTTGTTTTAAGTAAAAGAGGAAAAAATGAGCTTATTTTTTAATGCAGTAAGTCTAAGAGATGTTTCTGTCCTTTATTACTGCTCTGGTTCCAATCCTACTTGATATTCCCACAGTTAGCCTGTTCCCACCCTTCCTGTGTCCCCTGAACTGAGCAGGCACTTCCTGTTCATTTCAAGCTGAAAGTTGGAGATTGGGGGTGGGGTACATGTGGATATTTTCTTCCGTTCACTAGTGCTGTCTATCCCACAAATCATGACAAAAAAGTAAGAAGAAAACTAGAACATGGACCAAGTCAAAAGGCAGGCAACCTCCTAGGCAACTTGGGCTTAGGCATCTTCCCAGGAAAGAAAAGACAGGGATTAGGTGAGGGTATGTTCCAAGAGAACAGTTATGATGGCTCTGAGATGGCCTTATGAAAGTATTTGAAGTGGCCTCTGTTCAGTTGGCCCAAGTAGGAGGGTACTGGGCATTAATCTATAATTCTCGCACTTCCCCTATCTAGTCTACAAGTGAAACTGCAATTTTCTTTTGTCAGTTACTTACAAGGACATTCCTGTGAGGTTTGGGAACTGTAAGAGGTGAGTGCCGCCTTAACTTTCTTGGATCCTTGACTCACAAAGTTCATATTCTGCTGACCTTACAGAGGCTTTCTTACTCTGTACTATGTAATTTTAAAATAGTGATTTTTCTTTACAGTTCTGCTGACCTCTTGGAGGAGACACCTCAAACTTATGAAAGTCAGTTTTGGCTCCAACTTTGGTGAGTATTTACTTGGTGAGATATTTATTCCTATTTCAACTACAATTTTAAAACTCTGGGCAAGGGGAAGTGTCAGAGAAGAAAGTGTCAGTTTTTCATTGCTGGATAGAGACACTAAGTTTTTGTGATAGAGACTAGCCTGACATGAAAATTCCTGATAGAACCATAGCTGAGCATGAAGTAGCAATGATGGGCATTAATATAGCTATATTATACATTAGAAAAATGTATCTGCGTGAGGATTTTTAGTTATTAATTGGGAGGTGAAGCCTTTTTTCATGTTTAGACCCTGGCTACTCTCTCTGTATGTCTGCCCCTTTACCAGCTCTCAGTTTCTATTTTCTTACAGGAAGAGTTAGTAAGTTATTGGGGTCACTTTGAATATAAGGCATAGGAGAAACCCTCAGCCACCTTACTTTTCTCAAGATAGCTGCTGGCAGCTTGTTCCCCAGAGTTGTGTCCCAGTTGTCACCTATAAAGTCAAGAAGCAACTCTAGTGAAATCCTTCCTTGTAGCTGAGTGCTTCAAACATAATCTACTCATTCTGCCCTTTTCCCTTTCAGAATAAGAACTTGGTCCCTGAGGAAAGTCTTAAAAGGAAAAGTACCATAAAATAGTGGGGTCTAGGTATAGAAGAGATTAGTATAACCCCTTCTTTCTAAAATTACCTCTTTCCCCTCTGTTTTTCCTTTAAAAAAAATTCTGGGCATTAGGACCCAGTGGAAGTATCCCAGCCAGGCTCTGGGTTTACTTCCCTTGGTGACGTAAACCAGCTGCCGTAGCTTACCATCCCCCCCTTTTCCTCCCCCCTCCTCCTCCTCCTTCTTCTTCTTTTCTCTCTCTCTCTCTCTCTCTCTCTCTCTCTTTCTCTCTCTCTCTCTCTCTTTCTCTCTCCCCCTCTCCTCTTTTCTCTCCTCTCTCTCTCCTTTCCCCCTCTGTTCCTTCTTCTCTCCCTCCTCTCTCCTCCCCTTCCTTTCCTCCTCCTCTCTCCCCCATCCTTCTCTCTCTCTCTTCCCCCTCCCCCTCCTCCCTCCCCTCTTCTCTCTCTCCTTCTCTTCCTCTCTCTCCCTCCCTCTCTCCCTCCCTCCCTTTTTCTCTCCCTTCCTGCTTTCTAACATTAAAGACAAAATGCTGCTATCTGTGCCTTCCAGGCCTGGGATTACGACTTTTGGCTATAACAAGAGCAACAAGAAGGTAGGGAAAAGCTTTTTTTCCCCCTAGAACCAAGCTACTTCCTTTTTTGGGATCTGGCAATGTCCTTGGCTTTAGCGTTTTGCTCTGAAAAGGGAAAGCGATTTCTGTTTGCCCCTTTTCCTTGCGTACTGTCCCCTCTTGTCATCTGGTTTAGGATTTCCAGGGATCTTCCGTCCCTGTATGTAAGTAAGGTCAGAGGGAGGAGGAGAAATTGAAATCAGAAATCAGGCTTGTAAGTTTGTTTCTTTGTGGAATGAAGTAACTTTGACTTCCTGATGTGCCAGCACCCTATTGAGATGATCTGTCATCCCAGGCCCTGTCCCCCACTGACTAGGAAGGTTATTCTCTCCTTTTGTTTAACCATTTCTTCTCTGCCCTATCTCATTCCACCCCTCTCCCCGACCCCCATTCTCCAGGCTTTCTTATCCTAGCCACCAATTTATTGAATGACTGAAAATATTCAGTAAAATTAGGACAGTTCTAGTGTTAGCTCAACATTGTCTTTTAGACTTAGATAACTACTTTATCCTGTAAGGAAGGTTTGGAGTGATGACACATCTCCACTTAAAGCAAGGAGCTCTTCTAGCTTCTCTGGGTCCCAGAAGCCTGGGCAGTGAGCTCAGCAGATAGCCAGGCTCAGCAGGGATCCCTGGCAACCTTGTGGTTAACTCTGTGCTGTCAGTGGTACTGTGCCTGGGCACATGGGCAGTCAGAGAGGAGTGGATGCGCATGCCCACATGCCAGGCGGATGTCCTTATATGCAATTTCTTGGTACTATAGGGCACACAATTTGTCTAGAAAGAACTCTATACTGCAATGGGAATACGATATATACTCTGGGTCAGCGCTTTGACACTGCCCTCCAAAGAGAGGGATGTACTAGGATGCCTTTCGCTGTCTTAGTAGAGAATAGGGGTGTTTGTGCCTTAGATCCCTCCCAGGCCTATAAAGAGACTCCCTACAGAGAATTAGAGATTGGTGAAATAGGATTTAAGTGAATTTTGAAAGTTAAGGGTTATTTTTATAGGTTTGACATTCAAGATCGGGCCATAGTGGGGGCGATAAGTATTTCTGCTTGGTTACTTGGTTTCCAGACTAGAATGAATTGCTCAGTAGATGTTAGGATGATGTGCCATTCCCTATTTACCTTCTTGAGAGGAAACATTATTGTGCAGTTATATTAGGAAATATTTGTTGATTTATTGAAGATTGCCTTGATAAGAGGGCAGAGATTACATCCATCCTTCTTTCTTTTTCAGTTCATATAAGCTTATTGACAGTATCTCTTGTGGTTTATCCAAGTTTCAGGTTACACCCAAACCACTATTGTAATGGATTTTTAAAATTGGTTGATGCTCATATTTGGGGGCTCTTGTGTTTGAATCCACCTGAAATTATTTCCTTGCCCCTTGTCTAGCCTTTCTCAGAAATATGCTGCTATGTTCCTTTCCTGGTGCTGCAAGTTGGCCTAGGAGGTGTCCTAGGTGACTAGATTTAAACCCGGAAATGCATCCCTATAATTTGAAGAGCCTGAGTAAAAATTCAAGGAATATACTGACCAGAAAAGTTTAGAATGGAAATGTTGTAACTATAGAATGGAAATAGAGTAACTTTTAATAGTAGTCAAAAACTCTTTTATGTTCTTATATGCTGTCATCATGATGCATCTACTATACACAAGTGACTCACTTTGTCGGTATCTATGACCATTTATTCATGTGTGTATAGGTCTGTGGCTATCAGTGTTTAAGTACATTTATACTTAAATGATATATGTACATTACTTTGTTTCTGTATTTATGCAGGGATTAATAGATGTGTGGGGATTAGTACTCAAATCTATGTGTTGGGAAGTGTATGAATGTTTACAGGGATGCATTTGTTTCATTTCATCTGTGCATTTTTATACCCAAAGTTTTAATGGTGTCAGTAAGCCACATGTCAGTTCCAGTAAAAGCTCAATGATTCTCAAGTACCACATGTTACAAAGGTACTGTGACCCTTCCAAGATGTTTAAAATGTTAAAACAAAAAAGCAAACTTCAAATTCTAACCCCTTGCAGAATGATTGTATCTTCTGCTTAAATAAGCAAAATTTTTACAAAGTTATTTACCATCTGTATGAGTCATCTTTAGTTTGTAGAAATTTAAAAAAAAAAATTACTGCTGACTTTGCTTGGAAGGCTGCTATTTTATACCTTAGTGGAGTTTGTGGAAAACTTGTATTTAGAAAGGTGTTTCTGTATTATTTAAAATTAAAGGTCAAGTCAACAAGTATTTATTAAGTACTTCCTATGTGTCAGGCACTATGCTAAGTCCTAGTGATACAAAGGAAGACAAATTTGTATAAGTTAGGAAAATATTTGCATTTTAAATATAAGAAAGTTTATATATAGGAATGTGCATACTTATAAGCACCTAACCACCATGTAGTTCCATTCTCTTTTGGATGGTGTTTAATATTTATCAGATGTTTAAAACATACTAAATGCTAGAAATAAATGGATACAGTCCCTTCATTTTCTGACAACTTATTTGTGTGGGAGGTTGGAGGGGAAAAAAATCCTCTTTTTGTATGTCGTGTTGAGCTTCCCTTTCTTTGGAAGTAAATTAGCCCCTGACCAAAGGAAAAAAATATATAGGTTTTTCCAAGTGGGACTTAGCAAAATAATTTAATGTGGTGCATTTTCCCAGGTCCGTTTTAATGGCCTTCAAATTATCCATGGCTTCTTCAAAAAGAATGGCTGAGGTAAGCAGACCAGGGTTCCAGGATGTAAAAACTCTTTCTTCCCAAGTGTTTAAAGGAGCTGCTTCTTTGGTGGTTTAAGAATAGGTGAGACTGAAAGAGGAAATGTTCAGGACTAAAGGAATTTCAAACTTGTAAAGGGTCTAGCCACACCCTCACTGACATCATTTCCCTGGCATGTGTTATTGTAATTTAACTCCTTGTGGCATCAACAACCATTTCCTTAGGAGAAATGAAAACTGACTCAGTTTAACTGGAGAAGGCTTGCCCTTATCTGGTATCTTGCTTAATTTTCAGTTTCCTTCTCAATGCTAATGTGTAAGAATATCTAAGGGGAAGGAAAGTTGGAGCTGACTTGTGGATGTTCCCCAGATCCTTGCTGTATTAGAGAAATCTTTCAAAAGAGTTTGGAATGGGGATGTTGTTGAAGGGGAAAGAGGCATAATTGTAATAATTTTTTTTCTTTTAAAACAGGGAAAAGTTATTTCCTGTTTTTGTTTTTTCACTTTTTCTTCTAGTTGCCATCATCACACCAAACCCAACCAAGAGCTCAGGACTCTTGATCCCTTATACCATCTCTTGCCTGTGTACTTAGGGACTACACAGAGTTAGATGTTAGTCTGGTTCATTTGACCTTTTTAATAAGACAGTATAGTAGAAAATGCTCTCTTTAAATCAAAACAGACCTGGGTTTGAACTCTGCTTCTGGACATTTACTTGCTATGGGTAATCCACTTAACTTCTTCAAGTATATTTCATCATCTGTGCACTATTATTCACATCTATAAAATGGTGATGAAAATGTCTGTAGTACTTAGCTCACAGGGTTGTTATAAGGTTAAAATGTTATCATGTATTTAAAGTACTTTTTAACATATAAATTTATATATTACCGGTGGTCTAGAAATGTCAGTTACCACCAGCTATTACAATAGCTTTCTTACTGATCTCCTTGCTTCCAGTTTTTTCCATTCTGTTTTGTCAGATTAATTTTCCTAATGTGCAACTCTGATCATATCTCTTCTCTGTTAAAAATTTTTAAAAAGCCTTCAGTAGCTCCCCACTGTCTACAGAATAAAATCCAAACTCATTAGCTTGGCATTCTAGGCCCTCCATGATTTAGCTCCAACATACATTCTTGCATATGCAGGAATACCCTCAGACCAACTCAATGCTTTTTGGTCTCTGAGTGTATTCCCTTTGGAATGTGCCTTTTTGTTAAGATTTTTATCCATCTTTCAAGGCCCAGTTCAAATGCTGTCTCCTCTGTGAAGACTTCTCCGATTTCTCCTTCTTGTTTTTTTCTTTTGACTCATATCATTCTGCCTTGTATTATAGTTCTTTTTATATGTGCCTTATTTCTCCTAGAATATAAGCTTCTTGAGGGCAGGATCTATGCCTTATTTATCTTTATTTCCCCTGTAGGATCCAGTGCAAGTTCTTGTATACAGTAGATACTCAACAAATGAATAAATAAGGTGAAGTTGTAGGACCTCATAACAGTCCAGTTAGCTTCATAGCCATAAAATTCTATTCTTAATTCTGATAAACTGTTTTGAAAATGTACAGTATTATTCACGACAGTGGTGAGGCAAGACTATGGATGCATCTTTGCAGTTTTGTTATTGGTATAATAATAATATTAATGCTGATTAGAGCTTATGTATTAAGAATGAGTCAGAATTACAGATTTTTGTAGGAAAAAAGCTATCTCATTGTTATTAGGTGCTATAGTTTTATGCCAAAGACACATGTAAACACCTGTTCTTGACCTTGCAATCTAATCTTGAGCTAGTGGTTAGCAAGTATTTTTAATGAACGCTCATTATGTGCCCAATACTATGCTAGTTCTCACATGCATACGACTCCTCTCTTCCTTCAAAATGCTGCTTAAGTACCATCTTCTACGTGAAACTTTCCTCAGTCCCCAACTCGTAATGCCCTCCCTCAATAAATACCTTATATTGAACTTTCTTATAGTTATTTGTAGTTTCTTTATTCTGTATCTACTTAGAACATAAATAAGCTCCTCCAAGGTAGACATTGTTTTATTCTTTATGTTTGTATCCTTATCATGTAGCGCAGTGCCTCGCACAGATAATAGGCCCTCAGTAAATGCTTGTTGATTGGTGATCAAATATGGTTCCTGTACTCAAGGAACTTGCAGGCAGCCTGGGGGGACAGAACTTATGGTTCTGATTATAAACACAAGGGTTTTGTTTGTTTTTGTCCTGGATATTTTTGGAATCTGAACCTGTGACTTCATGCAGATCAGCAACTCCTGCAATTTATAGCCTTAGAGAGTTGCTTGGGGCACTGAAAGATGTAGGTGACTCGCCCATGGTCACTTGGGATCATAGGATCTTAGCTGTAGAACTAGAAAGGACTTTAGAGGCCACCTATCCAATCTCCTCCTACGGAGAAGGACCTAAAGGTGCAGAGAGGCTGAGTGACTTGCCAGGAGTCACACAGTGAACAAGTGAAGTGTTGGGTAGGTTTGGAACCAGATCTTCCTGACCCTAAGTCCTTTGTACTCTGCTGCCTTTCAGCTAGTGAGTTACAGAGATAGGACTTGGCCTTGGGTTTTCCTGACTTCGAGGCCTGACTTCTGTTGACTATAACATGCTTGTCTAGTGTTTTAAAAAATTAAAGAGAGAATGTAGTAAATGCTGGAGTAGAGAAAGTTTCATGCACTTGTTAGAATATAACCTTGGCTCTGAAGGGTAAGTAGGTTATAGTTAAGTCTTTGTGTGGAAGGAAAGCATTTAAATATTGGGAAAAACTTGGCATGGCATGTTTGGAGGAAACGGTACAGGCTAGTGAATGGATCTGTTGGAATGGAAGGATGCTTCTGTATTAAGGCTGAATAGGTAGCATAAAGTCAAATAACATGCATAGTGTGGCAGCAAGAGCCCTCGACTTGGAATCGGGGGACCGGGGTCAGAGTATAATTTTGTGGTTTTCTGGATTGGTTTGCCATTTCCTTCTCTAGCTTATTTTAGAGATGAGGAAATGAGGCAAACAGGGTTAAGTGACTTGCCTAGCTAGCGAGTGTCTGAGACTGGATTTGAACTCATGAAGCTGAGTCTTCCTGATTCCAAGCCCAGGGCTCTATTCAGTTGTGAGGGCTTTCCAAGCCCTTTTCAAGGCTGCTCACCCACCTTTAGTGTCTATCTGAGTCACCCAGCTCTCTCACCTGTGGCTTCAAGAAGCTGTACCATGCTTAGTGGCCACATCCAGGTAAACCATCTCAGCAGATAGGCTAAAGCAGGTAGAGGGTAACTGACAGGCCTTAAACCTGTCGCTGAGTTAGGGGGATGTGTACCCCTAGCAGGTGAAGGCTTTCCCCAACATAATGGGTGGATGAGAACAATTTGTTCCAACAGCCATGAAGGCAGCTGAAGCAGGTCCTGTGGAGTGCTTAGAGCTTGGTCAGGCATGGAAGAAGCCAAGTTCATCCGCTGTATCCCCTCACTTAAATCCAATTCACACATGAGTCAAGGTATCACCTGTGATGTCATTGATGTCAACTACACCTGCCTCACCTTTGTACACATGATCAGTAGTTTTAGAGGCTTTGAAAAACCAGGCAGAAGAGGTTGGACTAGGGAAGTAATACTTAAATGCATGTAGGTGTGCCTCTCATTTGAGGGATAGTGGATTTTATTCCTATTGTAGTCTTGAGCAGGGACACTTCAGTGTAGGAAGATTTCATTAGTACCCCCTTCTTCAGAGAGTTGTAGGGAAAGGAATTTGTAAATTTTAGTGCTATATGAACAAGTCATTATTACTTTTTCTGCTAAAATAAAACACAGACTCTTTGTGTTTTAGACACCATAGATTTAGAACTGCAAGAGACTTTAACTGTCAAGTAGTTCACTTCTTCATTTTACGGATGAAGAAACCCTACAGAAAGTAATTAAATGACTTGTCCAAGATGATACAGCATAGGTGGCAAAGCCAGGATTTGAACTGAGGGCCTCTACCTCCAAATCCAGCACTTTTGTGTGTGTATGTGGGGGGAGAGGGTCTTTGGGGAAGTATACGGGAAGGAGTGTCTATTGGGAGTTTGTGTGTATGAGAGCAAAAAAAGGAGCAGCAAATTTGTTTATGAACAGTCTTTCTTTTAATAAATATGATAAATTCAACATGTTATTTTCAAAGCTGTCCTGCTTGTCCATATTTCCTGTTGGTCATCATTTGGTTTTCTTGTATGCATTTTTAAAATGCTTCAGTGACCCTCTTTTCTTATTTTCCTTTTTCTTTTTTTTTTAAATGTTGGTGACCTCCATCACTACTTCTACCCCCTCCAACTACCCTCCATGTCAAAAAATGAAATAAAATCATTTTATCAGATAAAGAGTTAAATAAATATTTACCCATGTTGGCCATATCTGAAAATGTATGTCTCATTAAACATCTTGAGTTTATTGCCTTTCCATTAGGAGGTAGATACTGTGTTTCTTTACCAGTCGTTTGGAATTGTGGTTGGTCATTGCACTGATTAGAGTTTTTAAGTGTTTCAAAGTTGTTTTTCTTTACAATGTTTCTGTTCACTTCACTTTGCATCAGTCCAGGTAAACCTTCTTGGATTTGTCTAAAATAATCCCTTTTGTCATTTCTTACAGTGAAATAATATTTTATTACATTTTACGTACCATAATTTGTCCAGCCATTCCCCAGTTGCTGGGTACTTCCTTTAGTTCTAATTCTTTGCCACTACAGGAAGAGCTGATATAAATATTTTTGTACATACAGATCCTTTTTCTCTTTCTTTGATCTCTTTGGGATATAGGCCTAATAGCGATATCACTGGGTGAAAAAGGTATGCACAGTTTGACAACTTTTGGGTTTAGTTCCAAATTGCTTTCCAAAAATGGCTGGACCAATTAATTCACAACTCCACTAACTGTGTGTTAATGTGCCAACTTTCCCGTGGCCCCTCCAAATGATTGTTATTTTCTTTTGTTATTTTTGCCAATCTGATGGATGTGAGGTAGAGCCCCAGAGTTGTTTCAATTTGAATTTTTAAAAATTATTGATTTGAGCCTGTTTTTCATATGGCTCTTGTTAGCATGGATTTCTTCCTTTGAGAACTTCCTCTTTATGTTCTTTGACCATTTAACTAATGAGAATAGTTCTCTAGTACTTTTTCTACTATACTTTACCACAGCCTGGTCTTTGTTCCAAAAAAAAAAAAATATCACCTGATGGTTAAACTTTTTGTGATAAGCTTCTCTGAACTTAGCTAAGAAAGTCTTTGGATGACAGACATGCAGGCCATGGCTGGTCCTTTCCAATGTAGTAAGATTTGGAAGAGCTTGTATTCAGACTTTAAGAACCCAGGTGTTCCGCTCCATGTTCAGTAGGTTTTTAGGGGAGGAATACCGACATATTCAAATGGACCTGTGTTTTCATTGATTTTAGAAAGTCCCTCCAACAATGCAGATTAGAATCCATGCATGCCTGCCCATTCTATGCAACACTTGTCCATGTTGTACCCCAAGTTCAACACAATAGATTCACCCAACATTTTAGAAGTCTTCCTCATTTTTTCTGAACATTATTGCGGTAACAGTGGAGTACGCCTGTCATCCTTCCTGTAATATAATCCCTTGATATCATGTTTTTTACTCCTCTTCATCTTTATAGTTCCTCATCTTACAGCTTATTCATTTGCCATATCTCGATTGCCCTTATGATACTCATTTTTAATTCTTTGAAGGCAGCTAAGTAGAGGAATATGTCAAGTTAATTCAAGAAGCATTTATTTAGTGCTTGCTATTTTCCAGGAACTGTGCTAAGAATAGAAAATACAAAGAAAGGCAAAAATAAGATTGATAAATTTGAAGGTGATTATTACCAAAGGATTATTCGTTTTATAAAATAATCTCCGAGTTCCTTTGAATATCAAGCTCCCCACTGCATTTACAGTTATTCATTGGCAAAACACACCTAGGTGACAGAAAAAGATCTTGACAGGTTGTAACTATGGCTGAATCTTCTGAGATAAAATTTAATCGGAATAAAAGTGAAGTCCTATACTTGGCTTCCAAAAAAAAATCAGCTATACAGGCCGAGGGAGGCATCATTCACTCAGTCAATAAGCATTTATTAAATACTTTGTGCTGGGTGTTGTGTTAAGATGGGGAGCCAAAGAAAGGCAAAAATAGTCCCTGCCTTAAAGAAGCTCACATTCTAGTGGGAGAGACAACATATAAGTAATCAGATACAGTCAAGATACATAGAGAAGATGGAAGTGATCTTAAGAGAGCCCTAATACCTAGGGGAATCAGGAAAGGCCTCCTGCAGAAAGTGGCATTTGAGCTGAGCCTTGAAGGGAGTGGGGTATTCTAAGAGGTGGAGGTGAGGAGGAGGAGGAAGAGTGTTCTAGCCATAAGATCAGGCACAAAAACAGGAAAGGGGGGGGGTCTTTTAAGACAAGCAAGTAGGCTATTGTGGCTGGATCATGGCATGTATGGAAGTGGGAGGAAAGTGTAAGAAGCTTGGAGAAGTAGGAAAGGGACAAGATGTAAAGAGCGTTAAGTGCAGTGGTTCTTGTGATAAAAACATAGGAGGTTTAGTGGATCACAAGCTCAGTATGAATCAGCAGAGTAATATGATACCCAAAAGACCTACCCTGCATGACATTAGATTGTATGGATAGAGGCATCGCATCTAGAATCAAGGAGGCAGTCAGTTCTTCATACTTTGCCCTGGTCACGCAGCATCTGGAGATCTTTGTTCATTTCTGGGCCTCACATTTTGGGAAAGACAAGCAGGGCCTCCATGATTATGAGAGGATTGTAGACAATGGCATATGAAGGACAGGTTCAAGGAACTGAGTATTTGATTTGGAGAAGACTTGAGGGGAGAGGGGAGCGGACTTGACAAGTATGTTGAAGTATTTTTAGGGAAGGGGTGTGATGGAGCAGGCTTTTGCTGGCCTCATCTGGCTGATAAGTTGCTAGAATGAGCATTTACATCTTAGAAATCACTAAATGCTACAAATCAGGGCCTGATTTATTGTTTATAATTAAGAATGTAATGAGAAAATATTAATCTAGATTAACTTT
The DNA here is from genome assembly GCA_028646595.1 of Phalanger gymnotis. NCBI lineage: Eukaryota > Metazoa > Chordata > Mammalia > Diprotodontia > Phalangeridae > Phalanger > Phalanger gymnotis. The sequence continues at coordinate 214,102,457 of CM053623.1, read as the reverse complement.
AAAAGTTTGTCATCCACCCAATTTTTCCCCCAAAGAACCAATTGTTAAACATTTACAACAGTACATCTTATTTGAGGACTATCCTATGGAAGAGGGGTTAGTCTTTCTCTGCTTGGCCTCAGAAGGAAGAACTTAAAGAGCAATGGATTCAGTGCCAAAGAAGTGGATTTAAGATCCCTAACCATTACTGCTGCTTAAAAAATGACTACATAAAAATTGCTTAAGGAAGTATTAATTTCCCCATTACTGGAGGTCTTCTGGCAGGTGATAGGTCATTACTTCTTCGGGATATTATAGAAGGATGGGGTGAACTACATCTGGAACTAGAAGCAACCTCACAGATGAAGAAACAGAGGCCCCAGGAGGTTGTGACTTGTTCAGTGTCAGCTATAGGTAGTTTTTGTGAAGGGTAAGATTTGAACCCAGGTTCTCTAAATTCAGAGCTATTGAATTCCAATTCTGTGATCCTGTAAAATTTCTTACAAGCAATATGTTAGGTCAAATAAAGTATACTGGAATTTTGTACCTAAGGGCTAGAGGGATGTTGAAGTAATAAACAAGAGTATCTTTGCTTCTGCCCCATTTGCCCCATTTGACAAACAACGATAGAACAATGGGAAAAGAAATGATTTATTTTGTGAACCTTATTAATGTTAGATAATTTGCATTAAGGATATCTCCAAGAGTACTAACCCTTACCTTGCCATTTCAGGTAATAAAGATGGTTTTGACTCTCCTTTGAAAATGAAGAACACAAGATCCATTCTATTAAAAAGTTGTTTAAACTGAGTATGGTGAAATGTGATGGCTATGGAGTGAGGATTTGGGTTTAAATCCTGCCACTTAGTACCTGTGTGACTTTGGGAAAATTCACTTAACCTCTCTTAACCATTCCTGTGTTCCTCAAATATAAAATGAAGGGATTGCCTTAAATGACCTCAAGGTCTCTTGTTATTTCTAAATTATTATCCTATGGTACTACTATGATGCAGTCATTTGCTATATTGCAAAAAATTGGTTCTCTTGATTTGGTTTTATTTCCACACATCAGTAGACTAAAGCTATTTTAACATATTTAAAAACTTATTTGGGTTTTTGGTTTCTTTTTAAGCTGCCGGTTCAAATAAATTTTAGAAATAGAATAATATGTTCTTACCAGGGACATTTGTTGACCCTGGTTTTAGTCAGTGACTGTCCTTTGATGGTCCTTGTCTATGGTCTCTAGTATGCTAGGGGAAAGGTAGTAAAATTGTTGACCATTTGCCTTTTCCTTGCTGATGGCTTTTGCTGTGTTTTGATTTATAAACTTATTACTATTTGTTTGTGAAACTCCCTAAATAGTTTTGGGATTGCCTGAAAGCACTTTATTCTGTTTATAGTGTTAATATGTCCAAGTTCTTTTGGCCTCCGGTAAAGTCTTCCTCCACTGGTAGCATGAAGGTGACTTTGGTCCTTGAAGTTTCTAGAACTAGAAGAGACATTCCAAATGAGGTACCCTAGGCCTCTGCAGGTGAAGCTACTTACTCAAATCTAGCTAGAGATATATACATATCTATATATCTATATCTACGTAGATATAGATATAGATATATATATAGATTTATACACTGTGATGGAATGTTGCTAACAGTGCCATGCTCTAACCTGTACCATAGACTAGGTCTGCCTCCTCTAATAAATCTGCCTTTCATTTCAGGGGCAGTGGGATGTAGAGTCAGAGGACTTATGTTCATAGCCCAGCCATTTCTTTTTAACTTATAGGGTACTGGGCAAATTGCTTCACCTTGATGGGGCTTATTTTCCTTACCTGTAAAATGGGGAGGTTGAAGGAGATGATCTCTAAATCCTCTTCTGTTCCAAAATCTCTGAGTCTAAAGAGGCAGTGTGGCATGGTAGATAGAGCCCTAAACTAGAGGCAGTAAGGGTAGCTCAAAGTCTGTTTACCTTTCTGTGCCTTAGTTTCCTCATCTGTAAAATGAGGGAATTGGACTTGATGGTCTCAAAGTTTCCTTCTGGCTCTAAATATGTGATTCTATGAGATAGGTAAGAAATTGGCTCAGTTCTTCAAAAAGTCCTTATTAAAAGAATAGAAAGAAGGAAAATGTCTGTCTTAGCATCTTAAACTATAAGTCTCAAGAGAATAAGGATTGTATCTTTAAAAAAAAATTTGTAGCCCCTTAACACATTGTGGTTTTTCTATAAATATTAAATCCATTACATCTTTATCTGGCGGAGGACCCCATGGCCATAGGGAAGTGCCCACAATCTGCAAATCTTGGAACAGCAAAAAATTCATTTTCTTACTCTTTCAGTTCCAAGAGTCAAACCTCTGGCTATTTCTTTATTTGCAACAGGCTTTAGCATCCCCCTTGCATAGCCAGGCTTCCCTCCCCTTTGATATATACATCTCCACTCCTCCTAAACATAATTTGGGGCATGAAGTTCTTATAAACTCTGTAATGCTTTTCTAAAGGGCAGTTCTCTGTACACCTCCAACACAGGCTCTTCCAAGCCTGCTAGGAATTAGAACTTAGGTCCAGGAATTGGGAACCCCATGGCCTTAAGTGCTTCAATTCTCTAACTCACTTTGTAGAGACGGTTATATGTCAGGCTTTCTTGAGTGATGTACCCAAAATGCTTTAAGAGTCTTTTAAGGCAGGTTGAAACTAGATACTACTGTCCCCAACCAATGCTTTGGTATTATGAAGAGAAAATAGTGATATGTAATATGGATTTTATTTAAGACCGAAAAAGAGTTTGGCCAATCATTTGGACCCTCAGGGTGTGCAGTCTTCAGATGTGTAATTTTGATTGCTGCCTTTGCAGTATTATTATACAAGAACAATTGTATAATAATAATTACAACTTACATTCACATTTTGTTTTAAGTTTTGCAAAGCATTGTCATGCATTACTTCATTTGAGGATCTGATACTTTATTGGCCGTATGGCTACTAGGCTTGGGCAAATCACTTAACCTCTCATTCTCAGTTTTTTTCTATAGCTATAAAATGGGAATAATATGTGTAGCACTTACCTCGTAGGACTTTATGAGGCTGAAATTATATAATGAGGTGCTATGCAAATGTTAGTTATTATTATTTACCCTCACAACAGCTCTGGGAAATAGGTATTGCTGGTATTTTAAAAATTTATTTATTTATTCTTAGTTTACAACATTCAGGTCCACAAGCTCTTGAGTTCCAAATTTTTTCTCACCCCCTCCCCAAGACAGCATGCAATCTGATATAGGCTCTACATATACATTCACATTAAGCGTATTTTCACATTAGTCATGTTGGAGAGAAGAATTATAGCAATGGAATGAAGCCTGAGAAAGAAGAAACAAAACAAAAACAGAGAGAGCAAATAGTCTGCTTCACTCTGCATTCAGACTCCGTAGTTCTTTCTCTGGATGTGGACGGCATTTTCCATCATGAGCCTTTTGGAGGTGTCTTAGAACCTTGCATTGCTGACAGGAGCCAAGTCTGTTAAAGTTAGTCATTGCACAATGTGGCTGTAACTGTATTACCACGTTCTCCTGGTTCTGCTCCTCTCACTCGGCATCAGATCATGTAGGTCTTTCTAGGTTATTATGAAGTTCGTATCTTCCCCATTTCTTATATCGGCCATTCCCAAGTTGATGGGCATCCCCTCGGTTTCCAGTTCTTGGCCACCGCAAAAAGAGCTGCTATAAATATTTTTGTACCTCTGGGTCCTTTTCCCATTTGCATGATTTCTTTGGGATACAGCCCTAAAAGTGGTATTATTGCTAATATTTTTAATCCCTGTTTTTACAGAGGAAGGAGGCAGCACAGGTGGCTCAGTGGATAGAGTGTCAGGCCTGGAGTCAGGAAGACCTGAGTTCAAATCTAGCCTCAGACACTCACTAGCTGTGTGATCCTTGGGGAAGTCACTTATCTTGTTTGCCTTAATCCAGTAGAAAAGGAAATGGAGAACCCCTCCAGTATCTTTGCCAAGAAAACCCCATATGGGGTCACAGAGAGTCAAACATGACTGAACCCCAACTGAAACAGCAGCAATTACAGAGGAAGAAAAAATGAGGTTAAGTGACTTGCCCAAGGCTAGGGAAGTAGAACTAGGACTCTGATTCTCCTTCCAGTACACACTGCTGTCTTTATTCCTTGACTTATGTAAGAGATAATGGGTTTCAAGAATGTAATATTTAAGGTGCCTTCCAGATCTAAAAATTGGTAAGCTACCTTCCAGATACTGTTATTGATCACTATTTTTAGGTGCTAAGTTCTCCCATTGAAGGGGTGAGAGAAACTTAGGATACAGGACAATAGATAGTTGTTTTTCAGTCTGCCTAGCACTTTGGATACTGCCAGAATTTTGTATTTTCCTCTGAGGATCTTTGCTCACAGTCTGGAAGACCTTCATCTATCCTGAGGGGGAAGATGGGGAACTGCTGAATTTTTTGCCCGCGACTCTTCTAGATCTGAAGCCAGGAGGCTGCAGTGAATAGGTTTCTAGTTAGATAACACAGTGGTGGTTTGTGCTTGACTAAGGATTCTGGCATTCTTTTGGTTTAGAATATTCCAGTCTCAGCAAATGCCTCAGGGACATTTTGAATTCCACCTGGTACTTATCCCTGGAAGATATGTGGATAGCATTGATATTCAAGGAAATTATGGGCGTTTGTTTGTTCTTAGAGGAAGGGGGAGTTAGGGACCTGGTGCCAGATTTGCTTGGTGCTGGAGAGAGTAGCTAAAAGGTGATGAGATTCATGATTTAAAACCCAGTCTGGCAGCATGTAAGTGCTACAGAGGAAGTTGTGGTAAATGAAAGCATTTGTAGTGAGTTTTTGGACAGAGGGAAGTTTTTTTTTGTCCTGGATGTATTTTGGATATATTTATATTTGAGACCCAGGAAAACGTATTAATCCTATAGTTTCCTTAGAAACCTGGGGTGTAGCTTTCTTTAGAAATCTGGCATAGGTTACAGGTTTCTAAGGAAAGCTATATTTTGATACTAAACTCCAGATCCATAGATGGAGTGTGTATAGGTGCTTTCTTTTAAGCCTGTGCCAGGTCAGACTAACTTGTGGCAGCATCTGAAGTGTTTCTTTGGTACAAAAAGTGAATGAGTATAAGTAACCCTATGACTTTAAGAAAGAGAACCCAGGAAGTGCTCTGACTTAAAATAGTCTGAACCCAGTAGATGATGAGCTGGTTACATGTCAGGAGCAAGAGTTAACACATGCACATATTGCTTTCTCACATTGTTGGGATGACACAAGGAAGGCATATAATACATTTGTTGAGAATAGAGAAGAGTCCTTCAAATTGAGCAGACGTGGATTGTCTGTGCCTTGCGTTGTTAGAATATATAAGATGATGAGATTACTAGTCCATTTGAGTGTTTGAGATTCATAGATTTAGGGCTTGAAAGGACCTTGTTGTTTTTCAGTGTCCAACTTTTCATGACCCCATTTGGGGTTTTCTTGGCTAACATACTGGAGTGTTTTGCCATTTCCTTCTCCAGCTTGTTTTACAGATAAGGAAACTGAGGCTAATAGGATTAAGTGACTTGCCCAGGGTCATACAGTTATTAAGTGTCTAAGACTGGATTTGAACTCAGGAAGATGAGTATTCCTAACTCCAGGCCCAACATTCCATCCACTGTACCACCACCTGAAAAGGACCTTAGGGATCATTTAATTTAATATTTTTGTTTTACAGATGAGAAAATTGAAGCACAGAGTTATATGTTGACTTGCCCAAAATCACACAGTTCTGAAAATCTGTCTGTGAGCTGGAGAGCCAGGCACCAAAAGACATTAGGAGCCTTAGTAACATGCCAGTCTGTGGCCATCTGGGGCATTGATTTTGAATAAGTAAGGGCTTCATCATCTAGAAGTAAACATTATTCTGTTTTATTAAAATTATGTAATTTAACAAATAAGTGTTTATCTGATGGTTACTGAGGGTGTGTTTATAAAATTGAGTAATTGAGACTCATTTTTTTGGAAGCAAGGTCTCTTACTATAATGTTAATGTTATTTGTACTGTGCTTAGGTGTCCATGAGGCTACCAAATCAAATCAGAAGCAGAATACGGAAAAACTGTGAATCTGTGATTATATGAGAGACAGTAGCTCTATCACCACCGAGAATGGGAAGAGAAGCTGATCCTTTCCTGACTTTTGGCTTCCTGTGAGTCAGTAGGACATGAAGTTCCTGCTACCGGAAAAGGGGAGTTTGATTTTCCACTCCCTGGGGGTCAGATGGGAGTTGAATCCCTCCTTCCTCTGTATCCCATTCTGTGAATCTGCCCCAGAATTAATGTGTAGCTGGGAGTGGAAAATGAAGTCTTTCTCCTGCTGGCCCCATTCAGTTTTAGTGTCTGTTATAGTGCCTTGAGAGGCAGAGATCTTGTGTCCCAGTGTTGAGCCAAAAACTCAGCAGGGAAGGATGCTCCTGCATCATTGTATAGGGGGGTGGGAGTGGGGTGTTTATGTTGTATATTAAAGTTCATAAGCTGCAGGAGGCAATTTTGAAGACAGTTTGCTGTTTCAGAGTGATGTTCCCAAAACAGTATCATTTCTTTGGGGGGAAAAAAAAAACAAATTTGATGCAGGTTATAAGAGCTGGATTGGCCACTTCAGGAATGATTCCTTTTCCCTACCACCAGCCCATAACATAGGGATGGACTCAGTTTCTTCTGTCACTTCTAACAGTGCATCTCACTCCTTTGAGGGGAGTTCAGGTCTGGCCTCTTTGTGTGCTTCAGAGGTGCAGACTTAACGGTCACAAAGTGGCCCAAGTTTTGACTATGTACTTGGAACTCAAGAGGCTCTGCAGTTTTGAAAGGCCAGATTTGTAGGAGCTGGGAGAATTAACGGTCAGAAGGAGCTGTGGGGAGAAGATGTACCACATAGCACCATGAAGGTGTCACTGGGGCTTGCCCACTTTGAGCTGTTTAGAACAAAGGCATGAGCCAGAATTGACATAGCTCCTCAGTTAGGTCCCTAAGGGTCAGTGACCTGGTCAGAACTAGGGAAGAGGTGATTGGAGGATGGGAGGCAAGGTGTGATATGAACATCTCCCAAATTTGACTTATTAAAAAGAAGATAGTAAAACTCCTTATATACAAGTGATTGTACACAGAGGATACAAACGATTAATAGGTCATCTCCTCCTGGCTTTTAAGAGTTCTTCAAGTCCCAGCTAAAATCTTACCTTCTCTCTTCAAGAAGCCTTAACTAATCCCCCTTAATGCTAGTGCTTTCCCTCTGATGATTATCTTGAATATCCTTCATTAGAGAGCTCCTTGAGAGCCAGGATTGTCTCTGGCCTGTCTTTGTATCCCTAGCACTTAGCCACTTAGCATTGTACCTGGCACATAGTAGGTACTTAAATCCTTATTGCCTGTTTGACTAACTGTGAGAGATGGTGAGATTTCAGTTGTGATTTCTGAAGGTGAGAAGTGAACAAAAATAGCCTCAGGAATAGTGACTGGAAGACTGCTAATGGAACCTGTATTTGATATTTTTTTTGAAACTGGTGGTTTTAAATACAAGTTCATTAAAAGCAGATATAGAACGGGGGTTGAGACGGTGAGGTGGGAGGAAGGGGTTCTCTGGCACTGATTGGAAAACTAGCATACTATTATTTCCTTGGAAGGCTACATGAGGAACGCAGCAAGCTCAGGCCCGTGTGGGCAAAACTTTGCTATTGTCTAGAGGGGTACGTCCACTGTCCACTGACAGAGCAAGCAGCCAAGGCCTAGCAGCATTGACTTGGGAATTCCAGGAGAGAGGCAGAGGAAGAGACACTATCCTGGGGATCTATCAGTTTGTATACAAATAGGTCTCCCATGAACAGCAGAACAATTACCTGTTTCTATTCCATATGGTAGTAATGATGGACTTTGAAGTTATGTTACCAAGGAACATGAAGTCCAAGGAGGTTGGAGGTGGAGAGGAGGATTCATTTAAAGCAGGGATTCTTGAACTTTTTTGTGCTGCGAATCTCTTTGGCAATCTGGTGAGAATAAAGAATGTTTTTAAATGCATTAAATAAAGAACATGGCATTACAAAAGAAGCCAGTGATACTGAAGTATAGTTATCAAAAAAAAATTTTTTTAAGTTCCCCAGATTAAGACCCTCAGTTTAAGAACTACTCTGATCAAAGATGGTCAGTCCTTCTGATTCAAAGGATCACAGGATTTGAGTTTTTAAATCAAAAACATGATACAAATTTGAGATATGGAGTTACTTGTAATTACCACTAACACATTGTTTTTACACTCTGCTGATTCACTGACAAGGTTGCTAGCCGAGAAGAGCTACTAACCACTTTTTTGCGATCAAATTGGTGTTGTTCTGAGGACCAAGCCTATGGTGTCGTGTAGTATGTCACTGCAGGATGTCTTGGCCACTGTAGCCTATACCTGAGGCCAACAATAATGTGTGTGAAGAGAAAAGAAGTGCTAGAGCTGGTGGTCCCTTAGCAACCTTGTCAGTTAATCAGCAGAGCATAATAACATTGGTGAGAGTAAGAAATACTCAGATTGATACCTTCAGAGTAAAGGCAGCAGTTTAATAGAATTTCACAGTTGGAAGTGACCTTAAAGAGTGTTGTATAGCTCTTCTGGCCAGTTACGGTTTGATTTTGTAAATGGTTCGATTTTGTAAATGGTTCATACTATGCTGTTCTGATCTTCCCTCCTCAGTGAATTTGAATAGAGGGAAGTTTTGTTGAGTCTTTAAAAAACAAACAGCCATAATTAGCTCTAGAGTATGGAAGGCTAGGAAATCTGAGAAAAGGATATGTGGGACAAACATGCAGAACATATGAGAAATAATAGTCTCCCTTTTCCTAAAAAACCTGACTCCTTTTCCTCTCTTGCATAGTAGTAATGGCTGATATCTCTATGGTATTTTAAGGTTTGCAAAGCATTTTACATGTTCATGTCCTTTGATCCTTACAACAACACTTTGAGGTGTGGACTACAGAGATAATTATTCCAATTTTACAGGTGACGAAAAAGAAGTTCAGAAAGGATATGACACTTGTCTGTGGTCCCAGAGCCCAGTAGTACCAGAAACAAAATTCTGGCCCAGGTCTCTGCACTACATCATGCTGCCACATTCTCGTATACATGGATTAACAATTCAGAGAGTCTCTCTCTTACTGAACCTTTGGGAAACCAGAAAATCCCTTACATAGGCACTCTCTCCAGTGTGGGAGGAGTAACTTCTTCCTTTCTTCCTGCAGTGAGTGTGCCATTTCTCTTTACTGTTCAAGCCCCTGTTATACTACAGTTTTAGAAAGCTCTTGGGAACAGCAGTAGAATGATACCTTCATTTCTGGGCCGCATCCTTTCTTCCCAGGACTCTTCTTGGCCTCACACTAAGGCTGTTCTTCATAAAGTCTGATTTTTGGAATGTAGCTAAAGCTCACAGTGTCTAAACTAAAGTTTAAGTATGGATCTCAGTAGATAGAGCACCAGGCCAGGAATCAGGAAGACCTGAGTTGAGATCTGATCTCAAACACTTATTTTGTTGTGTGACCATGGGCAAGTCACTTAAGTCTTCTATATGCCTGTTTCCTCATCTGTAAAATGGGGAAAATAATAGCACCTGCTTCTCAAGGTTTTTGTTAGCATGGTGCCTGTCACATAGTAAGTCCTATATAAACATTAGCTATCATTATTATTACAGTTGTTTTTGTTGATATTATTATTATTGCCCCAATTTGCTTTCTTCTACCTTGACCTTCTTGCATTTGTTCTAAAAGTTCTGCCATTTTGAGAAGTAGTCCCTATTGGGAAAGCTGATGAGAATACTTAAATATGTTTTTTCTCAGCTCTAGTTGCTCAGCTTCCCAATTGATCCATAGTTGTGACTCCCCTGGGATGGAAGAGGAGGTATTGAGTTGTTGTTGAGTCATCTTTCAGTGGTGTCTGACTCTTCATGACCCATTTCGGAGTTTTCTTGGCAAGGATATGGGAGTGGTTTGCTATTTCCTTCTTCAGGTCATTTTACAGATGAGGAAACTGAGGCTAACAGGGTTAAGTGACTTGTTAAGTGACATGGCTATTAAGTATCTGAGGCCAGATTGGAACTCAGGAAGATGAATCTTCCTGACTCCAGGCCCAGCACCACCTAGCTAAGGTGAATGAATAACCTGAAATAATCTTCTGAACTCCATTGTTCTGATTAGAATATAGGTTATAAATCTTTGGAACAGCTAGGTGGTGCAGTGAGCGGGTAGAGCACTGGGCATGGAGTCAGGAAGACTCATCTTCATGAGATCAAATCTGGCCTCAGACATTTGCTAGCTGTGTGACCCTGGGCAAATATTACCCTGTTAACTTAACCTCAGAAGGCAATGGCAAACCACTCCAATTATCCTTGCAAAGAAAACCCCAAATAGGGTCACAAAGAATTGGACACGACTGAACAACAGCAACTGTGAATCTTTGTAAAGACCTCTCTGGCCTCTTTCTGTGTCAAATTGAATGATAAAATACTGATGTGAGTAAAAATTTAGGCTAGCCCTACTAGATTTTGAATTGTTTGTTAAAAGGATAAGACTAGAATTAGTAGTGTAGCTAGTAGGTTAGTTATAAGAATTAAATCGGTATTCAGTTAGAGTGGCTAGAATAATAATATCAATGCCCATTTCTAGGGTCTACCCAGAGAGGTGTTGTATACATGGCTGTTGTCCTGTTGTCAGAAAACTGCAAACATTCACTTTGCCCCTGCCCTTGTTGACTGCATCATGTGACTTTCACTGTTGTTATTGAGGAGTAATAAATACCTCTCAGGCACATAGTGCCCTATGTCTGGGAAATCCCAATCTCAGAGCCAGGTGAAAAAGAGACAGGCATGAAGACAGAGAGAGAGAGAGAGATCAGGATTCTTGCTGGAGCCACAGAAGCCTTTGGGTTATCCCACAATGTGGTACTGGATCTTCTTTCTTCTTTGCCAAAATATGAGAACAACAGAGTAATGTGTGGGCAGGGGTAATACTTGGCCTTCCTATATATATTTAATACGCAGGTCTGCTTATGTTGCTGCCCTGCTTAAAAGCCTTCAGTGGCTCTCCATAAAGTGCAAACTTGTACAATTGGCATTGAAGTTTCTCCTTTATTTGGCTTTATAGTGCTTTTCTAGCCTTATTTCATACTATTTCACTTTGCTCACTCTACGTTCCAGCCAAACTGGACCTACCGGTTTCTCAGTCTTGTTCTGGTAAGTCCTGCCTTAGTCTGTTCAAATAGGTCATCCCCCATGTCTGGAATTCCATCAGTGCCTACCGAGATCCTTCTTACTTCAAGACCTAGCAGAGTTGCCATCTTTTTTCTTGATCTCAATCCCTGCCCCTCTCTGCTTTATTAAAAGAGATCCCATTCTTTTCAAATTTTCTTACAGCACTTCATCTGGATCTCTTTTTCAGTCGTCATTGTGCTCATTACATGTTTGTCAAACTATAAGATCCTTGAGGACACAGTGACCTTTTTTTATATCTGTCCCCAGTGCCTAGTACAATGCCATACACACGTGACCAAAAAGACTAATCCTTGATAAATCAGGCTCTCTACACCAGTTATCGAAGGTGATTAGGGAATTCTTGCTTTGTGCTTACACTCTAGTTTTAGTGAAAAGACTGAGTTTATAGTCAAATGCCTGAGTTGGAATCCTAGTTTTGCTATTTCCCAACCTGTGTGACCTTGGCAAGTTCCTCTCTTTTTCTTCAACCCTCCGGCTCTGCTGCTGTTGCCTCTGCTGTAAAATGAAGGAGTTGGGCTAGTTGGTCACTAAGCTTCTTTTCAGCTCTAAGTCATATGAATTCATGAATGAATATCCTTCATAAATTGGATATAAAAACTGTCTAGTATCAGGAATAACACTGAATTGGGATTAACATCTTTAAATACTCTCAACAAGAATAGAGTCATATAATAGTGTTAAATTGCACAGAATCATTTATACAGTATGGTTGGTCAAATGATATCCCTTGAAATGTAAGTATATGCGATAAAATCATGATAAGGAAAATATACAGCTTGCTTTAAATTTTGTCTCTAATTATAGCACCAAGTTTTGTGGCTGAACTTCCTGAGGACAGCCTTTAAAGGTTAGGAATGTACCTTTCAAGTCTTAGTTTCCTTTAATGTTATATTACTCTATTATCTGTGAGTTTATCAAAGCCTTTTTTGAACCTTGTACGCCTTCTTGGGGCTAACAAATCGAATAATATCTACTGCCTGTGCTATAAGCAATTACTTCTCTTCATTTGTTAAGCTTTAAGCGTAGAGGGTACCTCTTAGTTTCTAATATTCTAGATGTGGTTAACAAAGCCATATTCAGCCTGTTCATGCTTTTTATGATTTTACAAATTTATATCCTATCTATACTCTCCTTTTATTTTCTGGGCTGAAAAAATTAGTTTGTTTTCATGATGAATGCAGTTAACCTATAAAGTAGGCATTAGTCCTCCTCCCTCAGTATTGGTGTTCATGCAAAATATCTTTTCCAAAATCTTTTATAACAGTAATAACAGTTCACATTTATATAACACATATATTTTTATAAATACATACACATATACATATCTACGTACACACACTATATACACACACACACACACACACGCTATATACATACACACACACACACACACACACACACATATATTTATTTATTTACAAGGCTCTTTACTCATAACAGCCCTGTGAGGTAGGTTTTAGAAGTGGTATTTTTTTTTACAGGTGAAGAAAAATCCTTATGCCTTATCTCTATCTTCCTAGAAATGGTAAGAAGCAGGTAGAGCAGTTGTTCTTTTTTCACTCTTAGTAGAGAATACCTCTAGGTTTTTCTTTCCTGTTGATTTCTAGGGTTACAGTTTCTTCTGAAATTCAGGATCACCTTTCCTGGGGACTAGGCTCCACTACCCTGAGTGACTCCCCAACCTCTGTCAGCATAACCTTTCTGATCCTCTGTGTTTTGTGTCTCCCCACAGCCTTATGTGTCCGTGGCTCAGCAGATGGCACCACCTAGTCCAAGCAGCAACAACATCAGTGGCAGTGGTGGGGGTGGTGGAGGTGACCAACTGAGCAAAACCAATCTCTACATCCGAGGGCTGCAACCGGGTACCACGGACCAGGACCTAGTCAAGCTCTGTCAGCCGTAAGTCAGGGCACCGTGTGGGCAGGCTCCCATGGGCAGTGAGACATGGGAGAATTTCTGCTTCCTGCCTGATATCCTTGCCCTGAAGCACTATAGTTCTTTGCCTCTTTCCCATTCCTTCTTGAATCTCAGTTTTGCTCCTCCCCTAGAAATCACAAACCTCCATTATGCTCTTCTGAGTCTAGAGGAAACAGGGCTGGGGGGCTGACTTTTGAAGCCCAGTCCATGAGTCTTTTTTTCCAGTATCTTCCCCAAACAGGGAACCACGGTGGAAAAATTTCTCACCCTAGTGTCTTGAATGGGAAAACTAGCCTCTGGATCTATCTATTGTTTTTCTGCTGGCTGGAGGGCATTTGAAGAGGTTAGAAAAAATTAGAGACTCCTAGTTAGTTGTAGGCTTGGAGCCTGCTGATCAAGAACTTCTCTCGCTAGAGAAGCATTAATTTGGAAGGAAAAAAGGAGTAAAGAAAGAGGAGGAAGATTGGTGGAATCAAAAATGGAGTGCCAACGGGCTGTCAGTCTACAGCTACCCCCTGAGGTCCCTCCGAGGTTTTGCAAAGTAACTAAGTCATGAGGTGGGTGGTAGCCTCAGCTCACCCCTGGCAGGAATGCTCGAAGAATCATAAGAGCTCAGAAAGGCCCTGTTTGGTTTCACTTGGCAGGAAAACATACATTTCAAATCAGGAATTTGAAAAGAGTTGGGGTATGGCGAGAGTGAAATGGAAAAGGTAGACAGAGGGTGAGTAGTAGAAGGAGCATGCAGAGGGAAGGCAGCAGAAGAACCTTAGGTGATGGACTCACAGAGTCTCACAGAATTTGAGAAGTAGAAGAGAGCCATCTAGCTTAATCTGTACGTGAAGGAATCCCCACTATAACCTGCCCAACAAGTGGTCATGCAGCCTCTAGACTTCGAGGAGGGAGAGCCCACCCCCTCTCTGAGCTGCTCGTTCTACTTGGAGACAGCTTGGTTGTTAGGAAGCTTTGCTCAAATCAAGCCTGAATTTGCCTCTTTGCAGCTTCCATCCATTGCTTCTGGTTCTGGCCTCTGGAGCCAAATACATGTGTGATCTGTCCTTCACGTGGCTACTTTTCAAATACTTGAACACAGGCCAGAGTAAAAGAGATGGATTCCCTAATGGCAAAATGACTGAAAGTTCTCAGGGACACAGGTCAGAACATCTAGTGTCAATGACCCTTAAAAACTTAGGCTATGACTCCTTACTTCTCACTAGTATTAGCAGTTTATTGTAAGTCCAGCACACTTGCTCCAGGGACTGGTCCATTCTTATAAAGAGTACAGTTGGGGCGGGGGGGGTGGGGGAAGGGGGAGTTTAGTTGGGGATCCAGGGATGGACTTAGCACAAAAAGGGATTGGGGAACAGGCCTTTTAGAAAAAGGCCATTTTGTATTCACCCATTTTTGACTCAGTGGGCCATAAAGTGTACCTACCACCCTTCCACTATGCACCTTTACATTCTAAGTGCTACAACATATTATGTTGTAGAAATCCTGGGCTCATTTTTGCACCTCCCAAAGGACAGGAAGAAAACAACTCTCCATTTCATCACAACTTAATGTCCCTATCCCTTTACACACACACACACACACACACACACACACACACTTTCATATTCTCTTGGAAAAGCTGTATATGGGATGGAAGTAAGAAACCAAAAAAGGTTTTGCATTCTGTTATTTCTGTTTCTTAATAGATTTTATTGATGCCATTTGTCTTTACATCACAGTCATTTCAGTGCTCCTTCCACCCCAGTTTGAATCTTCCCTTATGATGAAGCAAAACAGTTAAGTAAAAACATCTGACACTGACCACATCAATCTAAGTAATATTCTGTCCTACTAGTTCCTGACTCTTTGGTTTGAGGAGAGAAGTATGTTTCATCTGTTTTCTGGAACCTTTCTTGGTTTTTCCGAAACTCATTTGAATTTCCCTCATGTTTTCTGACCCTCTTATTCATTCTTCTTACTGTACAATAATATTGGCTCTGAACTTTTAGAAACATTAGACTGTGAGGGAATTGGGCTCTAGACAAATGATAAGGAGGGGAAGACTGAGAAAAGCAGGTAGACTGTAGTCTGGGGAAATGAACAAGGTGTTGTCCTTCTCCAGCCTTATTTGCCAGTCCAATAGACTTTTTAGCCATTAACCTTTTGGACCTTTCTTTAACATTTGACATTGTTGATCGCCTTTTTCTTTTTTCTTTGCTTTTCACTCTACTTCCATGACACTGATCTTTTGGTTCTACTGTCTGATCTTTCTTTTACCTTGTCATCTTCCTTCACTGGTTCATCTTTTTGCTACCCCCTTCAATATGACTATATCCCAGAAGCTCTGTCCTTAGCAAATTTGACTTCAATTGCTACCTGATTAACTTCTAAGTTCACATATACAGCCCCAATCACTCCCCTAAGATTCAATCTCACATTGCCAGCTGCCTGGCTATATATTTCTACTGGTACCTCAAACTCAGCATGTCTAAAATTTAATGTATCTTCTCCCCGTTATCTTAGCCCAAATGTTTCTTCTCCTAACTTCTCTATTTTGTTGATTCTACTGTTTTCCAGGCTTGAAACCTTGAAGTTATCTCAAATTCTCCATTTCCCTCACCCCTTACATCCAGTCAGCTCCACCTTCCCAGCATCTCATGTAGCTATCAAGAGGAGATCAACGAAGAGAGCTTCATTCATGTGATCAGCTCTCCTCATTTGGTCCCCCACTACCTCTCACCTGGTCTGTTTTAATAGCCTCCTAATTGGTCTCCCCACCTCCATTCTTTTTTTCACTCAATCTCTCTTCCACACAGCTGCCCAGAATAGTCTCCTAACACATAGGTCTGACTATGTCACTTTCCCGCTCAAAAACTCTCAGTGGCTTCCCATTGCCTATGAAACAAGACGCACAATCTTTAGCCTGACTTGAAGACACTTGACAAAATGGCTCCAACATATCTTTCCAGCCTTATTTCAGTCTACTCACCTTCATGTACTTTTTATTCTAGCCAATTAATTAATTAAATTCCAATCTTAAAATTCTTTTCCCACTGCCATACATTTATGTAGACCATTTTATATATGCCCAGGAACATACCCTTCGGCATCTTTGTTGAAACTATTTTCCTTTCACGGCCACAGCTTAAGAGCCTTCTCTACCATGAATCCATACCTGCTGTAGCCTAGCTTCCCCTGCTGAAAGTCATTTCTTACTAGAACTTGGTCTGGATTTTCCCCTTCTCTTTTATAACCTCAGTCCCTATCCCAAGTACCTTACACAGAGTAGACATTTTTATTAACAAATGTTGAATTAGAAGGATTTCCTGTCCTTGTTCCTGCTGTTGCAAGGATAGTATCCCTCACTTGTAGGTAAATTAGAACCTACCCTCAGGTTGGAGAGGAAGTAATGTGGGGATTGGAATTATAGATCTTAGTTCTCATAGTAGGAATCTTTTAAGGAGGAAGCAACATTGGCCCAGCTCTAACCAGCTGCACTGGAAATTCTTGGCTCAAAAGCTCCTGCCCCACCCGAGATTCTGTGTAGGACAGCAGCATCTGTGCCCTTCTGTCTACAGCCTGACTTCTCTTGTGTCCCTCCCAGCTGCTTGCAGTCGGGAGAGCACTCAAGTGTTGTGGTAGTTGGGGGGCTGGGATTGCCCCAAACATTCCCACTCTCAATCTAATGGCTGGCCTCAGCCTTCAGGGCTCTGCTTGTCTCCCTCTTCTTCACCTCCTCCCTACCCCATCAGAAACAGAAGTCCTATTGAAGCCATCAACTTCAGCCAGTGAAACCAAAGAATAATTGAGTCCTCTGTCCCTTCTCCAGGGCCTGGGGGAAGGGTGGGTGTGATCTGGGTCACATTTCCTAAACTGTCCCTGTATTTTCTCTTCTGCTGGATTTGTGACCCCTGCTCTGCCTTTTTAAGATTCCTTCCTCCATCTTTTGGAATGAATATGTAGGAGTATTTAGGTTAGAACTTCTGTAAGGCCGCTAATGCACCTCAGTCCCAAATTCTATACACTCCCCTCTGGTCTGTGGGAATTAGAAACCTAGGAGTCTGGGAGACCCTGAAGCAATTAGTAGGGCCTTTTGGAAAAAAGTGAAAGTTGAGATCCTGGGCCCTAGGTGGAGTAAGCCAGACTAGCTGGAGGCAAGGTCACCTGAGGGGCAGCCATTTGGAATTCCTGGTGTCTGAAAAGACAGGTGGCTCTAGGCCTTGGAAGATCAATCAATCAACAAACATTTAAATGACTACCTAGAGATGGAAATACAAAGATGGAAGGGAAGCAAGAGGTTACATTCTTTGGGAGTTGTATGTGGGGTGGGAAAACAGCTGTCCATAGAGGTCCATTTACTTATACAGGTATATACAAAATAAATACTGGGTAATTTGGGTGGGGAAGGCACTAAGCAGCTAGAGAAATGAAAAAAAACTTCTTAAAGAAAGTGGTACTTGAGCTGAGTCTAAAACTAAGGTCCTCTGCCACAAAAGGAAGGACTGCATTCTGAGTGTAGAAACAGCCAATACAAAGGCCATGGAGACAGGAAACAGGGTGTCATCCATGAAGAATTGGCAGAAGGCCTTTAGCTTAACCATAAAGCAATGTATAAGAAGACTTGAAAGGTAGGTTGGAGTCAGGTTGTGAAGAGCTTTAAATGCCAGACCAAAGAGTGTGAGAATGTGGATGTGCTATGGCCCAAGCTAGATGATTAGCTTCAAGGACTTTGTATCAAACACTGGCGGAGTGTCTACATGGTGAATGCTTAATGCTTGTAGACTGATTGACTAGTTTTCTAGGAGCTGTAGCTTCTCTCCCCAATCCTCGGTCTTATAATCATCCATTATAAATGGTATCTGATTTCATTCATGAGATCTCTCTTAAGGATGTAGAGATATGTGGTGGTATTGGTAGTTGATTTCTTCTCCATGCAGGAAATAGCTACCTGGAACCAATGGGGCAGACCTGCACAACTTGGTGGTAGGTAGGGCCAGAATTAAAAGAGGCTAATCTTCAGGCTACAGATAGGTTTTTAATGGCTCACTTTCCAAGTAAAGGTATAATTAATGATTAAACTATTTTGCAAATAAACTATATTTTTAAAAAGGGAAATTTCAATAATATCAATTAATTACATTTATTACCTAAGATTTTTATTTATCATGAAATAGCTCCTGTCAGACTAGAGACAGACTGACAGTGGTTGATTGCCTTGAGTCATGTGACAAACAGGGATAACCACAGTGGCAACCTACCTGCCAGATTACATGATGTGTACAGTAGTGACTAGTGGAAGGCAGGTTAAGCTGGGCACAAACAAGCACTCGTTACATCTTTACTTTCTTTTACAACCTCTACATTTTTAGAAGGCCACAAGAAATCCTTTGGCACCAAAAGTGGCCCTAGGGCTGTATGTTGTGCAGGCCTGCCATAGGGAAAACAGTTGTCCTCATAGATATTATGCTTGGAATGGGAGGTGGGAGTGGACTTATTAACCTATCTCAGCACTCAGAGTTTACTCCCATTCTTGCTCCCAAATAATTACTTTGCTTTTCTTCTTTCCCCTTTCCCCACCTAGATATGGCAAAATTGTTTCTACTAAGGCCATATTGGACAAGACAACAAACAAATGCAAAGGTGAGAAGACAGACCGTCCTTGGGGGTAGGTAGTATTTTTAAAGTGGTTGTCTCCTTGTATATCTCCTTTGCCCCTAGATTAGCAAGCACAGTGCCAGGGAATTAGTTAAGCCTGCCAGTCTTTTAGAACTGATTGCTAGTCCCTAGAATTCCTGATGGTTATATTGCTTTAGCCATGAATGCCATTGTGGTTACTCAGGCATAGAAGACTTGAATATATACTACACAGAAACTTCTTTGTTTGGGTTTTTTTTTTCTGGACTTGGTGGTAGAAGTGGGCAGGGGCATGTGAATTAAGACTTAGCCTAGCAACTTAATTTCCTTCTGTGACTGTTAAGGCAGATATGTGTTTCTGGAGGCAAAGACTATCTATGGCAGTAACTTAGTTGTGTTTAGATAGATTGGGCTGGGTTTGAGAAAGTAAAAGGAGGGTAGTATTGATCATCGGGGCTACCATAATAGATGGTCTGTTGCTTACTCTTGCCATTGAGAAGCTATATTCCTAACATGCCTAAATATTTCAGGGGTGAGACAGGGTAGCTAGAAAGGAAATCCCTCCCAGTTGTAGGATATTACTGGGTAGAAGGCCTGAAATTTTTAGTTCCAATGTGAAAGGAGTGAAGGGTTAGTGGAGGAGATACATACAGGTTAATTCTCTCATATATTGTTAGAAATCTCCAAGGGTTTGTACAGTCTATGGAGAGCATTTGAAATCTTCAGTTTCCCTTCCTTTCTGCCACTTGTACTATATAACTAACTCTTCCTTTAGCCTCTTCTACCTGTCTAATGTTCCCTCTACAGTTAATGTGGTCCCCTTTTTCTAGGCTATGGCTTTGTAGATTTTGACAGTCCTTCAGCTGCACAGAAAGCTGTGACTGCGCTTAAGGCCAGCGGGGTGCAGGCTCAGATGGCAAAGGTAAGGGGATTTCCTTATTCTCAGCACCTCCAGCCTCCCTGGGGGCATGGATAGCCCGGTGGATGGTCTCAAGCTCAAAGTTTTCCGAGAACTCAAAAAGCCCTGATGGCTCATTCCAGGGTCCTCAGTCTTCCTGCTGGTAGGAAGGAGGATGACTTTATGGATGATACAAACAAGAGTAGGCTGAGGAACAGAAATTCAGTTCCACCAAGGGATCAGACCCCTAATTCATAAAACTACACTCCCCTCACTACCTCTTTCTGTTAGGCTAGGGGACTGATGACCTTTCCCTTCTCTGCCTCCAGTATCTTGTAGAAGTTTTGCAATTCTTCTGAAGCCAGCTGTGCAATTCAGAGCTGATGTTCTCCACTCTCACTCCTCCCTCTCAACATTGTTCCCTCTGAGCTTGGGGTAACCATTGCAGGAGGTAAAGGGAGGCAGAAAATGTCTCTTCCTCTGCTCTCTTCCACATCCTGACCAGGAATTACTCTTTTTTACAAGGCTATGCGCACTGGGGTCTTTTCTTTTTTTTTTTTCCTCCATGGTAGAGAATTTTGTCTTCGTAATGCTTATTGTTAGGTAGAGGCCTAACTTCTCTGTGAAATAAAGGAAAAGGAAACCCTGAAGGCAAAGATAGGAGAAAGTCTTAAGCTGAGGGTATGGGGCCCTTGGGCAGGCTGGCTGACTAGGAAGGTTCTTGGGATTAGACCTTTATGTAGAGAGGGCTATGCCCATACCCTACCCCTCTGAAAAGCCCTCAGAAAGGCACTCCAACTTCTGGTATCTGGACAGTGGCTGTGAGAAGCTCTGGGAGCTGTCCACAATGA
>CM053623.1:214046611-214081403 GCA_028646595.1 Phalanger gymnotis | reverse complement strand
TAAGGAGAACGTGAGTAGGAAGGTTTGTAACTAAGAAATAAAATTTAGTTGCTGCCATTTTCTGTAGAATCTAATAGGGCTGAGTCTGTAGCGTTGGTGCCTACCCTCCAGTTAACACTTAAGTCGAAGTGGAGCTGATGGGTCCCTCCTGACCAGTGGCTTAACTCTAACTGGTTCAAGCTCCAGAAAGGGAGAAAGTGTAAGGGCTGCAGCAGTAGCTATTCCCTCCCCGGCTGACCACCAACACAGGCACAGGGGCTTTGTCATCTCATTTTCCTTATTCCCCCTGTTGGGTTTTAAAAACAGCCTTATTCCAGAGACCTCTTTTATGCATCCTGGGGCACTTACCTCTCCTATCTTCGAGCTGGACTGAGGGGAAGAGAAGTTGGTATCCAACTGAGTTGAGCTTATCCGAGGTCCTGATGGAGATGCCAACAGGGGACCATCTTTATGCTAATCCCGTGCACCCCACACCAATCCCCATCTCATATATACCCATTGTAGACCTGAAATAAGTTTAATTTATACTTAGAAACATTTTGTACAGGTTTTTAAAAGTTTTTTTTCCTTTTGATTTTGTTTATTCAGAGTTTCTAGTTTTGTATTCTGCCTGCTTCTATGCTGAAAGCACTCCAGCTTATTATCCGTTTATCTCCTAAATTTTCCAATGTACCCCCTTCCTTGCAATCTTGTGGAGCTCCAACTGTCTCATTTCAAATTCTGTTTTTAAATAAAATGATAAAAAAAAAAAACCAGCCTCGGTGTCCTGATCAGGGGAGGAGGTAGGTTGGTGGTATGCTTTTTTGCCCAAGAAAGACATCTTCAAAACAGGGTTATGGAAAGCCAGTGCCTGGACCAAATTAAAGTTCACCAAGGGAAGGGAATCAGGTGGCCCTCATTCCCAACCGTCTTGTAAGAATTGTTTCTGTCAATTCAATAGGAGACTTGAGGTTTCCCTGATCACCCTCCCCGACAACAGACAGAACCACAGAATCTCTATCAAATGTGGTTTTTATTCAACTGACAAGCACTTTTTCTACAGCTGCACTTGTGGAACATCACATGGCAACAACAGGAGTTTTCTAGACTTTTTTTTTTCCTTTTCAACCTTATTAAAAATGAGATTGGTCCTAAAAATATAGAAAGAAATAAATTTAAATTCACAAAAAAACTGTACATTATCAAAAAGTCACTAAAACACCACATTTGGTTATATAAAAGTTAGTCCCTTTTTGCCACAAAAGGAACATGGGAACAACTTTTGTTGATGATGTGGATTCTTCCCGTTAGACTTGATGTGGTAGAAGATAGGACAGGATTATTTTTGAGGGTGGGGATGAAGCTGATTTTTAATATGCCTACCCCTAAATACTTGAAATTGTTAAGTATGAAGGCAGAAGGAAAAGTGGGAAGTGGACCACTTTACCCCCAACCAAATAGGCCCCAAAATTTCAAGCCAGCCTACCACCTCAAAGAGTGCCTGATCCTTGGGGATCTGGGTGGACGGAAGAGAACACTAAGAGGAACACACGGAATTCCAAACCATCATTCTCTTCCTCCCACCCCCCCCTTTCCTAAGTTCAAAATTAATTCAGGGGCTTTTATATCAGGAAAAATGTTACCCTGTGAGGGGGATGAGGTGTGTAGACCAAAGGCAGGGAAAAGCCCTCACCTAGAATTCCAAACATTTAACACAAAGTTTGTTACAGCGCAGTTTAGATAAAATATAAATATTTATGCATAATATAGTCAATTCAAATAGTCTTCAATTCACCTCTTATTTAAAATAAAAAAAATCTCAAAATAATTTCTGAGGTTTATCTGACAGAAAAGGCGACTTGAGAAATGAGATGGAAAAGGAGAGAAGCCAAAGGGCAGGGAGAACACAGACCCATTCTCCCTTACATCCCTCGGTGGTTATTCAGTGCAGCTGGTGGAGCAAAACCAGGACTATGGCTCTACCTCAACTGGCTCCTCCCGACCAGTAGCAAAGTTCCTTGGGGGATATGGGTGTCTTGGCTCTCTGCTGGAGCCCAGGGCCTCCTCCCCAGTGCAAGTACCCGTAATCTCTGATGGGAGGAGCCAAATCTGGGCAGGAGAGCAGAGGGCCAGGACCCCATGGTTATGGCTGGGGCAGATGGCAGCTTTCCTCTTAGAATGGGGTCATGTGTCAGGGACAGTGGTGCACACACGAGATGCCCCTCAAGCATCCTGCTTTCCTGGTAACCCACCCAGGGCTGAGGAGGAGGACAGGCCAGGAAGCAGTAACAGAACTAAAAGCTACAGAAAGCTTTAGGTCCTTCCTGGGTAAAGGGGCAAGGGACACAAAGTTAACAGGATCAGAGATCCTGGAAAAGAACTGCAGTTTGAAACCTAAACAGATACCCTGGGGTGGGAAGGAGGAATCACAGACAGCAGAAGAGGGGAAGAGAAAAAATGCCCATTGGGTGAAACTGTTCCTTGTATATTTCCAAAGCAATAAAGAGGAAAAGGGGTGAAGGAAGCTAAGGATAAAACACAATGCAGCTACACACGAGGAGGGGAGGCCAGTCAATCCATCTTCTGGGCAGGAAGGAATGGGCCCAAAGTTATCCTGGCCAAACTCAGCAGTAATTGTCCCTGAGGAGCTCCCAAAAGGGAGGATTGGGTTTAGGGGAGGTGGGGGAGAAAAATGTGGCTGATGGAGCCAGACACTTCCCCACCCTCCCCCCACAGCTAGCTAGCCCCAGAGAAGGCTGGACATTTGGAGGTAAGGACAGAGAAGCATCCACTGGTACAGGTGAGGCTGGGCTAAGGAGAAAGAAACCTCTGGAAGATCTTTTTTGTTTTTTGTTTTTTTTTTTAAGGATTTGGGGAAAGGAAGGGAGGAACCCGTACACAATAGTTTTATATTATTGGATGAGGGAAGGAAGGCAGAAATTGAAAGAAAAAGTGTTGGAGAAGTGGGCAAAGGACTGGACGTGGAAGCAGCATGTCCAGGGCCCCGTATCCGGCTTGACACACTTGGGAGTTAAGTCCACTTTACTGGCCGTTACTACGGGTCCTCACACAGTACAGAGTGTTTCTTGGTTTCACACATTCACTAGAACTATTGCTATCATTAAATAGCCCCAAGTGCTGGGGCAGGAAAAGGTGGGGAAGGGCAATGGAGGTGTTTCTATCCTCCCTTTTTTAATTAGAAGATAAAACAGAAAGGAAAAAAATTCTCTTTCTCTTTTTGGCTTTCAGTCCAGGAAGACCCCCTTCCCTACCCCTCTGAGGGGGAGAGGAAGAGGAAAAAGGGGGAAAGTTGAGGAATGAGGGTACAGGAAGCTGCCCAAAGGTGGAGTCCAAGATCAGGCCACGTCTGATTCTCAAGTGTAGACCCCAGGCAGCATCAGCAGGCGAGAATGGCAGGGTTTTGGAGGTGGGGGTACTGGGAGGAGTAGGCACGTAGTGTCCTGCCCCATCCTCCCACCTCGCCTCACAGATTGGCCTGTTTTCCCTGATAAAACTCCTCCCATCGGCTTTCAAAGAAGCGGCGCATGATGTGCCCGGCCTTGCCCACCTCGGAATCATCTTCATTGAAGGTCTGGCAGTTGTCAAACACCAAAAGGGCATCAGCAGCAAACTCCTCAGAGTTAGAATACCTGAGTGGGGATGGAAACAACGTCAGAGGGAATGGAATGGAAAAAAGAGAAAATGGAAAAGGAGAGGAGAGAGGAAAGGGCCACTCACCCGCCCCGAAGGAGTCGTTCCCTCATGGTGGAGAAGTCCATGGGGTTTTTGATGATGCGCCGGTAGCCACTAACTAGCCGAGGATTCACGGGTTCTAAGAAGGGCCATGCTGAATCATGAGACTCCATCTCCATCAAGATAATCCTACAGCCAGAGATGCAGGCACACTGGAGGATCAAACCTGACACCCTAGACCGGGGAGGAGAACCTGCAGCCCCGAGGTCACGGCTGGCCCTCTAGGTCTTCAAGTGCAGTTCTAACCGAACCCAAACTTCACAGAACAAATCTTTTTATTAAGGGGACATCTGTTCTGTGAAGGTTGGATTCATTCAAGGGGCTGCACTTGAATACCTGGAAGGCCACCTGTGGCCTCCAGGCTACAGGGCCATTGATGGATCTCGACCCTCCAACAAGAGCAGGCCCCAAATGCCCCATCTTCACTTCCTTCTACTCTAGCCCATCACTATCACCCAGGTTCACTTACTCGCAGAAAGTGAGGTCACTATGGTGGTGCCTCATGGAAAGGCGGCGGCGTTTGGAGGAGGACAGCCCTTCCCCAGAGTATCTGGACACAGCTGCCCCGTCCCGGCCCCGGGACACAGCCCGAGGCCGACGTCGTAGCCGGCTCTCAGGTTCGCAGAAACCCAATGGTCCACCTTTCCGCTTCTGGCCCCGTTTTGGGAAGCCTGGCTTCTGAGGGTATTCTTCTTCTGCCTGCTGAGGAGGTAAAAGAGATTCAAAGTAGCAAGGAAAGCACCATTCTTATTATTTACAGATTCTAGTCCCATCCTATCATTAATCACAATTCCTATTTCAGGTCTGAACTTTTCAAAGCAGTTTCAATTCAACCTGATTTATTTACCTAAAAAGCCAATGAGTAAGGTAGGTCAAAAACCATTCACTGAAAATGAGGAACATTAAGGTACAAAAGAAGTTAAATGATTTCCATTTGCCTTAGGTCACTACCAAAGCCCACATCCACCTGCTCTTTAAATGTGATACTGACAAGACAGAGGGGGTCTGAGTGGCCAGGCTAGAATATCCCTTGTGGGGAGTGGCGGATCCTTTGGGTTCTGTTTGAGACAGCGGTAGAGAAAGGACAAAGGGACTCACCTGGGCCATACAGACAGCACAAAACCAGTCCCCTTCAGGAACAGCGTCCATCTTGGGTCGGTGGCAATAAATGTGGCAGCCACGGTCACAGCCGTCACAGAGCAGCAAGAATTCATCGTTATCACCCTTCCGGCACACCAGGCAAGTCTGAGGAGTGCCACGGGGAAAGGGTGAGCCCCAGGCCTTTGCCTGCTCCTCCTCCTTACACCCGCCTCTCAGCCCGTCTCCCCAGGCCTTTCTTCTAGCGTCTCACCACTTTGTTGACGGACTTCTCCCAAGCAATGGATCTCTCCAGCTGACCCAGGCAGAGACACACCTGGGCAGCACTCCTGCACCGCTCTAGGGTCTGCCGCCAGGTCCGGATCCGCGGGGTTATCTCATATGCTCTGAGTACAGAGAAGGGAAAATGGGGGCAAGAGCCATTTGGTTTTTGTTGGGGGAAAAGGGAGAGGAATACAAAGTTTTTTTCCCCAAGAAGGAAAAATAGGGTATCCTGGGGGAGGCAGCTCCCCAAACTCTTTTCCTTCAACGTAACAGCGTTACTCACATCTCTGTGGTCCCGAGGGCAGTGGAGTCTGCAGGGCTCAGCAATGCCTTCTCTAGCACAACTTCATGGAGTGGCCAAAGGGGCTCTCGAAGGTACCTTCGCTCCACGTTCTGCTCTAGAGCCGCGAGCCGAAGGACGGCCAAATCCAGGGGGTTGGTGTCCTCCCGAGGAGGGGCCAGTCCCTCCCGCCCACGGCCTCGGGCAGTGATGTCCTCGAGAGGGTCGAGCAGGTGCTCACAGTATGCCAGGTCCTCTCTGGCAGAGTCTGGGCTGGGACACGTCCAGCCCTGGGGAAGGAGAGAAGGCAGGTTAGAGGGAAGGGAGAAGGTAGGGACTCTCTTGGAAGAGGTGGACCCTTCAGACCTTGACAGTCAGAATTAGACCTTCAGATTTAATCTCATTTCATCTTCATAACTCCCTGAGAGGTGAGGGAAGGCTGAAGATTATTTTCACCATTATTTAAGGGGGAAATCCCTGCTTGGCTTCTTCCCCCTCCCCCCAACAAAGGTCCAAGGCTCCCCATTATACCCGGATCTGCAGATCGGCCAGTAGTACCCGCTGTTCCAGCTCCTCCACGCACTGCAGCATTGCCAGGTCTGCCTCATAGGTCTTCTCAGCCGGTGACCAGCACAAGAGCTCTTTCTGAGACACCGTGGGGAGCCGGGTCGGCTTGAGAATGGGGTCTAAAAGGAGAGTGCAGCTCAACCATTGCCATCAGGTATCCATCTTGATGTCCCTCATCCTCCCTGTGCTGTGTTGGCCCCGGGGCCCTCGCAGGGAAGCTCATGGGGCTTTCCAGCTGTGCTCACCTGTAGGAGGCCTCAGGCAGACCTCCCTCAGGAAGTCTCTGTGCTTGCTGAGGTGCTTGTGCAGAGCTTTCTCCCGGATGCCCCTGGGGTGGAGAGCCCGCAAGGTGGCCTCCAACTCCTCTGGATCCCGAATCCACCACCAGCCCGTGCGCATTTCTGCAGGGAGAGCCAGGAGCATGAGGGCACTGGCTAACAGAGGACAGACATCACATGTGACTGGCTTCCTCATCAGGATGCTCACCTGGAGGCACAGGCTGGGCCATCAGCTGAGTCAGGTATCGTTGTTCCATCTGCTTGAAGAACTTGCTGGGGGGCCGACCCCTCCGTTTGGGCTGCCCAAGCCCTGCTTGGTTTTGAGGCCCTTTCCCAAGGCCACCTGCCCATCTCTTGGGAGCAGAGACAGACAAGGGGGTGGAGGAGAGTGGCTTTGGGGAACAAGGTTTGGCAGCACTGGGTCCATTCATCTGTTTGGAGAAATATGGAAGGTAAGAGTATAAAGGGTGAAGCGGAAGAGAAGAAAGGGAAAAAAACAGAAGGGGGAGAAGGGAGGAAAAGGGAGGATGAGGTAAGGGAAGGCGGGGCGGACAAGAGAGAAGGGTCTAGTCCTAAGCTGTGACACCCACCTACCCACCTACTTGTGGATACACCCTCCCTCTAGTCTGGTGGCAAGGGGGAGGTGAAGAGGCTAAGCTGTGGTTCTTACTGGCTGAGAGGAAGCAGGTGGTGTTGGTGGATCAGGGGTGGGAGCATCCTCTGAGGCACAAGGGGACGTTGAGGGAGCAGCATCACAGGGTGTCCGAGGGAGCAGGTTGAACCAAGGGCCGCGGGGGTTGGGGGGATCAGGTTGGCTGGGCTCAGGTTCCTCGGGATACATCGGGAGTCCAGGCTCTAGTTTGCCAGGGCTGCTGTCAGGCGTGAGGACAGAGCTGCTCAGCAAGGATCCATGGCTCTGGGTTTGACTCAGCCAGGAAAGGAAGGCTGACTGGCTGAGATCATGCTGGCTCTGGCCCAGGGACACAGGGGAGTCCTCTGGCTCTAGAAGCCCATTGAAGGCCTGCTCCCTGGCCTGCTCCTGAACCTGGGCCTGGGTCTGCTCCTGGACCGGCTCCTGGGCCTGCGCAAACTCATGCTCCTCCTTTGCCACAGGTGATGTGGGAATCTCAGGCTGCTCACAAACAGCCTTGGTCTTTCTGGGCCTACCCCTGGCCCGAGCACACGGTGACCAAGTCCTGACATTTCCTTCAGCCAATTCCCTCTTCGCCGTCGAGAAAGGATGTGTGGAGGGAGCTGGAGGAGGTGCCCCCTTTGGGCAGTCAGCTTCCTGTTTTATCACATCCTCCAAAGCTGTGGAGAGAAATGAGTTCAAAAGTGAAAATAAACATCTCCCTCCACTTTTTCCTCAGGTTCTAGACCCTTCTCTCCATTCTCCCACAAAGTTTTCTGTGACAGTTACAGTAGTTTAGAGAGAACACATGTGTGCACCCACATACACACGCCCTTTAAAATGGGAAAGGATGCTCATAAGGCCAGAGCCCCAGCCTGCCCAGAGACCAATTATTAGAAAGATGGAAGCACCAACCTGTAGCTTCCTCAGCCCCTTCCACAAAGATCCCAGACAAGTATGGCAGCACCCAGTATCGCCGCCTGTATCGATCCTGGCCCAGAGAAACGGCCCTCAGCATCTGGGATGAGTGGAGTAACTTCTTGCGGAAAAACAGCTGGCGCTAAAGAAGGATGAACCCAAAGCTATAGCTAGCTGTGCACAGGGCTACCTCAACAATGTCACAAAGTAGGCCTCAATACTTCCACCCAAGCTGGGAATTTGGAGTAAAGGATGCCATTACCTTGGTGAGTTTTTCTATCTGTCGCTCTAGCTCAGGAATACTGAATGCTTGGGCATCACCCTAGAAAGGAGAGGGCACAGACAAAGATGTTGGTCAAAAGTGAAAAACGGTCTCTGTACCAAGAAAGGTAAACGTCCCTCACCCCACCTCCCCACTCCAAAACGGCACCTCCTCATCTCGGCGACCCCGCCGGCCCTGGGAGGCCAATGCTGCCACAGCCTCTTCTTCTTCCTCTTCTTCCACACCGCTCGTCTCCTCTGGGATCCGGGAGCTTCGTCTCCGACCTAAGCTCTCCTCTGAACCCAGCAATTCTGCCTCGGACCTCCCAGTTCGCTTAGCCAGAGCCGTTTTCAGCCTGGGAGTGGGAGTTGGGGTGCAGAAAGGAGAAGGTAAAGAGTAATAAAGAAAACTGACCCTAGCAGCAGGAGCAAAAGAAGCAGCCCTCCTCACCTCCTCCCCAACCCGACTCATCAGCCCCATGGCTCCTGGAAACCAGAGGACCCTCCCCAGGGCCCGCCGCCTGCTCTAGCCCTACCTCCGAAGCCGGCCTTCAACAACCCATTTGTTCCTCCTGTAGCTGGACATGTTCTCAAGGGTCTTATCAATCTCACTGTATGGGAACAGAGATGAGGTCTGAGGAAGGGCTCATGAGGATGAAGAGGACAAGGCTGGGAAGGACCCCTCTTATCCACCCCTGAGTCAGACAAATCAAATCCGGCTATCCATGTAAGACACAGACTGGAAAATATGCGGAGGTGTTGGACAGAGGAGGGCCCCTCACAGGCTCATCTGTCCTGACTCAGCCTATGGTTTCATGTACCCAGAAGCTTCCACCTCCTGAAACCGAGGCCAGACAATGACTCCTTACGTGATGATGAGGTTGGAGCCATTGAGCTCGTGTACAAGGAAAGCCAGCACCGCGGCCTTTTGTTGGGGCGTCTGCGCCTGGAAAGGTTTGGTGCGGAGGCTGTCGCAGATGGCTGGTTCTGCCCCATAGGCCATAAGGAAACAACGGAGGACTTCTGATACGTTGTCCCTCGTCAGTGGGATCTCGGATACCTTTTCTCCCAGGATCTTCAGTGACTGGAGAAAAAGAAATGGGACAAGGAGAAATGTGAACAGAAAGGGAGAAGCCGGCCACCCTGGCTCTCAATCCTCCATCCTGACACGACAGGCCCTCACCTGGCAATAGGCAGGCAGGCCAGGGTCACAGAGAGCAGCCTGAAGCAGCCTCACCAACAGGTCCTGCACCTCGCCCAAGGCCTCGCCCTGGCACAGCAGCCCCTCCTGCAGAGCTCCCAGGCTAGGCACATCCTTGGCTGGATCCAAGCCCAGCACTTTGCCAAAGCTGTGCAGGAACTCCACGATAGTCAGGCAGTGTGAAAAAGCACTGCTGGGTAACACCAGACCGGGAATTCTTGAGAAGTCAGGCAGGGGCTGTGGAAGTGAGAAGGAAGGCAAAGGGCACAGGCCCCTTGTCAAAGAGACCAGGAAGATAAGAGCCAGGAGGAGATTCCTTCCAATTGCCCTTCACCAACAACATCGGCACATCCACCTTCAGCCATGACTAAAAAAACACGTATTTGTTTTGTTTGACTATATTTCCTTGTTACAAGGGAAGGCTTTTCTTGGAGGGGACAGGGACAGAAAAGTTGCAGAGCGGTGACAGCGGGGGAAAAAACAGCACCAAGGACACATTCGATAGAAGTACCCAGGAGAGGACAAGCTACGAAGAGGACATAAAGCAGGGCAGTGTTGACCCTATGTTCAGTTAGACAGAGCTAGAAAAGCTCCACTCTTTCATATACAATCCTCCTACTTTTCTTGGCTCTCTTTGTTTATGAATATAGGCATGTTTGGTAGTGATTTTCAAGCTATACGTGTGTGTGTGGAAGTGTGCACACCCCCTACCCGCCATGCTTTTTAATGTCTCTATAAGGAATTGTGGTGAGATGGATAACCTAATGAGTTAGTGGTATTGCACACTGGAAATGAAATTGCATTCTGGAAATTGCAATCTGGACTTATGCCAAGAAATTGACTATAATGTCCAGAACCTTTCACCTACAAACTCCAATATACCTCCAAGAAGGTCGATGACAAAAAGAAAGGCCGCATGTTACACTCAAGTATCTATAGCAGCACTTTTTGTGGTAGCAAAGAACTGGAAACAAAGTAAACGAGCATTGATAGGGGAAGGGCTAAACAAACACGAATGTAAATCAAATATGACTGTGCTACAAAAAATGAGTATAATGAAAACAGACACACAGAAAGACCTATCTATATGAAGGGATACAAAGACAAGTAAACAGGGCCGGGAAACCAACATATACACTGACCACAACAATGTAAACAAGCAACAAAGACCATTGAAACTGAATACTCTGAAATGAAGATGACCAAGCTCAGTCCCAAAGAAGAGCTACAAGGAGGGAGGAGGAACATATTGGGAAATGAAAGTGGCGTAAACACAAAAGATATCAGTAAAAACTTATTTAAAAAACATAGCACCTCCCTGGACCCCCACCCTTCTAAGTCACCTGGTGGTCAGCCAAGCACATGTCCTCCGTGGGCTTCTTCATCTCCTCCAGGATCATCTGCTGTCGCTGTCGCTCCTCCAGGCGCCGCTGGGGGCCCGACACCCTTTCAGCTTTGCAGGATGGTTTGGCCTCCTCCTTCTCCTTTGGTCTAACCTTCTCTTTCCTGACTTTCTCTTTCAGTTTATCCGCCTTTGCTTTTACCTTCTCCTTCTCAGCCTATTTATTCAGGGCAAAAAAAGAAAGATCCATACAGATTGTGCCTCCTCTGTGCCAAGGCACTACGCTAAGTATACAAAGAAAGGCAAAAGATGGTCCTGGTCCCTGCCCTCAAGGAGCTCATAGTCTAATATGGGAAATAATATGCACACAATTCTGTACAAACAAGATTATGCATGTATATTATGAATGTGTGTGTCTGCACATATATCATTTGTGTGACTCACAAATGTCATATACATGTATACACACACATATGTATAGATGATAAATTACAGATCTTCAGCAAAGGGAAGTTCCACATTAGCAATAAGAAGAATTGGGACAGTCTTCTTGCAGAAGGTAGGACGTCAGCTGAGACTTGTAGGAAGCCAGAAGGCAGAGGTGAGGAGGACATTCCAAGTGTGAGGGAGAGCTGGGGAAAACCCCTCGGTCATGAAGAAAGCAAAGTCAGTGCCACTGGACCGTGAAGCACATGAGATACGTAGGGTATAACGAAGACCAGAAAGGTAGGGAGGGGCCAGATGACAGTAGCCTTTCAAAGTCAAACAGAAGATTTTATATTTGACCTTAGAAATGACAGGGGGCCAGTGGAGCTGAGTGGATGGGGAGGTCACATGGGCGCATTTAGGGTTAGGGTTAGACCTGCGCTTTAGGAAGATCCCTCTGGCAGCTAAGCGAAGGATGGACTAGAATGGAAGATGGACTAGAATGAGGATGAGGGGAGGAGAGTGAAGAGGCGAGGGGGACAGCTAGGTGGCGAGCCTGGGTGGCTTAGAGGATAGTGCCCACCCTCGCAGTGACAAAGAAAGCCTCCTCAGTTACATCACCTTCTGGCCTCCTGTCTCCTCCTTTTGCACAAAGACTCACACTTACCTTGGATTTCTTCTTCATTTCCTTCTGCTTGGAGCTTTTGGCTTCTTGTTTTCGTTGGTTTTTGGCCTGCAAACCACAAAGAAGTGAGTCCCTTGCCAAGCCTCTGCTATCTCTGCTTGAGCTACAGATACCAAACACACATGGAACAATGGGAATGAATGACAGGAGACCAAACTCCCCCTCCTAGAAATCACTGGCCACATCACATGGCCCCTCCCCAGCATGGGACTTGGACAATCAAGCTGCCCAGGCTTTGCTTTAACTAGCCATCGACAAAAAAAGAACCGAACAGGAAACGCCTGGAGAACCCTTGGTGCGATGTTCTTGGGTTTCATGGGCAACAGAACAACGAAGACGGTTTATTACTCATCCTTGATAGCAATGAGTGCTGGCGGGTGAGGGGCAGGAAGAGCGCCTCTCACTCCCCTCCAATATACCTTCCTTCTCGTCTTCTTCTTGATCTTACTCATCTTCGCCTTGTCTCCATCACCTGGGGCATCTGTGCAAGCAGAGGGAGGAGAGGCTAAGACGGGGAGATCCGACCTGCTAGGATCAATGCTCTATTCCTGGCCATGAGTTTTCCCACAACCAAAATGGGTCCCCAGAACTCTCAAAAGAAGCCACAGTGGCCCAGGTCACAAGATGCAGGTGAGAAAACCATTCTGAGCAGCTCAGAGAACTCAAATATCTTCAGAGGCAACTGGAGGCATTTTTGTAATTACAGTCACTGGTTTGGTGTTATAGAGGATGGCATTTTATTAGGAAGAAGGGGAAGACGGGGAGAGGGAACAAGCATTTATGTAGCACCTACTATGTAGAAAGACACTATGCCAAGCATTTTGCAAATATGACCTCATCTGATTCTCCAACCACCCTGGGAGGCAGGTGCTGTACACGTTCTCTCCATTTTACAAATGAGGAAAATAGGCTAACAGAGGCAGTGACTTGCCCAGGTTCACACAACTATTAAGTGTCTAAGATTGGTTTTGAACTTGGGTCTTCCTGACTCTAGGCCCAGGAATCCATCTACCTAAGCAAGATGGACTCTTAAAGCAGCACAACCTGTGGGAAAAAAGGGGCAGCAGAAAGCCAAGATGAGGAAAACATTTCCCTCTGCTCTTTGGGGCAAACATGGACATGCTTCAAATCCTAACTGAAATCACGCTACATCCTGTACCCAAAAGGGGCAATTTCAGGTTCTCTGGCTCGAATTTTCTCCACTGATGGTCCTAAATTTCCCCCCAAAGATGAGACAAGTTTTCTAAAACAGTAATTTGTCAGGACCGTATATGTAGTCTCTTAGAAGACATGCTTTTGATATAAAGTTCTCTCTCAGGCACAAATTAAGTATTTAAGACATTTAATAAAAATCCAGTTATCACCTCTTAAGTCTCATTAAAACTCTCTTTTTCAAGAGTTTTAATGAGTTTTCTTTGGGAAGGCCAGTATGCATGAGTGGGGTCAAGCGTAAGTTAGCAGCCCAGGAAAACATCGAATTTCCACAACCAGTGAGCCAGGGAAGTTGGCACCTTTTCACCAACAGCCAAGAAAACTGGCTAGGCTAAGTGACTTTACAGCCACATCATAAGCAAGGGGAGAAGGGAGAGTCATGTGCCCCATGGGCTTCTTGGAAACCCCAGAGGACACTGAGAAGTAACTCAGGAGTGCTCACAAAGGGGTCTGGCCCCACCAGAGAAGGGTGTGTGCGACTGCTCTCACCGGGAGCTTCGAGCCTCTTCAAGAGTCTGGCATCCATCTTGCTCAAAAGTTCGGTGATTTTGACTTTGGGCGGCCGCCCACGTCCTCGTTTAATTCTGGGTATTTCCTTGGCTTTGGCCTTCTCGGTGTTGCGGGGACGACCTCGCTTGCCAGTGATGGCCTGGATGCGGGAAGGTATCTCCTCCATTGAGAGCTGTACCCATTTCAAGCCCTGGAGCAGGAAGAACAACTGGACTGAAGTCATGAGTTGTGGAAAGGGAAAGGATCGGGCATGACATTCATGCTAGTGCCATGGCCCTCTGATCTCACCACCCCAAGCCCACAGACCCTCCAAGCCTGGCTGAAGGGGGCTGGGCCAACTGAAGTGCATTAAGAACCATACCTCAGGGGTGTCCCGTTCTTCATAGAAATCTCCCACAGGCATCCTAGGGCTGAAACTGAAATGTTCCCGGCGGACGTGGTGTACCACATTTCGGCTCAGGTACTGGGAGGAGAATGAGACATTTTTGAGGATAGCAGAACCCTCTGGTCCACTCCCTCTGGTCTGACTCTCTACCATATTCTGGGGGGGTGGGGTGGGGTGTGTGTCTGTGTGTGTGTACGCACGTGTGCGATGTTGCATAACAGATCTAGGTGAACATGTGTGCGTGTGCCCATGTCCCATAACAGATCTAGGTGAACTTCTACCTGCCCAGAGGATAGCCAGTCACTGCTACGTTACCTTAATCACTTCTGGAAACTGTTTCATCCTCTTTCCACAGGGGCCATAGTACCACGTCTCCCCCTGCCACCGGTGGCTGCCCTTCTTGATTCGCACCTCTCTCCGCCATCTGTCAGGGAAGCACATGGCCCCTGCCACCACGTCACCCACCCTTCTGTGCCCAGCACGCAACAGCAAGCTCTTTGTGACCCTTTGTCTAATAGCAAGGGGGGAGCGGGGGGCAGAGCCCAAGAGACCATCTGGTTTAACCCACTCATTTTACAGATGAGGAAACTGAGACTCAGAAAAGTTTGACAACTGACTTCAAGTGACATGAGTGTCAGAAGTGGAATCGGAACCTAGGTCTTCCTGATTCCGATGCCACCTTTCACTCCAGTAGTATCATGGAAGGGGGCTTGCTGGACATGCTACCGTCAGCTCACAAGAGAGACTTTACACCTCCTCTTCCAGCCAGCCAGCTGAGACTCAGGCTCTATAAATCCCCTTCCTGGTGTCTTACAGGTCAGAGTCACTGGGATTTAGAGAAGAAACTAGAGGCACGATCAAAAAGGAGACAAGGGAAAAGGGCACTGACATAGCCAAGTGGGAGAGAAGGCTTCCTGCTGGCTCCGGGTAGTGACTCAGGGGACACGGTCTGGTTAGGACTCTGCATTCCGAAGAGCATCACTACTAGCAGCCAGCTGAGCCTTATCTTCCAGACAAACTTCTAACCACAGCACAGGCTTAGAGACCCCGAGTGGCCAAGAGGGGCCCGGGAAACAAGGAGCAGCCAGGGAGGTGGCAATGCCAGACCCAAGGTGGTTGGCTAGCTCACTCCCTCCAGTCTCATCCTACTCCTGCCCCTACTCCTCCACAAACCTCTAGAACAAGCCGCCCAAATCCACGTCTGCTGCCCCGGCCCAGCCTGGCTGGATGACTCAGAGATCTGGAGCCATCCGCCGGGCCTGAGGGAGGAGACGACCGAGTCCCTTGGGCAGAGCTAACTGTGGGGGTGGAGGACAGGCTCCCGTGTGGTAAGGAAAGAGGAAGGGCAGGGAAAGGCACAGGAAAACTAGTCTCTCATGGCAGAAAATAAAACGTTGTAGACACCTGCCTTGACCCCACCCCAATCTACCCAGCCTGGAGTTCCCAGGGTTAGAAAACGCCCCCTTCCTCTTGGGCTTTTCAAAATTAAAGACTGGAGCACCTACCCATGCTGAAGGGGAAATCGAACCTCCTCTGGGGTGGCAATCCGTCTCCGAAGGACATCTCCTGAGGGGAAAAGTGGGCAAAGCCAAAGGGAAGGAAACTGGTAAGACAAGTGTGGGAAAGAACCCAGAACCCAGGGCCAACTTTGAGCTCCAGCTTTCTCCTGCTTCTTCTGTGACCCTGGGCAGTCACGTCCTCCCTCTAAGATTCATTTTCCTCATCCGTAAATCGGACAATCTCAGCCCAGAAGAAAGGACGAGGCTGGGGGCTGGCTACATAGCTCTATCGGCTGCTCTCGTTACCGGTTTTTCTTTGTTACAAGGAAAGACTCGTTTGGGGCAGAAAGGGATGACTGTGATATACAAAATGAAAGGCATCGACCCTCTTCTTTAGTTGAGGATGATTTCTGAGGGTGCCCTCAAACTCTCATCCCAAGCATGGATGGAAGGAGGGGCAGAAGCAGTCAGCCAACCATGCTGGGTAAAAAGGACTGCTCTTTGTGAAAGGACTTGTCAGAGCCACAGACCGAATGGGACAGCAGAATCTGAGGCACTTACCATTGCCAGAAGCACTGCTTCCTCCCTCAGCCTTGTCTCCAAGGTCAGGGGGGCACCCAGGACCACCACTCCCGTCCGTGTCTGTATCCACCGGGGACAGCTGAGCCGGGGCCGGCCGTGCAAGGCCCGGAGAGACAGCTGTCGAGCTCGTCTCCACTTCTTCCTGTTCTGGATCACTCCCATTATTCAGCTCAAAGCTGCCATCTAGAACCCAAAAGGCCAGACAAGGACTCCCATCAGAAGGGAGGAATGATATCAATCCCCCACCTCCTCAAACCTACACCTACTTCTGCTTTCATTTCTGGGGATGTCACTGTGGGTTCCCGGAGGGCCGCTGCTTAGCTCAGTGCCTGGTCCATAACAGGTACTTGATAAACTGCTTGTTGACCTGGAGCCATCAGAGCCCTTGGAATCCCTCCCCCACCCCCGCTGCTAACCTTATAGCTTCACACTCCTAGATTCTCCTGAGCAAGGAAGGACGAATGAAGACCCAGCTTCCACAACTGCCTCCATGCCCTCTCTGTTTCTACCTTCCAAAAAGTAGGCTTATGAAAGCCCCAACATTTTCCCACAGCCTCTGTCAGTCCTTAAGCTCATCCTCCCTTGTTCTCTCTTTACCCTCCTACCCAATAATCTCCTAGACACACACCTTGTAAGACAGACTCTCCTAGGACAGGAGGTGAGGTGGGGTTGGCAAAGATTGAGGCTGAAGTCTGGCTGTCATCTGCCAGGAGACTGAAGGCAGTGGAATTGTTGAGGGAGGGGCACTCAAGGGCTGAGATGTCAGGGCTGTCTCCAAGAGGCAGCTTGTCCTCTTCACCCACCAGCTCTGAGTCATCCATCCCATAGAGCCCACCGCTCCCTGGCTCTGTTGATAGATAAAGAAAGCATAAGAGCAAGATATTTAAACGCAATCTTCTGGGGCCTGGGATTGTTCCTTCTATCCAGATCACCACAGCTGTGAAGATTCTGATATCAAATCAAAGGATGAGTCTAACTGGATGTTAAGGGGTATGTGGGTAGGGGAAGGCCAGGGAGACAGCAGCTCTGTACTAACCCAAGAGCAGTACTCAACTGCTAACTGTTCTCACACATCAAGGGGATGGAACAGAAGACAGTGGTCCAGACAAAGTCTGAATGAGCCTTGACTCCTTGGAGAAAGAACAGTTGCCTCCAAATTTAGAATGTTCCCCTTCTATTAAGTACAAGAATTCAGTTCCTTTCCTATAGCTCCAGCAAGATTAAAAGGTCCCTGTCCAACAAACTGTTCCATCTTGGTATCCTCAGCCAACAAGGGCAGAAAGCCCCTTTGCGAAACACACAAAGCCAGATCAAGCATGATCTACCCAAACATTTTTATTGGTCATTTTTAGACCACTGTATCACCCAGCAATATTCAAGAGATTGGAAACCTCAAAGTTCCTTGTGCTTCCCCCAGGACTGACTGTCAATTCTCCCCAAGCAGCAGGTAGGCGGCTGTATAATGCCTCAAGCCTCCAAGCCCACCTGGAGCCAGTGAGTCAAAGGGCTCCAATGGATCTTCATCAAGGATAGGTGAGTCTTCCAGCTGTTCCGGAAGCTGTGAGGGGTCATCCAGGCAGCTCACTGTAGGGTCAGGGACCAGGACTGAGACCTCTTGGTGCAGTGATTCCACAGAAGGGGCTGAGCCGGGATAGCCACAGATCTTCAATTCTAGAAGAGTCCGAGAGAAGGTAAAGAAGTCCAGGTGAGAATCTTGGATGAGCTCACTCAACCTGGAGCAGGCAGAACAGCTTTAGCAAAAGGTCACTAACTCTGGGCAAGCAGAGATGCCCGACAGCAGCTTCACCTAGGGCAGGACAGAATGAGGTCATAGACAGACCTCACTCTCATGTTCTTAGAAGAGTTTTTCATCTAGAGGGAACAAGAGACAGAGAAAGCAACGACTTGGTTCTGAAGAGAATCACTTTGGCACTTAGCAGCTAGGAAGAGCCAAGGGTAAGCCAGGTTATTATTATGGCGAGAGTGAGGGACATGGTAGGAAGGAGGGGTTACCTCATACGTACACATATACCCAGTGAAAAACGACAGATGGGATGGAGAAAAGCAAACAAGCAAAACATTGAGCTCTGGACTGCTCCTTTCTCTCCCCTGAATGCCAGCAGATCACAGAGGCTTAGCAGAAACTGGGAAGGCAAGCTGACCACCTCCTACAGGAGGGCTGCCTGGCCCTATGACCTGTGTTCCTGGGATGCTGTCTCACCCTCTTCAGTGCCACATGCCAAACCCCCTCCTTGGCTTTCTGATGAAGGCACTTGCAAGGATTCTTGGGGTAGGAGAGGTAAGGGAAGGGAGTGGTGGTTCCTGGCTTGCCCACCTGCCCTGCCCAGGCTGCCGGCTCCTCGTGAGCTTGAAATAATTCGACCTCCTACTCTTGAGCAGCCGCTACTGCCACAAGAACACCAGCCGCTTGGCTCTGCTGATCACCAACATGCAAATCAGCCTCCACTGCAGAGCGGGAAAGACGGGTTCTTCTTGCCTCAGGAACAGGCCACAGCCCCAAAGCCCTGCTTCTCTCCCTCCTCTCCCTGGCCCTCCCAGCCCATCCCCGTACCTGGCTGTTCTTCTTCCAGCTCCAGGCTACCCACCAAACCAGTGCCATTCTCTGCTACAATGGGGACTAGCTCCTTATCGGCTGCCTCACCAGGATGTTCACCACTTTCGGGATCCTGGGAAGGTGCAAAAGTCTGGACGCTGGAGGCCAGCATAGGAGAGGGTGGTGAGGAGGTGAAGAAGCCAGGGGGTCCATTGGATATCACCTCAAAATTCTGATCAGGGAAAGAGTCATATAGTTCCTGTGAGTCAAAATTGAGTCCCATGGGACTCTGGGTTCCATTGGCCCAGAACTCTTGGTTACCAGCCCGCAGGTTAGTGTTTTGACTTGGGGGCGAGCCCTGCCGGCTGGCCCCAATGGTGCCGTTGAGTGGATATTGTCTGTGGCCTGAGAACTGGGAGAGGAGGGGTGGATCTTTAAGGTTGCTGCCACTATTGGCAGGTGGATATTGCGGATAGTTCCAGAGACAGTCATAGGCCACGTTGGGGTGATGGAGGTGTGAAGTGCCAGAGGAGTGGGGAGCAGAGTTCAAAATCCCTGAAGTAGTGTGAGATACAGTAGATAAGCCATTAACATTCACATCACCATTCAAACCTGTGAGAGGGAGGGAAAAGAAAGGCGTCAGTTATCTCTCACCAAGATATGCCTGCCAAAAGAGCCCCACACTGAGAGCACTGCCTAAGGGGAGGGGAGACAGGAAGGGGGGATTTCCCCTCTGCTATATCTGGCCTCTTGTCTCCAGGGAACGCCATACCCAGATACTCCTGGCTGTAAGCATAGCAACTACTGCTGAGGGTGCTGTGTTCGGGAAGCACTGGGAAGTGGGGGGTTGGGGAGCTCTCAGCTTCCCATGGGAGCCACCAGAAAGAAGCTGGCTGCTCTGCGTGTTCGGCACTACTTTTTTAATATAAAGCTACATGACTCCCCACAGTGACCTTTATTTCTCCTCATCCCCAGAAGAACCCAGCAGTCACCACAGGGCCATGTGGAGTCTACTGCAGGCCCTCAGAATCACCACTGAGCTCACTTCTCTCCTCCCTGGGCTGGATTGTTCATCCCTCCCCCTCCTGCCTGGCAGGAGCAGTCAAGCTGCCAGTAGGGACAGGCTCCACCTCAGCAGCACATGCAGATCCAGGCTAAGAATAGCTTTCTCAGTCACCCCAGCGACAAGATCCCAGCTCAGGGGGCTGGGCTTAGCCCCTCCTCACAGCCACTGGAGGGGAATGTGCAAGGGGAGGAGGGGGGAATCTTCGTGACCAGTGATGTAGACTCCAGCTCTCACTGCCAACAGGCAGGAAAGCTGGCAGCCGGGAGCTAGAGGGAAGGGAGACAAGAGGCACCAACATAGGCAGGTGAGAGGCCCTGACACGAGAGACTTAAGGGGCACATACTCCAGCCCTGCAGGAAATTATGCTCAGAGACCCCTTCCATGGAAGGGAGGACAAGAAGCTGGGCACTAGAATCTTCTTCCAGAAGAAGCCTGGGCGCTTCTCTGCCTCCGAGTGCAATTTGCCTGGATCTGAGGAGGATTAGAGGCTCCTGGCAGGGCTGGAGTGCAGGGCAGCTGATCAGTCAAATCCAGGCAAAGACCTGATCCTAATAGCAACACTTCCACTCAGAAGTATACACTCCCTAATGAGGCACCAGCTGAATACTCAAACCCTCTCAGGGCTTGCGATGGACATAAGAGCTCACAGCTTCTACTTTTTCTCCATGTGTCTCTCTGTGTGGGTCAGGCAAACTGCGGAGGACTGAGAAACTCATCTCTTCTACCCCAGCTGCCGTTCAAAAAAAAAAAAAAGGTATCCAAGGCTCATCTCTATATTTTCTGCCCTCCCCCTTCCCCCCCCCCCAGCTAGCTATCATTCAATCAGATTTAGAGAGACCTTAGAGGTCCTAAATTCCAACCCCCTCAGGATGCAGGAGACAAAACAGATACGAAAGCTAAGTGCCTCGTCCAGGATCATAGCAGCTAGTAAGAGCTCGGGGGCAGGCCTTCTGCTCTGTCCACTAAAGCCAAAACAGCACTACTCCCCCTCCCTGGCCTCTGGGAAGAAGCAAAGGGACAGAGCCACCACAAGAACAGCTTGAGATGGAAAAGCCAGGAAACCTTCTCCAGCCTCCTCTGTGGAACCTCAGGCAAATCACAGAGGCCTGCCACTACTACCTCAAACACAGTTAGAGCCACACTGACCATGGAGGGAAGCCTGCTGCTTCCCCCTGCCCTCCTCCCCTTCTTAGATCCCTTCCTAGCAGCTCTACTAGTGGAGCCCTTTTTCCCCTGGCAGTAGTGAGCTCATAAGCCCACACTAGTATTGAAGAGGAGCCAAATCTCCCAAAATTTGCTCTGAAGGAATGAAGCCCCTCCCCAGCCCAGGCAATCTCGCCCTCACACTCACTTTTCCCTTGCTGAGAGAAGTTCATGGGAGACCCGTTAGTGTAGAGGCCCTCCCCTGAGGAGGGGGAGGGTTTCAGTCCTGAGGCAGCAGGTGCAGGGGGAAGGCCAGTAAAGTTAAAATGGTCGTTTGCCTCCATTTCTGTAGGAGGGGAAAGAAAAAAAATACTGGAGGTTAAACAAAGTCATGTCACCTGGAATCTACCACCTACGTACTTCCTGGGGAGGAAACCTCCCTCCATCTACAGTGTACTCACTTGCCTCCCACTTCAGCACTGCCACAGGAGAGAGAAGGAACAATCCTCCCCCCATCATCACCACCAGTGCAAACCCCTATTAGAAACAACCTCCAAAAACCAGCTCTGCTTGGGGATGGAACAGGAAAAGCTGGCAAAAGGAGCCATGATGCCAGAGTCGGGGAAGATTCCCTCATTAGCTCCAAGCCCAGCTCACACTCTCCGTCTCAGAGATCTGCTTTATACACAATATTTTGGTCCATGCCACTTCTCTTTTCAGTTCAAGGGCAAGATCAGAGCCATAGATATAAGCTGGAAGATGATAGCAAAGCAACTTTTTTTTTTGGGGGGGGTGTCAGGGTCAATTGGAGTGTCAAAGAAGATTAGATAATCTGACACATGACCATGTTGTATGTTAGAATACCAACTTTAGCTTTCTTAGTTATCTTGTCCACAATCCCATATATCCCAGGGGAGAAACCAGTACTACCAAACTGCTAGATCAGAAACAAGAAAAGGAACAATCAATTTGCCAGTATTTAGGAGATAGGAATCAAGTAGGAAAAGCCAATTCTAGAGTGATGAGATTTTTTATACCTGGAAGAACCCTTTGCTCTGATCTAGTCTAACCCTCTCATTTACCTAAGGCTCAGAGGTCTAGACTTCAAAGTGACCTGGACTCCAACTTAGGTCTCCTGACTTCTTGGGTCAGGGCTGCTTCCTTCCCTCATACTTAGTTCTCATCTGAAGATTCCCTATCCTAAGAAAGTGGCCTGCTCTCCAAGACCATTGTGGAGAAGAATGTCAGAGGTGGGGAAAAGTTACACGAGAAGATATAAAGAAGAACACCATTCGTATATGTCCATGGCACACGGTAGCTTTCATGGCACACAAAGGGAGTCATAGCTAAAAAACTCTAGGTGCTATAGGTATGCTTGTGGCAGAGAAAGAGGTCTTTTTATCCAATCTTTTACAGTGACATTATCTTTTTCTTAAAGAACGGGAAAGCAATGATTCTGAAAATGTTATTTTAATACTTCGACGATCTATTATTTCACTAGTGTCCACTTGCCCTCCACAAAGACAGACTGAAGAAGCCTCTCTAGCACACAGCATTCATGAGTTTCTCGGCCTGATGATGCACTTCCCAAGTCTGCCTCCAGCTCATGCACAGGCACTACTGCTCACCAACACACTGGGCCCCAGCCTACAGCCTGGAAGTGCTTTCACTCCACCAGTAAGGTCTTTGGGAACCCAGGATTTCCTCCTCCGATTGGTCAAGACTTATACAGTAGGACTTTAATGAAAAACGAAAAGAAGGAGCTTAATTCTAATGGAAATCCAGAAGACAAGGAGAACGGAGGGAGGAAAGAAGAAATAGGAAGGAAATGTGTGAGAGGTTTAAAGGTTAGAAAAGAACAAAGAAGAGAGGGAGGAAAGCAGGCATTCAGTAGAGGACTGGAAACAGCTGCTGGTAAAAGCCAGCTTGCCCTGACACATTGATCCAGTGTCTATTGGCATTGGCATAGAGTAACTGAACAGGGAGGGCACACCCATTCTACCAGTGGAAGGAAGAGTCTTCAGGACAAATCAGACAAAAACCATAACTAAAGCAAAGGAGCCCAGAACACTAAAGACACTGGTTCCTCCTGTCAAGCTCCTAATGTAAATGTAATTAAGACTAGTGATTTTTTTTTTTTTTGCAGGGGAAAAGGCAAGGCAATTGGGGTTAAGTGACTTGCCCAAAGTCACACAGCTAGTAAGTGTGTCAAGTGTCTGAGGCCACATTTGAACTCAGGTCTTCCTGACTCCAGGGCCGGTGCTCTACTCACTGTGCCACCTAGCTGCCCCAAGACGAGTGATTTTTTAAACATCCTTTGTAATCCCTTATTATTCCTGTACTACTTGTCCCTCAATAGACAGTCTTAAGCACCAGAAGAACTCAAAAGCTAGAGGGAATTTTATTTTGATCTGGTTTTATTATACCCTAGCTCCTTGGCAGGGCTGCTTCTCAAAGCTTGTACCATTCAGCTACAGGATTCAGGAAGTCCACTGCAGGACCTAAAGACTCCAAAGGCAAGAACTAGAGATGTGAATTGCTGACAAAACCCATCAACTTTTCTTAACCACCTTTATAAACCGTATTTCTCTGACTCCCATACACATCTTTGATCTCAACCAAGTACATACAACAGGCTCCTCCCTCTTCTTCACCAACAGGCAACAGTTCACTTTCCCATTCCCCCATCCAAATCCCCAAGAAACTAGTGACCTTCTTCCTGCTGCTCTGGGAAGATACAGCATTTCCTGTTCCATAAATTAAACATTAAAAAAATATATGAGCAGCTGCTCATAGAAATCAGATAAAAAGAAAGGATAGGAAATTATTTGGTGGCTTGGAACTGAACATTCTCCACCCCCAGCTTCTCTGGACAGCTCATTATGACCAACATTACTTCATTAAGGAGATTTTTTTTTTAGGAGTATGATTATATACTGACTGCTTCTATACTGTACTGTGTAGACAAGGATAGATGTCAGGTCTGAAAGGCTATCCCATTAATCTGAAATACTACCAAAGTGACTGTAAACAGACCTCTCAACCAAAGAAGGGGCAGGGTTCCCTTAGCCAGACCCTCCTTACTTAGGATTCCTTTATAACTCCCAGGTTTCAGACTATG
This sequence comes from Phalanger gymnotis, assembly GCA_028646595.1. Lineage (NCBI taxonomy): Eukaryota > Metazoa > Chordata > Mammalia > Diprotodontia > Phalangeridae > Phalanger > Phalanger gymnotis. Next base: position 214,057,648 of record CM053623.1, on the reverse strand, counting down.
CTAATGGTACCCAGAATATAGGGATACAAAGACTACTTAGCATCAATAACCCTACCCAAGATGATTTTCACAAAAGCCTGAAAGTAAGTTCTGTCTTTTTCTCTAGAACTAGTAATTGGGGGAAAGGGAGAGAGAGGGGGAAGAAAGGGCCCGGAGTAGGGGTGTTGATTGATAAATGGGCAGAAAAGAAAAGAAAAGAAAGCAGGGAGGGCATCTCCATTTGTACTAGCAGGATCACAGCCAAATGAATGCAAAAATCAGTCAATGCCCAACTTTCACAAAAGCATCCTACAGAAAGAAAAGTCCTCATGACCAGGAAATGAAACTAGGTAAGCACCCTACCAGTAGTAGTCCTATGCAAATAGGTCGTTTAAGAGGGCAAGAAATTTCATTTCTAAGAGTCAAGGAACTTTGCCCCCTAAAACAGAGAACAGAAAAGCACCAACCACAGCCCTGAGAAGCCTGCCTTCTTCTCAAAAAGATGGCCAACGTTAGAATATGAAGGTGAAAAGGCTGGTGATGCACAAACTGCTGAAAGAAATATTCAGACTTCATCACAGGTTACACACCTACCTCCCCCTCCCATAAGCAAGCCTGACCCTCAGGTCTCCCAGCAGCATTTCTACAGAGCCCACTATGGGCCAGGCGCTGTGCTCAGCACTTCGAAAGATATTCTCTCCTTTGATCCTCACAACACTGAGAGGCAGGTGCTGTTGTTATCCCCATTTTACAGTTGAAGAAACTGAGGCAAACAGGATCACACTGCTAGCATCTGAGGCCTTAATTGGAGCTCTAATCTTCCTGCCTTCAGGCCTGGTGCTCTATCCACTGTAACCCCAAGACACAATGACAGCTCAACAAAAAGTGCTTCCCTTGTCCTCAAAAACTCCCTAAATTATATCAATGGAGTCATCTTTATTAGTTACAGAGATTAGAAGTTTGCCTTCTTTCTCTCACAGCAAAAGGTACATGTAACAATCCTCCACATCCCCCTGCTTCAGCTGCGATGTCCTGATACCAAAGCTCTGATGTCCTGATACCAAAGTTCAATGGTCTCTTAGTGGTAGGTACAGAACAACTGTCCCCTGCCCCTCTCCCCCACAACTAGACAGAAAAGAAACCCCTAAAGATGTAGAGCTTCCACTTATAGTTCCTAAAGCATTAAAGATTGCTTTGGCTTGTCTATCTAGAAACCCTGTCCCTGCTGAGCTCTATTACTCACAGCTGCAGGCTTCCAAATACCAGAGGACTCAAGATGCTCTCTCCCCTTGACAGGCTAGTTAGTCTCCCCTCAGCTCTGAGCCCCAGCTCCCTCCCTGACTGACCCAGGTACACTGGACAGTATGTGCCACTCTCATTTAAATGTGTTCTCTTTAACCAGTCCCAATCCCCTAGCAAGTCCCAACTAAAATCCCATCTAGTACAGGAAGTCTTTCCTAACCCCTCTTAAATCTACTATCTTCCCTCTATTATTTATTCTGTATATAACTTGTTTACCTTTATCTGTTTCCGTGTTGTCTCCTCCATTAGACCATGAGTTCCTTCAGGACAAGGACTATCTTTTGCCTCTGTTTCCCCAACACTTAACACAGTATCTGGCAGAGAGTAGGCACTTAATAGATGTTTTCTGATTGATTGAAAACAAAATGGGAGCTTTTGTTTTTAAAGAAGGTGAGGAGAAGAAGCAGTTTGTACTAAAGGAACTCCCAAGCAACGTGTCAAGGCCTAGAGACCCAGGTAAATACAGACATTGACAAAACCGTAATCTACCTCTAAACCACATTCCTTCTCATCAACAACCTATTCATCTACTGTGGGCATGGATTTGCTCTAGTTATACCCAAAGCTTCCAAAATTCAAACCTTGCTCTTTAAAGATGAAAAATCTTTGAAAAAGAAAAGCAAACAACACTGCCAAGTTCTAAGCAAGCTAGCTGGAACCTAGCGTGTGACATTAAAAATCAAGGAGAAGTCTGAAAATACGTACTGAAAGCAAAAAAAAGTATTGACCAAACAAGCAGCACAATCCTGATTCCTGGAGGAAATCAGAATCAAATAGAACTTTCAGCTAAGAAGAGCTTAACTTGAGCTTCACTACTGCACTAGGTAAATGTCCTTGGAACCACACAACAGCAGAGGTCACCCCAGACCAATCTCTGCACCCTCCTAAGTCATAACCATCAGGATGACAAATAGGGCTGTCCACTAAGCACATCACTTAATACCATGGTTTGTGAAAGGGGCCTGGTTAATCAAAGCTAAACACATCTAACTTAGGCTCCTAACATTTGGGTTGTGAAACCACTCAACCAAGATCTCATTTACAGATGCCCAGAGATGGACCTGCCAAATGGACAGAACAAGAGCTGGGATTTGGACTAAAATGCTTCTGCTTCTCTCTGCTTTCCACCACCAGAGCCGCATAACCCACATCCCACTATTGTCTCCTGATAAGTTTGGGGTTAAGGTCAAATTATCTTTTGACTAAAAAACCCGCTTCTAGTCATTATTCCCCCAAACTGCAGGGGATGAATAAAACTAACCCAATGCAGGTTTTTACTGCCAAGTGATTAAACTAAACTTCAGCTGTCCTCTTCTAGGAAAATGTTTCTGTTGTTTTAGTATCTGGTCTCCTATAGGTTCTGCTGTCTATATATAAACATAAAACATAAAGAATTACAACTATTTTTATGCTGATCGAGATTTTTTTAAAAAGCCCTTTCCTGCACTATATCCTGGGCTATGAACTGAGGACATATGAACAAAGGATTATAGATTGAGAGCCAGAAGGGGTCTGAGAACAACTCTGTCATTTTACACATGAAGAAATCAAGGTCCAAAAAGGTTTAATGACTTAAACAAGGTTATATACATGGGGCAGGCTGGGGAAGACAACTTGGAATTGGGTATTTCATCTCCAAGTCATAGAACCACAGACTTTTTGGGCAGGAAAATACAAAAGGTTATGTGACCTGACCAAGTTACAAGGCGAGTGATAAAACAGGGATCGACCCCCAAGTCTCCAGCCTGGGCTCAATACACTCTTGCCAAGATAATAAGACAGGAGGCAATATTCTCTCTTCAAAGCCAGGTCTTCCAAACTGCTTAGGAATTACAATGAGACTTTTCAGAGGTCACAAGAGAAGGATCACAAATCGGTGACACAAAACCAGAGACACTAGTGCTTTTTGTATCCCTACAGTCTACAACTCACCACGGGACCACAGGACAAAACAAGCCAGGGTACTCTAGCTTCCCACCTGACTCTCAGGCCAATTTAGTACCTTTGTGCCTCAATTTCAACCTCTCCCTTGAGGAGAGGTTCCAAATAATTTAAAACTGTTTAAGGAAATGATAGGGACTATATCATAATGTGAATCTGCTAGGACAGAGGCAGTTAAGGGGTGCAGTGGACAAAGCACCAGGTCTGGAGTCAGGAGGACCTGAGTTAAAATGTGGCCTTGGACACTTACTAGCTGTGTGACCCTGGGCAAGTTAATTAGCCCTGTTTGCCCTAATTTCCTCATCTGTACAATGAGCTGGAGAAGGCAATGGCAAACCACTCCAGTACCTTTGCCAAGAAAACCCCAAAAGGGGTCACAGAGAGTAAGACACAACTGAAATGACTCAACAAACAGCAAAAGTTTAGAACAGAGAAGGAAAGTCTTAAGATAATATAATTGTCTTCAAGTATTTAGAAGAGGAATATCTAGTCTACTCTATTTAGTCCCCAGGGCAGAGCTGGAACAATAGGTGGGAGCCAGAAAGATGCAGATTTTTACTAGGCTCGTCAGATTACAGACTCACTAGAAGGACCATCCCTATTATTTTAGGGAGAAGGAAACTGAGACCCAGAAAGGTTCAATGACTTGCCCAAGACGTTATGTGCAGTAAAGATGCAGATGCCAGCCAGATCCACTCCAGATCCAGTCTTGTTTTCGCTATAACACAATGCCTTGACTCCACATGTCTAAGAAGGAGGGCCGGTCCTAAAGTGAAATCGACTGCTTTCAGAGGCTTGGCTCCTCCTGAGTGAAGGAACATTCAGTCTCCACTGGATGACCTGCAGGAATATCACAGGAGAGACTCCTGTTCAGCTCTGGGTTGGATCAGATAAGTTCTGAGGCCCAAATCAAAGACCTCTGGAACGCTAAGAAAGGCCCTTTTCAGGGCAAATGGAGAGCTCCCCATTTCTATACATCCCAATACTCAGAAGTTCTGAATATGGAGACTGACCCTTTTCCTGCTTCACTCTTGGTTAAATACAATCTCATATGGAATCAGTATCTACTTCTCCAACATCAGCTTCTAGCTTTTCTAAAGAGTTCACAGAAAAAAAATATTTCTTTTCCATCTCTACTCCTATAGAAAAACCGCAGAAAACCATCAACAATTCCTCCTCGTCCCCCCAAAAACACCCTCTAATAAACAGGTTCCTAAAGAATCAAGTAGGAAACTAGGAATCCCAGCATTGACTGAGAGAAGGGCTTAAGACCAAGAACGGGGAAACAATAATTAACACTGAATAAAGCAATAATCACAACGAAGGCATTGAGAAGGAATTCCCTAGTAATGCATATAAAAAACAATGCCAGTCAAGCAAAAGGGCAGGTATCTGAAAGAAGAAAGCAGCTCAAGAAAGACTGATTGTATAGTTCCCAGAATGTCAGAAATCAAAGCAGTCTAATGTCAATTGGGATGTTATTTTAGAGGAATTAGTTATGGTGCTTGCCAGACAAACGTACATCCACTCCATCCCACCCCTCCACTCCAAGCCAATACTTTTCTTTTCATTCATTATTATCTCCTGGACATTTGATCTGGGTAACTGCCTCTATGTGGGGAGGTTGAGGAAAGAAAAGACTGGAATGTCTTAAACACCAGGAGAAGCAGCAGCTTGCAAGATCTACCAGAGTTTTGGAGCCTAATTCTCCCCATCACCAGATCCTACCCATCTGAGGATCTTGGGACCAACCTATTTTTTAGCCATTTCCTGACTAAGCAAAGGTACCAGGGCACATGGCTTGCCAAAAAAACAAGAACAACTTATTGCAATCCAAGAGAGACACGAGGAAAGATGTCCTTTAGGGGAAGGAGTGTCATATGATACTCGCCTTTGTAATCCTAATTAGTTAGGTTTGCAGAAGGGTGAAAATGGCTCCCTTCTCTCCTCCCATCTAAGATATCCAACTGGCACCAACAGACTGACCTCAGGTTTGGATGAAGCCTGCGAAGATCAAAGCCCGACTTTCCAAGATTCTTAAACACTCCTTTCCCCAAAGAAATAAATCCCGTTCAAAATTAAGTTCCTAAATTTCTAACTCCAGCAGGAAGCTTCTCATCCTGCACCCCCACCTCACCGTGGGGAGTCCATTCCAGCCCCTCTCCCCCTTGGGGTCCAGAAGATCAAAAGAGAGAAAAGGGAAGATACTCAAATGCCCTAAATATGAAGACTATTATCAGTCATGATAAAAGTACAGGAAGCTCCCATCAGGGGATGACCGAGTCGGCTTTTTTCACATCCCAAGCTCGTCCAAAAAGAAAAAGAAAATAATTTGAAAGGCGGTAACAGAAATGCTCCGAAGAGGGGAAACCAGAGACGGAGGAGTCAACTGCGGAACCGGGGGCGGGGGAGCCCGAGTTGAAGGAATAAAGGCAAAAGTCAGTCGCGAGGACTCTTAGGCCACATGGTGGGATGGACAGGGCCTGGGCCTGCTTAGGAGGCCCCAGAAAATGAAACCAAATCTGATTAAAAAGGACATTTCAAAACAAGAGACAAGCAACCTAATGCACAGCTGCCATTTCCCGAGCACTTCCTGCCAGGAGGCTGGGGGAGGGGCTGTTTGTATACAGAGGGAGGTGGCAGCGACTCATCACCCCCCCATCCCAACAAATTCCCAGAGTGGAGGAAGACCCTCCCCCCCCCCCACACACACACACTCGCTCCCCCACCAACAGCATGAGCTCTCTAGAAATCTAGACTCTTCCAGAAACAGGGTCACCCTTTGCTACTACCAGGTATACTGGGGATACCTTTCGTGCTGGAGAGATCACTACTTATTTCTCTCTAGGCTTCCCCCACCCCCAAGAAAGCCCAGCCTCAATTCCACCCTCCCCGCTCCCGGGACAGGGGACTCCTGGCTGATACTGACCGGCACACAAAGACCCACCCAAGTTAAAGGGGGTACCCTCCTAGCCCCATCCCGGGAACACCCTCAAAGAGGAGTCCTTCCCTCCCCCCCCTCCCGGGGAATCCCCCTCTCGAGCGCGCTCTCTCCCCCCCAAGCAAATACTCAGGGATTCCCCATGGGGGGCGGGGCGGGAAACCCACTCGGATCCCCGAGAATCAAGTGGAAACTCCTGGAAAGCCCCGGCCCAGAGCTTCGGGGTGACTAGGGGCGCCCAGGGACCCCGGCCATGAGGAAGCGTGCCCCCCCCCCACGCCGCACCCCGGGAGCGCGCGGCTGGCCCGGACGGGGGGGGGTGGCGGTGCCCCCTCCGCCCCGAGCGCTCCTCCCCTCCGTACCTGAGGCGGCGGCGGGGTCGTCCGGCCAGGCGCCCGGCTCGCGTCTCCCCGGAGGGCCGGGGACAGGCGTTCACATGGCCGGGCGTAGGGCACTGGGGCCGCTCTCCAGGAGAAGGGACGGCAGGGGCGGGGACGCGGCTTAACCGCGGGGCCCGAGCGGAGCCAACATGGCCGGCGGGGGAGAGCCCGAGGAGCCGCGGAAGGAGGCGGACAGAAGGAGGGAGGGAGGGGGCAGAGAGGAGAGGGGGAAAGGGAGGGGGCAGGGAGGAGCCGCCGGCACCGCCGCGTCTAGGAGGGGACCGCCCGCCGCCGGGGCCTCAGTTCACCCCGGGTCCTAGCGCCGCCCCCTCCCACCGCGGAGAACCGGCCTCGGCCCCCGCCCCCTCCGCCTCGTCGCTGGGTCCTAGCGCCGCGAGCTACTCCCAGCCCCCGCCCTGCCCTACCCGGTGTCCTCCAAACTGGGAACGCCGCGGAGCCCATTCGCCCGAGGCCAATTTCTTACCCCAGACTCATAAAAGAAGACAGAGGCCGCAGCTTCACCACCCAAAAAGCTCTCACCAAATTTCACAAAGGGGCAGGTGGGGTGGGGGTGGGGGGTGGGGGAAGAGAGAGGAGCAGTAAAAGGTGAGCAGGTCTCTCGCAGCAAGGCTTAGGGGATGGGAAAGGAGGGAGGAGGTCTAACGCGCTTACCTAGGTCCAGTGTGGGCAGACTAGCCCTTCCTGGCTAACCACTGTCCGGATGACATCAGCAGAACCCCGGGAGTCGAGATGCTTCCTGTGTATGGGGAAAGTAGGTTTGGTTGTAGCACCTGAGCCCAGCGTCCGTCCTATTCAGGGCTGTCACTGGGGAGAGAGCAGCCAGGGAAAAACTTGGGTGTATCTTGATGTTAGCGAGCGAGATCCCCCCTCCCCCCCCAAAAAAACCCACCAAAAAACGCCGCAGATCCATCCTCTCTTTGGGCGTCAAGGGCTCTGGAGCTTTCTCTAAGAAGGTTATAGAACTGTGCAAGTCCATCTTCTCCCCTCCCCCTCACACATACACATAATCACACAAACTGGTCAGGCTTCAGGGGCTTAGAGTTTGCTTCCCTTCCTTAAATTTTTGAGTAGGTCCAATATCGCAGAATCTGAGAGCTCCAAGTGAACTTATTAATATTAGCTAGTCAAACTCCACACCTTACTTTTTTACAGAAAAAGCCCAGACTTAACCAAGGCCACAGTTAGTGGCCAGCACTGGAATCTAGGTCTCCCACATACCAATGCATTGCTTTTTACACACCTAACCTACCTCCCTTGCACAAGGTTAAATTTCTAATACTCTAAAGAGGTAGGTTGTGGATGAGGAAGTCAAGGCCGCAGGAGGCCCCAGGAGGCAATGCCTCAAGCAGACCGGTGTCCCCCAACCCTCCCCCACCCCTTTCTCTACCTTCCTCTTTCCATAGGCAGGGGGAAGTGGAGGAAGAATAGACTTTGATTAGGATCAGACTTAAGAGCTAGAAGGGATCGTAGAAGCCATCTAAAGCAACGCTCTCCTCCTCAACCAGAAAGAGTAAACTCTCAAACTTCCAAGGGAGTAAACCCCCACCCACCTCAACTCTTCTGGGAACTTGAGGAAGAGCCAGGGAGGCTGATAAGGGCCTAATGAAGGGAGGGGGAGTAGGAGGAAGACATTAAGAAAATTTAATTTTTCTCCCTTCCCACGTAAATCTGTAGAATCATCCCAGGACTTTTCTGATCCTCAGTCCCAAACAGCTCTGGGACCTTAACCTGGGGATAGAGGGGCATCTATATGGTCTCAGGGATTCTTAACCTAGGGTTTCTGAAATGTATTTCCACTCAATTAGTTTCCATTATAATCCTATGCGTTGTATTTATTTTATACATTTACAGACCTGATGCTGAGGATTCTATAGGCTTAACTAGACTATCAGGTGTCCATGACACATAAAAAGGTTAAAAACCCCTTTCTGTGGCTTTGAATGTACAATTGATATCATATTGTCACCTTTTCAATGGGAGAGCATTGGGAAGGAGGGGGAGAATTTGAAACTGAAAATGAATTTTTAAATGTCAAAAATAAAATTAAAAAAAAAAACTCTACTCTAGAAAAAGCTTTTTCAGCCCCTCTGCTGTAAGGGGTATAATCATAATCCATCAACCTACCTCCACCCCTTCTCCCCCAAGGCTAGAAAAAAAAAAGACAATACCAAAAAATGGCAGGTGAAAGATTATGTAGTTAGAATCCTAAACATGGAAAGCAGAAGAGACTGAAAACTTTTCAGCCTTCTCTCCCCATTTCTCCAAGGCCATAGATACTTCCTCCTCTCTACCCCAGTCCTCACAGGAATACACGGTAGGGCTAAGGAGAATTTGCCCTTCAAATTCCTACCATCTAGGACTAGATACAAGGATAGGACTCAGAGAGATGCTTGGCTTCTGGGGGCAGAACTCCCGACATGCCTAGGGAACACTGGGTGGAGGTTGTGACTATCAGACTGGGCATAGCCACACCCCTCCCACCACCACCACCACAACCAAGCACCCACACACACACACACACACACACACATATACACACCTACCTGAATGCAGGCCGAGCAGGTTGAGCCTAAGTCAGACTCAGAGCCTTGGAAACCAGGCAGTCCCCTACCCTCTCCAGGTCCTAGGCTTTGTCGCTAGCCTGACCCGACAACGCCCCACCACCACTAAGTGCACTGACTGGAAGGAACATGGGGCTGCTTCTCTAGAGTGGGTGAGGTCTTCCTAGGTTTAGAAAAGAAAATGGGCCAGTAGCTGATCTGTGAGATCTTCCATCTCAGAGACCTGACCACAATCGTCACATCCACCTACAGGGGATTCTCACTTGGAGCCATATCTATCTCCTTGAGGAAAGATGGATGTGGGAGCAGGGGAGAAGCGCAGCCATCTGCCCAGCTCACAGCTGGGTGTCTCATTCCTACCTGCCACTAGCTAACCAGGACAGCAGTTTTGCCTCCCCTCCATCTAGATTGGGATGGAAATCCTAAGACATTCTAAGACATTCCCCTCCATTGACCCAGGTGTGGCTACCAGCCACTCATCCCCCCCCCATTCCTCCTCTACTAAACTGGCACCTAAGAAGCCAGAAAAATTAGGGTGCAGGTGGAGAAAGGAAGTTGCAGTCCGTACTTTGGAGGCCTGGGTACAGAATGAACACTCCCTGCCCCAAGCCCAGGCAATGAGTTGGTAAGAACTGATGGGGGGGGGGAGTGGGAGAGGGGGAGGGCATGGAAGAAGATTAGCACCTGCTCTTTCCTTCCAGCCCCAGCCCTGCCACCATGTTATTGCTGCATCACCCAACTCTGGGGTCAGCTGCCATTGTGAAATGGCTCCAGTTTGGAGCCAGATGGCTGGGGCTGGGAGAGAGGCACAGCTTCCCCCATTCCCAAACCCTCTCGCCTCCCCCTTTGTCCACCATCACTGTAGAGGTTCCTCTGGCATCCAGCCCCAAACACAGCAGTAGACACCCCCGCCCCCACCCCAGCCCGGCTCAGCTGCTCTGGTAGTTCATGACTCAGAAGAGCAGGCTGAAGCCTGCTCCCAGCACCCCCACTCCCAATCTTGGAGGGGGAGGGGTGAGAAGAAAGCCGGAGAAGAAAAAGAGGGGCCTGAGCTGGAGAACCGCTGAACTTGGGGTGGGGGTGGAAATCTGTAATGGAGGTCAAATAATTTGTAAAAGAAGAGCTCCTCCACTTTTTCCCCCACCAGGTATGGAGAGAATAGTTCAAGCTACGTCTGGGGTTACTGCCAGACCCAGGGAGAAAAGTCTCCTCTCCTAACCCTCTCCAAAGACGCATTCACACCAAGCCAAGACAACAGTCTGGGTTGTTTTGGGTTTTTTTCTTGTGGGGGTGGGGGAGGCGCGGAGAAAGGGGTGTTCAACTCACCAGCACATCCAGAGATCTACAATTCTTCCCTTTTCTCCATTGCCCCAGCCTTGACAGAGGACTGGGGTGGGGAGGTGAAGGGGTCTCACTTTTGCTTCTGAATATCACTGAGCTCCCAAACCCCTAAAGTTATAGGGCAAGTTACCTCCCCCTCCCATTCTCTCCACCAGAATATCTGGTTTCCAACTTCTAGCTTCAAAAGAAACTGACAACCCGAACATCCCGCTCGGTTAAACGGTTCCGAAAACCCACGGCACCTGAGAGCGGTCAGGCTGGGTCTTAGGCCTTCCCCTGGGTAAATGCCCTTAGGAAAAAGCAGAAGCCGTTTCTCGGACTAACTAGTGGGTCATTCCGCTCACGGAGTTCAGATCCAGGGCAGGTGCTGAGTTCGGAACCTCCCTTTCACAAAGGGTCTTGATCATGGCATCAGGGGAGGGGGGGGTGTTAAGCGAGGATACGTAGAACTCTAGAAACGAAGTCCCAAGAAAGGTTGGGGGATGGGGGTAAGGGAGAGATGGGGGCGGAGGGGGGGGAAGGAGAGCTTCTCGCACCCGGGAGAAAGCGCTGAGCCGGGGGGGGGGGGGGG
>CM053623.1:214027489-214046511 GCA_028646595.1 Phalanger gymnotis | reverse complement strand
GAGACCCCGGGAGCCGATCCCGCGGGGGTGGAGAGTAGATTCTAGATTTCCGGCGGGTCGGAGGAGATCCCGGGGCAGGGAATCCCCGAACCAAGCAAGGGGCGCCCCAACCTTTGGGTTCTGGGGCTTGCGGCGGGTCAGAGAGAGATGAGGGGGAGGTCCGGGGTCTCACCTGGAAGGGGGCCCGGCAGGCGCAGGTGGCTGAGCGAAGCCGGGCGGCGGCGGTAGCGCCTCCTCCTCCCTCAGCCCCGGGCCGGCGGCGGCGGCGGCGGCAGAAGCAGCAACGAGGAGAGAGGGAACAGGGGATGGGGGGTGGCGCTTAAAGGGGCAGGAGCCTCGTGGCGGGGGCCGGGTGGGGGGAGGGGGCAGTCGGGTAAAGTACCCAGCGGGGGGGGGGGCGGGGGGGGTGGAGGACGGGAAAGATGGAAGAGCCAGGGACTGAAGATGGGGCAGGGATGGACGCCAGCAGGGGATTTCTGGTCGAGCAAGGGGGTGGGAAGGTTAGGGGAGAGACTGAGAAATGATCCCCGAGCGGCTCGAGGGCCCCTTATCCTCTCTCCGGGCCCCCCATCCTACCCTCTTCTGTCCCCCAGGACCCGCAGGCCTCGGGCCCCAGAATGGATAAGGGAAAAAGGAGTGTTTTATGGAACTCAGCAAACCCCAAGGTCCTGGGAATACGTGGGACCTTTGTCATGGGGTGGAGTCTAAGCAAGGCCCTGGAGGGGGCATTAACAACTGGGGGGGGGGTTCATAGGATGAGCAAGAACCCCCATCCTTGCCCTTCCTCCTTTTCCGAACCCTGCTAATGAGACCGGATTTAAAACGCGTTGGAATCAGGAAACTCGAAAGGTCAAAGTTCTCTCAGACCTCCCAGCCGCAACCCTGCGTCTCACCCAGTGACCTCAAAGCCCTCGGGGGAGGAAGAGGGCAAATGGGGTAGAACCGATGGACCTTGAAAATGGGCTTCTTCCCAGCTCTTGGTTTCCCCCTAACCACAGGCCACCCTTTTGCAACTTACCTCCAAGAGATGAGCGATTTGTCATATGCCAGCCCCAACTCCTGCCGTAATTTGGGGACAACCTAAAGGACCCTAGGAGAAATTTAGCCAAAAGTAAGGTCCTCCTTAAAGAACTGGCAGGCAAAGGAAGCAATGATAAACCATTTTAAGATCTTGGCTGCATTCAATTCATAGAGGGATGTTTAAGAAAATCCAGAACGAACACTTTCTGGTTCTTTTCAATAAACAACCATGCTTTTCGAAGGCTATCCCTTCCCTAAAGCTGGCAGTTACATAGCATGGGACCAGCTATCCTGGATCTCACTTCTCCACCTTTCCCCATTCCCAAACCGAGCAAAGGTTGGGCCCCACCCTTGCTGAGTCAGCCTAGGGAGTTACTCTGGTCCTATGCCTTTAGGCATCCTGAAGCTCTGCCCCAGGGCCTGTTCTGCATATTCATCCAGGTCGGTTGGCTGTCATATTGGGACTACAGAGCTGTCCACTACAATGTTTCCTCTAAGCCCCCCCTGCTCTCCCTCTCTCTCCCTTTACTGGTAGAGGGCTCAGACTTTGAGCTAACAAGTGAAAGATTCAGAAAGTCAGCGGGCTGAGAACCTTTTTCAGAAGGAACTCCTAGAGGGTGATGTCCCTCACTGACATATTGGGGGAGGGGTTTGCTCTGGGTGGAACTAAGAAAAGAGTAAGATTTGTGATGAAACTCCAGAAGTGTAGTGGGAGGGAAGGTTAGTCGTGGAAAGGGGAAGGGGGATGCTTGTTGAATTTTAAGGGACCAACTCAGCGTTCAGGTCACTTGGAATAATGAAACCCGGAGACCAGCACTTTAGAAAATTGCCCTCTCTGGAGGAGTCAGGTTAGGAACCAAAGGGAAATAAGATCCTCCCACTAACTCCCCATATTCACATTTTATGGGAGCAGGCTGGCTGGCACAGCTCTGGGGCTCCACCTTCAGTCCTAAATACAAATACAAGATACGTACACTGGGAATGTCAATGGAACATAGGAAAGAAACCTCACTGGGTCCCTGCAGCACTCTTAGCTCATCTCTTTGGCAGCCCTCCCCATCCCACCCCGAGCCTCAAAGGACTGGAAAGGAGTTAATGTCAGCCCAGCCCCTTCTTCCTCACTTCCTCCCTTTCCTACCATCCGGCTCAGGGGGTGGAGTCTGCTGCCACCAGGCTCCTCCTCAGGACAAAAGCCCCATCTGGTTTGTAAACAATCATTAGCCTGAGCCCAGCAAATGGCTCTTTCAGGATTTCAAAATGGTGAACGGTGGAGCTGACAAGACTGCAGCCTGAGCAGCTATGAGCCTCTCCTTTGGTGTTGTCATTACAAAGTAGTTACATCCTTCCTGAGAGAGAGGCTGAGGCTTATAGATATGACATCACTGGTGCACTTACAGTTCACCTTTCTCCAAACCTGTGGAAATGTCAAAAATCAACCGCCAGGGGAACAAAAGGTTGATCCACACCATCCAGATCATTAATGGGCTTTGGTGCACAGGTTCCAGGCTCCCAAGGCCAGCCTATTGCCCCACCCTTTAAGTTTTTTTTTTTCCTACACAGGTTTATGCAGGAAAAATTCCCATTTGAACAGAAATCCCTTAAAATAATGCTATCATTTACACAGTGCTTTGTACATCTTACGATTTTATGTTCCCACATAAACCTCCCATTCCTGCAAAGTACTAGATTGTTATTATTCATATTTAAAGGTTAAGAAACTGAGGCTGAGCAGGTCATACAACTAAGTGAAGCAGGATTCTAACTTAGGGTCTAAATAAATGAAAGGGATTTTATTTAGTAATTAGCTGTGATAGGGTGTGCTTAAAACTAAAATTTTAATTGGGGGTTAAGATAGAGGTGTCAATTTTTGAGGGACTTAATAAAAGCCTTATTTATTAAAACTCATTAAAGAAAATAATGGAAAATGGAGCTTCCTGACTTTGCCACTAACATCCTTTTTGATTTTGAAGTCACTTGACCCATCTGGGTTTCATTAGCAACCTTAGCTACTCAGGGCAGGTTCTAGCTTAGCAAGGTAGGCCAAACTTCCCCCACTTCACAGGACTCTCTTCATCCCCTCTTGTTGAACTAATTAAGAATCTTGAGCCAAATGTAGTGACCCACCTTAGTACTTTAATGCTTTTATTTAGGAACTTTGCCCTGAAAACCTTGCCTACACATGAAGTATATTCATCTTGCCTTAGAGAAGCCTAAGGACAGGGAAACCAGAAAAGTGAACATGATCATTAACTCATCGCATACAATCCTAACGTCCACTCCACCCTTTTAGGACTCTGTCCAGACACATAAAACGGGCTGTGAGATGTACATTTTATTCAAAAGTTTAAATATTCTCCAGACAGTACACAGCTTTTCCAACCAAAGTTCTTGTGTAGCTTGCTCAGACAACTGAAACTGACGGATGTGTAGCAGACGGAAGGTGACCTTTCATGAGTGCTCTTCAGCTAGCTTTTCAGCTTTTGTCACAGCTTCTTCAATGGGTCCAACCATATAGAAGGCCTGCTCTGGGAGATGGTCATACTGACCTGGTATGGATAAAGAAAACAGAAGTGAGAGAAGAAAGATTCTCATCTTTTAGGGCAATAAATTGAAAGTTTTATTAAAACATCCACTAAGTGGAAGTAATTATGCTAGGTACATGGAGTTAAAAAATTACAGATCTTAATTAACAGTGGGGGCAGGGGGAAAAGAGATGCCTAGCATTCAGGTAACAAATGATATAAAAGACTAAGAAGATAATAAATGATAAAAATAAGTACTAGGACAAAAGTTGAGGAAGAGCTGCATGTGAATACATGGTGGCAGGAAAACAGGACAAGGTATGGGAACATTGTTGATAATGTGAAATAAGGCCGAAAAAAGTAGATTGGATTGTTAATAAGTGAGGGCCTGTGATCAATGGTATATGAGAAAAGTCCTTGGCTGATGGGCAAGAAGATGCCACTACAAGTTTCTAAAGCTGATCGGATCTGAACGTCAGAAAATTTGAGGTTTTTTTTTGGGGGGGGGGAGCGAGGGGAGTCGCCTGTAACTTAAAAAAAAAGAGAGGGACTGGAGGAAGATAGGCAGTTTAGAATGAATGTTACATTTGATCTCAGTAAGGATGGTAGCATCAAGAATAGAAGAGGGTATGAAAGATATTAACAAAAAAAAACACCAAAGTACTAAAGAATCATAAAGGTTAAAAGTGAAAGGAACATTTCATAGAATTAAACGGAAAAATTGTGCATACATTCTAGAAGCCAGGCATCTTGGTAAGATGCCTCAGTATACAAAGAACATCCAACTCGAGTTTTCTTACCTGCCAAGATTTGCTGGAATCCCTTAATGGTTTCTTTCAGGGGTACCAACTTCCCCATATGTCCTGTGAATACCTCAGCAACCTGGAATGGCTGTGACAAGAAACGCTGGATTTTCCGGGCCCGAGACACTGTCAACTTGTCTTCTTCAGACAACTCGTCCATACCAAGGATAGCAATGATGTCTTGGAGGGACTTATAGTCCTAGGGGAGAAATGTCATTGAGCTTGGTCCAGCAAAGGGATACATTAATTCCTTTCATTTAGAAAGGATCCTCAAAGGTCCTAGAACTTTACACTCATATATTTTTAGATCTTTCAAAGCATTACTAATACTTAATTCCTATCCCAACATTGCTGCATTAATGGCTTTGACACTCAATCCCTATTTCTACTGATACAAATTTTTACCCTTCCTCCCTTCCGGGGATGCTTACCTGCAGAATCTTTTGCACACCTCGAGCAACATCATAGTGCTCATTACCAACAATGTTGGGGTCCATGATCCGGGAAGTCGAGTCCAGAGGATCCACTGCAGGGTAAATGCCCAGCTCAGCAATGGCCCGGGACAGCACAGTGGTTGCATCCAAGTGGGCAAAGGTGGTGGCGGGAGCCGGATCAGTCAAGTCATCAGCAGGCACGTAGATGGCCTAATTTGGAGCAATCAAACATTGTTAAGAAGCACAGTATCTTTTTTCAAACCCAGAATTCAAGTTCTTCTAACATTATTTCAAAGATGGAGATCTAGTCACCTCCTTTACTTTATAGATAATACTTCAATGAGCTGATTATGGGAGAACCCAAGCCTAGAGAACTTAGGTCTTCAGGAGGCTCATCCTGATAAGGAACCAATGGCTACCCTAGAGACTATTCCCTTTGCTTTCCTCTTCACTTTTATGCACCACAGAATGTGACCTAAGCTAGATACAGCGTGTACTTCCCTGTTGTGCTTCAGATGATAAAACCCTACATACAGATAGTCACAGATTTGCAGGTATCTAAAATTTTATGGGTGTAGCACAGTTATCATGGAAAAGCATCACATTTGGTACCACAGGTTCTGCTGTGAAATCTTGGCTCTGATACCCAAGGCTAAAGCAGGTTAAGTCACTCAGACTCTCTGGACCTATTTTCTCATCCATTAGTTTAAAGGCGGATTAGATCCTTTAAGGTTTCTTCAAGCTTGAAATTACTCAAAAATGTAAGATGTTTATGTAACTTTAAAAAAAAAGAATACCTCAATCCCAGTTTTAACATTCTAATGGAGGAGTGGGGGAGTTGGGTAACAGCATATGTAACAGACTTTAAAATTCTCTTACTTGCACAGAGGTGATAGAACCCTTCTTGGTTGTGGTAATTCTTTCCTGCATGGTGCCCATATCAGTGGCCAAAGTGGGCTGGTAACCGACAGCAGAGGGGATTCTGCCTAGTAAAGCAGACACCTGGAAGGACAGAAGGGAGAGAGAACCAAGGATGTTAAAACACCTGTAGCTCCATTTAGTTCACCCTGTTTAGCTTTCCCCTTCCCCACCCTCCAATCTCTCATCTTCCCTCTTACCTCTGAGCCAGCCTGAGTAAATCGGAAGATGTTATCAATGAAAAGCAGTACATCTTGACCCTCTTGGTCTCTGAAGTATTCAGCCACAGTAAGGCCAGTCAAGGCTACCCGAGCCCGAGCACCAGGTGGTTCATTCATTTGACCATATACCAACGCTACCTGTGATGGACGTAAAACTCAGGAAAGCAGAAAAAAACTACCTTGATTCTAAACTATAGTAGTCCAGAGCCTCTTGTCCAAGAACAAGTCAAGAAAAGCTGTGTATGGTATAGACTCCTGAGTATTAGTTATGAGAATGAGATGCTATTACTTTTCAACCTGTATCTGCCTCTTACTAAAGATATTGGAAAAGTCAAAACAAAGTGGGTTTTTATATGATCCAAACCAAATCCCTCTAAGAAAACTTTTAAAAATGAGTAATCCAAAGCTTCCAAATTGCAAAAGATAAGTAAGGTCTGTAAAATGTTACCAGAAGTCACAGAAAAGAATGGGCACATCACAACTAAGTACCAATAATTTTGGTATAAAGACTAAACAAGTGAGACTCTAAAGATGAGATAGTTACAAATAAAACAAGTCCATAATGGACTCTTAGAAGAGCCTGGGTTGGGGCAGCTAGGTGGCACAATGAGTAGAGCACTGGTCCTGGAATCAGGAGTTCAAATCAGGCCTCAAGACACGTGACATATTAGCTGTGTGACCCTGGGTAAGTCACTTAACCCCAACTGCCCTGCCTTTCCCCCTCCAAAAAAAAGGAGGGCCCGGGTTATAGAGGCAACATCTGGATCACCTTGGAAGTGGTGTCCTTCAGATTGATGACACCAGACTCAATCATCTCATGATACAAGTCATTGCCTTCTCGAGTCCGTTCACCAACACCAGCAAACACAGAATAACCACCATGGGCCTTGGCAACATTGTTGATTAGTTCCATAATCAATACTGTCTTTCCCACACCAGCACCACCAAAAAGACCTGTGGAAAGAAGACGAAACACCAAAGTATTTTATAAGTAATTCTTAAATTCCGAGAATCATAACCTCCAATTTAAAAAGAATAGATAACAGTTAACACTAAATTATTCTTGGTTCTCCTCCTCAGAAGTGGCATCTGGCTTCAGCAAAATCAGAAGAACAAAAGTCAGATAGCTACTCATCAGTGAAGGATGGTTAACAAGTCTGGTGCTGCTCTAAAATATAACACCTAACAAAAATAAAGAGAAAGAGGAGCTACACAGAAGATTTGCCTAACTAAAGCAATTTCACCTTAATGGAATCTGACCTAAAGCTCTCCCCACCACCCCTGATCAAATCAAACACTGCTTAAATGTGAGTCATAAGTTAAGGCTGAGAAAATGCTTGTCACTGAAATCATCATCATTGTAACTGGTTACCATATTTAAAATCACTTTAAAATGTGACTTTTGACTTTTTTTTTTAACACCCAAGTTCACCAAAGTTTAGACAAATAACAGGACTTGCAAAGATCTATTGATTTTTTTAACTAGTGGCAAAGTCAGAATCAGAACCTGGGTCTCTTGTTATTCCCCTACCACACTGTCCATGCCATGTAATTGTCAGATAAACGCTGAAATGCCTCCCACATCTAACATACCAATTTTGCCACCCTTGGCATACGGGGCCAAAAGATCCACAACTTTGATGCCAGTGACCAGGATTTCTTGCTCTACACTCATCTCTATGAATTCAGGAGCCTCAGCATGAATAGCAGCAAACCTGTGCAGAAGAAGATCCAGAAAGCAATCAGTTTGTTCTCTCTAGTGATAACCTCCTAGCTAAGGGATTCTCTGGCACACATCAACAAATGCCCCTGTATGCCAGTTTTCCCTTTCATGGAGGAAAAAAACCTAGGAGGATGGACTAAAGTTCTGAGAATTTAGAGATAAATAATGCAAACTCATCATCATACTTTAACCTCCAAACAGGAGGAAAAAAAAATCACATCTTAAATGCCTATGTTCTTCAGGTTTCCATACCTTGTCTCTCAATCTTGTCATACTCAATTGTCAATTATGTTAAAAATCAATTGCTTGCTTTATATTACATTCATACATTTTAAACAAACAATCTTCATGGAGCAATTGTTAAGTGTCACAGAGGAAGGAGTCATCACACTAATAGCTAGCATCAAAACGTAATTTGTGTAGATAGGTAAGTACTACAGCAACAACTCTTGGTGGAAAGCTGTAGCTACTGGAACTCACTGTTTGGTTTTGATTGGACCCCTTTCATCGATAGGCTCTCCAATCACATTCATGATTCTTCCTAGGGTCTCAGGCCCCACAGGGATTTTGATCGGGGCACCAGAATCCAGGACCTTCTGCCCTCTGACCAAACCTTCAGTACCATCCATAGCAATGGTGCGGACTGTGCTCTCACCTGTTAGTGAAGACAGAAAACAGTCTCATAGACGCATCTAATCTTGTTACTTGATACTTTCTGTCAAGAGCATACCCAAAAAAACTAATAAATAAGCGACCCACACCAGGCCAGGTTGAACTCTCTTGCTCAGATTCTAATTGTGGCTTCAGCAAACTCAGAAGAACGAAAGTCATCAAGTAAAAAATCATCACCGAAGAGAGGTTTATTAGGGCATGGGCTGCGGTCTACACAATGTCAATACCAAGTCCGAAGTAACCTCGAACCCAGGAGAGGTTTGTACTTACCCAGATGTTGGGCGACCTCCAGAACCAGCCTGGTTTCCCTGTCCTGCACTTCGAGGGCATTGAGGATGGGAGGGAGCCCCTCATCGAACTGCACGTCCACCACCGCCCCGATGACCGCCACGATGCGCCCGCTGGCAGCCCCGCTCTTGGGGGCGGGGGAGGTCATGGCCGCATAGTCGCGGGCTGCGGAGGGCAAGAAGAAGACGTTTAGAGGTCACCGAGGGTCCCTGCCCCCACCAAGCGGCGGCCGGTGGGGCGGGGTCGGGACTCCTGCAGGCCTGCCGGGGAGGGGAAGAGGTAGGCCTGTGGCTTGGCAGGCCCACACTGTTCATCCGGGACGGGCACCGCTTTCCCCACCCCCACTCCCACACCGGTGAGCCCGCTTTCCGTGGGGCCATGCTCCCAGCGTGGAGAGGGAAGGTCACTGCGACGCCCACGGCTTAGGCCCGGGAGATGAAGGACGCAGAGCCAGAGGCCCTCTCTGCTTCACCCCACGCCTAATGCTCTTCACACAGGGGACGGCAGGGCACGGCCTCGGTCCCGCTGCCATCCCCTCATCTCCCGCCCTCCTTTCCCTCGGGATAAGGGTCCAGCCAGCAGGCCCGGCGCGACTCAAGGTCACGGGCTGACGGGGACGAGCCCAACCCCCAAAGATATTTACTTACCCGGTTGGAGCGCGGCCGGGACCGCCCGCAACAAGGTCTGGGCTTGGGGCAACGGTGCCGAAGCGCCGAGGCCCCGAAGTGCGCCCGAGGCCGAAGCCGAGGCAGCACGGCCCAACAGCCCCAACATGGCGGAGTCTGGGTAGAGACTGAGCGCCGCAACCTTCCGCAGCTGCCGACTCTACAGCGGCGGGGCGGAACTCCATCAGGGTCCGGCTCTAGCATTGGCTTAGTTCCGTGCTCTTCACTCTAAGCCAAGTTTCCATAGGACAAGTTCTATCAGCCCTTCTCCCGTTGGTCAGAGCCGTTGCCACTCCCAGATACTTAATTTTCATTGGATAATGCCTGCAATTTGATTTAACTCTCGGAGAATTAGAAGGTAATTGGTCCAGATGAATGTCAATTGAGGTAAGGAGTGGGCGGGACCACCCTTAAAGAGGAAGAACTCTGGGAAACACGTGGGTTGTCTTTGCCCTTGGGCCCTCACGAGACCTTCCTTCTTAGGGTATTTGGCCCTTGAAATAAGGTTGTATAATGAGGCAGTAGTCAGGCTGACCTTGGTTACATCCTTGAGCCCTCCTTGGCTGTTAGTCGGTCTTTGTAACGACGTTAGAAAGAAGTAATCCCCAGCCATTGGCCTTTCCTTGTATCCCCAACCCTATCACAGTGCCTAAAATTACAGCTACGTAATTTTAAAAAGCACAATTAATAAGGGAGTGTTGATGGACTGACGACTGACAAGGCAGCCTTTAGAGCTGTGGCCACACTCGAGCATATATATTTCGGGGGTTTTGTATCCCATTGCTCCGAGAACTCCCGCCTCAATTTCTTCTTTCTTCAAGTCAGTGAAGACTAAGCATTTACTGTGTTCCAGGTACAGAGCCAGGCTCAGGAGATACAAAGAAATGCAAAAAAAAAAAAGTCTCTGTCCTCAAGAAGTTCACGTTCTAATGGGGGAGACACCACTGGGGAAGGGGAATAAAAGTGGGGGGCGAGGAAAACAGCCAGTGAAAGATGTCAGAAGATGGGAGTGCGCTGAAGGCCAGTGTAGCAGGATCTTTGAGTCTTTGTAGGAGGTGGTAAAGCATAAGGACTGCAGAGGTAGGAAGGGGCCAGGGTATGAAGGGCTTTTAAAAGCCAAACAAGGGATTTTAATTTTTACTCCAGGAGAAAATAGGAGCCCGGGGAGTTTATTGAGCAAGGAGGGATATGGTGAGACCAGCTGTTTAGGAACATGGCTTTGGCTGCTGAGTGGACTGGGGTGGGCAGAGACTTGAGGCAGGGGAACCCACCGGCACCAGGGTGGCAGATCTTACATTCCTTCATCAATAGCCTTTATGCCAATTCCTGTTCATAAATTTATCCAAATATATTTATTTATTTTTAAATAACATGTAAATAAATACAATAGCAATTTATATATGTTAAAAATAAAACACGACATTAGTAAATTAATTGATTTATTTAGCCATGATGTGAGGACATTAAAGTTTAGGTAGTATCTAGGGATATGTCACAAAGACAAACAAAAACAATATACAATACTAAACAGTAACTGAGTTATCTTTACACTTCCATAGATTTAGAAAGAGGCAGTGGGATAGAAAGTCAGGAATACCTGGGTTCACGTACTGCCTATGTATCCTATGGGTAAGTGGTATGCTGGTAAATATTTAGTCAACTGGTGGGTGGGAGAAGGGGGGAGGGGAATGCATATTACAGTTTTAAATTTAATCTGCATTGTTAACATTTTCTCTACCACTTTCTTAAGTCTAGACAAGCAACAAAACAATAAATCAAGCCCTAATTTGTAGTTTTTGCCTATTTGGAAGGTGTAAATGTCCTCACTGAAGATTTTACCATTGCTGCTCTCCACTGTTTGAATCCGACCCCAACACACCCCTGCTCTGAACCTTGACTTCTTCATCCATAAAATAGAGAAAGAACACATGTAGTCCCTACTTCATAAATTAGGTGGTAGGTTCACATGAGATAATCTATGTAAAATGCTTTGTACACTCTAAAGAATTATGTATCATTGAAGGGCAGCTAGGTGACTGCAGTGAGTAGAGCACCAGCCCTGCTGTCAGGAGGACCTGAGTTTAAATGTGACCTCAGACACTTGACACACTTGCTAGCTGTGTGACCTTGAGGAAGTCACTTAACCCCAACTGCCCTGCCTTCCTCCCTCCAAAAAAAAAAACCGAAACAAACAAAAAAAGAATTATATATCATATATTATTATTATCTGTGATCTCATTCATGTGGTTGCTCCCTCCAATGGTCATAACCCATCTGTGCCTTTTTATCCTGTATGATGTGTCCATGACTTCCCATAAATCTTTCAAGAGCTTCATTTACCATACTGGGGGCCTTGCTCAAGATCTTCTGACATTTCATGAAATCCAATGGAAGGCCCTAAGAATCTTGGATGGACCCCTGTGATCCATCAGGTATCTTTCACTTTTAGTCTGTGAAAGACTTGACTCCTTTTCTGGTCATGTTACTTTGATGATATCCTTTGGGCTATTTCTCCCACGTAATTCTTTGCTGGCAATAGATTTCAGTTTAAAATTGCCCACCATATTCCTCTCCATTGTATTTTGGGTGACTCACAAATGTAACTCTTTGGAGATTGTGATATTTCATAACTGGCAGTCACAGAGCATCACCAAAAGAATATTCATCTTAAAATGGGCTTCCTGACCCTTGGACTTCCCGAATTGATATGTTTTGCTTGACTGTATTTATTTGTTCTGAGGGAGAACTTTATTGGGAAAAGAGGCAAAGCGACAATTATGTTTTAAAAAAAAGTAATAAAACATTTTTTAAAAGATAGGTCATTTTTTTCAGGGAAAAGATTGAGGTCATTAAAATCATTGCATAATTTCCCAAAGGCAGTCCAATTTGATCTCCTCCTCCTATTCCATTCGGGGCCTAGCACATTATTTGTCTATAATGCCTGTCAAAAATATGCTTACTGATGAATGAGTTCTGTGGGTTATCCATCCAAGTAAGAGAGGTTCGAAACAAATGTTATGTCAGGTCAAGATAACCAATTAAACACTAGATATCAAATGCATTTCATATACATCACATGCACATATCAATGTATATATCAAATGCATATATGCATTATATGCGTATATCAAAATGACAAATTATATTAAAATTAATTGAACTGTGAACACACAAGGCAAGTCAATAGATACCAGTCTTACCATATTGTCAGTCTCAAGTATTAACATACCTCTCTAACTCTTGAAAAACGATTTCTTCTTCCTTTCAGTTAGTCATTAGGAAAGGAAAGCAGCAAGGTTGAGTGTCAAAGGGGATAATAAGGCTGGAAAGTAAGAAGAATAGGTTCCCAAATAATGTTTCTACTGACTTGTTTTGTGACCTTGCCAAGAAGTCTCTTTACCTTTTTACCTCAAGTCTAGGCTTGAATCTGCTTCTGTTTGGGATCTGTTAGGATCTGATTATTATTATTTGCAGTAGGTCCATCTAAGTATTCTCCTCTGTGTTTCATCACATCACATCACAAAGATCCTGTGATTCCTTTCACTTACCAGGTGAAGTTGCTGTCACCTCAAAGCTAGGTGACCATCCCTACTTTAGAGAGCAGGGAAAAGAAAAGAAAACTTTGAAAAAGAAAAAAAAAAGATCACAACTTTGGCTAACAGATGAACATTTCAGTAGATAGATTCCCAAGTAGAAAGTAGATCTTAGAAATTTAATTTGCTGGCCTCTCTGTTCATCAGCTTCATCAATTCTCATGACTTCTGTCTTGACTCGGTCATTTATAGGGATGGTCATACCCAGTGATATGCTAGCAAATATTCAACAGCCAGCTCTCTGGGAGAAAAAATTGTACCCATGTTTAAGCTTAATCTGCATTATTAACATTTTCTCAACCACTTTTTAAAGTATAGACAATCAATAAAAACGATAAATTACACTCTGATTTGTGGCATTTGCCATTTTGGGAAGTGTAAATGTTCACAATGAAAATTTAACAGTTGTCTTCATGAGTTCAAATCCAACCTCAGATACCAATTGTGTGACCTTAGGGAAGTCACTTAACCCTCTTTGTCTCAGTTTCTCATCTGTAAAATGAGTGAAGGAAATGGCAAACCATTCTAGTGTCTTTGCCAAGAAAACCCCAAAAAAGGTCACAAGGAGATAGACGTGACTGAAATAACCCAGTAACAAAATGTTTCATTCTGTGTTCTGAGTCCTTCACCCCTCTATCATGAGGTAGGTAGCATATTTCATCATTAGTTCTCTGGAATCGTCATTAATCATACTGATAAGAGATCAGCAAAGTAGTATTCCACCACATTTATATAGTACAACTTGTTCATCCATTTCCTAGTTTATGAGTACCCCCTCTTTGGCAAAGATTCCCATTCTTTGCCACCTCAAAGAGCTACAAATATTTTTATGTATTCTTAGAGTGTGTTTTGATTAGAAATAATCTCTCCCTTAATCTGCCTCTCCTCAAATCCCCCCTCCCTACTTCTTCCCTTTCCCTCCGATTTCCTTGTTGTGTGAAATGTATCTCTCCGTGTATGTATGGGTGTATTCTTCCTTCTTTTGACCAATGCAGAGGAGATCCAAGTTCAAGATGTTTACTTGTGCACCCTCATTATGTGAGATAATTTTCCCCAACCTTTCTTTCCCTTCCCCTCACCACCCTCTAGTCATTCTTTTCTAACAGAAATAACAGAACAATAAAATCACCCGATCAACTTAGCTTACTGAAGGTGAGAATTCTGGAGCTCAAGTGATCCATAAGCCCCTTAGATTCGCTGGTGGCAGGGATTATAGGCATGTACCACTACTTGTAGCTACTCTTCTCTATTCTTTAAAAACCTTCCCTTGACTTGGAGTCCTTTCACATTGCCAGCAAATATCTTTCTTCATAACGAAATTCAGAGAAAAAGTCCTTGACATTCACCATTTCCACTTCCTCTCTGGTTATTCACTCTTATAAAAATGTTTTATTAATAACCTTTTATTGTGATGTCAAAGTCTTTTCCTGGAACATCCCCTACCAACGAACCCTCCCTTGTAATATAAAAAAAAGTTAAGCAAAACCAACATAATCTGACAGGATAAGCTCTGTTTCCCACATGCAATCTCCCACTTCTTGATTGATAGGATGGGAAAGAGAAGTATATTTCATTCTCTGTTCTTGGAGCCATGATTGATCATTTTAATCAATCAGAAGAGTTCTGCTGCCTTTTAGCATTGTTTTAACATTTACTTTATTATAATCTTTCTATATATTATTCTCCTGGTTCTACTTACTTCACTCTGCATCAGTTCATATGGGTTTTACCTTGCTTCTCTATTCCTCACATTTTTCATTTCGTAAGACTCAATAATATTATATTCATATACCACAAATCATCTAACCATTCTCCAACTGATGGGCAACTGCAATGTTTCCTTTTTTTTTTTTTTTTTTGGCTACTACAAGAAAGTGCTACTCTGAATGTTTTTGGTATATATGGGATCTTTCTTTTTGACTTTGAATTCCTAGGAATATATACCCTGTAGTGGAAGCTCTAAGTCAAAAGGTGTGAATAATTTAAAGACTTTTCTCCACTAATTCCAAATTGCTTTCCAGAATGGTTGAACCAGTTTACAATTCACCAACAGTATATTATTGCACAAGTTTTCCCATGTCCCTCCATATACTTTTTTCTTTTTTTTGTCATTTATCATCTTTGCCCAGTGTGACCATTGGCAAGTCTTAAGAGTTCCCAATAGAGAGGAAATCACAATTTGGGACAAAAGGAGCAAAATAAATATCACCTCTGCCAATTTGATGGGTAAGAGATGAAAACTCAAGAGTTGTTTTAATTTATATACGCTTTATTATTATTAATGATTTTGAGTATTTTTCATGTGGTTATTGAAACTTTTGAAATTCTTCTTTTGAAACTATTCATAACCTTAGACTATTTAAAATAACCAGACAGCATGAGATTGGAATATTGCTGTGGTGTAGGAAATGATGAGTCGATAGGCTTAGAAAACTACAGAAAGACTTGGACTTATGAAGAAAGAGGTTATCTACTCTCAGAGAAACAGAGGACAAATAAATATAGTAGTCTTTCATAGCTGCACATGAATGTATATATCTATATATGAGTATGATTATAGATATCTAAGTATATGTATATGTATGTAAGTGTCTGTATGTATGTGTATATGCATGTATATATCTTTATGTGTATACATGTATGTTTGTATATTTATATGCGCTTCTGTATGTGTATGTGTTTGTATGTATTACATACATACATACATATCTGCCCTTAATTGTAGTCTTCTTGCAGGGGAAAAAAAGAACAGCAGAGAACAAAAGAAAACTTACAAGGAAGCAAAGAAAAGATAGACAGCTCTGAACACAATGCATAGTAATTATAATATAGACTTTCTTGAAATAGAAATTTATTGCTGTATATTTTGAATCCTTTTTTATGTTCTATGCCATGTTATGTGCACATGGCAATGCTTTTTTTTTCCCTTTAATTTTTTATTCAAATTTATAATGTTTCTTTTTCTTTTCTTATTTTGTATTTAAGTTCTAGTATTTAAGTTTAAACTAAATCAATTTAAAAAAGAAAAAAGGAACTATTTATACTCACTTATCTATTAGAGAATTCATTCATTTGATAAGCCTACTTATCAAATTATTAGGTGCCTACTATTACAGGCACTGTGCTAGGTGTGTTAAGAGTTATAATGACAAAAATGAAAATTCCTCTTCCTCAAGGAACTTCCATACTATTGGAGGGAAGAAACAACATAAACAAGTAAATACAAAACATGTGCAAGATAAATACGAAGTAATATGGAGGCAGGGGGAAGACACTAGTAACCAAGGTGATGAGGAAAATTCTTATGTAAGAGATGAGACTTTGAGCCTTGAAGGAAGCCAGGGATGCTCTGAAGTAAAGGTAATACATGAATACATTCCAGGAGTGGGGAGACATTCTGTGCAAAGGCACAAAGATGAAATGTCTTGTCATGAAAACTGACAAGTCATTTATGAACTTTTCAAATAGAAAAGACTTTCTGTCTTACTTTAGAAACTGTCAAAGGCCATCCTTCCAGTCCCCTTGGAGGCATCTTCAATACTTCTTTTTTCATCGCTCTACATATCCAATCAACTGACAATTATGGTTCTACTTCCACAATATCTTTCACATCCATTCCTTTCTTTCTACATACACACCTACCACCCTATCTCAAGTCCTTGGCACAGAGTGGCAGCAAAGTGGCAAGAATGAAGGCCCTGGAATCAAGAAGGCTTGACTTCAAATCCTGCTTCTGACACTTTATGAATAGTTTGGCATTTAGCAACTCACTTAACTTCTCTAACACTTAGTTTCCTGAACTATAAAATGGGGAAACTGGAGGCATCTGGCCAAGATGGCTGCTTGAATGGAGATGATGACGCCACAATCTTGGCTCTGCCTCCGCGAATGGAGACAATCAACAGAGCTCTCATAGTTTTTGTTCCAGTAAAAAATCTACAAACTGCACCAGATCAAATAATAATCAAGAATTCCAATGAGCAATTATAGTAAAAGACCTCATCTGCCCCAGAATTATACAAAAAGTCAACCAGAAACCAGTGGGCAAGAGAACAGAAGCCAACAAAAAATGAAGCACAAGCAGATGGACAAGACAGTATTATTCCAGAGTGACCAGAAAGAGGCCAGAGACAAATGTAGCGTACAGGGCTCTATGTCCAGAGACATAATGAACAGAGGGCTCCCCTGAGAAAGCCCTAAGGTGGTCAGAGACCTAGAAATTGGACCTTGAAAGTCACCAGGAGTGGCAGTGATCAGTGTGAGTGCAAGAACATGTGATCTAGGACACCTGAGGACTTCAAATTCCCTAGCCCTCTGTTCTGATCTACCATAGAACTCCTTGAAGATCCAGCAAACCTGAACTTCAAAGATCCAAGGGGATCTAACCCGGGGAGGTGGAAGTCAGAACAGGAACCCAGGTCACCTGGGTCAGGACCACCTCCATCCAAACGTATGGTAAAAGGCAGAGTCTGGCTATGGCACGCAGTTCAGTAACTAAGCCTGGAGAGATAAGTAAACTAAAGAAGACACTGACCACCATGAAGAATTCAATCAACATTTATTAAGCACTTAGTGTGTGCCACACATTGTATTAAGTTCTAGGGATGCAAAAAGGTGCAAAAGACAGTCCTTGCCCTCAAGGAGCTCACAACCTAAGGAGAGGAGATGATATGCAAACAAATATATCCAAACAAGCAATTTACATGATAAAAGGAAAATAATTCCTAAAGGGAAGGCACTAGAATTAAGAGGCACTAGAATTAGTTGGGAGAAGCCTCCTGAAAAAGAAAGGATTTTAATTAGGACTCAAAGAAAGATGCGGGAAGAAAACAAATTGAGGGGAGGAAGGAAATAAACATGTATATAGTGATTACTCTATGCCAAGCACTATGCTACAAACATTATATCATATCATCATTATATCATTGATCTTCACAACAAGTTTGGGAGGTAGGTGCTAGTATGATCCCCATTTTACAGTTGAGGAAAGTGAGGAATAAAGAGGATTAAGTGAGTTAGTCAGGGTTGCACAACTAAAATGTCTGAGGCAAATTTGAACTTAGGTCTTCCCAATTCCAGGCCAAGTACTCCATCTGCAGCACCACTAGCTACCTCCATTATTAGAATTATGATAAGTCCAGAAATAACTAAAAATCCAACTAGAAGAGAGTAAAACCATAACAGCAAGCAAAGACTTGAATGGAAAACAATGGATCTTTTATAAGGACTATGTGAATACCTAGGAAAAATGGAATAAGAGATAATAAATTAAATAAGAGTTCTGGAAGAAAGAATTGAAAGGCAAATAAATAGTTTAGATGAGAAAGTGGCAAACCTTATCCACATATTCTGAAAATTAGGATTCTAATTATAATTTAATTTCTAATTGAAAATTGGAAATCAATATCTCCATGAAACAGTAAGAAATATTAGAACAAAATCAAAAGATTGAAAAAATATAAGAAGATGTAAAATATTTTATATAAAAACAACTCACCTAGAAAGCAAAGAGAAATAAATTAAGAATCACTGGACAAGCTTTCTGTTCTTGATGCTACTGAAGGATTGCTGAAGTATTTACCACTTTTTTTTGCCATGTCAAAGTAGGAGTCCCTCAAGGAGCCTGAGCATCTGTGAAAGCTTTTCACTGGAGACTTGAGCTTCAAGAGGACAGATGAAAGTCTAAAGAGTCCTTTTGAGCATTGGAGCATTCTTGCTCTATGGTAATTAAAGATGCAGATACCAAGCATTTGGTTTTGTTACCAATGCTGTGGTGGAAGAGGTAGATGCAGCCATTAATGTTAAGACCTCACTAATTTGGTGGGGGAGTTGTTTCTTACCTGCCTGTATCACTTTGGGACTTCTCTGACTGACTTCTCTACCATCCAAGAAACTCATTATTGGGATAACTTCATCACTTATAAGATCCCATCAGCTTTAGTACTCTGCCTTATCACTACCCTCTACCTCTCTGATTGGACAGTGGGGACGTGAACTCTAAACTTCCATTTAAGAAGAGAGTTCACAATTCCACCAGCAATGTAACAATGTTCCAATTTTCCCACATCCTCTCCAGCATTTATCGTTTTCCTGTTTTGTTATTTTAGCCAATCTGACAGGAGAGAGATGGTATCTAAGAGTTGTTTTGATTTGCATTTCTCTA
>CM053623.1:213984289-214026989 GCA_028646595.1 Phalanger gymnotis | reverse complement strand
TGCTGAGTGAGCGGAGCAGAGCCAGGAGAACATTATACACAACCACAGATATATGGATTCTGTGATGACTAACCCTGACAGACTTTGCTCTTCTCAGCAACACAATATGCAGAGAAAGCTCCAAAGGACTCATGATGGAGAGGGCTGTCTACATCCAGAGAAAGAACTATGAAGTATGAATGCAAATCAAGGCACACTTCATACTCGCCTTTTTCCCCCCCCACTTTTTTTTTTTATCTCTCTTTTGTATTTGTTGTTGGGTTGTGTTTTTATTGTTTATTTTTTTTGGTTCCATTGGTCATGGTTCTTCTCCACAACTTGACTAGTGTGTAAATTAATTCAATGCCAAGTTATACCTGGAAGTTATATGGGATTCCATGCCTTCTTGGGGAGGGAGGGGGGAGGGAGGGAAGAAAATCTGGAACTCAAAATTATGTAGAACTGTTTGTTGCAAACTAAAAATAAAAAATAAAATAAAAAAAAATAAAAAAGAAGAGAGTTCAACTCATCTCCTTATTTCTCACCTGGTTGTTCTACTTTGGGACTTCTCTGACTGACTTTTCTAACTTACATTAGGTGTCTCTCTTTCCCCCTCCCTCCCCTTTCCAGCTTCCTTTTGTGTTTTGTCTTCTCTAGATTATAAGCTCCTTAAGGACAGGGACTTTCTTTTTTCTTATTTGTATCCCTAGCACTTAGCACAGTGCCTGGCACATAGTAGGTGCTTAATTAATTTTTATTGCCTGTTGTTGAACCAAAGAGAGCAGTTTCCATTAAGGACCCTCAAAGACCAGGTGCCCACTTAACTGTGAAAAAAATCTTTGCAGATGGCATTAAACAAGTCATCGAGGAATAACACTTAAGAGACTACTTTGGACAATATGGAAAAATTGAAATGATTTAAATCGTGATTGACTGGAGCAGTAGCAAAAAGATGGGCCTTTTTCATAACTTCTGATGATCATGACTCTGTGGATAAGATTGTCTTTCAAAATTACCGAACTGTGAGTGTCCATAACTGTGAAGTAGGGAAAGCTTTTCCTAAGCAAGAAATGGCCAGGGATTCTTCCAGTCAGAGAGGTCAAAAGGACTTTGGTGGTGGCCACAAAAGTGGCTTTGGTGAAAATAACTTTGGCCATGATAGAAGATGGTGGCAGTCATGCTGGAAAATATAGCGAAAGTGTGGAGATGGCTACAATGGATTTGGCAATGATAGAAATATCTTTGGAAGCTATAATGACTTTGGCAACTATGATAGTCTTCAACCTTTGGTGCCATGAAAGGAAATTTTGTAAGAAAGACTTCCAGCCCTTATGGTGGGGGCCAGTATTTTGCCAACCACATAACCAAAGTGGCTACGGGGTTCCAGTAGTTGCAGTAGTTTTACAGCAGTAACACAAGATTTTAATTACTGTTAGTAGACAGAGCTTAGCAGTAGAGGAACACTAGAGATGGCACAGGAAAGATGCATATCACAAGAGATTTGTGAATGTAGTCAAATAGAGTGGTAGCAAGGCCCAATTGCTTTAAGAAGACATGCTTTAGATAACACTCTTTATGTTTAGACCAAAAAAAAAAAAGATTATATTTGTGACTAAGCGTGTAACAAATTATTTTAGTTTTTGTTTTGTGGAAAGTGCAAAGCATTCAACAAAGGGTTTCAATGTAGATTTTTCTTACATTCTTGCTGTTGTTTGCTAAATATTATAGTCTAATCATGCTACTGAATAAATGTCTTTAAAAAAAAGAATCATTGGACTCCCTGAAAATCATCATTAAAAAAAAAAACCCCGAACAACAGTTTTCAAGAAGTCATAAATGAAAACTACCCACATCTATCAGATCCAGAGGACAGAGTGAATAAAAAACCTCTTGAAAAAAACCTCTTGTCCAACAAGGCTTCTTGAAAGAAATCTTATAAAGAAACTTACCAGGAAGGTCACAGTCAAAATCCAAAACTTCTATGTCTTCCATTTTTTCCAATTTCTTGCTACAAGTAGTAAAAAAGGAGTTTAAGTACTCAGGAACAAGTCAGGATCACACAAGACCTAGCAGTTTTTACTCTGTATAAGAAGAGATCTTGGATTACAATATTCCAAAAGGCAAAAGAGATATGTTTGCAACCAAAAATAACTTACCATATAAAGCTGAGTATAATCCTAGAAGGGAAAAAGATGGAACTTCAATGGAAGAGGAATTTCAAACAGAGCTATATGGAAATATAATGCTAACATTCTGGGGGAGGGGGACGGGGGAGAGAAACAAACCTTCAAAATCTTAATGTCTTCAAAGGGTACTGAGAGAGTTAAGAAAAATATAGGATGTGGGGAAGGACTGGTTTGTTCTGAGAGTTTCAAGTGGAGAGAGAAGGGAAAATAAAAAGAATGTATTATTGTAGAAAGGAGGAAGAAGGGAGAACTCGATATTTCTTATAATTGGGGTGCTTGAGAGAAGAGTATACAATCATGAAGGAAGAGGGAGGGAGGATAAGTATCAGATGAACTGCATTCTTATCTGAAATGGACAAATTAGGATTGAATTCACACTTACAGTTTGGTGTAGAAATACATCAAGCTTATTGATGAAATAAGCAAAGACAGGGATAGGGGTTAAGAAGGAAAGTAAATATTGAAGAGGTGATAATGTCAATCAAAATAAAATTCCTGATCCTGAAGGAGAGATTAAAAGGAGAGGAAAAAGAAAGAAAAGCAAAAAACTGGAATCTAAGGAGGAGAGTGCCCATCAACTGGGGAATGAATGAACAAATTGTGGTGTATACATATGTGGAATATTATTTGCCATACGAAATGAGGAAAGCCTTTTGTTCTAAATTTCTTTGTTTTAGGATGTTTTAGGATTGTTTAGAAAACATGTTCTAAATCATGTTTTCACAACATGATTAATGTGGAAATATGTTTAATATGATTGTACATGTATAGCCTGTATCAGGTTGCATGCTATCTTGGGGAGAGGGGAGGGGAGAGAGGGAAGGGGAAAAATTCGGGACTCAAAATCTTATAAAAGTGAATGTTGAAAACAAAAAATTAATTAATTAATTAAAAAAAAAGAAATGAGGAAAGAAATGATTTCACAGAATACTGGGTAAATGCAATCGAGGTAAGCAGAATTAGAATAGTTTATATCAGGTCAACAACACTGCCTAAAAAAAACACCTCTGAAAGAATGAACTCTGGTCAAAGATGTAAGAACTCTGATCAAGCACATCCCCAGAAATCTATAATGAAGCACCTCTTGACAGAGGGGTGATGAGAAGAAAGAGACATATATTTTTGGACATGGCCACCATGTGGGTATTTTGCTTGACTGTGTTTATGTTTTTTACAGGAGTTTTTTTCTTTCTCTTAGTTTTTAATTGGAGAAGGTGTTTGGTATTTAACAATAGTGACACAAAAAAAGGGGGGAGTATCAAAACATTCTTTACAAATGCACAGAAGAGAATAGAAATAAGTTCAGAAGGAAGCACAAAGAAGACAATTTTGAAAGGAAAATTTGGAAGTAATTTATTATATGCTTTTTTAAAAAGCAAGCAGTATGAGATATTCACAATTTCATGTAGAATCTCCTTTTTGTGTTCTGTTTTGTGTATGGAAGTGCTCTTTTTTTGGTGTTCAAAGTTAGCATAAAAAATAGAAAATTACAACAAATGAGTGAAATTATAAGACCTGCCTCACAAAGTTGTTGTAATGACCAAATGAGAAAACACACATAAAGCATTTGGCAAACCTAAGAGCTCTCTGTGTTTTTTATTATCATAATATTATGACATAATATGACTATGTACAATAGTATCCTAATTGGTTTCCCTGCCTAAAGTCTCTCTCTTCTCCATTATATCCTCCATAACTACAAAAATGATATTTCTAAAGCACAAATCTAACCAGGTTACTTCCCTTCTCAAAAAGTTGTAGTGGTTCTCTCAGACTCCCTCTAGAATAAAATACAAATTGAAGCCCTTTACAGTATAGTCCTATCTACCTTTCCAGGTTTACTGTACGTTGCTTCCCTACATGCTCTATACCATTCAAACTATCCTTCTAGTTGGTTCTCCATTCTCTGTGGATCAGAAGGGGCTGTTCCCTGTACCTGGATGCACTATGTCCTCATCTCTTGGCTCTTAAAATCTCCAGCTTCCTTCCATGCTCAGTTCAGCTGACATCTGCTATGTGAGGCCTGTCCTGATCCCCATCACTGCCAGTGCCGTCTTCAAAATCCCAAATTGCTTTGTTTTTACTTTGTATGTTTTATACATATATGCTTATATATGTATGTATTGTTTTCCCCAGTAGAATGTACGTTCCTTGAGGTCAGGGATGCTTTCATTTTTTTTTTCTTTTAAATTTTGTTGAATGTTTTGTTTGACATGTTTTTACATTATACTTATAGATCACTTCCAGTTTATGACAGGTGTCTTGTAATAAAGTAAAATAATTAAATAAAACTAATACTAATGACCTCCTCTGACAATATTCCATGTTTGTAGCAATCCTCAACTCTCTATTTTTAAAAAAATTAACAGAAATCTATTTTTTCTTCTTCCCACTCTTACCTCATTGGAAAAACAAAAAAGGAAAAACAAGTTTATTGTAATAAATATGCAGTCATGCAAAACAAATTCCCTTAGTGGTTGCATTTAAAATATTTATATCTTGTTTTGCATCCTAAATCCATTATCTCTCTGTCATGGTTGGCATGTGTTATCATTGGTCCCTGGAATTATGGAGGGTCACTGTATTGTACATAGTTCTTAAAACTTTCGAAGTTGTTTGTTTTACCATGTTGTTCTTGTATAAGTTGTTTTCTTGGTTCTGCTCATTTTTTTCTTCATCAGTTTATGAAATTTTTCAAAATTATTTATTCTTACACTATTGATATTATAAATTATTCTTCTGGCTCTGCTCACTTCATTGTATTAGTTCATATAAATCTTTTCATACTTTAAAAAAATCGTCTGTTTCCTCATTTCTTACAGCACAATTGTACTGTACACATTCATTTGTTGCTGTTGTTCAGTTGTTTCAGTCATGTCTGACTTTTTGTGACCCTGTGGACCTCTCTCCATGGCAAAGATACTGTGTTTGTCATATCCTTTTTCAGTGGCAAACAGAAATTAAGCTAGGAAGTTGCTGAGGCTGGTTTTAAACTCAGGTCTTCCTGACTTCATAGCTCAGGGTTCTATCCACTGCTCCACCTAGCTGCCCCTTCACATTAATTTACGACAACTTATTCAGCCATTTCTCAATTGACGGGTACCTCCCTTTGCCTCCCAGTCTTTGCCAACCACAAAAAGAGTTCTTTTATTTTTGTATCTCCAGTACTTAGCACAGTGCCTGGTACATAGTAGGTACTTAATAAATTTTTTTTGTTTTGTTTTGTTTTTGATTGAAAGGTAAGCTAGAAAAAGAGTGGAAAGGGCTTTAAATCCCAAATTGAAGAGTTTGTATTTTATTCTACAGGACAACTCAGAGACACTAGAGTTTCTTGGGCAGGGGAATAACATCATCAGAACTGTACTTTGCCCATATTAGTTTGGCAGCTTTGTAGAAGATGGAGAGGGGAGAAAATGGAGTCAGGGAGATCATCTAAGACGCCACTGCAATTGTATAGGTGAGATATGACGAGGGCCTCATAAGGGTACCCTTAAAGTTACACCAAGACTTTTGAGACATCCTATGAATCAAAGCAATTTGATACAAAAATTTTCCCCCTGGGCAACCAAACTGTGCATACCCTTGGATCCAGCAATACCACTATGAGGTCTGTATCCCAAAGAGATCATTGAAAAGGGAAAAGGACATATATATGCAAAAATATTTATAGCAGCTCTTTTTGTGGTGGCCAAAATTGGAAATTGAGGGGATGTCCATCAATTGGGGAATGGCTGAACAAGCTGTAGTATATGAATGTAATGGAATACTATAGTGCAATAAAAAATGATGAGCAGGCAGATTTCAGAAAAACCTGGAAAGACTTGTATGAACTGATACAAAGTTAAATGAGCAGAACCAGAAAAACACTGTACACAGTAACAGAAACATGGTGTGATGACTTAGCTCTTCTCAGCAATACAATGATCCAAGATAATTACAAAGGATGAATAATGGAAAATTCTATCTACATCCAGATATAGAACTAATGGACTCTCAATGCAGATTGAAGCATATTATTTTCACTTTATTTTTTCATGGACTTTTCTTCCTTCTAGTCTGTTTTTTCTTTCACAGCTCTGACTAATATGGAAATATGTTTTACGTGGTTGCAAATATATAACCCATATCAAACTGCTTGTCATTTTAGGATGAAGGGAGGGGAGAAAAGGAGAGAGAAAAATTTGGAACTCAAAATCTTATAAAAATGAATGCTAAAAATTGTCTTTACATATAATTGGGAAAAAAACACCATTTAAAAAAATATTCCCTCCCACATGACAGTTCCTCTTATTCTAGCTGCACTAATTTTGTTTGTGCAAAAATTTTTAATTTTGTATAGCTGGAATAGTAATTTTTTAAATCATCCCCATTCACTCCCTCTTTTCAGTTTGGCTTCTTGTCCTATAGAATTGTTCCCTTAAAAATCACCAATGAGCCAATTGCTAATTGGCCTTTTCTTAGTCTTCATCCTCCTTGACCTTTATGCAGTATTTCATATCTTGGATCACCCCACCCTATACCCTCTTTCTTCCTCTCATTTCCATGACAATAGTCTCTCCAAGTTTTCCATACTTTCAGACTGCTTCTTTTAGGCTATCTTTTGCTGATGCCTACTCCTCCCTAGGCATGGATGTACACCAAAGCCCTGCAGACTTCTCTCTTAATTATGATTTTCTTTGGTTATTTTATCAAACTCCTATGACTTCAGTGAACATCTGCCAAAAGACTTCCAAATTCATAAACCTAGCCCTAACTTAAAAAAAGAAATAATTCTGGGCTTAACAAGCACCAAACACAATTAGTATTTTCATTTACAAGAGAACAAGATGAAACATGAAACTGTAAGACTCTATTTGTACAGCATACTTTTCCTTTTATTATCATTTAACATGAAATTTTCAGAGCTGTCTTGCTTGTTTCTTTTTTGCCTGTTATTTCCCTCCTCTCTCTCCCCCAACTCTAGGCCTGCATTTGCTATTACCTGTTGTATATGTCCACCAAGTTGTCCTACCAGTACCTCAAACTTAACATTTATGAAACTGCACTAGGCAGGGGGACTGGTGGGGAGAAGATTCTGGGAAGATGTTGGAGTAGGTCAGAAAATTCCAAGCTCTCCAGATTTCCCCCACAAACAAGACAAAATAGCACCTCAGAGTGAAGGTAGAATGGCAAAAATAAACAAGAGTTCTTCAGAGCAGTGGTCCTCCTGGGACAACTGAGAAGCCTGGAGGAAAGAGCCCAGGAAAGAGGTTTGGGCCTGAATGAAGTGAAAACTCCTCCAGGCTGTATCACTGAAACAACAAATAACAAGCCCCGGGCAGCTGGGTTGGGAGGTGGCCTCAGCCTCAGCCACAGGAATTCTCACTTCATACAGAATGTGGGGAGGTCAGACATTTGAACAGGGTTAGACTGGAGAACCCTCTGCTGCTGAAGGACACCAGGCCCAACTGTGCTGTCCAGGTGCGATCCCAGGCTGTGGCTGAAGGTGAGAAGGCACGGGTACAGAAGCAGTGGTTTTGGTTCCATGCCAGAGGGGAGAATGAAGGTTACAGCCACTGGAGAGTGCTCAGGGAGCAAGAGCATTTCCAACATAGTGTGCCAGGGGGGTCCTAGATGTGACTTGGAGGGGGAAAGGAGTGCAGAGGTTGGGCCCTGGAAGAAGCTCAAAAAATAACAGTAAGAAGGGCCTGAGGCCAGAGGTCTGTTTCTTCATTCACAACTTTCACAACAATTCCTCCCCATCCCAGGACTAGAAGTCATTATAACAAGCTGCTAAAAAAATTTTTTTTTTAAATCACAAAATTAGACAAAATTGAGCAAGCAAAGGAGAAAGAACCCAATCATAGACAGCTACCATGGGAATACAGAAGACCAGTGTTCATTTTCAGAGGAGGATACTGAAGCAAAAAAAGCCTCTCCTACCCCAAGAGTAATGTCAAATGGTCATCTGTCCAAAAAGAGTTCTTGGATGAACTTAAAAAGGACTTAAAAAATCAAGAGAGATTGAGGAAAAATTATGAAAAAAAAATATGAACAATCCAAGAAAACCAAGAAAATTACAAATGAAAAAGTCAACCAACTGGAAAAGAGATCCAGAATCTTAAGGAAGAAAACGATTCCTTAAAAACTGGAATTGGGCAAGGGGAAGTGAATGACACTATAAGATACCAAGAAATAATAAAACAAAATAAAAAAGAATAGAAAAATAGAAGAGGATGTGAAACATCTCATGAGAAAAACAATTAATCTGGAAAAGAGATCAAGAAGAGGAAACATAAGAATAATCAGACCATCTGAAAGCTATGGTAAAAAAAAGAATCTTGATACAATAATACAAGAAATAATTAAAGAAAATTGCCTTTGGAACTCAGAGTTTCAAAAATGAATGTTAAAAATTGTTTTGAAAAATAAAATACTAAATTAAAAAAAGAGAGAAAATTGTCCTGAAGTGTTAGAAGAGAGGAAAGTAGAAATAGAAAAAAAAAAATCTACTGATCACCACCTGAAAGATATCCCAGGAGGAAAGCCTACAAGAATATCATAGCCAAATTCCAAAAACCCTAGGCTAAAGAGAAAATTTTATGAGCAACGACAACGAAAACAACACAGATACTGTAGAATCATAATTACAATTACAAAAGACCTAGCAGCTGCTATGCTAAAAGACTGCAGGTCTTGGAACATCAAGTCTTGGGACACCAAATATAGAAGAGCAAAAGAACTGGGGTTGGGGCCAAAGATAACTTACCCAGCAAAATCAAGTATAATACTGAACAAAAAAAAAAATACACATTCAATGAATTGATAGACTTCCAGGATTTCATTGTAAAAAGACCAGAACTTAATAGAACATTTGATATAGAAGATCCAGGAGAAATATAAGGTAAACATCAAAGACCAATTATAAGGGATTCAGTGAGAGCAAACTGTTTACTTTTTATATGTGTAAATGTAAACCATATGCTTAAGATTGTCATTAATAATTGGGTAGTTCAAAAAAAAAAGATTAGGGAAGACAATGCTAAAAAGCAAAATTGTGCAGGAAAAGGTAAGAACAGCAATTATCTCATACAAATGAGGCATGAGAGGAAGAACTGATACAGAGGAATCAGATAGGAGTGCAGGACTGGTAGTCCTGGAACCCTACTGTCATCAGATCTGGGTTAAAGAGGGAACAACATATACATCTAAAAGTGTATAAAAGTCTTCTAAATTTATAAAGAAATGAGAAGGTGAGGGAATAGTATAAAGAGGGGGGGAGGTATACAAGAGTATGTAGATTAAGATTTAGGAGAGTGGGGACAGAAGAAAAAGGAGGGACCCTTACAGGAGTGGGTAGAACAAGGAAAAGCGGGGTAAGGGGAGGGAATAAGGGAGAGATTCTTTAAAAGGGTGTGGAATAGGGAGGTAATGGTTAGAAGTAAACTAGAGGAGGGATAAGCTGAGAAGGAAAATTGTGAGGAAAAATAGGATGGAGGGAAATACACAAATAGTAGTTATAACTTAGAATGTGAATGAGACGAATTTACCCATGATACAGAAACAGACAGAAGAATGGATTAAAAATCAGAATCCAAAATAGATTGTTTACAAGATGTACATTTTAAAGTGAGAGATACACACAGAGTTAAAATAAAGACCTAGAGTAGAATGTATTATGCTTCAGCCAACGCAAAAAAAGCAGGGGTAGCAATCATGATATCAGACAAAGTCAAAGCTAAAATAGATTTAATTAAAAGAGGTAAGTAAACAAGAAAACTACATTATGATAAGATAAGATAAATAATGAAGCAATATCAATACTAAACTTAAATGCACCAAATACTGTAGCACCTAAATTTTTAAAAGAAAAATGAATTACAGATGGAAATATATAACAGTACTATAATAGAGGAGGACTTTAACTTTCCTCTCTAACAAGGCAAATCTAACCAAAAAATAATTAAGAAAGAAGTAAAGGAAGTGAATAAAATTTTAGATAAGCTAGATATGATAGATATCTGGAGAGAATTGAATGGAAATAGAAAGGAATATACTTTTTTCTCAATGGAACATGGTACCTTTATAACAACTGACGGTATACTAGGGCATAAAAATTTTATAGCTAAAAGTAGAAAAGCAGAAATATTAAACCCTTCCTTTACAGACCACAATGCAATAAAAATTATATTTAATAAGGGACAGTGGAAACATAGGAAAAAAAACTAATTGGTGACTAAACAGCATAATCTTAAAGAATGCATGGATTAAAAAACAAATAATAGAAACAATCAGTAATTTCACTAAAGAAAATGACAATAATGAAACAACATATCAAAATCTATGGGATACAGCAAAAGCAGCATTCAGAGGAAAATTTATATCTCTAAGTGTTTGTATCAATAAGAAAGAGAAAGGGCAGACCAACGAACTGGGTATGCAATTAAAAAAACTGGAGAAAGAACAAATTCAAAAGCCCCAATTAAACACTAAATTGGAAATCCTGAAAATTAAAGGTGAAATTAATGAAATTGAACCTAAGAAAGTCATTGAATTAATAAATAAAGCTAGGAGTTGGTATTACAAAAAAGTCACTAAGATAGATAAACCAATGGTTAATATGATTTTTAAAAAGGGAAAAGAAAGTCAAATTATTAGTATCAAAAATGAAAAGGGTTATACCACTAAAGAATATGAAATCAAAGCAATTATAAGGAGTTATTTTGTCCAATTATATTCCAATAAATTTGACACTTAAATGAAATGGAAGAATATTTACAAAAATACAAACTGCCCAGATTAGCTGAAGAAGAAATAGAATATCTAAATAGACTTATTTTAGAAAAAGAAATTGAATAAGCCATAAATGGGCTTCCTAAGGAAAAAGCACCAGTATCAGATGGATTTACAAGTGAATTTTATCAAATACTTAAAAAGCAACAAATACAATATTAAATAAATTATGTGGAACACTAGGCAAAGAAGGGTTACCACCAAACTCTTTTATGAAACAAATATGATACTGATACCTATACCAGGAAAAGTAAAAACAGAAAAAAGGAAAATTATAGATGAATTTCATTAATGAATACAAAAATCCTAAGTAAAATACTAGTTAAAGATTATAACAATATATTACAAGGATTAGACATTATCATCAAGCAGAATTCATGCCAGGTATGCAGGGATGGTTTAACATAAGGAAAACTATTAACATAATTGTGTATATTGATAATAAAAGTAATAAAAATGACAATATCAATTAATGCAGAAAAAACATTTGACAAAGTACAACACTCAGTTCTATTAAAAACTTGAAAGTATAAGCATAAATGGATTTTTCCTTAAATTGATAAAAAGCATTTACCTAAAACCATTAGGAAGCATTATTTGTAATGGAGATAAGCTAGAAGTCTTCCCAGTAAGATCAGGTGTAAAACAAGGATGCCTACTGTCACCAATATTATTCAATATTGTATTGGAAATCTTAGCAATAAGAGCAGAAATAGAAAGAATCAGAATATGGAACAAGGTAATAAAGGTATCTCTTTCTGCAGATGATATGATATATTTGGAAACTCCTAAAGGCCAAGAAATAGAAATCTACAGCAGCAAACAAATATAGTTACCCAATGTTAGGCAAGTATAAAGACTTAAGTTTTGGGATAAGAACTCATTATTTGGTAAAAAATTGTTGGGAAAGCTGGAAAGCAGTCTGGCAAAAATTGGGCATAGACCAATAT
Source organism: Phalanger gymnotis (assembly GCA_028646595.1). Taxonomy (NCBI): domain Eukaryota; kingdom Metazoa; phylum Chordata; class Mammalia; order Diprotodontia; family Phalangeridae; genus Phalanger; species Phalanger gymnotis. The sequence continues at coordinate 214,015,102 of CM053623.1, read as the reverse complement.
CTTACATCATTTACCAAGATAAGGTCAAAATGGATATATGACCTAGATCAGGGGTGGGGAACCTGCAAGCCTTGAGGCCTCATGTGGCCCTCTAGGTCCTCAAGTGTAGCCCTTTGACCACATGGGGCCTCAAGGCTGCAGGTTCCCCACCTCTGACCTAGATATAAAGGAAGATCTTATAAGAAAATGTGAAGACTGTGAAACATATTACCTATCAGATTTATGGAGGTGAAAAATTTATGAACAAATAAGAGGTAGAAAGTGTCACAAGATGTAAAATTGATAATTTTGATTACATCAAACTACAAATAAAATAAATGTAGCCAAAATCAAAAGGAAAGCAGAAAACTGGGTAAAAAATATTTAGACAGTTCCTCAGATAAAGGTCTCATATCTCAAATACATAAAGAACTTTATCAAATCTATAAGAATGTAAGTCATTCCTTCCTCAACTGATAAATGGTCAAAAGATTTGAACAGGTAGGTTTCTGATGAAGAAATCAAAACAATTTATAGTCATATGAAAAAATGCTCTAAATCATTATTGATTAGAGAAATTAAAATTAAAACAAACTTGAAATATTGTTTTACACCTCTCAGATTGGCTAAAAAGATAGAAGGGGAAAGTGACAAATGTTGGAAAGGTTGTGGTTAAATCGGGACCTTAATTCATTGTTGGTAGATCTGTGAGCTGATCTAACCATTTTGGAGAAAGATTTAGAATTATGCCCAAAGAATTAATAAACTGCCTATACTCTTTGACCTAGCAATGCTACTATTAGATCTATTTCCCAAGATGATTAGAGAAAATGGAAAGCAACCCACATTTTCTAAAATATTTGTAGCAACTCTCTTTGTGGTGGCAAAGAACTGGAAACTGTGGGGATGCCTGTCAATTGGGAAATGGCTAAACAAATTGTGGTATATGCTCATGATGGAATATTATTCTGCTATAAGAAATGATGAGCTCAATGATTTCAGAAAAGCAGGGAGAGACCCCCATAAAATATTGAAGAGTGAAATGAGCAGAACCAAGAGAACATTGTGTACAGTAACAGCACTATTGTTTTAAGAACAACTTTGAGCAACCAAGTCATGCCGAATAGTGTAAATATCAAAATTAACCTCAAAGATCCCATGAAGAAAGATGCTATCCACCTTCAGACAAACAGATGATAGGAGGAAATGAGCATCATATGGTCTTACACATATGTGTATGAGTGTATATGTGTATTATGTGCATGTTTATAGATATCTATGTATATGTATATATATCCATGCTTAATTGTAGCCTTCTTTAGGCTGGGGAAGGGGGAAGGAGGGGAAAAAATAAAGTAAAAAGGGCACAGTAGAGAACAAAACAAAACTAACAATGAAGCAAAGAAAAGCTGGGCATCTTTGAAAACAATGCGTAGTATTTATTATATGGGTTTTCTTGAAATGGCAATTCATTGCTTTATATTGAATCTTCTCTTAATGGTCTGCTGCACATGCAATGGTTTTTTTTTTCATTTTGTATATAAGTGTAAAATAAAAAAAATTACCAAAGAAATCCATACTCATATTCTTTCCTCCAAATTGCTCCTGACTTCCTTCCCCCCCCCAACCCCCCCACCCGTATCCTAGTATAAGCCATCATCACATTCCGCCTAGGTTATTGTAATAGCCTCCTAATTGATCTTGCCTGCAATGTCTTACAACCTTCTCAAAACTGCCAAAAAATAATGTTACTAAAACACTGAATCTCAAACACTTGAGAAATCTTTAATTGGCTCCCCATTGCATAGAGAATAAAACACACTCTCTTTTGCATAGAATTTAAAGCTTCCACTTACTTCCCAAACTTCCTCTCTTCTCACTTTCTCTAATATCTTTTGAAATCTAGCTTCTGACCAGTTTATCATTCAATCGAAACTGTCCAAAATCACCAGTTTTCTATGGCTAGCCAAATTCATGTTCTTTCTAAGTGCTCATCCTCCTCCACCTCTCTATGGCAATTTGACACCCTCTCCTCTTGTCAATCAGTCAATAATCATTTATTAAGCACCTACTATGTGCCAAGTATTGGAGATACAAAGAAAGGTCAAAGATAGCCCCTGCCCTTGAGGAGCTAACAAGCAAACATATAAGTATAAATAAGCTATATACAGGATAAATAAGAAATGAGAGAGAAGGCATTAGAATTAAAAGAGATTGGTAAAGGCTTCCTGCAGAAGGTGAGATTTTAGCTGGGACATAATGGAAGCCAGGGAAACCATGAGGAGAGAGAGCATTCCAGGCATGGAAGACAGAGAAAATGCCCAGAGCTGGCAGACGGAGGGTCTGGTTTTTGGAATATCAAAGAGGTGGTCAGTGTCACTCGATCAAAGAGTATGGTGGGGTATAAAATATAAGAAGACTGGAAAGGTGATGAGGAGACTAGGTTATAAAGGGCTTTGAAGCCAAACGAGATTTTGTATTTGATCCTGGATGTGATAGGGAGCCACCAGAGTTTATTGAGTATGGGGGTGACATGGTGGGACCTTTGCTTTTGGTCCACTTTGCTGACTTAGTGGGGAATGGTTTGTAGTGCGGAGATACTTGAGGCAGGCAGACCCACCAGCTTGCTATTGCAATAGTCCAAGTATAAGACTTCACCAAGATTGTGGCAGGATCAGAGGAGAGAAGGGGATGTATTGGAGAGATGTTGCAAAGGGGCAGACTTTGGCAATAGATTGGATACGGGAAGAGAAAAATAGGAATTGAGGATGACACCCAAGTTTTGATCCTGGAGGAATGAGAGGATGGTGGGTGCTGCCCTTGACAGTAATAGGGGAAGCTTAGAAAGGGGTAGGGGTTTAGGGGGAAAGAATAATGAGTTTAGTTTTGAACAAGTTAAGATTAAGATGTCTATTGGACATCTAGTTTGAGACGTCTGAAAGGCAATTCAAGATGGTGAGACTAGAGGTCAGAAGAGAGTTTAGGGATAGATAAGTAGATTTACTAGCGGTGTGACCCTGGGCTAGTCATTTAATCCTGTTTGCCTCAGTTCCTCATCTGTAAAATGAACCTGAAAAGGAAATGGCAAATAACTCCAGTACCTTAGCCTAGAAAACCCTCAGTGGGACCATGGAGAGTCAGACTGTACTGAACAAGTAGATTTGAATCTTAGGCATAGAGATGATAATTGACTCCTGGGAGCTCATGAGATAATCAAGCGAAGTAGAACAGAGGGAAGAGAGGTACCCCACTAAGCCCTGTAACACACCCAGGATTATATGACCTAGATAAAGATCTGCAAAGAAAACTCGAGGGGTGGTCAGATAGGTAGGAGGCATCCCAAAAACTTCAAGAGGAAAGAATACCCAGGAGAAGAGGATAATCAATAGTGTCAAAGGCTACCAAGAAGTCTAGAAAAATGAGATTTGGGAAAAGGTCATTGGATTTGGCAGTTAGGATGGCACTGGTAACTTTGGAGAGAAGAATTTCAGTTTAATGTTGAAGCTGGATATTCTCTCTTCTCCAGGGTGGTGGGTTGTCGTGAAATTGATCTGAGTTTCTCCTGTCTGACCGATCCTTTTAAATCTTTTTTCATTAGACTATGAGCTCCTTAGGAGCAAAGACTGAGTTTTTTTTCTTTCTTTGCATTCCCAGCACTTAGCTAGCAATTAACATTTATTGATTGACTGACCTTTTCTGGATCATCATTCATGCTGTACCGCCCATCTGGGTGTACGAGGCTCTGTCCTGGACTACCCATTCTTTTATCTGGTAATTTCATCGGCTTCCATGGGTTGTTATTATCTCTGTGCAGACAACTCTCAGATGTACGCTCTCTTCTAAGCTTCCCATTAGACGTTTTTACTTAAATGTTCTAGAGCCATCTCAAACTCAACATGTCCAAAAAGGAACATATATTTTCCTCCAAACCCATGGGTGTTCTGAACTTCTCTATTGATCTTGTTTGCCCTTTGTTTTTGAAGAGGACCAATGGCATCATTGGGTAATATTGAAGTAAAGCAGAGTTGCATGAAGTCATCAGCCTCACACTCTCTTCCAAAGTCATTAAAGTCCAGTATCAAGACAAAAGTCAGGACAACTGATGCAGTGGATGACCTTGACATCTTTGACGTCTGACCAAGCTCTCAGTGTTCCCTGTTATTTTAAAAAAAGGGGGCCACTATTCTTCCTGGTTTACAATCTAGGTGTTACCAACTCTTCACTTTCTTCTCACAAATCAGTAGACATGTCATTTCTGTCTCCACATCTCTCACCCCATTCTATCCACTCACACAGTACCAGTTTAGGCCCTCATCATCTCCCACTTGGTATATACACCAATAGCCTCCTAATTGGTCTCCCCACCTCATCTCCTCCCACTCCAAGCTGTCTTCCATGCCTCTGCTGGTGATTTTCCTTAAATGCAGGTCTGATCTTGTACTCCCTTTCTCAATAAACACCAGTAGCTCCCATTGCCTATAGAATCATATATAAACTCCCCTCTTTGACATTTAAAGTTCCTTGCAACTTGGCTCTTTCCAGCTTTATTATACACTACCCCACTCTACACCATCTAGGGTCCAGTGCTAGTCACCTTTTATCTGCTTTGGTTTTGTTTTTTTATATCTATGTACATATTGTCTTTCTCAATCTTACTTCATCTTAGTTCCCCTTTCCAGCACACCATGCTTCTGCCGAATTTGACTATTAGCTGTACCCCAAACTCAACCTGCCTTCATATACCCCATGGCTGAAATGCAAGAATTCCTCTTAAGATCACTAGCTAAAAAAATTCTCTTCTTAGGCTCAACATAAGTCCTGCTTCCTCTGGGGGGTCTTCTTTTAATCTTTCCAACAGGGTTCTTTCCCTCCTCCTATTTTCCCAGACCTCTCCTTTATCCCTACTGAGTTCTACCTTACATTATATTTATCTCTGTACAAATTGTACTCCCACTAGTAAACTATAAACTTCTTAGAGGCAGGGATCGTATCATTTTTCATGCCTTTATAAGCCAGTTTCAGAAGTGCTTTGCTCAGGTCCACAGAGCTGCTATGTCAGAGGAGAGACTTGCACCCAAGCTCTTAAAGCCTCTCAAATTGCTGAGATGTCAAATTGCACAATAGCTAACTTGCATTGAAAGTTTAATCACTCAGAGTTCCCCACACTTCTTTCCCTCAAATTCCTAGGGTCTAATACTTCGTAGGCAGCCAAAAGATGTTTGAATTTTCAAAATACTCTTTAGAATCTTGGAGATTGTCTGGTCTAACCCCTTTACTGTGGAAAAGAGAAGATATTTGACAAGTATTTACTGAGTGCTTATAATACATACGCAAGATGTCATTAGGCACTTCAGCTGGTGCTAAATATTATGAGTACACGATCCAGCAATACCACTTTTAGGTCTGTATCCCAAAGACATCATAAAAACGGGAAAAAGACCCATATACAGAAAAATAATTTATAGCAGCTCTTCTCATGGTAGATAAGAATTGGAAATTGAGGGGATGCTCATCAATTGGGGAGTGGCTGAACAAGCTGTGGTATTTGAATGTAATGGAATACTATTGTGCTATAAGAAATGATGAGCAGGTAGACTTCAGAAAAACCTGGATAGACTCATGAACTGACGCTGAGGTAAATGAGTAGAACCACAACAGTGCACACAGTAACAGCCACACTGTCCGATGATTTACTTTAATAGACTTATCTCTTCTCAGCAATGCAAGGATCTAAGACGATTCCAAGACTCATGATGGAAAATGCTATCCACATCCAAAGAACTTTGGAGTCTGAAGGCAGATCGAAGTATACTACTGGTTCTTTTTCTTTTGTTGTTTTGTTTCTTCTTTCTCATGGTTCTTCACATTGGTTCTAATTCTTTACATCATGACTAATGCAAAAATGTTTAACATGAATGTATAAGTAGAGCCTATGTCAGGTTACAAGCTGTCTTGGGGCAGGAGGAAAAGGGAAAAAATTTAAAACTCAAAATCTTGTGAAAGTGAACTTTGAAAACTAAAAATAAATTATAAAAAAATTGTATAATCACAGTTAGTTAAATGACTATATTTTGAATTAAATAGCAATTTAAAAAAGTTAAGTTTCCTGATTATTCCTTTTTAAAAAAAAGGCCTGGGTTAGGAATGTGGTGGATAGACCTATAATCCCTGCCTAATAGGGGTGGCTGAGGCTTGTGATCTCCAGTTCCAGAGTTCTGAGCTACTGAAAGACTCAACTCAGTAGGGTGCCCTCATTAAGTCCAGCACCAATATGGTGATTCCTCTGGAGGAGAAGGCAATCAGCATACCTAAGAAGTGGTGGGCTCAGGTCAGAAAGAGATGGCTAAAGCTTCTGTGCTGATCAGTTTTGGGATTTTCCCCATAACTGGCCACTGCTCTTCCAGCCTGGGTAAGACACCCAGTCTATAATAATACTTGTTTGGGTTCATTTTTATTAATAACTTCTTGGGTTTTTCCTGGATCCCAATGTACCTATCTACATATGCAAAAATAATCACACATACGGCAAAGTGCTTTCCTCAGGACAATACTGTGAGGCAATTAGTGCTGGTATACACATCAAGGCCATGGTATAGAAGCTTAAGAGATTTAACAGAATGACCAACATGACAAAGGGAGTGTCAACTCTAAGACTTAAGAAGATGTCTTCCAATTCCAAGGTTGGTGTGCTTCGCAGAACACCAGACGACCTTGGGGTGGGAAGCACCTGCAAACTTCCTAAAATATTTTTATTGTACTTCAGTATAAATGGTTTCTTTTGTAACTTTAGATATTTCATCTTCTGAATTTAAAAATGATTCTGAGAAGGGGCCCATAGGCTTCACCAATTTATGACACATAAAAACCCTAAGGGAACCATGACAACACAAAAATACTAAGGATTCTACTAAAAGGCACTAGGTCGAAGGCTCTTAAAGGTCAGAAAGGAGCTACTTAACTAAAATTTCAAGGGGGTTTACTATGTGCAAGTATCATTTGATGCTCACAAGCTTGAGGTATTATTATCCCCATTTTACAGATGAAGAAACTAAGGCAAACAGGGTTGAATGACGTTCCCAGTCACATAGCTAGTATCTGACGTGAAATTTGTTTGAACTCAGGTCTTTCTGAGTCTAGTCCCAGGGCTCTTTTTAGCAACCAAACCTTCACTGACTCCTGCTTAAAAGTAGTGTTGATGACATGTAACAACACTTTCTACAAGTGTTAAGAACAACCTAAGGATATCTGACTCCTCAGACTATTTCTAAATGTAAAGGAAAAAAAGTAAATGGTTACTGAAATTCACTAAATGGAGAATTTTTCTTCCCAACTAAAACCAAAGTGACTACCTGGGACCTTAATTCATTGTTGATTGATCTGTGAGCTGATCCAACCATTTTAGAGAGTGATCTAGAATTGTGCCCTAAGAATTATTATATATCTATATATAAAATACCATACCCAAATTAACTGCCAAGGTCCTATGAACATGCTGTTATGCAGAGAAAGAGCTGACAAAAAAGTTACATAACTTTGTTATATATCTAAAAGGAATAGCAAGTTGTACAAAATAGATGCCCAGTTTCAGGTGCAATCTGTTTTCTTTTGTTCCATTTTGTTTTGGAAAGGATTGTTTTTTTTTTAAGTTCAGGAAGAAAAAAAGGAAATGTGACTACCTTCTTTGCCCAAGTCCCATGATGTGACCTCAACAAGATGTCATTTTAATTCACTATTAAAAGCCTACCATGGGGCAGAAATAAATGAGACTCATTTCTGCTCAGTGTTTATGCTCTGGCAGGGGGATGGCACACGTATACTAATAAGTATACGGCAAAATAGAATGCAATAAAAATACTACCTTTGAGAAGTGCAAGAAAGACCATTTCCAAATAACAATCAGGTAGCTTCATGGAAAGAAAAGCAATTGGACTGGGCCTTTAAATGTGGTTTCAAAAAGCAGTGGTGGAAGAGGGCAGGCCAGTCACAGAAATGACAAGGGCAAAGGCAGAGGTGGGAAAGTACATGGGAGGGAGACTAGTAATGGTAAGGATGAAAACGTAATCATGACAAGTTGGTGAGGACCCTGAATGCCAGGAAGTTTGACCTTTATTCAGCAGGCAGTAGAGAACCAACAGAGAATTGTAAACAGAGACATAACATGATTAGGTCTTTGCCTAAGCATGATTTATCTGGTCTTAGAGCAAAGAATGGATTGGGCACATACCACAGTGGAGGTAGGGAGAGGTTAAGAAAATTGTCAATGAGCAGAAAATACAAGGCCAGCTGAGCAGCAGTGAGGGCAGCACCCTCACTGGTTATACAATATAAATTGACAGTGATTTAAATCAGCTAATTTCAAGGCTTTTCCAGCAGAGCTCAGCAGTCTGGGTACAAGGGCAGGAAAATCCAAAGCTTACCCAGTATTGACCACAAGAATGGCAGCAATTAGACTAAAGAAACATGAGGATGTTAAGAGATTCATCAACATCTATCATTTGTCTTATACCGAGTACATGTTAAAGATGGAGGTGAAAGGAACTATATTCTATTTTGGTTGCTTAAACCTTTGGTTACTCCATGATGTTCAGTTGTGTTCTGAATAGCTGAGGCCAATGCATCTAAGCAAGGTGTTCACAGCACTGAGCTACAATTACCTATCATTTGGTTTACATAGCCTACAAAAAGAATCACATACACATCCAGAATTCTTACCCAAAGCCAATATTCAACCATCCCAGTAAGAACTCATGACTGCTTGGCCATCATGCTCACCTTAAAGTAATGCCAAAGCATCATACAATTTTCTTGTTTGGCTCTTGCCAAATGAGAAGACCAAGTGGCCTATATTTTGCCCAACAGTTTCTTTAGAGGTTGGATCCTTTTACATACCTCACCCATCAAACAAAGTCAGCCTAATTTTGAGGCAGACACATAGAAACAAAGAATTAGCACTGATTTAGACTATTTGCTATTACAGAAATATTTAGGATTTCCCCCCACAATGGGAATATGACTAATAGTGAGGCTTCCAATGAAGCTCCCTTTTAACTGAGAAATTGGCTAGGGCTGAAGAAACATGTAGGATTTGCTTGTAAGGCAAGGTTCATAGGATTATATAAATCGACCCAAGACAAAACATTTAGTAGATTCTTCTCATTTTACAACAAAAATGGTTCAGAGGTTTTATGACTTGCCAAGGGTCACACAGGTAGTGACAAGATTTATACTTGGGTCCTAATCCAAAGTACTTTTTTCATTGTACCTGCTGCCTGTATGGTAAACAAAGGAAAACTATGAATCTGTTTTACTACTTGAGTCTTTATCAAGACATACTTCTGGTGGTGGTTTTTTTTGGAAGGGGTAAGGCAGGGAAATTGGGGTTAAGTGACTTGCCCAAGGTCACACAGCTAGCATATGTGTCAAATGTCTGAGACAGGATTTGAACTCTCGTCTTCTGACTCCAGGGCCGGTGCTCTACTCATTGCACTACCTAGCTGCCCAAGAGATACTTCTGAAGTCACCCATGCAATCCTATTAAAAATCCTATCGAATTGTACAGCTGCCTCATTCTCCATCATACATATGCTAAGCTTAAAGTTAGGGACAGTATTCTTAAGAAGACTCATCCAAGAAGCCCCAAAGGAAGAAGATTCCTTAAGGAAGATGCTCTATCCTGTTTTGCCTGACAACAGAAGTTAGACATAGCTTTTTCTATGAGTTAAACTTAAAACTTCAAGGTAGATTTGGTGAGGGTAATTGCCTAAGGTGGGAAAAACTCATTTGGCATAACCTAAAATCATCTGACTCGTGAGAGCTGACTTGGGAATTTACCTTTCAGTCAACAGCCATTTATTAAATCAACAAACGTTTATTAAGCATTTACTATGTGCCAGGCACTTTCAGCTTCCTTTAAATACCATACAATGAATACTCTAAAACTTTCTCAAAGGGAGTTCATGATACAGGTACCAGACACCATGTAACAGACAGTATCATATTAGACTGAGCAATGTAAGAGTTGTTGAATTTTGCAATGAATGCTTTATATCCATAGGGAGTAAGTGATAACTCACTTTATCGTTCCTTAAAGTTTGCAAAGCATTTTCCTTACAACAAGCATATGAGGTAGTATCAAGAGTATCATTTGCTCATTTTTCAGGTGAGGAAATAGACTCAGAGACGGTAAAAGTCACTTACAGCCAAGGTGCACTGCTATTGTGTCAGAGGCAGAATTGAAACTTTGGTGTCTGCTGACTTCAAATCCTTTCCATTATACCTTACTTTTATGAGGAAAACAGGGGTACGGTGTCTAGAGAACATCTAATAAGCTTTAGTGTTACCTCCAAATAGGAATCAAAAATACTTAAGAAAAATCCAATCCTTTGCCAATCCCCAACTCCCCAAACTATATGTTCAAAAATTAAGATCTGAGTCCAAGAAACCATAGTTTCTAAAACAAAAATCTAACTCCAATGTCAAAATAGATTTATGCAATACTGAGTGAACGAAGACAATGGAAGTTTTCCCCAAAGTTTTCCTTTTCTAGTTCTAGTGTTTTGTAGAGAGCTCTTTTGAAAACACTGAATATACACACCAAAGTGAAGGGTGAAATAGGATGCGTTTCAATGGTATGACAAAGGTGCAAAAGCTAAGGGGTACAATAACTGCTCAAATGCAGAAGCTCAAAGATTTAGAGGAGGACAACACATTTAGTTTTATTTCAGTCAAATCACAACACTTTCTTTTTCAACTGTTGTAAAGTGTATCTACAAGTTCTATTACAGATCCACTTTTTAAAAGGTTTCCTGGGAACATTACAACAAGCCTCCTTCATTTAAGAGGGAAAAGTTCTACTATATTCTTCCTCAAGTAAAAATAAAAATTCCATTCCAGTAAATAGTAAGAATACATGAAATTACAGTAAACCAGACGCTTAAAAGGACAGCCAAGAAGTCTTCAACTGTTTATTAGAAAGAATGCAGACATAAAAAAAAATCCCCACTGTTCTGAAACACAAATTGAAGTTTTTTTCAGCCTTGTTATAAGCCGAGTCGAAAAAAAAAAAAAGGCAAAAAAAAAATATCCAATAGTGTATTAAACATTTTGTCACTCGTTTTCCATACTGACAGTGCAAATACAAATTTGGTCTAAATGTACAGATTGACAAGCAACAATGTATAGCTGTTCTTCCTCCTCCACACTAAGAGATGTAAAAGCTTAAGGGTCAAACAATACCAAATGTACAGGCTTCATAACCATTTAAATTAGGGCTTCACTAGTTTTAGCTAAGATACATTTGGAACACTAACTAGTGATCATTTAAATACAACAATGTGAAGTGAATAATTTTTTTTAAATAAAACATTAGTGGAACAATCCTGAAGACACTCTGGAGGTACACCAATGTTGTCAGCTTAAGTTATCAGCCAATTAAACTTGCTTCAGCAGTTTGATTCTGTGTACTAAAATCTGAACATTTTAAAATTCTCTTTAGTCTACCCTGTTGAATCAGGGGGAAGTGATTTTAAACTACTTAAAATAAGCTAAGTTTTCTTACCATGTCATTATCTGCGTCACAAAGCAGTAAAGAGACTCAGTGAACCTTTTTATTTTTTAAACTGCAATGACTGTGTCCATTGCCTATACCTCAATTGCTTCTTGGAAGTCTGAAAAAATGTTCATGCATAAGGTTATTGCCTCAGCTGACTTAAAGCTGACCCATACAATAGTACACATCAACCCTTAGTGAAGCCTTTTTAAAACAAACAGATTGAAAATGGATTAAAGGAGGCAAATACAGTATCTGCCTTTAGAGCTACCAACGCAGGAATTATCTCAATTATGAAAATTTTGCAATGAAGTTATCTTTCTTTCCCAAAACCCTGAAGACAACATTTTCTTCTTTACTCCAGATCTGGCATCTCTGAAAGAAAAGTTAGTGGAAAGCATAATGTAAACTTTCACTTTACTTAAGCACAGAAGAGATCTACCCTGGCTCACCTTTTAGCCAGCTTGTCTGTGTTGCCCCAAATCACTCTAAGAATCATTCAAACTTATGCTTTTGCTACTTATATTTGGCATTACACAAGGATTTAAATTATTGCCTGTCTTCTGAGAATTTAGGAGATTTTCCCCTACACTATTAATAGTCTGCTTTATCTGATTTAAAGCACTAAACAACTTAATATAGCTTAATGCTTCAAGACTTTATATGAACATTCAGGAAAGCATATTGGACACAAGAGAGAACAGGTCAAAACTTTCCCATCTCTGCTTAACAACATTAAATGGACTCTTTCCTGTGAATTACCTCAGGGGTGATAAGGAATCCGGGCAACTGAAAGAAGTAAATAGCAGAAAGTCTGCTCAAGTGGAAAGAGTCTGAATTTAAAGCTCAGTGTCTAAAACACTTATATAAATATCTTATTTCAAATTTTAAAAAGCTTACTTTCATCATCACTGTCTGGTGAATCCTAAAAAATGAAAGAAAACAAAGTTATAAAATATATCTGAACATCCTTTCGCTTAATAAAAAATTTTATAAAGTAGAACCAGTGTACTTTTTTCTTAGTTTGTAAAAAATATGGACATCACAAGTATCGACACTTAGCAAGTTAAACACAAATGCTTTAAGTCTTATGGTAAAGTTGATCAGATATTTTGTATTACCACCAGAACATATGACCTTGCCTACATCCCAGCATGAGTACATGCACTTTCCTATGACTTTTGTCTCCTGGGCTTAGCTTTGGTAACTGGTGGTGCTTGCCATCTTTAACCTCTTGCCTTTCAAAAAAGAAGTCTGGTATTGGAGAAAGGGTACTTGAGTTAGAAGTCAAAAACTCCTAAGACTTTGCCATTAACAAATTATTTGACCACTGTGGGCCAAAGTTGCCCTCAGTTTATCTTTAAAAATTAAGGAATTATATAGTTCTAATACTCTATGAAAAGGGATTTTTTTCATCCTATAAATCAGGCCCACCCAACATCCAGCCCACAGTCCTGTTTTACATCCTCTACATTTTCTTGGGGTGTCCAAAATTCTTGGTAGGCCGAAAGAGGCCCTCGATGTTGTGTAGGCCTGACATAAACGATTATGGTTGATTGACCTTTTCTAGCTCTTCTCCTCAACGCTCCTTCAGTATGCGTGAGTTGGTGCAATTGTTAAACTCAATTAAATTTAGAACTCGTAGAGAACTGGCCCTGGAGTCAGGAGTTCAAATCTAGCCTCAGACACTTCACACATATGCTAGCTGTGTGACCTTGGGCAAGTTACTTAACCTCAATCGCCCTGCCTTCCCCCCTCAAAAAAATTATTAAAAAAATCCCACAGCAGAAACAGCATATTGCTGGAGTTATTTGCCAATGGATTTGTGATTCTCCTTACATGGGTGTCATAAACATCTAGTTTGACCTTGTTATTAACTTGTATTTATTTATGTGGTGATTTAGTTTATAAAATGCTATTCTCAATGGAGATGGTTACAACTATTGTCCATTTTATAGATAAGGAAAACAAACTTGAGGAAGAAATAAATGATTTGCTTATTGTCACAAAGTTAATGAGCGGTAGAGTCAGAATTAATCTTCTGACTCTAAGTTTACCATTGTTAACACATGCTGCAAAAAAAACCCACTTACATCATCTGCTCCATCTACTTCTGGTAAATCTACATCCTCATCACCTCCCATGTTGTTCATCATCTGTTTAAATAATAAGCATTAAGATTTAAGTCTTATTAACTAATTTAAAAAAAGAAAATCCGTCAATAAAGTTCATTATCAACTTTCAAAATACCTATTTTCATAAGCTACATCTGTCGCATTTTGTCCTTAATAAACTGTTGCCAAGTTATCAAACACTATATTTGTATAAATGCTTTAGAAACACAATGTGATCCTAAATGTAGCTTCATTACATTTTTTCCCTTAAATTTTACAGAATTCTTAGACAAAACAGAGATCCCTTCTATAACATCTTTAACAAATGGTCATCCAAACCTTTGCTAGAATTTCTAGTGACAAACAATTCACTACTTCAAGGAGTTCATTCTTTTATACATCTGATTGCCTTCTGGAACAACATGAAAAAAGTTATTTCCTTGTCTACATAGCACCTCTTTCCAACATCTGAAGCTAACTACCCTGTACCCCTACAATTTTTTCTGAGAGTAAAATACAGTTTCTTCTACTGTTCCAGTCTTTGAAGGAAGAATGAATTTATAATCTCAAATTTCACTGAGTAAATAGAATTTTTACACAGAGGTATTTTCATTTATACTTGATTTTCCCCCTTTATTCCTAATCTAAGACATTATAAAAAAGCACCCTAAATCTGATTAGTTTTGCTGAAGTTTAACTTGGGAGGGGGGCATATTGAGAAATGTAGGTGATATAAAAAATAATAGATGTCAATAAATTTTAAATAAGAAAAGCAACAGTGAGACTAATAAACTTAATTGAGAGAACTATGCTTGACACAGAGACCATCAATAAAAGAAAGATGTACTGGTCGACATCGATCTAGCTCCTCTTGTGGCTATAAATATCAAGAGAAAAACAAATCACCAAAATGCAGCCATCAACTTTCCTTTCACAATTCTCTCATTCTTTTGAGATGAATTGTAAAAGAGTTCTTGATCCCCAAGCTCTAAATTACTAAACTCCAATAATATGAGGAGAATAACTCACAGGACATATAACCTCCTCAAACTCAGAGAATGCTTATAATTGGCATACTCTGAAAGATTAAATAATAATCACTAAGTTTCCATTTTTATAATGGGGATTCCAAGGCTGTTCACTATGAACTGATTCTGAAAACATGCAGTTTGAACTCTAGATGAATCCAAGGATTTCCATTAAGTTAGTTGAAGCAAACTAGACACACATGAGATGTAACATTAAAGGCTTAAACAAGTCTGTTTAAAGGAAATTCTACCTCAGAGAAGCGATCAAAATTGGACATGTCTTCATCAGAATCATCTTCCCAATCTTTCCAATTATTGAAGTCCACACTAAGCCAGTTGAGCTGCAGAATAAAGACACAATTACCCTCTAAGTTCATTTGTACCATCATTAGAATTCCTACAGCATGTACATTTTTGGATGTGACAGTGAATTTACAGCCATGTTACATGCTCATAAAAAAATTACATAAGTATAAGATTAATATTGCTAGCATGTTACGCAGATTTTAACACATATGCCTTAGCAGTCAAGACCCTACCTTTGCCCTTTCTTTTGTTAACCGTGGCCATGACTGTCCCGATTCTCCTTTCCGTAAACAACATAAGATCGATCTGTCTGTTCTTTTATGCTTGGAGTCCTAAAACATAAAGAACCACCTCTATTTTATGTCTATAGGAATGCGTCTAAAAGGAATAAAGCATTACATAAGGCTATTTCAGATGGTGTGACATTGCTTTGTTATTTTTCTTTTCCTAGGTTCCCCCAGAGAGAAAGATGAACATATTCCAGAGTTATAATTACTCAAATCAAATCCCAGAAAATACTTTTAGGTTACTAGTTGAATTCAGTTCCATTTTTCCTTCTACAGACAAGTTATGTACAGAGTGAGGATGCCTGCAAAAAGTACCTGTCTTTCCTTTCAGGAGATCTCAAATTAAAATGAACTATAATGTTCTTGTGATAGATTGGGCTTTCAGAGTCCTGAATCAAGGAAAGTTCAAATGGAGGACACATACAATGTGCTCTACGATTGGAGAGCTTCTATAATCACAGAGTCCAGAAGAGAGACTGAGAAAAACTAACGTGTGGGAAAAATTACAAGAGTGGAGAGTGACAGGAAGTAGTAGCAAAACCACCAGCTATTTAGTGACGTATGTTTTGTTTTGAAAAGGGAGTAAAGGATATATTTACGAGAATACTTACATTTGGATCGATATACTGAAAAAGGTCAATTTCATTTAAATGTTTAAAATTATCACTTCCTCCAAGACAACTGTAGAGAAAGAATGAAAGTGTTTATATAGGTGAAATTTGTTTTTAAAACGTCTAAGATACGAAAATACAAATGTTAAAGACAAAGTAATTCAGTAAATAGAATAATTTTTGCTACATCATATGGCATAGCAATTTACCTGAAAGTAAGTTTGGACTTTTCAAAATTTACATTAACATCTTTACTGTCTTCAACACAAAATTCAATAAAGACATAGTCCCTTCGATCGTACCACTTTGCGGAAGCAGGCTGCCTAGAAAGAGAGAATTTGGAGTAATTAAGCTACAATAAACTTTATCTTTGCAACAAAATAGTTACATAAACCCTGTTTAAGAAAAATCTCCCACTGCATTAAATCTGTTGAATTTTAGATCATTCTCATAACTAAAAGTCTGCCAATACAGTGATGTCACAAATTTCTAAATGTAGTTAATATTTCCAAGATGAGGACTGAATGAAATATTTAACCCTCCAACCAAGCAGTGCCCAAAATTCATTATACTTTAATTATATAGGACTTCAACATAAAATTTACAGACTTTAATAAAATCAAGGAACTGATTCAATATGAAAATACTTTTTTATCCTATTTTCAGGTCCAACTTTTTTCCATATTATCTTCCCAATACTCCACTAAAAAAAGCAAAAAAACCCAAATCTATTAAAAACAGGTATAGCCACATAAAACAAATTCCTGCATTGGCTAGGTCAAAAGAAAAAAAAAACTACACTATGGCAATCATTTATAAGGAGGTTCATAGCATGACTCCTCTCAAACTGTAGCTGGTCAGTGTTGATCTTGGGTTTTAAAAGTCTTTCCAAGTTTTTACAATATTCTTGTTACTGTATAAAACTGTTTTCCTGACTTCACTTTTCATCATTCATACAAGTCTTTCCAGGTTTCTTTGAATCATTTTTTACAGCACAACAGTATTCTACCACATTTATCTACCATAATTTATTCCAATTGATGGGCAGCTCCCCATTTCTGACTCTGCCACCACAAAAAGAACTGCTATAAACATTTTAGTAGCTTTTCCTCTTTGATTTCTTTTGAGGTATAGACCTGGTAACAGCATCACTGTTAAGCAGCATACACAATTTAATAATTTTTGGGACACAAAAACACTATGAAAGACTGTGGCTAGTACTAGGAGCTAAAAACTGGAAGATATGATACCTGACTACAGGGAAAGGAAAATTATTGTAATTGAAGAAAGATCTTGATACATTTTTTAAAAAAATTTACCCTGCTCCAGCCTTCAGTGCTCTAAACAGATGCTATTTTTATGCAGTTATACAGAAAGTAATTCTTTATTCCTAAAAAGACAAAGCAACTTTAGACCTACCAAAGTTGCTAAAATATTGCATGTTTCAATTTTCGAAAAGTTTTTTACTCATAAAAATGTTTTTCCTTGCCTTCAATTTTCCATCTTTAAGAAATAGTATGAAATATTTAAGAAGCCATCCTGTCTGGAACAAAAGCCATATTTCCCAAACAGAAAGTAAGATTGGAGGTTGGAATCATTATCATTTCAAGATAACCTATGGATAACTATGGATACAAACACCTAATATGACTTGAGAATTATTTGTAAATGTAAAAAAAAAGCTTAGGTCATTACAAGCACTCCTCAATTTCATAAAGTAGATCTAGCTTACTCTATTTAATGGGCTCAGTTCATCGTTCTGTCCATCTATCATAGTAGATGATGGAGATTATGGGTTATATGGTCAGCTGTGTATCAGAAACTGAACAATGTGTTTTTCATATACTTGATTTTCCTGGTTGTATATTTAACCTGAAATTTTTGAGTATGGATTTCATTTAGGAGGTGCTACAACGTTTTGGAACTTGATGCAGCCAGTGAAACACATCTACAAAAACAAAAATCTGTAAGGTAAAGAGAGTCCCCCTCCCCATTTGGGCTCTGCCCTTGACACTGAACATGACTGCGAGCAACTTTCCCTTCTTTGTTATTTCTAGCTACATCTCTCAAGGAATCTTATGATTTTCACATTAACAAATAAGAATTTTGGGGAGTCTTTTAAAATGCGTTATTTTGTTCAACCAAATCAAATGCTTTAAAAAAATTCAAACAGTGGGATCTTATACTCTCTTTGTCTTTCAGATGTCCGTTTCTGAAAGTCTGTTTCCTTTTATAACATTTATCAAGGATGCCCTTTAAGGTATGTGTGTAGGTTTTTCTCAATGATTCTGAAAAAAATAAGCAGTTATATGAGTCAGATATTTTTTTGGCTCATAAGGTTATGCACACTCTTCCACCTTCCCCTTTCTGTTAAGTACTTTGAGAACCAATTTCTCACTATTGTGTCACCTCAAATCTAGTTAAGCTACTTCTATCTTTGTTTTCTTTAGTACTATTTCTTCTTCATGTGATACATAATGGGACTATCTTGAGAATTCTAATGTATCTAACATTTGTCATTGATAATTACTATAAAAAAATCTTCACAGATCTTGTCCTATTTTTCATCCTTTATTTTCCAGTTCTCACCAAGTTTGCTTCTCTTTCCACTGTTTCCTATTGATCTATGTATAATACTGCTCATTCTCTTCCATCATCCTCCCCCAAGATTTTATAATCCAAACCAGTATTACCTTTGGCTTCTAATTCTCTCCACCTGGAAAAAAGATCAATTGTTTCCTGGCTAAAGTGTTTCAGACTTTTTCCATTCACTGTGGTGACTATCATCTAAAACACTTATAGTCCGTGTTAAATTTCTGTTCTTTTTTGCCCTTTCCTATTTTTGGCATCAAAAGCTAGTTTGGATAGGTTAAAGTTGCATTAATTGTACAGCCTATTTTCTCATTTTAATGTTTTAAATTTTGATCTCAAGTTAGTAACTTGACTGTACACAGTGGAACTGGAAATAGGATATCAAGAACCATCATTTTTTATGATGTTATACAGTCTTCACCATATCTAGTGCTACACTTTATAAAAAAATACTCATAATAATACAGGTGTGAGGCTTCTGTACGGTCTACCTGTCTTTGGCACCTCTCAGTTCTTATTTTTGAAACACGTTCTCAAACTTTTCCCATTTTCTTCTTGGCTCATCTTTGCACTGAAGTAACTAAAGTATTAAAATAGTGATTTAATTTGAAGGGTCTTATTGAGTTATTCATGGAACTCCTCTAACTTCTTATTTTTTGCAATTAGTAAATTAATACATGAAAGGTTCATATTATTTTTGCAAACACCTAACAAAAGTCCCGCGAAGAGAACATGCCCCACAAATTGGTTTCGTCTTAATGCATGATCAAAAATCCAACTTTATTGCCACTCCATTGTCTTTACTTGAAGCAAGAATGTCAAAATTAACATGGTTCAATTCCTCCAATAATGTGTATTTGGTCACTAGATAAAAGACTTTACATTTAACATAGCTATAATCAACTTAATGTTCCCAAACAGTCTGCCAGTAACACAGATGTTAATGGATATAGTAGTTTATGGCGATTACTGGTGTTTCTTGTCACCCCATTAGATAAGCACTCTGAAGCTAGGAAATGTATCACATACATCTTTAAAACACCAGTGTCTTGTATGTTGTTTGGCATATAATGGATGCTTACTAAATGTTTTGTTGAATTTAACAGGCATCAAGGTTACATCCAATAACAATCAACTTTTAAGCACAAAAATATCAATTTTTTCTTCATCATCTCTTCCCCTCAGCTTAGATAACAAGCTGTTTTGGACTACTATCAAGGAAAGGGAAGAATGGAAGGGTTAAAAGATGAATTGATAGTGCTACTGAATGGATCATAAGAGCCTGATAAAGGTGGCTATTTTGGAAAGGAGAGAACCCTAGTAGAAATAAAACAAAATAAGAATTCAGATTTGGATTTTAGCTGAGGTGTTGCCATGGACAAATATAATCCTGAGCAAAATGGAAACGGCAATAGATTTAAGAGTCAGACAACTTGGGTTTGGATATGAACTGAAGTCTCTCTTTTGGGAGTTCTTTTTTTTTTTCCTTTTAAACTACAGGAAACCGATTAAGATTCTATACTAGTTAAGTTTATCAAACACACTCTCTACATGATCATATGATGTTTATGTATAGGTATGAAGAAACAACTGTCTCAGTGTCCTTTATCTAACACCAAAATAACTACTGCCTGCAACTAATATATTCTAGTGATAACAAAAGTAAAATGCCAATTCAAATGACATGTAAAAAAATTACACAAATCCAGATATCTGAGGAAAAAAATTTTAATTCCTCCCATTTCTCTGAGAGTAATTTCCTCACTTGCTAAGTCCCAATAAGATGACCAGGTTTATTATAAAGCTCCAGATTATACTAACAAAATTTCACTTCAGAATTATTTGATATCTCTTGGCATTTATTATAAGGGGATTTATACCTCTATACCTAAAGGCTCAACTTACTAACTACTTGGAAATTATGTGATCCATGGTACTTGATGGAAAAGCTGTCTGTCCTGATACCAGAGCTAACCCAAGTAACTTTGTTTTCATGTAATGTAAGTTTTGATTAGAGGTTACCCTCCTCCAATTGGACCTATTTAAAAAAAAAGATATGGGACCAATAGGAGCCTTCCTATTCCAAGAGACAGTAATACATCAGGCACTTCTCATTTTATGGAGCATGGAGGTTCTAGCAAAACTGGTTGAAAAGCAAATTAAAAATGGGACCTGTTTCCCCATTGAAAAAAAATCTAAGAGCCATAGGTATCCCTGTGGGAAAATAATTTAAATAGCAGTCAGGAGTCAGCAATTAGCACAGAAAGGCTTTGTAGAACTTTAAGAACCATAAAGCATTTTCCCAACTCTTTGATTTCACCATCACCACTCTACTTCTTTCTAGTCCTAATTTTACCCTCATAATTAGGAATTACTCTTAAATTTAATTTCCTCTAGGCACCTGGAAAATATTTAAGACAAAAGGAAAATGCAGGATACAAATAACAGAGAAGATAACACCAATACTAACAAATCACAACTTATTTCAGACTAAAAATTCTTTAAGCTTGAGTTGAGGTTAAGTATAACAGACTTTTATTATTAACTTTTCAGTTCAAAATTCTATAAAAAATGTTGATTAGTAGTGTCTTGCTCAGGGTCAACATTCTGAAGATCATTCTAAATGTATATTAATTATAGAAGTCCAGGAGATAGTAAAGGGCCCACATCAGGGAGAATCTTATTTTCTAATAGGCAAATGAGAAACACAGGAATTAATTTTGTCATATATGCAGACAAGTAGGACTCAACAGGGGCATAAGAGCAACACTGAGCTGTTCCAGATTTATGTCCATTTTTAGAAGTGTAAGTAGCTAAAGTTATGGTCAAAAGTTCAAACTGATGCAAAAAATATTTTCCTAGCTACAAAGTTCCATGATTAAAACTTCGTTTAAAAAGAAAAAAACAACCACCAAGATTTGGGCTCAAATAGCATGATTAATGCCTACAAGGGGTCATGAGGAATAACTCCTTTGGATGCAATGAGTATCTGGATTTTGGATGCAATGGATAAATGAGTACTACCATGGTCCCCTTTAATGGGTAAATGATTAATATTTCAAAATCTCATCCTTTCAATATAGGGGAGTAATTCCTTTTTTACTTTTTGTCAACTTTAACTTGGTTGTTATACAGATTCCCACCGATGATGAAACAAAAATCTTTGTATAAACAAGATTTACAACCTTCACAACCTCTATCTCTAGTAATACCAAATGCTAGAAATGTTTAATACTAAAATACTGACTAGTGTACCTTGTACGTAGTAGGCATTCAACTGTGGAATGAATTTGAGATAATTACAATACAAAAGAATGGGCACTTACCCAAACATACTATACAGGATGCAAGGAACACTTTCAGTAGGTGAACGGAAAGCCATGGATAATATGACACTCACACAGAATGGATATGGATAAGCTTCAGGAGGGAAATAACTAACATCAAAGATTCACTGTAGCACTTAAGCATAATGATGCTTGACCTTTTGTAAATCTCAAGTTAAAATTTATTTTAGGGCTTGTATAGCCAGAATATGTCAAACTCCATTTTCCGTTTATGTTGAAATCAATTAGTAAATGTGAACTAACCCTCTTTGAGGCAGGGAGGTTAGGACTCAAATCTAGATTCATTTGGTTGGAAAAGATTAAAACTTATAAAGAAAAATACTAGTTAATTTTCCTCCAAGATGACTAATACATTGTAATCATTCCTAAACCTAGTTTTGAGACACTCCAAAAATTTAAGTAACATTAAAAATTATGAACCCATCAGAGTATAAAAACACAATAGTTGAGTCAGTACTATGTAGTTAACTGACTCTTTGAAATTCTTCCTTTTTAATCATTACCTCCTCCTTTATGACAATGAACAATAACCTACATTTATCTATTTTTTTTTAAAAAGAATTTGTAATTTTATCAGCGTAGGGAGCTCCAGATGAGGAACTACTATACTAATACTGATCAGTACTTGCTTAGCAACTTAAATCTTAGAAAGTTGCCTGAAAGGCATTGAGAGATCCCGAGACTTGCCTAGTGTCACCAGGTCAATACAAGTCAGGGGCTTTTGGATATGGGTATTTTGACTAGCTCTGTATCTACTGCCCTCCATACCCCTCTAGCATTACTTTTAACATGCACTGCCTCATTTGATCCTCCAAAACTGCAGCATAAGCAGGGCTGATATTTTTAACCTACGTAGACCTCAAATTTTTAGTGCAAGTTACTTATCCCTCTTTTATAGACTAAGCCATACACTTGGTTCTAAGAATTAAAACATTTGGAGTCCCCTTAAGCCATAACTCACTCTTGGTCTTAAGCTTCCCTAAAGCCTTCCTCTCATCTCCAACACAAAGGAATCACCAAATAACTTCAGTTTGTAGTAAATAATACTACTACAGGAACGGTGTGAAGAATAAGGAAAAATTCAGACAGGAAAACCAACCATATAGCTGAGCTTATGCACAGTCCTGCCTTAACTTGTCAACAACATTCAAAGAAAAACTAAAACAGAACTTTATCAATTCAGAAGAACTAGAACACATAACACAAAAAAGGATTTCTTGGCCAGGGAATTCCAAGAGATACATTTACCATTCTTACAGATGCTTTGTGGACCCAGAGCATCAGCAGCATTATACCTACTAATTCCCTGAAACTATAGTCCCTTTGAATATCACAAGAGATTTTTTTAACTAATCAAGACAAAATACATATTTTCCCTTCCAACCAATTTATATTAACCACCTGCTTTGTCCAAGATACTCATGATATAAAGATAAAACATCCTTTGCCCTTGTAATGAGAGCAAAGGAGAAAACAGGTACATAAATCAGTAATAAATACAATAGTGTGAGTGAGACAAAGGAGAGATTAAGGTGCTCCAGAGAAATTTAAAGAAATCACTCTGAGGGGAAAGACATGGCTTCATGTAGGCCATCAGGCCTCGAAGAGGATTTCACATGACATGAAGTCACACTCAGATTTAGAGCTGGAAGGAAGCTTAGGGGTCATTAATTTCAACACCTTCATTACATAGATGAAGAAAATGAGGCCCAGAGAATTGACTGCCAAAGATCATAAATACCAAGTGGACGATAATTATTTTACAAAGAACCCAGAAGAGGGAGAATTCAGAATAATCTAGAAACAGGTAAGAATATAGTTAGCAATCAGCATTTACTAAGAACCTATGTACCAATGGAATACAAATACACAGAAGGGAGCAGGAAGAAAAGAGGCAGGGAACAGGGAGAGTATGAATGCACAGTAGACAGTTCTTGATTTAATGGACCATTTTGTAGCCCTCTACATTACATAAGACGAATTTGCCCTTATCTACCCACTTCACTTAGGCTAAACAATGAAGGCATACACAAAACACCTTTACACAAATTATAAAATGTACTAAAATGCAGACACATTAAATATTGTACCATGATAAAACAATTTTGAAAGGAAAGGTCAAGTTAATAATAAAGTTTGCACAGTAAAGTTAACATGTATGAAGAATATTGATGGCTCCATCTTTTCAATAAAAGAAAAAAGTTCACTCAAAACATTAAATGCTTCTGCCAACTCTTTGTAAACTTTTTTTTTATTTGACCTCAGTTTTGAAGCTTCCTTTTCTTCTACAATCTTTGCAGCTAGAAGTTCAATCAGACCCTCATTCAAATCCTCATTTGGATTTCTTTCAGAATTTTTTACGTAAAATCTAATTTGTGTACTGTAAATTTACATAAAGCAAGAGTTGTCTGTAAATATGAGGTAGTTTGAGAGGGAACATACTAAAAGTTGAGTGGATCAGGAATGGCTTTTCAAGCAGAATGTCCTGCTTCAGCTGCATCCTGAAGAGAGGGATTATATGAGGCAGAAGTAGAGTTAAGAGTTATGCTGGAACCTAGAGTAAATGGAGGGGTATAGTGTGAAATAAGGGTGTAAAAGTTGAAGACAGGCTGTGAAGGGCCTTAAATAAGTTTTCATTTAATTTTACAGGCAACAGGGAGTTACTGAAGATTTTGCCACATGGTCAAACCTGTATACATAAGATTTCTTTTTGGTAGCTTCATGCAAGCTGCATTAAAAAGGAGAAGGAAAGCACAGAAACCAGTTAGGAAGCCAAGACAATAATTAGTTTAGGTTAGAGGGCCTGAACAAGAAGGGTGGCAGCAATATGAATGAAAAGAGACTGGAGTAGAGAACTATATCCTAATGACTGGTCTGCCATTTACTAGCCATGTGAAGTTAAGCAAATCACTTTACCTCTAGCTAGATGTTAGTTCAACAATTCTAAAATGAAGTCATCTTAAATATCTCAGTTTTAGAAATCTACAATAAGAACTTCAAACGTTAATGGCTTATATTCATTTCAGTAAGCAGTCTTTAATATTTATATTAACCTAGTTTCCATAAAGTTTGTTAGTAATAGATATCGTTCCCCTCCATCTATATAACAGACCTGTAATTTTATTACTGTAAGGGGTTCCTATTTGGAACTTCCACTACCAATCTGATCACAACTTCATCTTAAGAGAGTTGCAATCTCCTCTAACGATTACCTTCCATTGACAATAAACTTGTATTTTATATGCATTTTGTCTCTTCCATTAGAATGTGAGCTTCTTGTGAGCAGGGGCTATAATTTTGCCTCTATATCCCAACTACTTATTGGGAACAGTGCCTGGAACATAGTTAAGTACTAAATGTTTGTTGACAGATCGAGGTAAGTGACTTGTCTAAGGTCATAAAGCCAGTTTTTAAGTCAAATTAGGTCTTCCTAATTTCAAGGTCAGCATTTTATCAATGACTCTATACTCTCTTCCACAGGCATATGAATACATACATTTAGTGACAAGATTTCATAGTTCAATGGGATGCAAAATGCTTAAAAATGAGATTTCAAAAAAGTTCCCTTAAGCTACTGTATGAAGACAAGAGCATCTAGAAGTTTATTTATTTTGTACAGGACCATTTTTTACAAGGCACTGGATAAAGACTTACTTAAGTAAGCTTCAGTTATTAATCCACAGAGAATTTAGTTAAACCAACTACTGTTATTGATCATTGTCTCTACCTTTGTCACACAAGAATTATCTTCAAATGCCTATTAATTTTCTTCCTATTCCTCTACAAAGTTGTAATGCTATTTCTAGATTAAGGCAAATGGACCATTCCCTAGACTTCCCCCTTCCCTTAAGGGGTGGAATGCATATATTGTGAATTTACCTAAATTGAGAAATGGGAGTATTCTAACCACCACCCTACAGATGAGGCACAAATGTAAGCTATAGAATAAATTTAAGAATGCACTGGTGAATTATGGGTAAAGGTCAAGAAATCAGCTTTTAACAGAAACTATAGAGTAAGAACCAAAAACAGGATATGAACACAAAAACAATGGTCAGTTAACTCCTTGGAAATAAGGGACTAGCAGGATTCTATATGATCTTAAACAAGACATTCTCAGGCACTCAGCTGCTAGTACCATCCCCTGAAATGACTTTTTGTATTCCTAGAACGCACTACAACGTGGTGCCTGACACATAGGAGGTACTTAATAAATGCATATGCAATGAATGAAAAATGAGATTGTGGACTAGTTACTTAGCTGTTCTCTAAGGTCAAATACAGTGATTCCACTGTTACCTTGCTTCAACCACAGCCTTCCAGATTATCCCTGGATATCAGTACAGTTTGGTGGACTCAAGAGATGCTTGACTCTAAGATTCCTTTCAATTCTAGGATTATACAATATATCAAGCATCAAGAAATAATTCGCTTATAGTTCAAATACTATACAGTATGAATACTATCAAAATCTTCAAAGTCAAACTTAGATTTTCTAAACCTTCTAAATAATTGATTCCTAGGACCTTAGAAAAAGGCACTGATTTATCCTTTAAAGCTAATCTCCAGATGGACTATACCTGTATTAAAGAAATGAACAGCAGTATGGATAATACAAAACAACACAAAAACTTCCAGTCATTCAAGCACTGTTGAAAGTAGATACTGTGTTCCCAAAATACATTTTTCTTGAGCCAATATTAAAATATAACATTTCCTTTGCACACCAACTGCAGGATTAGAAATGATAGAAACTCTTGGTAGAAAAGTTTTAAAAACTGAAGTCACAGGATTCAGATTTAGAGCTGTAAGAGATCCTTTAAAAAGATCATCTTTTCTTCTCATTCTACATACAAGGAGACTGAAGCTGAGATGAGAGGTCAAATGCACTGCCCAAGATGCTTAGTAGCATCTAAATCCAGGGCTCTTTCCATAACACCAATATACATATACACAGAGAGTTGAAAAGACTTCCAAACGACAATCACTAATTCTTCAGGAAACTGTATTAGATGGGATTTGATCAAATTGAGACCATAACCTGGGTAATCTGAACAAAGAAAATACTATCAATGAGAAAAATAATTAAGGGTATGTTGTTATTCACATTCATTCACCACTTCTGGAGCATTCTGATTAAAGTACAAGTTAGTTTACAGGATGAAAATCAGTTGCCACGTTACAGTGGCTAGGAAATCAACCCTGAATGAAAGGAAAACATTAATAGCTTCCCTAATTATATCAAGTATGCCTTTCAAATGGAAATCTTTGCCCACCCAAATATTACAGGCACTAGATCTACTTTTTTTTTGACATGAGGGGATATATGAAGAGTTTTATTATTGGACCCCAAGCTTATAAAACTTGTAATTTTTTGCTAAGGCAAATAAGATTTTGCTCAATGTTTGATAATTTGATTCCAACAATCCATAAATTAATGAAATTAAATGTAAGAAGCCAAAGCGAAAAGTCACTCCCAGAACCCTACACCTCAAGAAAATAATAGGATTAAAAGGAGCTATCAGTTCCGATTAAAAAAATTCTAAATCACCAAAGACTAGCAGATTCCTACAAGAGTCAAGAAAAAAGCCATAGAATTATAGATTCAGAGGTGGAGGGTACCTTAAAGGCCATCTAGGACAACCCTTTCATTTTTCAGGGGGGAAAATTGAGATCCAGAAACATTAAGCAACTTGCCTAAGATCACAAAGGTATGACAGAGATGGAGAAATACAGATAAGGACATGTATCTTCTAATTCCAAATTCAGCGCTCTTTCGTCTGGACTGCTCAAACTGTAAAGAGCTGGAAAGAAACCAATAGATATCTAGTCTGACTCCAATTTGCAGATTTTTTTAAAAAAAAGGGAAAAATGGATAAATGATGTGCTTAAGAGAACACAGAGAGGAAATGATAGAACTGGGACTTGAACCAAGGTCTCCTGAATGCAGTGTTCTTTCCACCACACCAATCTACCTTCCCTGCTGGACTGGGAATCTGGTTAATCCCCATCAAGAACTTAATGATCTTGGGCAAGCACAAAATTCCTCTGGATCCTCTTTCTGTGAGTGAAAAATGATGCTAATAACTGCATTCCCCAAATGATACAGTGTTGTGACTTCTGAACATCTTACAGAAATAGCAAATAAAACTTACTTTGATTAAAATGTTAAAGATATTTGGCTGTGCAATCACTACCATTTATTTTGAGTAGGAAAATTCCCCACAAATTGCCCTTTTCCGAAAATCCTTTTTGCTTTACATGTTAAGGCAGATGAAGCCTTATCAATGAGATTCTTCCTACTATTAGATGACCCATATGAGGTTTCTTCCAATTCAACTGAAACATAATATTCATTTTAGAAATTCACACCCCTAAAGTCACAAAATGAAAAAAAATTTTCTTCAAAAACTAGAAAACTTGAAGTTAGTCTTGTAAAATACACTCATTTCAAGGTATGCCTTATGGAATATTGATTACTATCTTGATTTTTACCCGTTTCATTTATTTACATGTTCTTTCTCCTCTCTCCCTTGTACAGGTCACTAAATACTAGTTTCAATAACTTTTTGAACATGCAATTAAGTTAAGGGATAATTAACTGAGTATTTGTTTCTTGACCATCTGATTACTAAAACCTTACTTGTAAATGTCCTCAACTCACTTTTAAACCCTTCGCTCTCAAAATGGATACAACTCTATGCTAGATGAACCTAAAGATTGAAAGTAGCAATGGAAATAAGTTACTTCCTAAAAACCTGGGCTTTTAACTGTAGAAATAATCATAACTCCTACCATTCTATGAAGAAAAGCTACAGTTAAATTAAGATTGGCATTTTAAAATGTGAGATTACAGAAAGGGGCAAAGTTTCACATATGCTGCTGAATTTTCTAGCCAAAGACATTTCTACATTCTGAAAGTACCCCTTTCTGCTTCAATCAACTGGATCCTATATCTTATTTATGTGTTAATCTCCTGGACCATTTTTCTACTACACCCTATCAGTATGTCATTTTAGTAAGTGTTGGATGCCTTTCAGGCATTAGTTTTATTTTTAAAGAAATTTAAATCTGAAATCTAAAGCTACTACTCAATCACTAAATTTTAGTCAGGAGTTAGTACTAAACTTAATTATGCCACAAAGTGCACAATCCTCCCACCTGGAGAAGCAGACAGTGCCACCTCGTATGTAAGATTCCAGAGGTGAGGCATTTTCCCTTTGTTTTACTCAAACTTCTATTTCCAGCATGTGCATGTGTGACCCACTACCTATACACCTTTGTGAAGTTGCCCCCTAAAAAACTTTAAGATTTACTAATTTCGCTAAGATTTAAGTAACGGTAAACTAAGGAAGGAATACCCACCTCGCCTACAATTTTAGGTGGCACCACATTATCTCCTAAAATTCCACAATATTTCTTCGAGTCAACACGTGCAAAATACCTGTTAGGTAGCAACCCTCCCCCCTGCCAGGAAAATGCAGTGTTGGGACTGCCCCCTACTCTCTCGGGGATATCGGTCACCCTGATGCCTGGGGGACCTCAAATAAGGAAATTAGTCCCCCTAAAGGGCAACATTATGTCAGGCAGACACAGGCAAGCCCACTATGTCAAGATGACACGGGCCCACGGTGGGACAGCCTGCACGTGGCCAGTACTACCTACTCTGGTCTGCAGGCCACATGGTGCCCCCAACTCGTGGTCACCGCCACTCCCAGGTTGCCACCTACGCCAAATGCACATGGCGTTGTGCCACGGCGGGTCACCCCGGGAAAGCCAGCGGAGGAAATGCAGACCCAGGAGGGTACACCCTCCGAGGAACCTTCAGATAGTAACGTGGTCCCCGGAGATAGGTGAACCCCAGAGAACCCGAGATAACCCAGGAACTTCCTGGAGAGAGGGCCCGGTTATTCCTTGTTGCCAGGAAGCCTGAGGGGCGCTCTGTGGCTTGCGGGATGGGGGAAGGGAACGGATAATTTCGATAAGGGGGCCCTCCAGCTTCCCACGAGGACACTGAGGAGGAGGATAACACTGGAGATTCCTTCCACCCACGGGGCTAGCATACGACCCTTCCCCCACGGGGGCGCGGGCCCCGCAGGCCCGGGGGTTTGTGAGGAGGGTTGGTTTCCCGCCCCGTCCACGAACCGCGGCCTCTGCCTCCCGTCCTCCTTTCAGGCTGGCCTCCCCTCGGCGGGGTATCACACTCACATTGTGTATGGGGTAAGGGGGGCGGGCGAACGAGTGGGGTGGGTCTCTCAGGCGGCAATGACTGCTCCGACTCCCCTCAGGCGGGCGGCTCCGGCTCGGGTGCCTCCTCCTCCTCCGGTCGCGGCCTCTCCACTCCCTCGCTCTCTCCCCTCAGGCGGCGGCGGCGGAGGCGGCGGCGGCGGGATGGGCCTGGATCCCACAATGCACCGCGCGACGAGGGAGGCTCTTCTGTTCGGGGAGAGGAGGAGGAAAGAGTAAGAAGAAGGCGCGAGGAGGGAGAAGGAACGTTTGCGTACGAGGGGCGGTAAGGCCGGGCGAGGCAAGGTGGCGGCAGCGGCGGCGGCGGCGGCAACAGAGGCGGCGGCGGCGGCTAGTGACGCAGCAAAATGCCCGGGCCCCTTCGCGCGTGCGCGCTCCTGGGCTTTCGGGCGCGAGCCCGGCTTTCTAGAGATCTCTATGAGAAAGGCGGAGTCTCTCCATCACTCTCCTCGGCCCCGCCCACTCCGCCCCCACCCCTCCCCACTCCTCCCTGTAGTTCTCCCTTCCCGCCTCTCCTCCCGCCCCCACTGCAGCCTCTCGTTGGAAAACCGTTGGCGACCCAACCGCCTGGGCTCGCTCTTTTGCGTGCTCTCCCGGGGAAACCTCCAAGAAACGGGAGGGTGATGTCTTCTGGGAAAGCCTGGCTGGGAGGTGGCTGGTCCTTTGCCTGCGGGCGGAGGCCGGACTTCTGGCTCCTAGTCCCAGATTCCCACCCTCGCACCCCCCCCCCCTCGCACCCCCCCCCCTCGCCCCA
>CM053623.1:213965856-213983789 GCA_028646595.1 Phalanger gymnotis | reverse complement strand
GCCGCCGCCGCCACCAAAGTTGTCTCCCGGCAGCCGAGCTTAAGCCCCGCCTCCATGACCAGAGACCATTGGTTCCCCAGCTGGCCCCTCCCAAGTCACCAATCCACACCCACACAGGTTTCACACCTGACAGCGCCCTGGGCCTGGGGCTTAGCACTTAACAGCTGAAAGCACTTCCACTCAAAAGAAACAAAAGCCATGCTAATGAGACAATTTTGCTTAACAACACACTCCACCCCTTGTTCTAGGATACAAGGGGGGAGTTGAAGATATGGGGGAGAGTATTAAAAATGCAAAAGAAAAGGAAGTAATGGATCAATGAAACATTTTAAAAATACACAAAAGAGAGTAGAAGGTAGTTCAGAAAGGGACACTTACAAGCAAAGCAATTTAGGCATTAGCATATTAAATTATTATATACTTTAAAAAATTCAGCAGGTTCAAAGTTTCACATATAATCTTTATTTTCTGGCCTTTATATGGGGAAAGATTCATGTCTATTGATGACTTTCTAGTTGATGATAAGCTTTTCTTAATATACAGAAGAGGGAAGTTTAGAAGGGAATATAGTCAGGAAAATGTTCATATTAAACCATTAAATTTAATTAATACTTTAAAAATCCAAATGACAGAAATGATTCTCTTTCTATTCTTCTTTGTATACGGTAACGTTTAGGTTTGTTGATATTGCCAAGTTCACGAAAAAAGAAAATTGGGAAAACAAGAATAGAAGCTTTTGCAAAAGATAGATAATTCCTGTTATATGAAAATCTAAAGCTTTTGCAAGAACAAAATGGGGGCAGCTAGGTGGCACAGTGAGTAGAGCACCGGCCCTGGAGTTAGGAGGACCTGAGTTCAAATTCAGCCTCAGACACTTGACACATGTACTAGCTGTATGATCTTGGGCAAGTCACTTAACCCCAATTGCCCTGCCAAAAACAAACAAACAAAAAAGAACAAAATGAATGCAACTAGGAAAAGAAAATAGTAAATTGGGAAAATATTTGTGTCAAATATCTTTGAAAAGCATTTGATAATCACAATGAATGAATGAATGAAAATGCATTTATAAAGTACTTAATATGTGCCAATCACTATGCTGGGGATACAAATAGAAAGACATTCCCTACTCTCAAGGAGATCACACACTAACGGGGGGAAATTAAAGAAAGTCCAGTTTCAGAGTTGTTAATGGAAAGACCTACCTGTCTTTCTGGAGCGAGTTCAGCTCTAGCAAGGTCCAAGTTTCCTTAGGTTATATCAGTAGGTCAGATAACAGTGCTGGGAATATGGAAGTTGTAGAGAGATGTGACAGTCGAAAATGGAAGATGTTAAAAGGAGGTGTCAGAACAGTTGATAAGGCCTCTTGGTAGTCTTCCATCTCACCAGAAGGAACAGAGTTGATAAACTTGCATCCTATTCATGCTGAGTGAGGAATTAACACAAATGTAAAACACTGTAATATACCGTATATATTATAATATGAATTCAGAACTAGGAAAACCTGGGTTCAAGTCCTGTCATTGTCATGTACTAGCTATTTGACCCTGGGAAAATCACTTAACTTTAACTTCGCAGTTCCTTAGGCAACTCTCTAAAACTGTGCATTATAGAGAAGATAATAATTGGTTGATGGAATTTTCTCATGTAGGATTTTCCAGTACCAATGAAATCATAAATACGATCCTTAGTTTATCACATATAATACCAAATGTTGTTCTCAAATAGATAAGTGGTCAAAAGATATGAAAAAAATAGGCCTCAAAACAAAAATTATAAGCTATCAGTAACCTTATAAAAATTGTTCCAAATCTCTAATAAAATTATTTGCACCTCTCTTCTTTCCAACTGTGGGTCCACAGAGCACTACTTGTAGTATTGGGCTTGGTTAATGAGTTGGCTAGTTTTACTAACCTTTATTTTTTTTCAAAAAAAGCTTTTTGGAAAAAATAAGGCAGTCGTATTGAAATCATAAGACTAGTATTTAGAACTAGAATATAGCATAAAGATCATCTAGTTCAACACTTTAATTTTATAGAAGAGGGAACTGAGGCTAGAAATAAAAATGACTTGCCAAAGGTGATATAGGTAGTAAATAGCAGAACCAGAACTCAAGTGTAGGTCTTCTAACTCCAAATTCTTTCCTCTTTTCAGTGGGCCACAATGGCTCCTAATTTAGTGTGGGTCGATTTGATAGGAGCTGTTGCAGATGGTTTTGTTTCTGGTGAGGTGGTTTTTTTTTTTAATAGAGAGTTCCTGTTTGGAACCAGAGATTTGTTTTAGGAAAGTTAATTTGACAGTATTGTTTAGGATGGATTGTGTTGGGGGCAGACTAACCAGTTAAAAAGGCTATAACCCCAAATTTCTAATGATTTCTTTTATACAAAAGAAGTGGCAGCAGAGGCTGTCCTTATACTACAAAGACTTTTATAAGAGCTATCTACACCTTCCCAATCCTTAGTATATTTCCTTTTCCTCTGTTTTTACATTACTATTGGTTAATTTAAGGGCTTCCCCTTAGTGCAGTTTTAGAAAAGGCTTCTGTCTCTCCTTATAAAAGTTTCACAGGTATATCACTAAGTACCCTGGTCTAACTGTGCATTAGATGTTTAAATCAGCTGTTAGTCTATGTGGAAGTGGATTATATTGTTCCAGACTTCTTTCTTGTTGCTAGCAATTTCTGTTGTTTGTAGAGGACAAAGTCTAAGACCAAACATATCGTGTGCAGCTATGGTGACAGAGAATTGGCAAAGAAAGCTGCCCAACCTGGACTGGCAGGAGTTGGAAAATACTTGGCAAACATTAAATGTTTCTTCCTACATTTAACTCTGACAGAATCCCCCAAGAGAAAAGAAATTGCTAGGTTAAGTATGAGAAAGATTCCTAAAAGACACATTCAGTCAATTGTGCTAGAAGCCTACAAATTTTTTCCTGGTTCGCTTTTGAAAGGCAACCATAATTATTCACTTACTCATCAGGGAGCAAAAGAGGAGTTTACAGATTAGCATATATCAGGTTCGTTGTATCCCAGTCATAAAGACAATAGGGGGAGCAGTTCAATTTCAAGAGTTTTTATCATTCTAAAACACCAGCTTCAATAGTCTCTCCCACTGATACCATAGATATAGTTTCTATGTATTTAAGAGGCATGTAAGGTTGAAAGACCAAGAATTTAACTGTCATTTTGGAAAGACTGTTATCAGTCATAGATGAAGAGAAACTGAGTCAAATTCAGAGAGAAAGATGCTTCTTTCTGGTGAAGGCAGGGGGTGGTTTTAACTTTTATCTTGCAAAGAAACATTACAGAGAGAATTTTTTTTTTGCTTTAAAAAAAAAAACAAATTTCTTTTTAATTTTCAAAATTCACTTTTATAAGATTTGGAGTTCCAAATTTTTCCTCATTTCTCCCTTCTCTCCTCCCCAAGACAGCATGCAATCTGATATAGGCTATAGATGTACAATCATATTAAACATATTTCCACATTAATCATGTTGTGAAAGAGGAATCAGAACCAAAAGGGAAAAAAACACAAGAAAGATAAAACAAAACAAAAAAAAGAGGGAGAAAAAATATGTATAGAGAGAATTCTTGAAGGACTTGGCTACTGTAAGAAATGGGAGGAGGAATTTTGTTTCCACAGAACTAAACGTGTACTTCCCTCCCCTCCCCCACCCCAGCTTTAGCAGAAACCAGGCCTCAAGGTCAGTCAGGTGAGAGGTCAGAGGCTTGTACACATGCTCGTGCTTTTTGAGAAGGCAGTCAGGGGAATTAGAGAGGCCAAACAGCTTGAACCAGTTCAAGCTTATCTAGGGTCTGGTCTTCCAGGTATTGCAGTCTAGGGATTATTGGAACCCCGAAATTCAAGGGCAAAAGATGTGGGTCCTGCCTTGAAAGAATTTGACTCAAGCCTGCTTTCATTCAGAGACAGAGTTTATTAAAACACCAGTTGAGGTGGGCTAGATTTTAAGAATTCGCACTATTTGTGATGCTTCTCTTGACAAGTATGCTAGATTCTTAAGGGATCTGAGCCATTGGCCAGACTCTTGAGGAATCTGAGTGATCTAATGAGGGCAAGAGGGACACCTATATACAGTGGTGAAGGAGTCAGGTCTAGATGGAATCAAGGAGTAGTAGTCTAGGGTAGGGCCAGGTGCAGATAATGGGGGCCACTATGAAAGGGCAGTTAAAAGGATTATTCAGTGATTCAGGTGAAGGCTAGGTATCTGAGTTCAGGTGCTGGGTTCCTGGACTTCATGGGAAAGTTCAAAGGGGGTGGGGTCTATAAGGCCAATTAGTAAGTGAAAGGTCTTTCCTGCCTCAATAATAGGCTTCAGATGGGGCCAACAAAGGGAGGCCTGATTAGAGGCAGGTCCATACCCATTCATTAACTAGGTGTGAGGTCCCAGGTGCTATACCTTTTTCCTGAGTAGGCACTGAGCTCTTAAGGCCCTGAACAGGGTATAAGAGCTCTGAGGTCAGAGTTTTGCCTTTGGGGGCACACCCATTAGAAGAATGTTGCTGATGAGACTCTGGATAGCCGAAGGAGCCCCTTCCCCCTCTTTGAAAACCCAGATGTTGGTGATTCTCTGGTAACTATGTATTGTGATTTGGTTAGACAGAAATATTGATCTGTTTATATTGCCTCTGTTCATAATTTCTGCTTGTATTTGCTCTGAAGTTCAGGGTGCTGGCTTTTCCCCCTGAACTAAGTGAATGGTATATGTATGTTTAATTAAAGTAAGATTGTTAACCCCTTAAAGTTGCTTTCTTTAAAAAAGCAGATCAAAGAACCTGTGCTGGCAGCCCTCCTGTGTGCTGGTGTTATTGGTCTTACACTCCCACAGCAGCTGCTAGCAGCATTGTTGTTACAGGGTCCAAAGCGCACACCCTTTCACAGGAACCACATATAAGCTGTTTCCCAAATTAACATTCTCTTTGACACATAATACCCATATCCAGAGTTTACTTTGGGAAACATTTCTGAATATAACTCATATCTAGGTTTCCACAAATATGAAGAGCTCCCCAAATATCATATTTCATATTTAATGTAACAAAGGATATATTGGGTACAGAACAGTTTTTGTTCTACCCCTGCAAAAAATGTAGAAAACATATAGAAGTTTGACAATAGCCCATAAACAATAAACATATTTTTCTTTCCTCCCTACTTAGTGTTGTTTTCAACAGGGACACATGTAGTCCCCTAGAGTCAAAGCAGTACGTATGGATTGTGCCTATATAACAACCCCAGTTATTTTTCTGTCCAAGACTGTTATATGGGCACCATCTTCTTCATTGAAACTGTACAATCAAAATAATTCATAGCAGAGGGTACTTGCTTCTTTATGTGGTAGCTTTAGTCTTCTACAAGTCCTCCTTCCACAGATCCACTTTTGGGTGACACTTGTGTGATCCTCTTCTTTCTCCAAGAAGATCTGCCCAGGAATTCTAATCTCCTCAATAGAAGAGCAGATGCTAGGACTCTTGATCTTTGGATTACTAAAGAGACAATAACCAAGGCAGCTACTCCCTATGAAATAACCCCAGCCATTTTCTTGCTGCCTATCCAGCCTCTTCCACTATGCCCCCTAGACCACTGGATTTTGCCGTTCAAATTACTGCTTCATTGAATAAGGGTCTCTCTCGCTCTCTTTTTCTCATCTTTGGTGCTGAGCTTTCATGATGGGTAAGTGCATCACTGAATCTAGCTGGACCCATCCATGCTTTACATTTCACCCAACTGACTGTCTTGCCTTTTACCTTTCTGTTGTACAGGTACGCTCCCTGCCTTAGCCCTTTCCAACTCTGAAACTGTACTTCAAATCAATTATTACTGGAAAGGGCATGTCAATCAATTCCCTTGTGGTTTCACTCACCGTCCCTATGATTTACCAAACCAAAGAACACCACTTCTGTCTTGTGAATGTTGTCTCCTCCTATTAAAATAAGTTTCTGGAAGGAAGAGACTGTTGGATTTTTGTATTTCTATCTCCAGCACTAAGCAGAGTGCTTGATACTTAGTACTTTTTCATTCATTCGTTTGCTAGGAGCCTTGATTTTGAGATTGGATACTTACTGCCCAGGAAGTATCACGAATGCTCTCTTCTCTAATAGAAGGCTGGATTCTAGAAATATTGAACTTGAGGGGAGAAGCGTTCAAGAATTCACAGCTTGGAGCACACGATTCTCCCCTCCATAACTGCCATATGGTTCAGAGCATGTATATCTCTGCCTCTGTCTGTTCAGGTTTTGGGGCAGGCATCCTTACTATTCAACCACTGGCTTTAGCTCCTGCCATCTCTTAAGATGAGAGGCTATCATCTTTGGAATACCTGACCATGTGGTTCCTATCTCCATGGCTACCACATGAACTTTTAAAAAAAACTGTTAAAATAGCTGTATTTTGGCATAATTAGTTTCTTTTGTAATTCTTTGGATTTTATTGTATGAATTAAAAAATTTATCCTGAAAAGAGGTTCATAGACTTCACGAGATTGCCAAAAGGATATTTCACAAAAAAGATTAAGAAGCCCTAAAAAAGAGAGAGATAGGGAGAAAAGGAGGGAAAGAAAAAGAGAAAAGGAAAAAGGGGAAAAGAGACAGAAGAAGCTTTTTTTTTTCTGTAAAGCAGGGGCTCTGGAGAGAGATGAAAATAGCAAAACCCATGAGTTGCTTGGACAGGGGTCTAAAGTGAATGAAAATGCTTATTTAGAAGCCCCCAAACTGTATTTAATTTGGAGAAGTATGAGTGTGGGGAAGAAATAGGCTATTTGGTCACTTCGTGATTCTTTATTTGTTCATGGATTCTTAAAAATCCTCCCTGTTCCTTACGCATTTTTCCCAGAGGCTGCTCCATACCTGATACCCAAATTATATTTACATCGAATATCTGTGCAGGAGTTGAGAACCCTGTCACCTATGATATCACATTCTTACATTTGGAGAAACATAAACTAAATTATAGTTAATGGGTTTTTTTTTAATTTTAGGGATTTCTCTTGTAGTAAAACTCTTAAGTGGAGGAACTAAGCAAAAAAAGAAAATAACCTTTTGGAATCAGGTTCTCAGAATCAGTATTTGTAAACTCACATCTTTGGAGGTTTCTGGGCAAGAGTCACACCCATGCCTCAAGCTTCACAGTCCAGAAGTCAATACCACATGAAAGCAACTAAAATAACAAGTAAAAGAACAGTTTGCATACTTATAGTTGTGAAAATCTGCAAAAGTCTCAGTGTTAAATTAGCCAATCAATCAAAAATTGAATTAAGCTTTCTGTTACTTTTAAGTTTGAAGGTATATAGTATATACACATATATACCTACATGCATATATATGTATGCATATACATAAATGAGAGAGATTGAGACAATTAGTTTAGCCTAAATTTGATGACCATCAACAAAATTAAACATTAAAAATAAGAATACTAATAGGCCACTGCAATATTCCAATGCATCTGTGATCTCATCACTCTGGGTAGCTTTAACCAATCATAACCCATTCATGCTTGCCCATCCTGTACAACTCATGTCCATGGCAACCCTAACAAATAACAAATATGATGCTTTTGTTCTTTGTTTGTCTTCAGCCCCGGCTGAAATTTGGTCATATTTGGCCTAGTACCTTCTTTCTCTTTTGAAAAAAAATTTATCATTTAAAAAATGCATCAGGTTCCAGACACATAAAAGAGTTTATATTTCAACTCAAGAGACTTCAAGTTTCCTAGGCTTTGTTTCCAAATTTGTCAGTCCCTACAATATAGAAATAATTCTCTATGTCTAATTATCAGGGAAAATGGGGAGTTTTTCCTCAAAATAGAAATTTGAAGATTTTTGAAATCCTAAATGAGAATATGCCAGAAATTAAGCTTGTAATAATTTTTTTAATGAAATGTCATACACTAGATGATAAGAACCCAGATTCTTTAGATTATAGTCTTCTGGATTGTAAATCTATCGGAACTCTCACTCTTGCATAATCTGCTTTACACACCCCAAATTAGTTTCATTTTTAGTTGCAGGCTGGATTCAACCTTCAAACACCAGAGTCTGTGAGCCAAATCATTAATCAATAGTGTTCACAGTCCTTTCTGCAGAACAAGAGTGCTAAGCACTAGGAAAACCTTATTTTATTTGATGACTCAGAGGCAGACCGGTTTTTGTGGAAGGAGGAAAGAGAGTCTACTTTGGGAGGAAGGTGACCTCATGGCATAGGGTTGTGTGAGCATAGCCTGAAATACCACCACCAAGTTATCATAGAACCTATGAAATTGTGCTTGGAGAACCCACTCTTCCAGAAATATCCATACCATCTACCTACTTATATTCATACCCTTATAGCAGGTATTTATTAACAAATGAGTTAGTCTTCATTTCAAATGATTTTCAGATTTTACCATAGTTCTAGGAAATTCTGGAGTGACTGGCAAGGAAAGAAAAAGTTAGTAAGGATAAAACCAATTACCCCTATTAAAGCATCTAGCTTTCTTTTGGGGACAAAGAAATTATCTTTGAATATTCTAAAGGTTATCAAAGGATTTAGAGCTTGAAGGGAAAAGAAGGAAATTTAAGCCCAGATAAATAAAATAACTTACCCAAGATTCTACCGGTAGTAAATAGCTGATCTGGGATTTGAACCCAGTCTCTTTTATGTCAAACCTAGTGGTCTGTCCAGTATACCATATTATTATTCTCCCATGGATTTTGATACTATTAGCTTACATTTATGTATTAAA
Source organism: Phalanger gymnotis (assembly GCA_028646595.1). Lineage (NCBI taxonomy): Eukaryota > Metazoa > Chordata > Mammalia > Diprotodontia > Phalangeridae > Phalanger > Phalanger gymnotis. The sequence continues at coordinate 213,975,051 of CM053623.1, read as the reverse complement.
TTACATATAGTATTTCATTTGTTCTTAATAATCCTGTGAGAAAGATTCTACTATTAACACCATATTACAGAAGACTATCTGTAATATCTATATAATCTGAGTATCTGTAATATTACATATTACAGATTACAGAGGAATTAGACTTGTTTTGCTCAGCTCAAAGAATAGAACTAGAATCCAAAGGAAAAAATTACAAGAATATAGATGTCAGCTCAATAGAAAGAAAAACTTCCTAATAATTAGGAATATCCAAATGACATGAGTGGCCTCTCTAGGTAGTGAGTTATCAGTCACTAGAGACCTTTAGAATCACAAGTTGGATGATCATTCCTTAGAGATGTTGTAGATGAAATTTGTGATTTGATACGTACTAGACTAGGTGACCTCAAAGGTTCCTTTTCAACTCAAAGATTATATAGTCTATCAGTGAAAAAGGCTTAAAAAAAACTCGAAAAAAAACCTTATGGGAGTGATCTATATTTTCATCAGCCTTTATTCCCTAGGCTGCAGTTTCTGCAAGTAGTTTCACTGGAAACCCTCCATAATCTGTTTGAACAATATAAATATAACTTGACATGATCTTGCCTACAGAGGTGCTTGCATGAGAGTTATCCACATCTAACTGGGCCCAGACTCCCAGGATACTCTCTGGCCATTTCATGCCATGCCTCTTCCTCCTCATACTTGACAACTCCAGTTCTGGCCCTTGGGCTCTGGGATCTGGATGAATGAGAATTCTCCATATCTAGCTGAACCCAGATGATTGCACACTGCTCTCTGACCATCTGTGCATGTGTCCCTGCCCCTATATTTCCTTTGACAATCAAGATCATGTGACTCTACATACCATCCCTGTGAATTCCCAAACCAGAACATCTCTTTCTGGCCACTCTCTTTGCAATATTGTCTCCAATAAGGGCAGAGACCGTCCTGCTTTTTATATTTATGTCTCTAGGACTTAACACAGTGCCTGCCACATAGTAGCTACTTAATAAAAGCTTATTGACTGACTGACCTTGGGGAATCCAAGCATCTGCTAATTAGGCGATTTATTCTGTATTCTCTGAGTTCCACTGATTGACCTCTGATGAATATCTGGAAAGAAGGAAGAGAAGTTATCACAAGTGGAATCAAGAAAGGCTGTTAAAATCTGATGGAGGGTTGTGCCAGCATAAATGAAGTAATGGCCAGGAGCAGGAAAAAATGAAAGTATTAAAAAAAATAAATAAAAAGAAAATGAAGGTATTCATCTCATCTGCTATGGATGGAACTGGATCTGAAAAGTTACAAAAGCTATGTGAGAAATAGTGGAAGCAGTTTTGTTTCCACAGAGTTGAAAATATCCTCCCCCCTCCTCCCACCCCAGTTTTAGCAGAATATAAGTCAGGTGACTGATTAGAACCAGTTCTAATCAGAGCTGTGATCTAGCAGAGACTGTGCTTCTAGTCAGTGAAAGGTTAGAGGCTTGTATGCATACTTTAAATGGGCCATTTGAGGAGGGCTTGAAGTAGGCAGTCAGGGAGTTACATCTGGCCAACGAAGAGCCTGGTGGTACATTTGAATTAGGAACCAATAAAAGGACTGGCATTTGTCTGAGTCACTTGTACTCCCCTTACTCTGTTCAGGGGACGTACCCATTTGTTCAGGAGGAGTAAATGTAAGACATAGTTAAAACCTTCCTGGCCTTCCAACGAGTATTGTTTATTCCTACACTAAGTATGTTTCTAACAGTTGCAAAGGAAAGAAGCAGAGACAGTGATCTGCAGCCACCTGGATAGTAAGGGACCTCATGCTGGCCAACAATTCCTTTTTGCCAGTAAAGAAAAGCAGATTCTCCCACTCCTAGTCAACCCCAAACTCTTTCTTCCTACCTTTTTATTTGCTCTCCTCTGGCTGCTAGCCAGCTGAGAATTTCTTTTTCTGTTTTGCATTTTATGCCCATGTTATCTAAAATGCCTACGTGGATCTTAGTGGTCATTAATACTCATCCTGTGTGGTTACTGTATGCACAATTTGAAAAAAAGAGAGGGAATTTTCCCTTGCAAAGATGGGAGACATCAAAGCCAAAGAGAGATATCATGTTTCTGTGCTTTTCCATAGGCCTTTCAGGATACACATGAACCCAGAGTTTCCCAAGGTGAACAGAGGTAACCTCATACATGGAGTACAGATCGCTACATGCTCCAAGCAGAACACACACCAGATGCTTGAGTCTGAGAAGTGGGTGGTTGGCACGCACATGTACTGCAAAGCCTAGTCCAAGGGGGAAGGAGAGCTTCCACATTGGTACCATTAGTCAGATCTGGAGAACCCCAACTATGCACAGTAATCATAATCAGGCAGTAGACGGCTGATAAAGGGATTCTAACCTTGAGCTTCTCCATATGATTGGACAAATAAGGAAACTGACCTTCAGAAAGGGATTCAGTGAGAGGGAACAAAGCCCAGGTTCAAAGTCCTGGGCTCTTTTCTATTATCTTCTATCCTAAATGTAGATTTCCATTCCAGAGGATGAGAATCCATTGTATTTTTAAATAAGAAAGTGTAACCACAGACCTGTTGTCCCAGCAGAAATAGGGCAACCTCTTATACTAAGGGGATCTTGCTGTCAACAAATCAATCAGTCAAAAAGAATTATTATTATTTGCCAAGCTGTGCTAAGTGCTGGGGTTACAAAAAGAGGCAAAAGACCTTCCCTGCCCTCAAGGAGCTCAAAACTGAATAGAGGAGACAACACGCAAACAAATACATACAAACAAGGTATATACAGGTTTATCAGTAAGGCAATAATAGCAATGTAGATGATAATTGTCAAAATGCCCATGTGGTTCTGTATCGCAAATTATACGAGACTCTCCACATAGAAGGTAGGAGTCAACCATTTATTCAGACACCAGAGAACCATATCCCACAAGCCATTTATCCAGTCTATCAGAGCAGTAAAACATTCGACACACAATATCACAATATAGAGCCTTGCCATCCCAAAACCTCTCTGACCCCCTGCTGCAGTCTTCTCCAAAACAAACTCACAGTACAGCTAAGTTCAGTTCTAACAATCATGACGTAGCAATTAGCAGCCATAACTGCTTCCCCCTCCCCCTTTCTCTTTCTCTCTCCATTTCCTATGACATAACTTCCTTTTCCTGTCAGGAAGCTCCTTTCACCTCATTGGCTTCCTGTGATGTAAGCAGGTCACATGGCCCATTAATGGGTGGGAAAGATCTTCAGATCTAAATTGCTACTACGACAGGCTAAATAGGAAATAATTAAGGGAGGGAAGGCACTAGAATTATGAGGAGTTGGGATAGGCTTCATGAAAAGGTAGAATTTTAGTTGGATTTAAAGGAAACCAGGGAAGTCAGTAGGTGGAACAGAGGAGGGAGAGTATTCCAGACAGGGGAGACAGACAAAAAAATGCCCAGTGTCTGGTTCCTAGAACGGCCAGGAGGCTAATGTCACTACATAGAAAAATATGTGTTGGGACGGGGTGGGGTAAGGTATAAGAAGACTGGAAAAATAAGAGGGGGCTAGATTCTGAAGGGCTTTGAAAGACAGATGATTTTGTATTTGATTCTGGAGGCCATAGGGAGCCATGGAGTCTGTTTCTGAGAAGGGGTGAAATGGTTCAACTTGAAAATAGGCAGCCAGACCCATCAACAGGCTATTGCAATTGTACAGGTACAAGATGATGAGGGTTTATGCTAGAGTGGTGGAAATGTCAGAGGAGAGAAGGGGTCATATCTGAGAGATGTTGCAAAGGTGAAATCAGCAGGTCTTGGCAACAGACTGAATGGGGTGGGGGGGAAGGGAGGGAAGGGGAAACTTGTTGCCTATGGAACAGGCCAGGCATAGTGGAAGGGCTGGAAGCCATTTGGTTGAAACTTCGGTGTAGGAGGATTAAGGGGGCTGAGAATAATGAATTAGTTTGGTGGAGAGTTTGGAAGATGACCTTCAGGGGCTCAGAATCACTGGAATGTATCAGTAAGTGAAGGGTGCCACTCCTATTCTTAAAGGAGGTTGGAAATCAGCTGGTGGCAAGTATTGTATGAGATGGGAGGTACATGGTCAGATGGGAGGCTTTGCTTCTCCATTCTTCCCTCTAAAAGGTAGAGAGGAGGGAGGAAAGGGGCTCAGCAGGAGATGGAAGCTGAACCTGTACAGCAGGAGAAAGACATTCGTTCCCCATCAACTTTCATCTTCTTCCCTCAAGGGCCAGGTACAGCAGAAGATAGAAGGCCTGAGGTTAAAGGGAAGTGCTCCTCTTTGCACCAGAGATTCTCCATATCCCATTTGGGAGAGTGGTCTGGCAGTAAGAGATGGAAGCTACCTTGTGCTGGCACAGATGGACATTGTTGCTTTGGGGTAGATGGATGACACCTGGCGAACTTTTTGCCTTCTTCCCTCAGGGGACATGCTACATCCAGCAAAACATGAAGGCACAAGATGCACAATGAGAAAAATGTTCCTCTTTTTGTGACCTATTGACTTCGTATGGACCAGATTCAGTCTTGGGAAAGCTTGGCCTCTGAAGAGAGAGATTAGACCTGATTTTCCATTGCTTCTGGCTCTTTCTACCTTCACTGGGCATAGGAACCAGAAGGCAAAATAAAGATAGAAAGAATACTGATTACCTTCTGAAACAAATGCTAAAAGGAAAAGTCCCAGGAATGTCATAGTCAAAATGCAGAACCCCAATGTCAGAGAAAAAATATTACAGACATCCAGAAAGAAACAGTTCAAGTGCCAAGGAACCACAGTTAGTATCTGACAAAGCTGGAAGTTTCTGCTATAAATAAGAAGATATCTTGGAATACAATATTCCAAAAGGCAAAAAGTATGAATAATTTACTCTCAAAACCTGGATATAATCCTACAAGAAGAAAATAGATTTTTAATGGAATAAAGGTCTTTCAAGCATTTCTGAAGAAAAAACCATAGATGAGTAGGAACTTTGAAATGAAAACATAGGAGTCAAGAGAAATTAAGAAAGGTAAATTTATTTGAGCAATTAGAAAGGGCAATATGATGATGCAATGCTGACATTCTTTTTTTTATTAAGATTTTTTTTTATTTTTAGTTTACAACACTCAGTTCCACATGGTTTTGAGTTCCAGATTTTCTTCCTCCCTCCCCACCTTCTCCCCAAGATGGCATGGCATCTGATATATCTTCTACATATAACTTCGCATTAAACTTATTTACACAATAGTCAAGTTGTAAAGAAGAATTATGACCAATGGAATGAATCATGAGAAAGAAGAAACAAAACAAAAAAAAATCCAAATAAATCCAAAAAGAAAACAGGAGAGTAAATAGTTTGCCTCAGTCTGCATTCAGACTCCATAGTTCTTTCTCTGGTCATAGATAGCTCTTTCCATCATGAATCCTTTGGAGTTGTCTTGTATTGCTGAGAAGAGCTAAGTCTATCAAAGTTAGTCATCACAGAATCAATATATCTGTGGTTGTGTACAATATTCTCCTGGTTCTGCTCCACTCACTCAGCGTTATATCATGTAGGTTCCAATGCTAATATTCTAATGGGGGAGAAGAAACAAGTATCCCTTTGGAACCTTAATGTGTTCAAAGAGTATTGAGAGAATTAAAAAATAAGATAAACAGAAGTTCTGGTATGTGGGTAGGTGCTGTTCTGAGAGTTTTAAGAGAGGAAAGAGAAGGAAGGGTAAAAGGAATACATTAGCATAGAAAGGAGGAAGAAGGAAGTAGACCTTGGTATCACTCATAATTAGACTGCATGGGAAAAAAGTATACAAACATGGATTATCTCCAATTTATCTTTAATTATAGTTTGTACATAGTCGTTTGCATTCTGTCACTCCATTAGACTATGAGTCCTGTCTTTTTATAACTCTTCTGGCATTGCTTTGTTCAATAGTTTTTCACTTGTGTCTGACTCTACATGATCCCATTTGGGGTTTTCTTGGTTTGCCATTTCCTTTTCCACCTAATTTTACAGATGAGGAAACTGAGACAAACAAGGTTAAATGACTTGCCCAGGGTCACACAGCTAGTAAGAATCTGAGGCCAGATTTGAACTCCGGAAGATGAATCTTCCTGACTCCAGGCCTGGAGCTCAATCCATTGCACCACCTAGCTGCCCAATATAATATGTAATATAATATTATTGCACCATTAAAAAAAATTACTCAGGAGTTAGTTTCAGAGAATCCTGAGTAGCATGAAATGATACAGAGTGAAGTGAACAGAACCAAGAAAGCAATTCGAAGACAGCAAAATTATAAAAACAATAGAAAACCAAAAAAACCCTGCAACTTTGAAAGACTCATGATCAGTTCAATGCCCAACTATGTCTCCATAGGATCTATGGTAAAGTACATTACCTACCTCCTGACAGAGAGATGATAGGCTCAAGGCACAGAGACATTTTTTTTCCCTGACATGGCCACTATTTAGATTTGGTTTTGTTTAACTATGTGTCTTTGTTACAAAGATTTTTTTCTTTCTCTTGGTTTTTAATTAGGAGGTGAGATTTGAGTTGGCAATAGTGATGCCAAAAAAAAAAAGCTATTGAAACATTTTAAAAATGTATATAAGATGCAGCGAATAGAGCACTGGCCCTGGAGTCAGGAGGATCTGAGTTTGTATTTTTTCTTTTTTTTTTTTATTTAATATATTTAGTTTTTAGCATTGATTTTCACAAGATTTTGAATTACAAATTTTCTCCCCATTTCTACCCTCCCCCCCACTCCAAGATGGTGTATATTCTGGTTGCCCTGTTCCCCAGTCAGTCCTCCCTTCTGTTACCCCACTCTCCTCCCATCCCCTTTTCCCTTCCTTTCTTGTAGGGCAAGATAAATTTCTACGCCCCATTGCCTGTGTATCTTATTTTCTAGTTGCATGCAAAAACTTTTTTTTTTGAACATCTGTTTTTAAAACTTTGAGTTCCAAATTCTCTCTCCTCTTCCCTTCCCACCCACTCTCCCTAAGAAGTCAAGCAATTCAACATGGGCCATATGCGTATCATTATGTATAACCCTTCCATAATACTCATGTTGTGAAAGACTAATCATATTTTGCTTCTTCCTAACCGAGGATCTGAGTTTGAATCCGGCCTAAGGCACTTGACACACTTACCAGCTGTGTGACCCTGTACAAGTCATTTAACCCCAATTGCCCTGCCTTCTCCCCTCCAAAAAAAAAATGTGCATAAGAGAAGGAAGTTCAGAAGGAAGCATAGAAAACATGACACTTTTGAAAATATGTGGAATTTATATTTTTTTAAAGTAAATCATATGAAATAGTGTTCATTATTTCATATATAATCTTCTGGGTTCTCCTATGTATATGGAAATGCTCTTTTTTCTTGGTGTTTAAGTTCAGATTAAAATTAAAATAACATAAAATAAAATGGAATACATGTAACTTAAGCTCTAGGCTCACCTTCCAATTCCAACTTTCAACAGCAGGTTGGGTCACTAGAAGGTAGCTGTTAATTGTTTCCCTTAGTGTTCTAAGTTCGACCTTTAGGAGAAAGTGTCCAACACCATTACTGCTCAAGAGCCCTCATCCAGTGTGTCCCTCAATATCATTTAACCAGTTAACATCTTCCTAATATCAATTAACCAATTAATATCAATTAGCTCTTAAAAAATAAAGTATAAACACAAAGGGGTAGAAGAAATAGAGATAGTATGCATTCATTTATGGCCACACAGTAGCTGGATGAGGAGAAAAAGTAGCTATGGAAGACTGCCACTGACACCCATGCCAATGTCTAGGGCATTTCTTCTTTTTTATTTCAAAGCTGCCAGGGAAAAAAGGGAGAATTTGTTTGCTCAAATTTTTGGTAGGTACACTCAATTCCTGTTCAGCAGTCAATAATTAAGAGATTTTTAGTCACCAGGCAATAACAAATAATAATAGCTAGTTTTATATGGTGTTTTAAGGTCTGTAAAGCACTTGCAAATATCTCATTTTGTTTTTGCAACAAGCCTGGAAAGTATTTGCTATGATCTCCATTTTATAGATGAGGAAACTGAAACAGCTTAAGGTTCACAAGTAACTTGCTTAGAGTCACACAGCTAATAAGTGGATTTGGACTCAGTTCTTCTCAACTGCAGGTGTACCGCTCTAACCACTATACCATCTAGCTGCCTTTAAAGTAAGCCAACATAATCAGTCCGTGCTATGAAATGGGCTGCAAGCCCTCTCCATTATTAGGCTAACTAAACTTTCAAGTGGATTGGTTTCAGAGAAAGCATATTGAATATACGCTTAAGGACTGGGCTGGCCAGTCATCCCATTACATACAACAGGCTTATAAGTGTGCATTGACAAAGACTGAAAACGTAAAACAATAGCCTTTTATCCCCTTTATACTCTCTGTCTAGGTTAATGCTTACAACTGAAAATATTAAAGTTTATGACACTATTGAATAGATACTTCACTTTCTTCTAGGTTGTGCATTATTCCAAAAACTCATATACTCTCCTTATTTTCAGACAAGCTAGGATATGGCTTGGACCCATCTTCCTGTCAGGGATTTTTCTTCTCCAAAAAGAAAATTGCAGAAAAATCTTGCTGGTGTCAGTCAGTACCAACTGAGCAACCTGGGAATTTCTGACTTTCTAAACTCAATATGATTGTTACCAAGTCTAGAAACACTTATCTCAGGATTTCTGTTTAGTCATCTGTGTTCAGGGAAAGAAAAACAGAAGAGGTATCCAGAGATGTAAAGTACAGTCTTAGGCTCATCTAGGCCAGCATATGTGCTCAGTGTCATGTGTAGGCAGTTGTCAGTGCTGTTGGTAGGGGGAGTGAAAGACGGAGCCCCTTCTACTCCTTACAAGAAGTCCAAGAGAAAGTGCTAAGCTACATAATCAGGAGGAAGCTAGAACAGAAATTATTTCTCTCTTTAAAGTCTACTAAGTTGGCAGCTCCTGATGCTCAGTAATCAGTGTTCATTGGCATAGCTCCCCATTCCAAGGGTAGGAGAAGGTACTTGAGAATTAACCAGAAGCCTTTAGTTAGAGCTGTCCTTTAGCAGGGGGCAAAAATCTTTGTTCCAGTGGGGCGGAGCCAAGATGGCGGCTGGGAAGCAGTGACTGGCGTGAGCTCCCCACCAAGTCCCTCCAAAAACCTATAAAACAATGGCTCTGAACCAATTCTAGAGCTGCAGAACCCACAAAGTGGCAGAGGGAAGCAGGGCCCCA
>CM053623.1:213913937-213965356 GCA_028646595.1 Phalanger gymnotis | reverse complement strand
ACAGGGCAACCAGAATGTACGCCATCTTGGAGTGGGGGGGGGGAGGAAATGGGAAGAAATTTTGTAATTCAAACGCCTGTGAAAATCAATGCTGAAAACCAAACATGTCAAAAATAAATTTAAAAATAAATAAATAAATAAATAAATCTTTGTTCCATTGCCCTTAGAGAAAAGCAAGTGCTCCAGTGGGATCACTCCTGTTACAAAATGAAAAGCTCCAAGCTTCTCTTAATCACATTCTCAGATTTAATAACAGGAATTTGTTTGTAGATATTTTCAAGTTCTTGTCTTCTTCTGAGTTTGTGTATCGAGCTTCCCTGTCACCACAGTAGCTTTTTATGGTCAGATTCTTAATTTGTTGTTTGCTCATTTTTCCAGCCCATTTCTTGATTTTGGACTTTAAGTTAGAGTTGGGCTCTGCTCACCTCTGTGGATGAAAGGGGGGAATGTCTGGCCTGAGTTTCTGTCATTTATGAGCTCTACTGCTTTTACAACTCAGTGGGGTGTCAATGCTCCCAGAGTGATCCAGGAGAGAGGTCGGGTCACAACCCTCCTGGACTCCATTCTCCTTACAAAGGTAGGGCCTCTGCTCCCTCATGACTGTGACTATTCCTCTCCACCTTAGAACTACTACTTGGAACTGGGCAATGGGCAAACAGAGCAGCCAAATGGCACCTGATTATGACCAGGTATTCAGTTTCCTTACTGTCCCTGGGCATTTGGATACTCCTGCTGCTGCTACCCCACAGGTTCTGGACTATTCTCATCTCATTGTCTGAAAACCTTTGTATCTTCCTAAGCTGCTCTGGACTGGAAAAATTATTCACTGTGACTTTTCCCACTCAGCAAAAATGCTGACTTCATTCTACCATCTTGGCTCTGTTCCCAGGAAGTTAATTATTTAGGAAATTCTTTAGATCTAGTTTAAGCTCACTTTTGCTGAATAGCAGTGATGATGATTAGGTTCCCTCAGCTCTCTAAGTGTGTTTCTGAGGGGTCGAGGGTTGTTTTTCTAGGATTATGTAGCTCATAGGCCCCCACTGATGTACTTCCCACAATGATTATAGGTTGATTACCACTTAGCCAGATTCAATTGGTCTTTAAAGATAGGTATTTACTAAGGTGGTATAATATGAATAGCTGGTACAAAACGTTTCCCCCTAAAGTCTATATTTCACAGACTTTTGGTACACTTCCACCAGAACATGCAGAATCTAAGGGGTAATGTGCTGTAGCTTAAAGTACTTGTTGCAAAGTATTAGAAGTACTTTGTGGGTCTCCTAAGAAGTTTGTCGTAGGTATTGTCTAGCTACTTTTCATGACTCTTTGTTGAATTTATACTTGGACTCCAATGGGAGAGCACAAAGATGCTGATGAGAATTCCAAATCATCCAGACTCTTTGAAGGTTGAAAGGTCCTCCTTTGGCCAAAGGTAGCATGGAAGGAGACTTAGTTTGAGGCCAAAGCTGAGGCCTCTCCTTTCCCCACCAAGTGGGTTCCTTTTCTGGGGTTTTATTGGTATGTCACACTGGCCCCAAACTCTCTTGGTTCTTTTTTTGGTTGTTTTTGTTTTTTAACTTTCTGAGTTTTTATTTTTTTATTATATATATTTATTTTTTGTTTTTAGTTTACAACATTCAGTTCCACAAATTTTTGAGTTCCAAATTTTCTCTCCCTCCCTCTCCTCCCCCCCTTTCCCCCAAGACAGCATGTAATCTGATATAGGTTCTACATGTACCTCTGCATTGAACTTATTTACATAATAGTCCAGTTGTAAAGAAGAATTATAACCAGTGGGATGAATCATGAAAAAGAAGAAACAAAACCAAAAAGCAAGGGGAAAAAAAGAGAGCAATTAGTTTGCCTTAATCTGCATTCAGACTCCATAATTCTTTCCCTGGATGTGCACAGCTTTTTCCATCATGAGTCTTTTGGAGCTGTCTTTGAACCTTGCATTGATGAGAAGAGCCAAGTCTATCAAAGTTAGTCCTTACAGATACTGTGTGTCTGTAATTGTCTATAATGTTCTCCTGCTTCTGCTCTCCTCACTCAGCATCAGTTCATATACGTCTTTCCAGGTTATAATGAAGTCCATCTGCTCCTCATTTCTTATAGCACAATAGTATTCCATTACATTCATATATCACAATTTGTTTAGCTATTCCCCAGTTGGTGGGCATCCCCTTGATTTCCAATTCTTTGCCACCACAAAAAGAGCTGCCATAAATATTTTTGTACATACTGGTCCCCATGGCCACATGGATTTACATGTGAAGTCTATCAAACATTTAAAGAACAAATAATTCTCATACTTTATAAACTGTTTGGGAAAATAGGCAAAGGAGTCCTACCAAATTCTTTTTATGATACAAATATGGCACTAATACCTAAACCAGGAAGAGTTGAAACAGAGAAAGAAAATTATAGACCAATTTCCCTAATGAATATTGATGCAAAAATTTTAAATAAAATATTAGCAAAAAGATTGCAGCGACTTATCACCAGAATAATACACTATGACCAGGTAGGATTTATTCCAGGAGTGCAAAGCTGGTTCAATATTAGGAAAACTATCAGCATAATTGATCATAACAACAAAACTAGCAGAAGGCATATGATTATCTCAATAGATGCAGAAAAAGCTTTTGACAAAATACCACACCCATTCCTATTAAAAACACTAGAAAGCATAGGAATAAACGTAGTCTTTCTCAAAATTACAAGTAGCATCTATCTAAAACAATCAGCAAGTATTATATGTAATGGGGATAAGCTAGATGCATTCCCAATAAGATCAGGGGTGAAACAAAGATGTCCATTATCACCCCTATTGTTCAATTTGGTATTAGATATGTTAGCTTTAGCAACAAGAGAAAAAAAGAAATGAAAGGAATTAGGATAGGCAAAGAAGAAACTAAGTTATCACTTTTTACAGCTGATATGATGATTTACTTAGAGAATCCTAGAGAATCAAGTAAAAAACTACTTGAAAAAATAAATAACTTCAGCAAAGTTGCAGCATATAAAATAAACCCACATAAATCCTCAGCATTCCTATACAGTACTAACAAAGCCCAACAGCAAGAGATAGAAAGAGAAATTCCATTTGAAGTTATTATAGACACTATAAAATATTTGGGAGTCTACCTGCCAAGACAAACCCAGGACCTATATGAACACAATTACAAGATACTTTTTGCACAAATAAAGTCAGGTGTAAATAAATGGAAAAACACCAGTTGCTCATGGTTAGGCCAAGCTAATATAATAAAAACGACAATTTTATCAAAATTAATTTACTCATTCAGTGCCATACCAATCAAACTACCAAAAAATTATTTTACAGAGCGGATAAAATAATAACAAAATTCATCTGGAAGAACAAAAGATCCAGAATATCAAGGGAATTAATAAAAAAAATGCTAGGGAAGGTGGTCTAGCCATACCAGATGTTAAATTGTATTATAAAGCAGCAGTCATCAAAACTACTTGATACTGGCTAAGAAACAGGAGTGGTGGAATAGGTTAGGCAGTATAGCAATCTACTGTTTGATATACCCAAAGAATCCAGCTTCTGGGTTAAGAACTCACTATTTCGTGAAAACTGCTAGGAAAACTGGAAAATAGTATGGCAGAAACTAGGCATGACCAATATGTTACATCATATAACTCTCTTGGTTCTTAAAATACACTTTCTTTAGTTTAAATGAGCACTGTTCCTATACAACTTCACTCGAGTTCTCAGAACTTTTCACACACAATCCCAGTCTGTGATTGAATTGATTGAAACTAAAGCCTATGATTGAGAGACTGGTTTCACCTGGTTAAGGTATCACAGCATCTTGTGATTTTCTTTAAGTGGGACTGGGATGTTTATTTACTAAAGCAATCCTGCCTTTTATATTTATGTTACTTTCATTTCCAAATATGCTCCTCCTCCCTCTTCTGCCCAGTGAGACATCTCTTGTTAAAAAAAAAAAAAGAGAGAGAGAGAATTAAAAAGAAGGAAAGAAAGTTCAGTAAAACTAGCCAACACATTGATCTAGTCTGAAGGAATATTCAATGTTCCACACCCATAGTCTCCCACCTCTCCAAAGAAAAGAAGGAAGTACATTTTCTCATCTCTCCTTCAGGGCTAGGCCTGGTCATTATAGTGTCCAGTTTCATCCTTTGGTTGTTTTTGTTCTTCTCACTTACACTGTTCTACATTTTATATATTGGGGGTTTTGGGTTTGTTTTTTTTTTTTTTCTGGATCTGCTTGCTTCATTTTGTACTGGTTTGTATGTCTTTCTATTATGTCTTCAATCCATGGGTCAAAAATGGCTTAACAGATTCTTTCTTAGAATTTACCAGTTTGGTCAGATTTTTTGAACTTGACATTGAAACTTGTTGAAAGGAAAAACCAGAAGATTTTTTTATCTCGACTGCCATATGGAAGCATGAAGCTGAGTTGGTGTTAGGCGGGCGCTCCCTCATACTGGGTGACCTTTCCCCTACCTGCCCCCTTGCTTACTAGAACCCTTGCTGGCTCCAATGGATTGGAGGATATTTGCAACTGCAACTGATGAGATAGAGAGAGATTAATCAGAGATGATTTTCATGTTATTGAGTTCTGAATTGCTGCGGCTACCTGGGCACTCTGCTTCTTTATGGGGTGGTGTTTGCTTAAGGTGAGATTAATTTAAGGCTCCCTAATTCCCAACGGAACTATAGTAAGCTGTCTGCCAACCCCATTTTTCTTCCTACTTGGCTAGGGGTGGATGGGGCAGAAAGAGAAACTGAGGTTTGTTCCTCCTGGCTGCTAACCAGTTCTCACTTGTATTGGTCTTTTTTTTCCCCCTTTTAAATAGTATTTTATTTTTTCTAATTATATGTAAAGACAATTTTTTAACTTTCATTTTGGGAGGGAGTCAATCAGCATTAAGTGACTTCCTTAGGGTCACACAGCTAGTGTTAGAGGTCAAATTTGAATTCAGGTCCTTCTGACTCCATGACCAGTATTTAATTCACTGCACCACCTAGCTGCCCCAGTATTCATTTTTTAAAATAAAATTTTGAGTTCCAAATTTTCTCCCTCCCTTTCTTCCTTCCCTTCTCTTTGAGATGGTAAGCAATTTGATTTAGGTTCCTTATGTCTCACTTGCACTGGACACTTCCTGACTATCAATCTGTATTCTTATGAAACTCCACATGTCTGATAAATGCAAGGTTATATGATTAATGCCAGTTTAGTTTCTCTTTCTGTGTAAATGTAAGTGTAAGAGAGGTGGAGTGAGGGCGTGGATCTCAATTAGATTTCCCATAAACAAGAGAGCTCTATGATAATCACGCTGGCTGAACCAACACAACAATCCTTAAATAGGAAAGTGTACAAACACAAGCCATAATCTATAACTTATAGATCTAATACAGATAAGCACTTGAAGCAAACAAGAGCCTAAAAAAGATAAGTTTCATATGGGGTAAGAGTGGAGAACCTTGGGGGCATCAACATACATAGATACTCATAGTAATGCTATTGCCTAGAGATCTCAATGAAACAAACTCTGCTTGAACGTGAGAGACCTTATCAACTACATATGCTTCTTTGTATTTCTCATATTTGTTTCTTATGATATATTGATGTTTCATCATATTCCTGTGCCATAATTTGTTGATTAATTCCCCAATTGATAGGTATCTAACTTTATTTCCAATTCTTTGCTATTATAACAAGTACTGCTACAAATATTTTCACATATGAAATCTTGCTATCTACCTTTAACTTCTTTGGGTTATGGATAGCTGTGGGATCTCTGGGTCAGCAGCTATGGACATATTAGTCATTTTCTTTGCATAATGTCAAATTCTTCAAACAATTGGTTGAACCATTTACAGAATGATTGAATTCACAGTTCAGACAGCAAAGTATTGTTAGTGGTCCTTTCTTCCTATAACACAGCACTGCTTTGTTCAATCATTTTTTTAGTTGTATCCAACGCTTTGTGACCCCATTTGGGTTTTCTTGGCAAAGATACTGGAGTGGTTTGCCATTTCCTTCTCCAGCTCATTTTGCAGATGAGGAAACTGAGGCAAACAGGGTTAAATGACTTGCCCAAGGTCACACAGCTTAAAAAGTATCTGAGGCCAGATTTGAACTCAGGAAGATGTCTTCCTGATGTCAGGCTCAGTGTTCCGTGCACTATGGTGCCACCTAGCTGCCCCTCCAGTACTGCTAGTTATTCTATTTTAAAGTGCCCTGATCAACAGATTTGAAAGTTATATTCAAATTTATCATGTGTTTAAAAAGAAAAGCAAGCAGACCATAATAGAGATTTGCAGTTTCGTCTACAGTTCCTTTTTTTGTTCTGTTCTTTTCAGGAAAATGCTTCTTTTTTTCTGGTGTTCATTTGGTTCAAAATTAAAAAAAAAATTAAAAACTAGTGTAAATGAGGGTCTATCACAGGTGCAGAGGCCTCAGATCCTATTAAGGTGATACCTTGGAGAAACTGTTGGACATACTGTAACTGGTTCTAGTTGGATAACCACATGTTGAAGGGGAGGCTGTTGGAGGCATTCAAAAGCGCCTGTCAATTTCAGCTATTTCTTTTTTTGCCTTCAGTTGCTCTTGAAGGGATCTTGGTGTCTCTTGCTTATAATTTCTGGTGAGAGGCCATGCTGTAAGAGGAAAGACATCCCAACATTGCAGAGTCTGCAGATGTACAGATAGTGAAGCATTCATTGACTATGTCCTGAGAAACCGGGAGTGAAATTTGGGAGAGACAGTTGAGATCCAGGTCAGCAGTATCTGATATATGGGTTGTACTGCAATCATGCCACATCTGGACATAAACTTGGAGGGACCCAATGCTGTGTAGGAACTAAGCTAAGGTTAGAGCCTACTCTCCCAGAAACTGAGGTGGCATAGGGGAGAGTATGGCCTCTCAGATTTTGGAGGGAAGGTGGAGGAGATTCCTACATTCTTCCTATATCTTCAGAGTAAATATTCCTTTGTAAAAGCCAGTTCATATTATGTGGTTATCTGGAATTGGGTTACTAGTCACCTACCTAACAATGAATAAGTATTCATTAAAATAAATATTCAATAAAACAGGTATTCAAGACAATGACTTAGACCCTGAGGCAGCTAGGTGGCTCAGTAGATGGAGTGATGGGCCTGGAGTCAGGAATATTTGAGTTCAAATCATACACTTCCTAGCTGTGTGATCCTGGGCAAGTCACTTAATCACTTCAGCTATTAAAAAAAGGATAATAATAGTACCTACCTAGAATGATAATAGATGCTACATGAATGCTTATTCCCTTTGCCCTCAGGGTAGCATAGACTCCAGAGGGGCAGATATAGTCAGCCTTTACTGTGACAGAGTCAGCCAGAGTGTACTCACTGCATTGTTGTATGTCTGTGAAACCTGGATAGTCTACCAGCACTATGCCAGGAAACTGAATGGCTTCCATTTGAATTGTCTTTGGAAGATTCAGAAGATCACCTGGCAGGATAAGATACCAGACACTGAGGTCCTTACTAGAACCAAACTGCCAAGCATTCAAACTCTGCTTCAGAGAGTACAACTCCAACGGGCTGGACACGTTGTTCGAATGCAAAACATACGCTTGCCAAAAAGACTATTTTATGGAGAACTCACACGGGGCAAGCGTTCACATGGTGGTCAGAAGAAGCCATACAAGGACACTCTCAAGGTCTCTCTTAAGAATTTTGGAATTAATTGTGTGACATGGGATACACTGGCACAGGACCGCTCAGCATGGCATGCCCACCTCAGAGAAGGTGCTGTGCTCTATGAGCAAAGCAGAATTGAAACAGCTCAAAGGAAGCACAGGATGCACAAATTTGGAGTATCTACCCTAAATGTTCACACAGACTATTTGTGCCCAACCCATGGCAGAGCATTCCAAGCTTGTATTGGTCTGATCAGCCACAGCTGGACACATTGAAACTTGACTGATGTCATTTTGGTCCTTTTCAAGAACGAAGGACAACAACCAATGCACTGCAAAAAAAAAAAAACCCAATAAAATTAAATGTCTTCCCTCTGATTCCTCTCTCCAGAGTGGGAAGTTTTTCTGTGTGTTTTGTTTTGTTGTGGGGGAGGGGGCGGGGCGGGGAGAACATGGAGGAAAGAACAACACCAGGTACATTCTATTCTATAATTTCAAGCCAAACACAGCTAGAAAGGTCAGTTTTCCACGATATGTTTCTCTTTTCTCCCTTGCCCCTTTTTTTTATTTTGAAGTTTAATTGATGTCTTTTAAAAAATAACAGCTATTTCTCAATTTTATAATAGTAATTAATATTATCCATTATCTCATTTGACTTTCAAAACAGTTCTGTGAGCTGAGTGTTATATTGTTATTTTGATTTTACAGATGAGAAAAATGAGGCTTAGAGAGGTTATGGAATAAATAATAAGTGTCTGAGCCAGGATTCAAATCTAGGTCTCCCTGACTGCAAGTCTGTGGCTTTATAGACTATTTTACAGTCTTTCTTATATAGGGTGTCCCAAAAGTCTTAATGCAGCTTTAAGCTTTAGTACCTGTGTTACTAAACCTTCCCCAACATACATATGATTGGGTACAGTCTCTGGGAACCCCCTTGAACTCTCCTTGAATCTTCCCACTTGATCTGGCCTTCGCCTGAGGCCATAAGCCCTTCCTTATGGCTAGGCCCAAATCTCTGCCTAGCCCAGCCCTCTGTTGTCCAGCTGCTTCCCACCCTGGATCCCATCAAAATCCCATTCTCTTGTTTCCTGGAGTCTTGACCTCTAGTCACCCCAGTCCCATCAAGATCCTCCTTAGACTCCTCCTCAAGACCCTCCCAAAACCCCTCCTCTAGTCACCCCAGACTACTTGACCACCCCTGAATCCCTCCCACAATCTTTCTGTATATAAACTTGTAGTAGCAAGCTCCATCTTGCCTCTATGAAGGCACTCAGATCCAATCTAGCTCAGTTTAGATTCAATCTGGCCCACTGGCATTAGCGTCACAAATGCTCAGGCTCCCTAAGAATCTACCCATTATGGCAAATCTTTAATAAACTTTGTTTTTCTTTGACTGAGAAGGCTCGAGTTGAATTCATTCAGCAGGACTCCGTGCTTCAGTATTTTGCAGTCTCGAGCACCCTAGGGAACATGGTTCCCTAGCCTCATCATTTTGGTTAAACTCATCACATACAAATATTAAACTTGCCCTAACAAATAGAAACAATTAAGCAAAACCGACCACCAATATGACTGTGTCTATTTTGCAATGTATTTCAAGTCCAAGAAAAAAAAAACTTTGTATTATTTACTGTTTTCCTGAGCACTGAATGTAGTTTCAAATGTAACATGTACCATGCTGGTTTTTCTGGCACACTCTGTCCTCCAGCCACTCTAGGTTTTCTGGTTCTTCCAGTAGCTGGAAGCTTCTGTGCTAAAAGTCAAAGCCAAATTCTTCTAGCGACTGGGTGTATATACCCGAGAACCTGTTTTCCCAGTTGGTTCAGCTCCAACAGGTGTGGGGAGACAGACACAGGACAAGATGAGACACATTTGTGTGTTGGGGGCTGTCAACTCATGGACAACCAGCCCCCAGCGAGTGGAAAAGAAGGACCTTTGAGTTTGAATTTTCCATTTCACCAGCTCCGGTGGAAACGACCTATGGATTGAATTATGTAAGATGAATCAAAATAAACCTGATGTGGGATCACAGCATCTTTCAAGTAAATACCTTCACCAGCAAAAAATATTTCCATGTTTCCACCTGCAGCTTATGGCTTTTGGCTCAGTCCTAGACAATAATTTCCATGAGAAATGGAACCATATCTTATCTGAATTTTGTAACACACCTAGCACTTACTACAATGATCTGTGCGAATTAAGCATTTAATAAATATTTGATTGAGGTGAATGGAATAAGGAGAAATGGAGCTAGGGATGGCAGAGTCAAAGTTATCTAAATAAAACTAATAATTATATACCATTTTAAAATTTAAAATATACATATTATCTTTTTTAAAAAGTTTCTATTAATGCTTATTTCTTGAATCACCGACATTTCCCAAAGGCTCTCCTTTTAGTAGAACCCTATCTTGTAGCAGCCAAAAATTTGTACTACTGGGGCAAAAATTCCTAATGCTTTGGCCATGTCTGCCAACATATGTACCTCGTTCCTCACCTCTAGCCTAATGTCTCTGTCAAAAAGAGAAGAGTATGTTTCAAAATCAGTCCTCTGGAATAAAGATTGGTCACTATATTGATGAGAGTTCTGATATCTTTAATATTTTCTTCACATTACTGTGGTCATCTCGAGTTTTCCTGGTTCGGCTTTACTCTGAATCAGTTAATACAAATCTTCATAAGGGTAAGGTGATGGGGTTCCATTCTCACCCGCATTAGTGTAGGATGTAATCAGAAATGTTATGTATAAGAGTGGTCATACAGGATGAAATTTCAATATGTAAAAAAAGATGAGTCTACCTCCTATGATGTCTTTGTGAGGCAAATACCTTTGGTCAAGAAGCAAAAAGCAATTAGTGAAGACAAATAGATAACTATGCCTTTGAGGTCTTAATTTCACCAGGTTAGCTAATGCAGTGGTGGGTTATTCCAGATTTGGAAGAGTTTCAATTCAGAATTCAGAGTCATCAGTTTGGGAATTGGATCTGGAAATATAAGAAAAACCAATCCCACTAATGGATATTGATGCAAACATTTTGAACAAAATCCTCACAAGGAAATAATAATGTATTCAGAAAATTCATATCAGGAATGCAACAATGGTTCACCATTAGAGAAACAATTAGCAAAATTAATTACATAAATAACAAAGATAACAAAAGCCAAATAATTATTAATAGATTTAGGAAAAGTCCTTGACAAAATACAGCACTCGTTTGTGTTAAAAACCCTAAAAAGCAAAGATATACATATTCTTTAATATAATAAAAACAAATATTCAAAATCAAGACCTGGCATTTTTTTCAAAAGAGAAGCACTAGAAGTTTTCCTAGTACATACAGGGACAAAACAAGAAGGTCCTTTTTCTTCCCTATTTATTAGACATTTCTGGAAATTCTAGGTCCAGTAATAGCATAAGGGAACAAAACAAAAAGTATAAATATAAGCAAAGAGGAGATAAAATTATCAATATTTATAGGTAATTTGAAGTATATTTTTATTTTTCTTACTAATACAAATGTTTTTCCATTCTACTTTTCCTAATTTTTGGCTTTTATTTTATTTATGTAAAAGTCTTTTCATTTTATATGGCTGAAAAGATCTGTTTTATCTTTAATAACTCCTCTATGCCTTGTTTGATTTTAATTCTACCCCTAACTCTAGTTGTCAATTTTATCTTACTGTGTTCTCTTTTAATTTTTTTTCTGATATGACTTTATCCAGCCATCAGCAGCTAATATTTCCCAACTATTTATCTCCCTTAATTGTTTTAGTATTTTATAGTTTTATACTCATATGTGCATATATGTTTCTATACAAATTTTGTATGATTTTGTGAGGTTAAGTTACAGACACTTTGTTAATGCACTAGTTATTTTGAATAGAATGTCTCCTGTTTCACTTACTTTGGTGGATTTATTTATTTTTATTCTCTTTAGCCTGTAAAGCCTGGGTGTACTTGGAAAGATTTAACCTACTTTGGTGGTGAGAAGAAAGTACCCTGGACATACTTTTAAATTTAACATGCATTATTAACACTTTCTCCATCACTTTCTTAAGTCTAGACCAGTGGTGTCAAACTAAAAAAGATTAGGCCACAAATTAACATCATCTATGTTGTATTGACTTTTATTATTTTGTTAAACATTTCCCAATTGCATTTTAATCTGGTTCTGGCAGTATTCAGGGGAGTTTTCCTTATGGGTGAAGCCTGTAGCCTGAAAGTTTAACATGCCTGGTCTAACAATCAAGAAAATAAATCAAAACCCGAGTTGTAGTTTTGCTGATTTCCAAGGTGTAAATACACTGAAAATTTAACAATTGGCTCTTAGGAGCTGGTCTGAGTTAACTCTAATACACTCCTGCTATAAGCCAGATAATAATATTGCTGGGTCTGAGGATATGTAGAGTTTTATG
Organism: Phalanger gymnotis; assembly: GCA_028646595.1. Lineage (NCBI taxonomy): Eukaryota > Metazoa > Chordata > Mammalia > Diprotodontia > Phalangeridae > Phalanger > Phalanger gymnotis. The sequence goes on along the minus strand of CM053623.1, from coordinate 213,953,262 downwards.
ACATTTGGAGTAGGAACTAGGGATGGGGAATGAATATGATATTTCATTGATGTAGATCAGGGGAGACAACAGCAGTCATATAGGCTGCATGTGGACTACAGCACTCCTGAGTTCTGGCCAACAAGATTTTAATGTGTTGATGTATTAATTTAGATATATACATGCACATATGTAACAACAAAGTTGCTTGCAGCTGCCGTAGGGGTAAAGACCAATAACACCAGCACACAAGACAGCTGCGTTCTTTGATCTGCTTTTCTAAAGGAAAGCAACTTAAAAGGGGTCAACAATCTTAACTTTAATTCAGCAGCCTGAACTTCAGAGCAAATACAAACAGAAATTATAAGCAGGAATTATATAAACAGGGCAAATACAAACAGCAAAGACCAACAGACAGGGCTTCCAACTGTCTGACCAAAAGCAATACATACATAGTTACCAGAGAGAGAAGCACCAACATCTGGGTTTTCAAAGCCAGGGGGCTCCTTAACAGCTACCTGGTGTCTCATCTGGCTATGTCACACAAACATTCTTCCCATGAGTGAGCCCCAAAGCAAAATGCTAACCTCTGAGTATATATAGACTTCTTCAGGATCAGAGGATATCACAACACTTGTGACCCAGGCTCTTGTGACTCAAATCATCTGTCTTAGGCTTCCATGTGACTTAAGCAGGTCACATGGGCCTATTAATGGATGGGAAAGATCTTCCTATTAAGCAAAAATACATTAAAAATTCATTGGGCCCCAGGATCTTTCGTATCCATTACATAGGCAACTTCTATCTGAATAGACATTAACATTTCTTAAGTACAACAAAATTGCCACAAAATAAACACATGACATTTGCAAAATACATAACAACTCATTACCAGAGTGGCCACATGGCCCTAAACAAACACCAAGTACATAACATAATCCTCTCAATCTAAAACAAAAATGTCCAAATAAAGTTCTTCTTGGGGATGTGTCCTTCTCCCCATGCTGCTATTGCAGGCTTCTATCATAGCACTCTCAGGTGCAAGAATGCTTTGATGAGCAAAGTCTCAACACAAGCAAAAATGTTTAAATAAAGTTTTCTTGGGGGTGTGTCCTTTTTCCCACACTGCTTCAGCCCTTGCTTTCAAGTCCTGAGGGGAGCCTGGGCAACAAAGCGAACGGGGGGAGGTGCTTGGGTGTCCATGGCACTTCCTCCAACTCACCACATTCTCCCCCTGGGTCCCAAACCATCCCAGGGGGACAGAGCAGAAAAGCACACTCAGAACCTTGCTGATATATATACATATGTACACATATACATATATGTATATACACATATACACACATATATATATATATATAAAATACATGTACACACACACACACACTCACACACACATCTCATTCACTTGGTTCAGGGGAAAAGTCAGCAGCCTGAACTCCAGAGCAAATACAAACAGAAATTACAAGCAGAGATTATATAAACAGAGCAAATACAAACAGCAAAGATCAACAAAGCTTCCAACTGTCTGACCAAAACCAATACATACAGTTACCAGAGAGAGGATTGTCATATGGGTTTCAAAGCCAGGGGGCTCCTTAGCGGCTGCCCAGAGTCTCATCTGGCTACATCACACGAATACTCTTCCCATGAGTGAGCCCCAAAGCAAAATGCTAACCTCTGAGTATATATACACTTCTTCAGGGTCAGACGGCATCACAACCCTTGTGACCCAGGCTCTTGTGACTCAAACTCATGTGACTTACATAGGTTCCATGGGTCTATTAATGGATGGGAAAGATCTTCCCATTAAGCAAATTACATTAATAATACAACATATATACATGTACACACACATACATATGCATATATACACATGTGATTTTCTAAGTAAATATATAGCCCGCAGGGATCCTTATGTAATGTTTAGTGGTCTCTAGTTCCAGTTTCCATCTGAGTTTGATACCACTGGCATAAGGATCTCCCAGATGAGAAAACTTCCTCTATCAATGCAAATCAACAACTTTTCTGTATTTTATCATTCTAGGAAGTTGCCTGGAGATACTGAGAGATTAAATAATTTGCCAGGGCCCTCACAACTAGTACGTGTTAGACTTAGAGGAAGGGCTTGAACTCAGCTGCAAGGCCACATCTCTATCCACCATATCTTTGGGGTCATGGCAAGAGGAATGGTGCCTTATGAAACCAGCTAAAATAGAAGTTCTGTTGAGATTAAAAGACAGAGACACAGAAAGATAAAGGAGAATGCTTTCAGATTCCCCACCCTAGAAAGGATCATAACACTATGCCCTAAGGGCTACAAAACAGTGCATACCCTTTGATCCAGCAATACCACTACTAGGTCTATATTACAAAGAAATCATAAAAAAGGAGAAACGATCTACGTGTACAAAAATACTTATAGCAGGTCTTTTTGTGGTGGCAAAGAAGTGGAAACTGAGGGAATGCCCATCAATTGGGGAATAACTGAATAAGTTATGGTATATGATTATGATGGAATATTACTGTGCTGTAAGAAATGATGAGCAGGCGGATTTCAGAAAACCTGGAAAGACTTGTAGGAACTGATGCTGAGTGAAGTGAGTAGAACCAGAACATTGTACATAGTAATAGCAACATTGTGCAATGATCACCTATGATAGACTTAGCTCTTCTCAGCAATACAATGACACAAGACAATGCAATAAAACTTATGATGGAAAATGTTATCCATATCCAGAGAAAAGACTATGGAGTTTGAATGCGAACAAAGCATACTATTTTCACTTATTTTTTCTTTCTCGTGGTTTTTTCCTTTTATTCTGATTCTTCTTTCACAACATGACTAATGTGGAACTACGTTAACATGATTGCACATATGTAACCTATATCAGATTGTTTGCTGTCTTGGGGAGGAGTGAAGGGAAGGAGAAAAATTTTGAACTCAAAATCTTATAAAAAATGAATGTTGAGGGGCAGCTAGGTGGTGCAGTGAGTATAGCACTGGCCCTGGAGTCAGGAGGATCTGAGTTCAAATCAGACCTCAGACACTTGACACACTTACTAGCTGTTTGACCTTGGGCAAGTCACTTAACCCCAGCTGCCCTGCCTTCCTCCCTCCAAAAAAGAAAAATTTAAAAAAAATTAATGTTGATAACTATCTTTACATGTAATTGGGGAAAAAAACACTATTTACAAAAAGAAAGGTCATAATGGCAGGGATTGAATATAAAGAGACCTGTTAAGATAATGAATGCCTCCCTGGCATAGACTTGCTTCTAGCCACATTCATCTATATAAGATTCCCAAAGATTAGGAGTTGAAAATGACTGCACTGAAAAATATTCTTCACTGTGAGAGTTGGGGAAGAAACTTTTGTAGATTCCAAGCTAAGATTAGTGGCCCTAACTGAAAGTATAAGACACTTTCTGGGATGCCATACTGACCATGCTGTTGGGGACCTGACTCCTCTCTGAGTGGTAGCATGCCGCATCATTTGATCAAGAGGTCCTGCCGCTCATTATATTCTTCAAGGAGGTAAAAGAGAGAAAGATTCCATGTATGCCAAGAGAGTCATAGTAGCACTTTTTATAGTAGAGTGGAAACAAACTAGATGCCCATCCAGAAATAATCTTGGTTCTCTCAAGTGATGCTTTTATGTCATGGTTCCCTCAATGCCCTGATTCCCCTCCTCTGAACTTTCTTTCCCAAGTGTCAATGTTCTTCCTAAAATGTAGGATCCAGGTCATTCATTCATGAATTCTTTTAACAGGCATTTATTAAGTGCCTGTTGTATGCTAGGCAATGTGCTAGGTATCAGGATACAAAGAAAAAAAGCAAAAATAGTCCCTAATCTCAAGGAGTTTACAATCTATTTTAAATATAGGACAAAATAAAGTACTTTATTTTTTGTGGGGTGGGGAAATTGAAATGTAATGGTAGAATTCTAGTTGCTGTGACTGGTTTACAGTCAGTGTTAACTTGAGATTAAAAAATCACCCCAAATTTTTTTAAAAAATCTGACTTGTTTCCCTTTCCTCCCAAAAGAAAGCAAAACAAAACTAAGTTCCCATTTGTTGGGCAATGTAAAGGAACTTGTCTTTCTATTCAATTTATCAGTATGTCTGGCTGGGAGTTTGAATGAACCAAAGATTTTTCTTCTTTTTTAGTAGTATTTTATTTTTTCCCTCAATTGTATGTCGAGGAAATTTTTATTTCATTTTTACAAGATTTCGAGTTCCAGATTTTTTTACCTCCCACCCCTCCCTTTTTCCTAAAATGACAGACAACTTGATATAGGTTATATATGTGCAATTATGTGAAAAATATTTCCATATTAGTCACAGTTGTGAAAGAAGAAACAGATCAAAGGGGAAAAAAAAAACATGGAAGTAAGTGAAAAAAGTATGCTTTGATCTGCCTTTAGTGTCCATTAGTTCTTTATCTGAATGTGGATAGCATTTTTCATCATCCTTTCCTTCATCCTTTGTACTCATCTTGGATTGCTGTGTTGCTGGGAAGAGCTATTAAGTCATTCAGAGTTGATCATCATACAATATTGCTGACACTGTGTACAATGTTTTCCTGGTCCTGCTCATTTCACTTTGCATCAAATTCATACACATCTTTCTAGGTTTTTCTGAAATCTGCCAGCTCACCATTTCTTATAGCACAATAATATTCCATTACATTCATATACCACAGCTTGTTCAGCCATTCCCCAATTGATGGGCATCCCCTCAATTTCCAAAACTTTACTACCACAACAAGGGCTGCTATAAATATTTTTGTACCTGCAGGTCCTTTTCCCTTTTTGATGATCTCTTTGGGATACAGACCTAGTAGTGGGCAAAAGGCCTTATTTCTCAAATGCTTAGAGAATTGAGTCAAATTTATAAAAAATAAGTGCCATTCCCCAATTGATGAATGGTCAAAGGATGTAAACAGGCAGTTTTCAGAAGAAGAAATCAAAACTCTCTATAGTCATATGAAAAAACTAGAGAAATGCAAATTATAACAACTCTTAAGTACTACTGCCTCACACTTATCAGAAATGACATATGGTGGAAGAGATAAGGGAAAAATAGGTACATAAATGAACTGTTGGTAGAATACTGCATTATTCCAACTATTCTGTCCAATAATTTGGAACTATGCCCAAAGAGCTATAAAACTGCATACCCTTTGACCCACAATACCACTGCTAGATCTGTATCCCAAAGAGATCAAAGAAAAAGGAAAAGGATTTCTATGTACAAAAATATTTATAATAGCTCTTTTTTGGCAGCAAAAAATTGGAAATTGAAAGGGTGCTCATCAACTGTGGAATGGCTAAACAAGTTGTGGCATACTATTGTGGAGTGCTATGCTGTTATAAGAAATGATGAAGGGGATGGTTTCAGAAAAACATGGCAAGACCTATATGAACAGATGCAAAGTAAAGTGAGAAGAACCGGTAGATCATTGTGCACAGTAACATCAGTATTGAAATGATCACCAATGAAAGATTTGGCTACTCTGATCAATACAATGATCCAAGACAATTCCAAAGGACTCATGATAAAAAAAATAAAAGAAATGCTATCCACCTCTAGAGAGAGACTGATGAACTCTGAATGCAAATTGAAGTGTAATTTTCTCACTTAAAATTTTTTTGGCTTTAAAAAAATATAGTTTTGCATAATTTCATATGTATAATTGATTTCATATTGCTTGACTTTTCAGTGAGTGGGAGAAGGGGGTGGGAGGAAGAAAATTTGGAACTCAAAATTTAAAAAGAAAAAAATGTTAAAAAATATTTCTTTGGAAAGAAAGGAATTGAAATGAACAAAGTAATTAGAGATACTTAAGTCTGGGATGTGTCTGTGAACCTGACCTTTCTCATCTCTTAGCTAGGTGGTGCCATAGATAGAGCATAGGACCTGAAGTCAGGAAGACCTGAGCTCAAATCTGATCTCAGATAACCCACTAGCTATATGATCCTGGGCAATTCACTGTTGTCCCCAGTTTTCTCATCTGCAAAATGGGGTGTGTGTGTGCATGTGTGTGTGTGATAATAATAACACCTAATAATTATTAATTCATTCTATCCTCACAACCTGTAAAGTACAGTGCCTGGCACATAGTAAGTACTATATAGATGTTAGCTATTATTGCTCTTTCCCTAGGTAAATCTCTAGTTCTTTAGACTCAATGATCACTTCTATCCAGATTACCCCCAAATCTTAATATCTAATCCCTATCTCTCCCCAGAGGTTCTTTCCAACATCTTGCTGGACAAATTCATCTCAAATTCAACAGATACAAAAGTGAACTTATCATTTCTTCAAAAACTACCCTTTCCTTTATTTATGGTAATGGCACCAGAAGTAGCCGTGGGTTGAGGGTCAGCTCTGGCACATTCTTCTCTGGCTTGTAAAGCAATGTATGTTTGCTTAAGGCAGAGTCGTACCCAGTGTGCTGTATCTTCCCCATTTGCTGGCTTGTTAATGAGGAAGTTCAAATTCCATGTGTATGGTGTGAGGATACTCTTCCCTTGCTGATTGGGTCCACGTTGGCATAGGCTGGTCTTGTCCCTTGCACTAAGCCCATGAGACCCAGCCCCATATTTGTCCAATGTGCTGAGTTGGGTGCCGGGAGCTGAATGCATTCCAACCTTCCTAAGGGTAATAAACTTTTGATTCCAAACCTTCTGCTGTCCAGTATGTCTTTCCAATTTCAATTCCTATGGAATGTTCTTTTATCATAACATCATAGGATCCTAGATCTAGAACTGAAAGAGACTTCAGATAACAGCTAGGATGCCACCTCCCTCATTTAACAAATAAGAAAATGGAGGCACAGGAGTGATAAATTACTTAACCAAGGTTACACAGATAGTGACCATCAGAGATGGGATTTTAATTATGGTCTTCTGACTCTGGGGCCACTCTTTTCAATTCTTTTTATTTTTATTTTTTTTAATTCTGGACTTAAACAGCAAAAAAGAGCATTACCATATATACAGCCTAACACAAAAAGATGATTATATATAAAACTGTGAATCTCTATTTCATACTACTTGCTCTTTTTTAGATATTTAAAATTTTTTTCATACTACTTACTCTTTAAAAAAGTACATAATAAATTCCACATGTCCTTTTCAAAGCTGTCCTGATTTTCTGTGCCTCTTTCTGTACTACATTAAGAATTATGTGCATTACGTATAACCTATATCAAATTGCTTGCCTTCTCAATGAGGGGGCAGGGTGGAAGAGAATTTAGAACTCCAAATTAAAAAAAAAAAAGAATTGTTTTTACATGTAATTGGAAAAAATATTTTTAAACATGTAATTCTGTGCACTTAAAAAACATGTTTCAGTGGTCTGGTTAAAAATGTTCTTATTCTCACTGTTGTTAACTCTTCTGAGTCAGTGCTCTTTCCACAGGACTACATCCTTCATCCTTCCTAAACACCTATCTCTTCTCCATTCCCCCCTCTCCACTCCAACAGCAACCAGGCTCTAAACTCTCCTCACTTAGAATGGGTCTCAGTCTCCATCTCCCCCCTCTTAAATCTAGTCTCTGATTTCAAATCCAGCATTCTTTCCTTTGCACTACATTGCTTCCCCCCACCCCCACTCCCCCTGCACTGTAGCCTGAGTAATCTTCACAACATCCTATACTATATTCTATTTAAAATGTTCAGTGTCTCTCCACTGCTTACCAAATAGGGCTGTGTTTGTCCTTCATTTTCAAAGAGGATCATGGCATCAGGAAAATGTGCTGTGACTTGCATGACTTTGATCTGAGTGAAGGAGGGCTGTGCAAAGCCCCACTTTCTCCTCCAGAGCCATCTGGATCCAGTGACCTGATATTCATCAAGTTGACTGGAGGTAACCCAAGATGCAATGGGGGACCCTGGCCCTTTAGGCTAAGGCCTTTTCTTGTACTCACTTAGAGTGAGGTAATGGCCATTCAGTGAATAGGTCTCTTTAAGAAGTGAATTAAGGGATGGCCCCTTTAATTAGAAAAAAATAAAAAAATAATAAGCTGTGAGGGGAAGACCCACAGGGTTGCCGTTCCAAAGAGAAACAGTTACCATTGACATTCACTGTAAGCCAATGGGGCCCAAAATAGGCCATTAAGTGGAGCTTGGGCAGGGACCTATTATGGTCAAATCTACGAGCTTCAGAGTGAACTGGGTTTAAGGTTTTGTGAAAGAAGAGAGGAGAGAGGGAGGGAGAGAGGGAGAGAGAGAGAGAGAGAGAGAGAGAGAGAGAGAGAGAGAGAGAGAGAGAGAGAGAGAGAGAGAGAAAAAAAAAAGAAAGAAATCACAAGACCCTAAATTATCAGGGATTTCCACAATGCAGCCCCACCCTCTCTAGTCATCTCATACTAAATACCTTCACATGTTTGATGTTCCAGCCCAACTGGAATATTCCTCATTCTTGTCCTGATTCCTCCCCCTGTACCTTTGGCTCCTTTACTCATATTATTTATTCATCATGCCTGGAATGGACTCTTCTCCCTGTGAAAAAAAACAAACAAAACAAAACTTAGTACTCTGCCACAAGTCTGTCAGGAATAAATTCAATAGTTTTCTAATTCTAAGCATCTCTGCTTAGATAGAGAAATGCAAAGGGGTATAAATGTATCCTGCTTTTGAAAATCTCTTTGATCCAAACCATTTTCTACCCATAATTTATAAAGTCAAGAACAAAGTTCAAGAATGAAGACAAAATTCCATAGTTGAGATTAAATCAGAGTAAATAATTTAGTTTTAAGGTTTTCATCAAAATAGAATGGTGAAAAGGCTAGGGAGTGAGGATCTTTACCAAACAGTAAGAAGTGCACCCTTATAGAAGATGTCTTCTGGGGAAGTGGCTCAGGACTTTGGCTGCTGCAGTCCCACACTTCACCTAGGATCAAGGAAGCCGCTGTGGTATGAGTGACTGTGATGGATGCAATTAGGGCCCAACAGCTGGCAGCTGAGCTGGAGGTGAAGATGATGGCTGACATGTACAATAGGATGACCAGTGCATGCCAACGGAAGTATGTCTCTCCCCATTACAAGGAAGCTGAACTTTCTGAGGGGGACTCTGTGTGTCTGGATCGATGTGTTGCCAAGTACTTGGACATACATGAGTGAATGGGCAAAAAACTGACAGAGGTGTCCGAAGAGCTTATGAAGAGGATGCAGCAGGGCTCAGGGCCAGCGTGAAGGCCCCAGAGACAGTGAGCACCTAGCTCTGGACTGCAGCCCTAACCCTTTTGCACTTGTCAATAAAAATATAGGTGATTATTAAAAAAAAAGATGTTTTCTGTCAGGGCTAGGATATATCAAAAGGGTCACATGTCTTAATAAAACTTAATATTAAAAGAAAGGGCAAAAAAGTAGAAGAGGAAGAGTAGGCAGAAACAATGTGGTAAGACTCCCATTCACAAACTCCTCCAAACAGATCTAGAAAATATGTCAGAATAAGTCCTGATGCTGCCGCTAAAGTGCTGCACTCAATGAGCCAGCAAATTTGGAAAATACAACAGTGGCCACTGGATTGCAAGGGATCAGTTTCTATCCCAATCCTAAAGAAGGGCAATACCAAGGAATGTCCAAATTGCTCAACAGCTGCACTCATCTCATGCACTAGCAAGGTGAGGCTTAAGATTCTACCAACTAGGCTTCAGCAATATGTGAACTGCAAATTACCAGAAGAGCAAGGTGATTTTTGAAGTGAATTGCCAACATTCTTGCCAACATAGAAAGCAAAGGAGTTCCAGGAAAACATCTACTTCTATTTCGTTGACTATACTAAAGCCTTTGACTGTGTGGATCACAACAAAATGTGGCAAGTTTCCTGAAAGAGATGGGAGTACTGGATCATCTTACTTGTCTCCTGAGGAACCTGTATGCTGGCCAAGAAGCAACAGTTAGAACCAAACATGGAACAACTGACTAGTTTAAGATTGGAAAAGGGGTACAGCAAGGCTGTAAATTTTCACCTTATTTACTTAACTTATGTGAAGAGTACATAGTGTGAAATGCCAGGCTAGATGAATCAAAAACTACCAGAAGAATTATCAACAATCTCAGATATGCAGATACCACTTTGATGGCAAAAAGTGAAGAGGAATTAAGAAGCCTCTTGTTGAAGGTGAAAGAGGAGAGTCTCAAAGCTGACTTGAAGCTTAACATTAAAAAAACTAAGATCTTGGCAACTGGTCCCATCAATTCCTAGCAAATAGGAAGAGAAGAAATGGAAGCAATGTCAGATTTTATATTCTTGGCCTCAAAGATCAAAGCAGACAGTGACCGCAGCCATGAAATTAAAAGATGCTTACAGGTAGAGGTGGTCTAGGTTCCTAGCCAATCAGAGCTAGCTTCAAACAATGCAATAAAGTTTTCTCACAATTCCCATAATGAAATAAAATTTTCTCACAGGACAGAAATTAGACTAGACTCACAATTGAATAGAAAGGGAAATGAACTAGATACAGAATTGAGTCACAAGATACAGTCAATCAATTCCCACATTATTAGATACGTCTGTGAGCTGCCATGATTCATCTTATTGAGTGTTCCATTTAGTACTTCTTTTGCCTCTCTGTTTTGCTTTTGCAAGTTGCATCCAGATTTAAGTCATTTTACAAAAAAATAAATTGTAATTTACAGTTAAAATACGGAAGAAATATGGAAAAAAATGTGGGAAAAAGTTGCATCCGGATTTAAGTTATTTTACAAAAAATAAATTGTACTTTATGGTTAAAATGTGAAAAAACAGGAAAATCCACAATAAAAATTCCAAATTAAAAAAAATTAAAAAGATGCACATTGGAAGGAAAGCTATGGCAAATCTGGACAGCATACTAAAAAACAGAGATACCACCTTGCAGACAAAGTTCGTAGAGTCAAAGCTGTGATTTTTCTAGTAGCGATGTATGGCTATGAGAGTTGGATTATAAGGAATGTGGAGCGCTGCAGAATCGACGCTTTTGAATTGTGGTGCTGGAGAAGACTTTTGGGAGTCCCTTGGATAGAAAGGAAATCAAATCAGTCAATACTTGATGAAATGAATTCATGATACTCACTGGAAGGTCACATACTAAAGCTAAAGCTTAAATACTTTGGTCACATAATGAGAAGATAATACTCATTGGAAAAGATCCTGATGTTGGGAAAGATTGAAGGCAAAAGGAAAAGGGGATGGCAGAAGATGAGATGGATAGCGTGGAAACAACAAACCTGAACTTGGACAGACTTTGAGAAATAGTGGAGGACTGAAGGGCCAGAAGTGCTACGGTTCATGGAGTTACTAAGAGTCAGGCACAAGTAAATGACTGAACAACAAACTAAGTCTACATCTTCTCTCCCAAGAAGTCTTTTCTGCCTTGATAGATGAAAATGATCTCTCCCTCCTCAGATTTCTTTGAGAATTTTTCTGGACCTTTCCTTTTTTTTTTTCCACTTAGTAGTATTTTATGTTTTCCAATTACATGCAAAGATAGTTTTCAACATTCACTTTTACAAGATTTTCTCCCTCTTCTTTCCTCCTGCCTCCCCAAGATGGCATGCAATCTAATATAGGCTACACATCATATTAACATATTTCCACATTAGTCATGTTGTGAAAAAATGAGAACAAAAGGGAAAAACCATGAAAAAGAAAAAAAAAAGAGAAAATAGTATGCTGTGATCTGCATTCAGACTCCATAGTTCTTTCTCTGGATGCGGACAGAATTTTCCATCATGAGTCCCTTGGAATTGTCTTACATCATTGCATTTCTGAGAAGAGCTAAGTCTATCAAAGTTTGGACCTTTCCTGTTTACTCATGCTCCCTTCAATTTATTTGTGGGCATGTCTTTACCCTTAGTGGTCCACTAGGTGGCACAGTGGATAGAGTATCGGGACTAGAGTCAGGAAGATTCATCTTTGTGAGTACAAATAAGACCTCAGATACTACCTGTGTGACCCTGGGCAAGTCACTTACCCCTGTTTGCCTTAGTTTCCTCATCTGTACAATGAAGGAAATGGAAAACCACCCTTGTATCTTTTCCAAGAAAACCCAAAATGGAATCAAGAAGACTCAAACATGACTGAAAATGACTCAACAACCAAAAAATCCCCCTTTACTCTCATTAGATTCCAAGGTTCTTGAAAGCAGCCTTTCAAAAAATCTTTTTGTACCCCTAGCCCAGCATAATTTCTTCACACATAGTCCAAATTCAACTCAAGACATTTATTGAGTAGCTGCTTATAAGCAGCTCGTAAGATTCGTATTTTTGTTTTCTTTTTTTAATAAGTTATTTTATTTATTTTTAGTTTTCAACATTCACTTCCTTAAGTTTTAAATTTTCACCCCTTCCCTCCCCTGTCCCTCCCCAAGACGGCACATAATGCAAGATTCATATTTTATAATCTTACAAGATTTCTTATAAGAAACCTAAAAAGAGATGAATTTCAATTCCGTTCATGAAGCATTCACACACCTGCAAAGTCAGGATGCTACAGCTTAGGTATAAATGGAAATGAAGCTACAGAACTATGAATGAAAAGTCCCTGTCCTTAAGGATCCTCCATTCTACAGGGGCTACAAATGTCAACAAATGTAAGACAAAGAATAATATTACACAAATATAAAATACAAAATAATAAAGGAAAAAGGGAGCCCTAACCTCAGTGAGGATCAGGATCAGTGCTTCCTCTCCAATGTGAGCCCTGAATCAGGAAGCAAAGGATTTGAAAAGGCTGCTGCATGGAAGGAATGTATTCCAGGCCTGGGAGACAGCCTTCACAGGGGCACAGAGGTAGTAGGTGACTTGAAGATGAAAAGATTATTTCCTCAGAAGAGGGTGCTGATTGCCAGAAGCTAGTCCATCTTTAAAGTTTATTCAGCCACTGTTTAATTCAACTGAATAAACATTTATAACAAGCCAGGATGCGGTGAGGCACTGTGCAAGGTTGAAAAAAAAACAGAAAATCAACACCCATACCCACACACACATACACATCTCTATCTACCTATCTATCTAATCCATCCATCCATCCATCTCTCTATCTATCTGTCTGTCCGTCCATCTATCCGTCTATTTTCTGCTCTTAAGAATCTTACAATTTAGTATGAGAGGTAAGAGACATAGGTAATTCTAATTATATAAAGATAACTGTAGAACTATAAGAACACGATTTAACACCTGTCTTTAAAGGACTGTGCTGTGGAAGTGAGGACCCGAAGATTAAAATGGCAAGAGAGTTCAGATAATTCTGAAGAAGTACACAGAACAAAGTAGAAATCAGGCTGGGTTTTAGTTTCTGAAAAATTGCCCTGGGCATCAACGAAGTTTGACTCATTCAGCCTGTAGGGAAAGAGGGGAGGGAGGTACAGAAACTCACAAGTCTTATGTTCTAATGTCCACAGCTTTGGGCCCCTCCATTGTTTACTCTGATCAGGACATTCTGTTCTACTACCATTGACCAGGATGATGCAATTCCTTGATGTTAACCACACACCCTTCCCCTCCTCTTCTTCCTCCTCCCCCAAATCTGGTTGGAGTTTTGTGATCTCCATTTGCCATAGCTTCTCCAAGTATGAGGACAGCTTCTCTGGATTTGGCTGCCACCTTCAAGGGGAGCTTGAGCTACAAACAGACTTAGAGGTGGAAGAACAAAGTTAGTTAGGTGGGATGCATTACCCTTAGGGTCGGGAAAGACCTGAGTTCAAATGTAGCCTTAGACACTGGAGAAGGAAATGGCAAACCACTCCAGTATCTTTGCCAAGAAAAGCCTAGGGACAGCACTGGCCTGCTATGGTCCAAGTCAGACATGACTGAGCCAGCAACAAAGCTGTGTGATTCTGGGCAAATCACTTAACCTCTGCCTGCCTCAGTTTCTAGGATAACAGCACCTACTTCACAGGGTTGTTGTGAGGATTAAGTGAGACACTATTTGTAAAGTACTTAGCTGAGCCTGACACATAGTAGGTGCCATATACTTATTGCTATTATTACCACCTGCAGTAAAAGAGATATAGCTTCCAGGAATAAGAAAGTGATAGTATCCCTATACTGGGCTTTGGAGTATTGTGTTGAGTTCTGGGCATCACAGCTGAAGGACACTGATAAGCGGGCATATGAGCGCCCAAGACGGGCAGCCAGGGTGATGATGGACTCTGAGTTCAGGGTCATATGAGGAATGATTGGGTGGGCATATTCAGCCTGGAGAAAAAGATTTAATGGGAAACATGTTCAAGTATTTAAAGGGCTGATATACAGAAGAAAGATTGGGCATTTAATTTGTCCTGAAGAGGCACAGAACCAGGAGCAAAGTGTGGAGGTTGCATATGTGACTTTGATGTGAGGAAAACCTTTGTAACAATGATAGCCATTTCAGAGTGGGTTCCCTGTAATTGGAAGTCTTCAAGCAGAGGCTGGGTGACTGCTTTTATAAGTAGATGGCTGCTAAGACCCTTTTAAAATTCTGGACTTTTTGAAGTTCACTTCACCTGTTTGGTGGTGAAATGGAACTAATTAGACTTTCAATTGTAAGATCATAGGATTGAAAATCTAGAGCAGGGAGACTCAGAGGCCATCATTCTCATTTTACAGGTTAGGAAGTTGAAGACCAAGAAGGTAAGTGATTTGTTAAAGATCACAGGTAATGAGCATCATAGGTGGGGTACTTAGCCCGAAGAAGCCAATAGTTAGTGGGAGAGATCAAACAGACACAGCTTAAGAGCATATCACTAAGTAGGTAGAACTAGGTAAGGAAGGTTTTCAGCCACAGCCTAAGATCTTTTTATTCCCTTGAAACAAGGAAATCCCAGGGCCCTCAGAAAGGCCTCATTCAAGTTTGCAAAAGCACGTGCCACTGGGATGTAACTCTCATCACGTCATTTCCCTAATGTTTGTGAAGACCATCTCCTTTAAAAGTCCTGCCCTAAGTACTCTGGGTGGAAAAGCCAGCCTTTTGCTGTTTTACCAGATAATGGGGCCCATGAGGCCCTTGCCAGGGACCAAGTCCTAGAGTTGTTTCCAACCTTATGAAGACCAGATTTGTGATGGCTAGGTTATTGGGGATGTGATAATGGAGTCTGTGTGTACGGAAGCTAACTCATTTAGGGATTATTCAGGAATAATAACGAGCGTATAGTACCCACCATGTGCCAGGTACTGTGTGAAACCTTAACAAATACTACCTACCTTATTTGATCCTCACACCTCCAGGAGATAGGTACTATTATTCATTTTACAGTCAAGGAAACAGGCAGAGAGCTGAAGTGTCCAAGGCTAAATTGAATTCAAGTCTTTCTGACTCCATCTACTAGTCAGCTAGCTGCCTTATTAGCTTCATTAACTAATCACTGAATTAGAATATAGTCAAGAACTATGGGAAAGGCACTTTACTCAGAAGAGCCTCTTAGGCTTCATGTTACACAATCCTAATGAGTATCGTTTTCATTCTAAACTTAGAAACACAAATCCAGCCTCATACACTTAACACACTTACTAGCTGAATGACCTTGGGCAAGTCACTTAATCCTAATTGCCCTGCCTTCTCCCCCTCGAAAAAAGAAAAAAAATAATGAACTTAGAAGGAGCAAATAGCAGCAGTGGTGGAAAATCAGGGGACTGCGCTAAGCCTCAGGCATCAATGTGCGATGTTAATGGCTCATATTTTTATGGAACTTGCAAAGTCCTTTACATTTGATCCTCCCAAGTAGCACAAAATAATGCATAATAATGATGACCTCGAGTCATCAAGAAAAGTTATATACAAGGTATATATACAAGATATTTTATTTATGAACACAGCTAACATTTACATAGTGCTTTTTAGGGTTTGCAAAGCATTGTACATATTTAAGGCAGGGAAGTAGATAATACAATTTACACAACTTTAGTGTATAATGGGATAAGCCTTCAGCTGTTTAAGAAACTCGCCTGGACGTATTCCTTGAGATTTCCAGATGTTGAGGTGGTGCCTAAGGCCCTTTTCATGTTGTCTGAAAAGTAATTTTATTTTTGATGCTTTTGTCTTTACACCATATTCATTTCTGAACTTCCCTCTTCTACCCAGTGAGAATTCATGGAACAAAGATTAAAAAAATAAGTTGTTTTTGCTTCCCCCCAATTATTTGAGATAGCTCACTATGTATGTGGCAATGTTTCATAAAGAGGTCAATAAAAATTTCAGTAAAATCAAATAACACACTACAACACATTAAGTATCAGTAGTCCCTCATCTTGGAAATAAGGGAAGATTTCTTATCTCTTCTCTAGGGTCCAACTTGGACATCTTTTGTATATCTTGTCTTCCTGGTTATGCTTATGTCACTTTGCATTAATTTCTCTCTGTGCTTTCTAAATTCTTCATAGTAATCATTATTTGTTGGACTAACATTCCATTACTTCACACAGTTTAACCATTCCCTAAATGATGGACATCTTATTTCTAGTTCATTGCCACTATAAATTTTTATACATATACTGGACCTTTGTTCACGTCTTCTCTTTCCTTGTGGTCCATCTCTAGCAGTATCTGAGCAGAGCGTACTTTAATTTTTCCCCCAAGAATGGTTCAAACAGATCATAGCTCCACCAACAGTTTGTGCCTTGTCATCACACAGCCCTCCTGACAATGACTAGCCCTTCATTTGACATCTATGAATTTATCAGTTATGCAATCTCACATTTTGATTTCTATTTATTAGTAATTAGGTTTTCATACCATTGGGTTTGTGAATTCTTATGAGAACTTGATTCTTGCTCTTAGCTACTTGTGTTATTTAGGCCATCAGATCCTTGAAGAGATTTGATGCAAAATTTTTCCCCCCCAGTGACAGCTTCCCTACTTATCATTGATTTTGTTTCTGCAAGACAGCTTTTAAAATTCATGTTAACAAAAATAATCTATTCCATCCTTACTGCCTCTATTGTTTTTGTGGTTAAGAAATCTTCCCTGGCTACAGCTTCTTTGAAAGACAGCTATTATAGTTGTAATTTTTTTTAAACGACAAGACCTTTAAAATTAAGGCTTCATTTCCTTTTTGACCTTTTTAAAGGTGTAGTTTTTAAACTCAATTTCTGTAAAATTGCCTTCCAGTTTTCTTAACAACTCCTATGAAACACAGCTCTTCCTCGGTTAATTTACAGAACATTGGATTGTGTTAAATTGTACATGATTTAGTTATTTGCTTTTAATAACTGGTTACAGTCTAATTAGTATGTTCTCAAAGATCACTTTAACCTTTACTGTACAGTATCTCTAGCCCCTTCCCTTCACCGTAACAGTAATAAAGCCGTTGGTCCTCAGAGGACGAGACTACTAAAGAACTGTTTGCAAGACAGAAAACAGGGCATAGTTTACAAGGTCTTTTAAGATTATGAATTAAATGAAGGCCAAGGGACTCAGTACACTTCCCCTCACCCCCACAAATGAAATGATTCAAGGCTTGCTGGTAGGATGTTTAAGTAGGAGCAAAGAAGTGGGAAAAAATTTGAGTTGGCAGAGGAAAAAACATATCTAGTAGGAAGACGTGTTCACTGCAAGAAAAGAAAGCCAAACATTCCAGGTGTCTTACAGAAAGCGGGAGGGCCTACGTTATGAACAAAGAAACTGAAGCCTGCATTCCTCCAACTGGGGCTGATTCAAAATAGTGGTACTAAAGTAATCTGTGTCAGGCTTCTGAAGTCTCCACATTCTTGGGGAGTGCGCGCAGAACAAGCAGCTACTGGGTTCATCCAACAAGAAGCCACAACTTTATTGATAGAAACAGTACAAATTTCAAATCGGGTTGCATTTAATCTTCTCTGAAACACTGAAAAAATGTCTTTGTCTCCAGATTGTTACATCGTTAATTCCTGCAAAAGAAAAACGAAAATCAGAGGAAGGGACAGACAATTCTGAAAACTCCAATCAACAGGGACTAGACACTAACAGAAAATAATGGGCCCGAGGATGAATGTCTCCGTGATGGACACTCCCTAGAAAGGCTATTCTGTTTTCAAAGACACCAAGAGGGTCCAAAACCATACAAAGGTTGCCAAATAGTTCAAAATGTCTCAAAACTCCACTTCATTTAGGTTAATGGTAGAGTTTCTAAGTGAAACCCTTCACTAAGAATCAGGGCAGAGGGAAAGAGAAAGGACATCGATACTTACCATAATTGCATTTACAATATCATTACTGTTGTTCTTTAGTGCTCGGACAGCCTTTGCTCTGGATACGTTTGCTTGGGACATGACCAATTCTATGTCTTTAACTTCCACACCTGTTTCGTCAACCTGGGGACAAGAGAAAACTCAAGACTATAACCACGGGCAGGACAGAACCTGGACCAAGAAGCTTCTGGACTACCAGACAGATCTCATACCAAACTCCTCACTACCAGCAGTTGATACTAGCTAATTGGAATAGTAAGCTCTTCACATAAGATGAGCCTAATTAAGACCAGGCAATCATAGATGTAGAATAGGAAGGGACTTTGGAGGTCGCTGCATTCATATCTCCCCCCTCCATTTTACAAATAAGGAAACTGAGGCGCAGAGAGGTTAAAAGACCTAACTGCCAGTCCAGTGCTCTATGTGCTGTGACACTACGAAAGGACTTCTGAGAGTCACCACCACCACTTATGACAAAGAAGCTCACCAAGTAAGCCACTTCACAAGATCACTGCAAAGACAACACATCCCCAATCCGTCATACCTCTTCCTCTTCGCTTTCTTCTTGCACAGTTGGAGTTTGTGTGTTCTCCTGTATGTTTGAAACAGCTTCACCCTGAACTTTGAATTTCTCAGCAGCAGCTAGCTGTGCCTGCTGAGAGAGATCTTCAATCTGCAGAAAAAGAAAACACAGGCAGAGATACTCATCAGTTCAGACCATCAGTCTAGATCAGCCAGGGGATCCCAGACAAGCCCAAGTGCCAGCTCTAGATTGCTTGCCCAACCCCATAGTTCTGTGCCATAGGAGAGAACAATTTCAAAACCTCTGGCTCAGTCGTGGAATCTGGCTCACCTTGGCCTCCCCAAAGACTATGTAGGTATCTGAAGCTGGGCTCTTGTAGACATCAGGCTTTGTGATTACAAAGAGGATATTCTTAGATTTCCGGATGGTGACTCTAGTAACCCCTGTCACTTGTCGAAGTCCCAGTTTGGACATAGCCTGCAAAGTGATAGGAAATACATAGAACCCCAAATTTCCAGCTCAAGAAGGGAGCTTTGGGTCTAAGACATATTAGAAACATAACATCCAAGATAAAAACCACCTCCTTGGCACAAAAGACCTTGCCAACTGTTGAGAAGGAAAGGTTTGCCAGGACCTCTGGACTCTTTGGTTACCTTTGCTGTACATGAGGCTAATTTTCTCTAAGGTTAGAATGCTAGAGACGAAAGTTAGTAGAAGAGAAATACCCCATGACATCAGGTTTGCTAGCATCATTCTTCAAAATCATTTCAAGAAGGCCCCTGTTCCCTTCCTTTTGGCTCCCTCATACCTTTCGTGCTTTCTTTTCACTTCGACTCTGTTTTGCTTTACTGACTGGTTCCTCGTCTATCTCAGCGGCTGCTGCCAGCTGGTGAGAGAAAAGCAAGATGTGAGTCAACTCCACAAGAGTCCTGGCAGTCACATTCCCCCGGAGGATGGATGGTCAGTTACCTCACTTGAGGGTCAGCGTTTTCTCAAAGTCTCTTTTTCCAACAGAGCTCTATGAGGTTAATTCTACAATGACCTTTTTCTTCTGAGGGAATTTTTTTTCCCTAGTAAGTTTTTAATCGATATTTTCAGTTTCTTACATCACACTAATATCCTATGACAGTGTCCTTCCCTTCCCCCTTCCCAGAGCGCTATCTTTGGAGAAAAAAGGAAAAAAAAAGTCAGACAACAGATCACTATATTGAAAAAGTATGAAAAGATGTGCACTGTGTAAGCCATGGACCTCCCACCCCTATGAAGGGGTGAGTTGGGGGTCTGTCCTCTCAAATTTCTTCACTCAAGTCTTGCTTGAGCTTTAATTTTGTTACATTTCCTTTTGATTGCTTTGTGTAGCTGTTCTTTCCATTTGTTGTGGTTATTGTGCATATTGGTTTCTTGGCTCTGAGTACTTCATTCTGCTTTAGTTCACATACACCTTTCCATGCTTTTCTATATTCATCACATATTCCATTTAGCATTCCACTACATTGACGTACCACAACTGCAATGTGCATCTACTATGTTTCCTATTCTTAGGTATCACCAAAAAAGTGCTGTTATAAATATTTTAGCATTTATGGAGCCTTTTTTCTTCCATGGTGTATAAGCCCAGTACTGGGGTTTCTTGTTGAAAGGACACGGACATTTTAGTGATTTCATTTCCATCATTTCAAACTGCTTTCCAAAATGGTAGTACCATTTCACAGCTTCACCAACAATACATTGTGTTGCCTATCTTTCTACAACCACTGCAACACTGACCACTGGATATCTGATCGCTATCAAAAGGGAACTTTTAAAGGAAATGTGCCTACCTGGGCCTGTTGCGTGGTTGCCTGTGTAGAATCCTGTTCCTCAAGCTCTGGTACTGATTCATCACTATCAGATTCTGTTCCAGACCCTGTGAAGACAAAAAAAAAAACCTTTTATTTTCTAATAGTTACTTTGAAGAGCGGAACCTGAAGAGGAGGTGGGAGGTAGCAGAAGCCACTTACCATACATACCCCCTTAGACTAGCATATCATGCTGTTTCTTTTGTTAGAAGCTGACTCTAAATGAGCAGATTTCTAGGAAGCCAGCTAGGCAGACCCCCATGTAAGGGTTACTGTGAGTGTGCCCACACAACTTTATCCATAAAGGACTCAACCCCCACCGAAGGCAATCTGATGATTTCTCACTTCTTGGCAAAGTCTACTTTATGTTGGTCTGTTCAACTCCAACCTCACCACACCCCTCCAACTATCCTGGAACGAGTTTTGCAAGCAAGGTACAACCAGTGACCAAGTGACACATGTGAAGCAAACTTAGTCTAGCTATACAGTAAGGGGGGAAGGGGGGAGCAAGCCAGGCAGGGCATTTCCTCCCTCTCTTCAAACAGCAAGGAGCCAAAAATAGCTGGTACAGGAGTTTGACAACTTTAAAACAGCTTTCCCCTATATGTTTGGACTAGATTAGTTAAAATTTCTCAGCAATGCCAAATTACAAGCTGATTAGCAACACCTCCACTAATATTGAAGTCATCGCATTCTTTCTCTTATGACTCCTCTGAAACCCCCAATACTTTAAAGATAAAAATTTTCCCGACTGAAAGGCAAGCTTGAGTAAAAACTACTGAATAGCAAATCTGCTGTACCATCTCACAGAGGGAAAGATAATATAGACCAAAAGTCCTAAATCTAATAGAGATTTATAAGAGTCCCTGGGCCTCAGTCACTGACAAATCTTAATGTGACAGGAAAGAAAATTGAGGTAGCTAGAGACTCCCAATTCTATCATACAATCTTAGGCCCAGGGACACGGTTAGTGATATGGGTAGAGATTAAGCAAATGACAGTGTGGTGTGTCTTGGTTTTCAAAGTCAGACTAGATAGGCAGGGAAAGGAGTTGATGGAAGACTCAAGAGTCTAGTTTAGTGACCATACCACATGAAGTGGCCTGGGGCAAGTCTGAGATGATGAAAACCAAGAACCCACACCATTTCCCCAAAGTCTTTGCATTTTAAAATACCATTCTATGATCTATGTTCAAACACAAGCAAGGATAGGGGAGAGTGGCGCATCCTAAGGTTAGTATTGGTGGGTGGCCCTGAGAAGGGTGCGGGCGACACACCATGCACACGGCAAACCAAGGCGAATACCCTTGTTGTTCTTCAAAACGGGCTGCTTGGCAGGAGGGATTGGGGCAGGGACCCCAGTAGGTTTGGGAGTGGGCATGTCCACCAGGACCGGCTGGAAAGGCACTCCCCCTGAGGGTGGTTCCGGGGGGATCAGAGGCGGCAGCTCGTCCTCATCAGCTGGGGCTGGGGGCTTACAGGGTGCTTCGGGCACCAG
The DNA here is from genome assembly GCA_028646595.1 of Phalanger gymnotis. Classification (NCBI taxonomy): domain Eukaryota; kingdom Metazoa; phylum Chordata; class Mammalia; order Diprotodontia; family Phalangeridae; genus Phalanger; species Phalanger gymnotis. Next base: position 213,931,289 of record CM053623.1, on the reverse strand, counting down.
CCCAGGTGAGGACGGCAGAAGAGGCTGCTGTTTAGGGAGCAAAGGAGGAGGGACTGGGGAGGGAACAAGAAGCAAAGAAACTGGTGGGATGGGAGCTGGAGAGAGACAAGCTGACTCAGCCTTAGTAAGGTTGGATTCAGAGGCAGCAGCTACTAAGGGAGAGGATGGGGCAGGAGTAGGCATTGTGAGATCCTTTGAGGAGGAAGCAGGACCTTCCTCCTTTTCAGTAATAAGGGGCCCTGTAGAAGCCTGGGGTGAAGCACCTTTTTGGCCTAGAGGGGCTTCTGTAGTACCAATCTTAGTCGAGGGAGCAGGGGAAGCTGCTGGGGTAATAGGAGTCCTAATGGGTGAAGTTGCATGACTTTTCTTGGCTGATGGGCCTTTTGGAGTCAGGACAATAGGTGTACTCTTGGGAGTTGTAGGAGCAGCAGAACCCTTCTTGGTTGGGGGACCTTTAGGAGCTTGAGAGACACTGGCTCCCAAAGGTGAGACCACTTCAGAAGTGTGATTAGTGGCCCCTTTAGGGGTTATAGTCAATACTGTGGAAGGAGAAGCTGATTTGGGAGATGAAGGGCCATCTTTGGGAGGTGGAATCATATCTGACGAAGTAGGAGCTTCTTTGGGAGCTAAGTCGGACGGAGCAGCAGAACCCTTTTTGGGTAGGGACCTCTTAGAAGTTTGAGGTGAGACAGCTGCCCCTTTAGCTGCTGCAGGGGAAGAAGTAGGGCCCTTCTTGGCTGGGGACCCTTTAGGAGCTTGAGGAGAGACAGTGGCCTCCAAAGGTGAGGTGGCTTCTTTAGAGGACAGAGAAGTAGCAGCTGGGGGAACAGGGGCACCTTTAGCTGCTGCAGGGGAAGTAGCTGAGCCCTTCTTGGCTGGAGACCCTTTAGGAGCCTGAGGAGAGACAGTGGCCTCCAAAGGTGAGGTGGCTTCTTTAGAGGACAGAGAAGTAGCAGCCGGGGGAGCAGGGGCACCTTTAGCTGCTGCAGGGGAAGGAGCCGAGCCCTTCTTGGCTGGGGACCCTTTAGGAGTCTGAGGAGAGATGGTGGCCTCCAGAGGTGAGGTGGCTTCTTTAGAGGACAGAGAAGTAGCAGCTGAGCCCTTCTTGGCTGGGGACCCTTTAGGAGCTTGAGGAGAGACAGTAGCCTCCAGAGGTGAGGTGGCTATGGATGAGGAATCAGAAGAGACTTTGGGGGACAGAGAAGCAGCAGCTGGAGGAGTGGGTGCACCTTTAGCTGCTTCAGGGGAAGCAGCTGAGCCCTTCTTGGCTGGGGACCCTTTAGGAGTCTGAGGAGAGACAGTGGCCTCCAGAGGTGAGGTGGTTTCTTTAGGGGGCAGAGAGGCAGCAGAGCCTTTCTTGGCTGGGGACCCTTTAGGAGTCTGAGGAGACACAGTGGCCTCCAGAGGTGAGGTGGCTTCTTTAGGGGGCAGAGAAGCAGCAGCTGGGGGAGCAGGGGCACCTTTAGCTGCTTCAGGGGAAGTAGCTGAGCCCTTCTTGGCTGGGGACCCTTTAGGAGCCTGAGGAGAGACAGTGGCCTCTAGAGGTGAGGTGGCTATGGATGAGGAATCAGAAGAGACTTTGGGGGACAGAGAAGCAGCAGCTGGAGGAGCGGGTGCACCTTTAGCTGCTGCAGGGGAAGTAGCCGAGCCCTTCTTGGCTGGGAGAACTTTAGGAACTTGAGAGACAGTGGCCTCCAAAGGAGAGGTAGTTACAGCTGGAGTGTTGGAGGATGGAGAAGGCACAGCTAGTGTAACAGGGGCCTCTTTGGGGGATGGTGGAGCTATAGCTGGTGTAGTAGGGACCCCTTTGGGGGAGGATGGAGCTACAGCTGATGTAGTGGGGGCCCCTTTGGGGGATGGCAGCATTGCAGCTGGGACTTCTTTGGGAGCTGGAAGCACAGCTGGTGGACTAGTGGGGGCCCTATTGGGGGAAAGCAGAGCTCCAGCTTTTGGAGCAGTAGGGGCCTTTTGGGGGGATGGTGGTGTTGCAGCTGGCGGAATAGCAGGGGCCTCTTTAGGGGCTGAAGGTGGCAAAGCTGGTGAAGTTGTGGAGGCTCTTTTGGGAGATGGTGGAGAAGTCATAGTGGGTGGAATCACAAGTGGGGATGTAGGTGACCCTTTAGGAGATGGAGTAGCTGAGGCCATATCAGAGGCAAGGGGGGATCTGTTAGGAGTGACAGTGGTCTCTAAAGGTGAGGTGGCCACTCTTGGGGAATCGGAAGTCTCTTTGGGGGATGGAGTCATAGTAGCTGGTAAAACAGATGGAACCGGTACACTTTGGGGAGTAATAGAAGCTAGAGTTAAGGAAGCACAGATTGTAGCAGAGCTTGTCTTATTTGGGAACACCTCTGGAGTTTGAGGAGTGACAGAAGCTCCCAAGGGAGAAACAGCTATAGTTGAGGGAACATGGGGACTGCCAGGAGATACAGGATCCTTTTTAGCCATATGGCCTTTTGGAGAGGCAGGAGAGAGAGTTGCAGCTGGATTACTGGTGGTTTCTTTGGGAGCTGCAGGGGAAAGAGACAGTGGAGTAGCAGGATTTTTCTTTGTTGGAGAGTCCATCTGAGATGAAGAGAAAAGGAGCCCCTGAGGAGAGGGACCTATAGTTGGGGTGGTAGGGGAGCCTTTGAGGGCTAGGCTAACAGAGCTGGAGGGGCTATCAGGGACTACAAGAGGAGAGGCACAAGGAGGACAAGGAGTAGAAAGATCTGTTTTGGCTACAGGGACTTTTGGAAAGCCAGAGACCTCTAGAGTAGAATTGTCTGCATTTGTGTTTGGAGCAGTTGGTACTGTCAGAGAGGGGACTACAGCAGGAAGGGGGGATCCCACAAGATCTTTTTTTGCTGGGGTGGTTTCCTGACATGGAGAACCTGGTGAGGATTTCAAAGAAGAAGTTGAAGGGCTTGGGAGAGCCACATGGGCTAAAGGTAATGTAATAGGTACTTCCTGGGTTGGAGAATCTGTTTGGATTGGAGTAGAGACTCCAAGAGGAGACATGGGGACAACTTGGGAATCTGTGAGATCTTTCAGAGCTGGAGAGACGGGGGTCTTAAGAGAAGTGGCTGCAACCTGAACAACAGAAGGATCCTTGGGAACAACAGTGGACAGAGGTAAGGCTGTAGGGAGAACAGCATAATCCTTCTTGGGCTTGGAGTCTGCTGAATCTGAAGGAATAAAAGGGCTACCCAATGGACAGTTGCCTCCCTCAAGGGAAATGGGTACAGTAGCAGTTAAAGTAGGGGGAGTCAGTGTGGCAACTTGTGTGGTTCTCATAATTGGAGTAGGGGTTCCTTTTAGGGATGGACTCCCAAGGGAAGGAGCTTTGGGACCTAACGATAGAACAGGTGGAGACAAGGGGTAAGTAGGGGGAACTGGTGGAGAAGTGGCAACAAATGGCGGGTCAGAAGACAATTTAGGGACTATGCTTATGGAAGGATCTTTCTGAACAGGTGGCATCAGTAAGGAAAAGGGACTCCCTACAGGTGAACTGGATACAACAGCAGAAACCAGAGGGTCTTTTGGAAATAAAGTGACAGGCGATCCTAGGGTTGTAGGGGAAGTTGAAAGTCCCTGGGAACATATACCTAGTGGAATGGTGATTGGAGCAGAGCTTTTAGGTTTTAAGAAATTATCAGAGCCTATCTGAGCTGCAGCTCCAGAGTTAGGAGAAACAATCTGTTCTGCATGTGAGACAGGAGGGCCTAGAAGAGGAGTGAAGGCAGCAGAGGGGGCTTTTGGAGCCATGGCTGTTGGAGAAGGGGTGGCCACAGGAATAGCCTGGATTGAAATAGGTAAGGCAGGGGCTGTCTGGAGAACTGTATTTGATTCAGAGGCTAGAAGAGTTCCAGGATGTGGTGGGAGAGCAGTGACTACATCTGGAGGGGTGGAAGTGCCTTTTAGGTCAGTGGATTCCTGAGAGGGAACTGTGGCAGAGGTGGTAGTCACTTCTGGGACTGGAATTTTAGGATTAGTAGGACTCAACAGAGATGTGACTGTCCCAGGTGTAGTTGGGCTCACTGGATTTGGTGAAGCATCCAGGCTCTTTTGAGCAGAGGAAGGGGCCAGGGCCACCAGAGACAAAGGAGCTGAAGAGGAAGGGGCACCTTTCACAGCTGGGGAAATCATAGGAGAAGCCAGAGCTAGGGCAGCTGGGGAGATGGGAGGTCCTATAAGGTCTGGGAGAAAGGCTGGTGTGGCCATGGGGGATGATGGTGGCAAAGTGTAAGTGGCTGGAGCTTGGGGATGACCAGTTCCTAATGGCAAGGTTGCCAAAGGGGATGCCTGGGAAGAGGGTGCTACAGAAGGAAGAGAAAATGGGGAAGGTGGGTCAGGTGTAGTCAAAGGACAAAGGGGTTGGGAAATGGGAGAGAAAGAAGAAAGGGGAGGAGGGGGAAGGGGAGGAACAGGTCCAGGCTGTGCCAAAGCAGCGCTAAAAGACACAGGGGGCATAGCTGGAAGGAAGAGAGAATAAAAGAGGGAGAAGAAAGGAAAAAACAAAGGTGAGTTATCCAATCCCATTCAGTGAAACATGCCTCACAGAAAATACTTTTTGTTTTACCTGAGCATCAAAGTCACTTTGTATGAAAGCTCATTTAGATGAGAGCAACACACATCACCAACTAACTTTCTCTAAACATAAGGGGTTACCCATAAGGATTTTGCCAAGTCTCTACAACAGAAACAAAGTCTCAGGGGAGAGAAGAGCACCTAAAAAGTGGTTTTACAAAGGAAGCGTGGCATGTTGGGACCCTGTGGTCCACATGGCTTTATTTCCCATTTCTAGGACCACTGACAAAAACCCCCCCTTTCCTACCAGCACATTCTTTCATATTGCCTACCCAAGGATTATAAACTAACAAAACCATGTTCATGTACCTGCTACTTGGTGTTGATAAGACGAATGAGCAAGTAACAGTTCAGTACAAATCCAAGAACACCATCACATCAGGAACCATCCCCTGACCCACCCCAGGGCACAGATTCAAGTCAGCAAAAAAGGAAGTCTAAAATCCCCTCTCCTCCCAATTCAGTGCAGAGCAGTGTGGAATTACTGAATGAATATTGGAATGGGACTTGGGTTCTAGTTGACTGCTACCAAATGATCATGGAAAAATAACTTCAGTGTTTTGGGCCAGTATCTTCTTTTGCAGAACACAAAGAAGCTGGTCTAAATAATCCCTTAAATCCTCTTTCCATCTCTAGGATTCTATACTTACAGGCAAATGTGCTGGGAAGGGGGGACAAAAAGATATATGCCCTCGTTTGGCAATGTTAGCTCTTTAGAGGCATGACGATTAACCAGAAATTCCAGGGGTTTAATCTTAGTCATAAGGGTGTAGACTGTCATATAATTGTGGCTCAACCGTTCAACCAGACAAGACTTCAGTTTGAAACTAGGGTAGGATACAGAAAGGGGGGGGGGGTAAGGGTACGAAAGATTTAGAGTGGAAAGGGGACTCTGCATCCCCTAAATAATCACTTGATGCCCCCCAGCCCTGAAATGAGGAAATGAAGGTCAACATCAGAGATAAAGTTTGGCTCACTCAAAGGATTCCTCTGAATACTGAACTAGCATGAGTATTCAGGGAGGTATAAAACTGGATAATCACTGGAAGGGAACACCTTACCAAGAAATCAGTTTACTCCACATAAATATTCAACTCAACCCAAAAGTTCCTACACAAAAATAAGGTGTTCCAACTAGTTGTCTATGGAAAACTTGTAGTTCAAAGCTTATAGGTTTATAATTGAGCTGTGCCTGTCCAGTAGGAATGCAAGACAGAAACACAAAACAAGAAAGTGCCTCACTCCTGCTTTAGCTTGAAATCTGGCTAGTAATATACTGTCCATGGATATCTGCGTTATTCACTTCAGTGACTGCACCTGCACTGTTTAGTCATACAAAGCCATATTCCACAAATCACTGGCACCCCTCAACATTGAAACCCATTGTTCCAAATCAAGTCTCTTCACATTAGAATTAAGGCTCGTCAAGAACAAGAAGAACTGGGACAGAAAATCGTGTCCATGGGCAAGAAAACTAGAAGCCAGTTTTCTCTCTTAATGAATGAGAGTCAGAGTATCTCAAAATTTGAGGAACATTATGAACTTGACAGCTGAGATTTCAGAAGTGCCTTGGACTCCATCATATGCTTCTATAGTGATATTTAAAGGAAAACTGTACTAGATTGATTCTTCTGAGAAATACTGAAATCATTTTACCTTCTCATAAGCCTTCCCTGTCCCCTTCCAACCAAGGACCCTGCTTTTCTTTCTGAGAATAGTGGCAGCTGCATTTAATCCCTTCAGCTGTTCAAAGTCAGACTGGAGGAGAGGGAGAATTTTACCACATCCCGAAAGAGCTCACTGTGTGAGACACTACTGGCTAGAGGACCCTATGACCATTTTTTATAAAACAAAAACGAAAGGCTCATTTTAAATCAGGGAATGTGAAGTAAGGGTAAAGAAGTTGTAGGCATGAGAAGCAGGATGCACTTCACTCAGCCTAATCCCAAACCACTCATTCGCCTTCACCTGCCATACAGCAACACACCTGTCTTTACAAACTGAAAAGTAAAGAAAAAAGCAACTTTATTGGGCTCACTGGGTATCGGGTCCCAAAGTTTCATCAGGTTAACATCCGCTGAAAATGTTGCTGCAACACACTAAAAACCCATTCAAGTACTAATCCCGGGATACACCACCCCAAGGGAGAACTCCAAGGCCCACTAGGGCTCTCTCACCACTCATGAGCATCTAATCCGGACACGTGACGCAAGGCACAATGCCAAATGACATCTAAAACTTTGATGCCACTTTCTGGCTGGAGCTTCACCCAAGCTCGGGTCTCTTCAGCCAGTCTGAGTGTCAGCCACTTCCAGCAGGGGGAGAATCTCTGGAACCTGCTCAATTTCGTTGTGGGGGAGGGGTCACAACAGCTCCTTTTACGGAAATAGATGTAACCCACAGAAATAGTCCCATGGGGGGCGGGGGAGGTACTGAGAACTTTAATCAAAGTGATGCTCGAGAAACCACCCCTAACTCCCATCAACTAGATCTCGTCAAAGAATCAGGCTGCATCTGACGATCCTCCGCTGCCCTCCCTCCACCCCCTCCCCGCTCCTTGTCACTCGATCCCCTAAGACTGTTTAATCAATCTTATCGTGAACCAACGGGGGGGACCTACCTGTCTCAGCCTGGGGCTGTGGCAACTCTTGCTCTGTGGCTGGGACGGTTTCTGTCGCTTCGCCGGGCATTTCTGGGGGGGACAGAGGAGACCTCGAGTTACCAGGGAACCCCTCCCTCGGCTGCCCCCACAGCCCGCTGATTCCCACTTGGGTACAGCACCAGCTTCGCGCGAGGTCCGGGACCCGCGGTTCGGGGGAAACCGGCGACTTCTATCAACGCCGCAGGGGGTCCGGCCTGCCCCCTGACCCACAGGTCCGCGGCGGCTTGGTGACCCGCTAGGCCGCGGGGCCCCCTGCTCTCACGGCGCCTCAACTGCTGAGCTCCGCACGCCGTGGAGGTGGGGGCGGCTCTCGTTCCGAGGCCTCTCCCCTCACCCCCCCCTTCCCGGGCCGGACGAAGGCCTGCAGACCCCATTTTGTCCGGGGGATCAGGGGCTACCCTCCCCATCCCGCAGTCCCCCGCGTCCCGAGGGACTCCACCGGACTCTTGGTTCTCCTTAGCTCCGTCCCCGGTGGCAGGGGAGGAGGTCTGGCCCTCGGGAGAGGCGGATGGCGCCGGATACAGAGCGGCGGCAGAGCCCGGACTTACTGTGAGAGGAACGCGGTTCCAAGATGGCTGCAGAAAGAGATCTGGAGTGAGCGTGACCGGCCCCTGCTGCGGCGGAAGCTAAGCGCGAGAAGGGGCGGGACTAGCGCGTGCGCTTCCGGTTCAGCACCTTCTAGTTGAGGAGCCACCTGACCAGGGAGTGGCTTCTAGCCGGGGCTGTCATTCTGCCCGTTGGTCCATGCTATTAAGCGTCTGTGCTGAGCGCTGGAGATATAAAAGGAGAGGTCACAGTCAGTCCCTGCTCTCCAGGGTCTCACAGTCTAATGGTGGCTACCACATGCAAACAACTATGTAACAAACAAGTCACACTTATAATAAATTGGAGATAACAGAAGAAAAGCACTGGAATTTAGAGGCACTGGGGAAGGTTTCCTGTGGAAGAGGGGAGTTTAGCTGGGGCTTGCAGGAAGCCAGGGAGGTCAGTGGTAGTCCGAGTTGGGGAAGGAGAGCGCTGCAGGCATGGGGTACAGCCAGAGAAAATGTCGGAGTCTGGGGAAGATGGAATTGCTTGATCAAGGATCAACCATAGAGTACATGGGGTGGGGATGAGGGTGTGTGTGTGAGGTATAATAAGACTGGAAAAGAATGAAGGGGCTAGGTCATGAAGGGCTTTGAATGCTAAACAGAGCATTTTATGTTTGCTTCTGGAGGCAATAGAAAGCCACTGGAGTGCATTGAGTAGGAGGTGTATGTGTGTGTGGCATGATCGGTCCGGCTCTTTAGGAAAAATCACTTTAGTGTCTGAATGGAGGACAGATTGGAGTAGGGGTAGACTTGAGGCAGGCAGACCCACTCGCAGGCTATTGCAATAGTCCAGGAGGTAGGTGACGATAGCCTGCTGGAGAATGGTAGCAGTGTCAGAAGAGATGTGGCAAAGGTGAAAGACAGCCCTTGGTAACATTGGATATTGGGGGTTAGAGACAGTGAGGAGTTGAAGGTGATTCCTAGGTTTCCAGCGTGGGGGTTTGGGGTGATGGTGGTACCCTTGCCAACAATAGGGAAATTTGGAAGAGAGAAAAGTTGGGAAAAAAGATAAGTTCAGTTTTGGACATGTTGAGTTTAAGATACTTACTGGACATTCAGTTCAAGATATCTCATGGGCGACTGGAGTTGTGAGACTGCAGGTCAGAAGACACATTAGGACTAGAGAAATAGATTTGAAAATCATCAGCATAGAGATGATAATTAAATCCATAGAAGCTGATAAGATCACCCAGAAAAAAATAAGGGGCAAGATAGAGCCCCGGGGGACACCCACAGTTAGAGGGTGTGACCAGGATGAAGGAAACTGAGAAGGAGCAGTCAGATAGGTAGAAGAACTGGGACAGAGTAGCATCGTGAAAGCCTAGAGAGAACTTTTCCAGTAGAAGAGAGTGGTCCACAGGAATAAAGGCTGCAGAAAAGTCAAGGATGAGGATTGAGAAAAGGAGATCAGATTGGATAATTAAGAGATTGTTAGTAACTTGGGAGAGAGCAGTTTCAGTTGATGATGAATTAGGAAGATTGAAAGTAGGTAACAGAATGAGGAAAGGAAGGATAGGAAAGGTAGTAGAGGAAAGGATGGTAGACAGCCTTATCAAGGAATTTAGTCCAAAAGGGAGGAGAGTGAGAGGATAATAGCTGACAGGCATGGGTAGATCGAGTGAGAGTTTTTTGATGATGAGGAAGATATGGACATGTTATGGAAATATTTGTAGGCAGTAGGGAAGAAGCCAGTAGAGAAGGAGAGACTTAAGCTAAGTGAGAGAGTGGGGATGCAATGATAGAAGGAGTAATAATATGCTGGAGAAGACAGGATGGAATGGGATCACTTGTATATGCAAAGGGGCTTGCCCTGGCAAGGAGAAAAGCTCCCTCTTCATGTGAGATGGGGATGTGGGCATAGATAGTGGAAGAAGAAATTTAAGTGATACAACATGAGGAACAGAGGAAGAGGGGGCTCTCAGCAAATGGCCTCATTTTTTTTTTTTCAGTGCAATAGGAGGAGAGAGGCAGAGCTTTGGAAGATCTGAAGAAGGGATGAGGATTTGGAAAAGCCTCCGTGGTAATTGGGATAGTGAGTCATTTAGGGAAGTTTAAATGGATTGCCTCACACAGTGAGGACCCAGTTGAGATTACATAAATTTGTAGTCAATCTAGTTAGCAAGGTTGCTGGTAGTTTGGCTTGGGAGTGTAAGAGGGTAGGTCTTTGATAAGGCTGCCAATCACTACTCCTCTTCAAATTAAGCAGACTTTCTGCCTACTGCAGTCCCTTATACTTTCTCACTTCCCCTTGGTTTCTGGAAACAACAAGAATTGTAGGGAATGCTAGTCTTGACACTATCTGCTTTGATGGACAGAAACAATATTCTTTCTTCACTAACCTAGAAAGATGACAATCTCTTTTGCGAGTCTTACGTCCCAGTGGCATATTTGCTACGTCTTGCAAAACTTTACATAAATTAGATTCTCAGAGCAACCCTATGAAGTAGGTACTTTTATTTATCCCTTTACAGATGAGGAGACTGAGAGCCATAAAGTGACTTGCCCCTGGGGTCACCCAGCTAATAGGTATCTGAGGCAGGATTTGAACTCAGCCTTCCTGACCTCAAGTCCACTATGCCACCTAGTAGCCACAATTTTTAATGCTCTTATACACTATAGATGGCTCAGATGTTAAGGAAACAATTCTTAATTTCTTTTTATATACAAATTTGTGTTACTGGGGGGAAAAAGCAGAGATGTAGATAATCTTTTTAATAATAAATTTATTTATTTTTGGTTTTCAACATTCACTTCCATAAGATTTTGAGTTTTAAGTTTTCTCCCCTTTCTTTTCCCCCCTCCCCAAGACAGCAAGCAATCTGATATAGGTTCTACTTATGCATTCATGTTAAACATTTTCACATTAGTCATGATGTAAAGAAGAATTAGAACTAAGCAGAAGAACCATGAGAAAGAAGAAAATAAACAAAACAACAAAAGAAAAGGAGAGCAAAAGTTTGCTTCCAAGATGTGGATAATCTTACCCGGATAGATGGCTGGAACTGTTTCTATCTTTGTATCATACCCAGTGCTTTCTTAGCAAGCTGCTAAACTGTCTCATGATTGCTAAATGTTTGTTGAATAAATGAATCCTCTATAAATGTGGGTACTCCTTCTCTTAGTGTTGAAAGCAACAAGTCTACCTCCTCCCACTCTCCTGCTCCTGCTCACCCACTCACTGTGCCTGTTTGATGCCAGTCCTCACTCAGGCCAGGACTGGAATGAAATGAGACACTCTAGGTAACCAAGAAGCTACGTCTAGTCTATCTCCTTAGAGCCTTAGTGCCCTGGGCCAATTAAGTCTTGAGGACAGTTTCATTGACTTTTTGGGAAAAATACTAGTTTATGTGACCTTTCATTTTTACTGCCATAGGTCTCAACCAGATGTTGCTCCTATTACATGTCAATCTGTGTGCTGTAATCTAGTTAATATGCAGTATTTTTCATTCTCTTTGTTTTTGCTGTGTGAATGGTTAGATGGATATCTTTTGATCAGTTATTGTCTCATTAAAGTGACTTTGTGTTCCTAGGATCTGTGACATTGCTAGGTAGCTTTTAATCTCACCACTCAACTGAATCTGCTTTCTCATAAGAGCAAGAGCCATTCCCCAATGATATGTCTTCAAAGGATCAGAATAGACAGTTTTTGAATGAAATTACAAATCACTTTCCATAACCGCCTGCGAAGTAGTTTAAGTATTAGTTTCATTCTATACAGAGGCTCAGGGACATTAAGTAATTTATAGTCATGGTCACAGTAGTCTGCAAGCAGCTGAGATGTAAAAAAAAACAAAAACAACCCCCCCCCAAAAAAACCCAACAACCCAGGACTTCTGATTCCAAATCCATGATTCCGTTATGCCAGATTCTAGTTTCCTTTCTCTAAGCATACATCAGCAGAGTAGAGTAATGGTAACTAATTTGGGATTAATGATTTATTTATTCACGAAGTATACTAATCCACAGGAAAATGGGTTAACTCTCTCTTGAAATGGAAGAGATCTTAGACATCATACAGTCTTCTAGAGGGGTGCCCACACTAATGTACCCTTGAAATAGTCTCCTAATACCACATGGAATATTGTCCCCATTCTTCAGGTGAAGAAACAAAGACCCAGGGAAATTAAGTTTGTTTTAGTTAACGCAGAGTGATCTGAAATTGGAGTGAAAAAGAGCCAGTGTTCCTGATAGTTCATAAACCACAAGTCATCAAGGGTCCAGAAAGGGTTTCCATAGTTTGAGTTATTTTGAATTGTAGAAAATGAAGTAAAAACAGTACTTGTTATATGTTTTGTACTTGTAAACAGGGGTGGTTAGGGGGACAAGCACCTCTGGTGTGAGGGCTTGCTGAGACCTTTTCAGGGTTGCTCGTCCACCTGATTCACTCAATTCTCACCTGTGTCTCCAAGAAGCTGTAACATGCATGGTGGCCACACATGAGACAGGGTAAACTGTCTCAGCCACACTAAACCAGGATGAAGATGACTGACAAGTCTCAAACCTGCTGGTGAGTTAGGGGAATGTCTACCCCAAGCGTGTGAAGACTTCCCCTGCCTGAATGGGCAGATAAGAACAATATATTCCAATGACCATGAAGGCTGCTGAAGCAGGTGCTGTGGAGCTCTTAGACCTTGGTCAGATACTGGAGATGCTATGGTCATCCACTATATCTGGGGCTATGGCCAGTTGTCTTGACTTTTGTCCTGTCATTGAACTTTGATGACTCAGGAAGAGAGTGAGGCTGGTAACTATGCAACTCTGCCTCACTTAAATCCAATTCACAGGCAAGTCAAGACACCACTAAGTGACATCATTGATCCTTTTTGAAAATGAAGGAAAAACAGCTTGCAAACAAAGAACGATGTTTATTTATCATGCCCATATTTTTATTACATTATCAGCATACTTTTATGTTAACTAAGGTTATTTTGTATTTTATTTGTTGGAAAAATGAAAAATTTGTCCTCAATTTAGAGGGGAAAAAAGATCATTCTATGGAAAAGAGACTAATACCTTTCAGGGGTGTTTAATCTTGGATGACAAATTTTCATGTAGTTTTATATTCCTCAGTATATATTTTTGTGTGCAGTCTAATTTTTAAGGAATCATTTTCTTTGGTGAACTTTTGTACTTCCTTTTCCATTTGACCAATTCTACTTTTTAAGAAGTTGTTTTTTTCAGTGATTTTTTTTGTACATCTTTTTCCATTCTTTGTGCTTCCTGTACCAAGCTGTTGACTTTTTTCATGATTCTCTTGCATGACTCATTTCTTTTCCCAATTTTTCTGCTACCTCCCTTATTTTATTTTTAAAATTCTTTTTGAGTTCTTCCAGTAAATCTTTTTTTTTCTTTTTTGGGGGGAGTGGGGGGTAGGGAAGAGACCAATTCACATTTTTCTTTGGAGCTTTGCATATAGCCATTTTGATATTGTCATCCTCTTCTGAATTTGTGTTTTGATGTTCCCTGTCACCGTAATAACTTTCCATGGCCAGGTTCTTTTCTTGTTGCTCATTTTACCAGCCCATTTCTTGACTTTCAACTTTATGTTAAAGTTGGGCTCTGCTCCCAGGATGGAACGGGCACTGTCACAAACTTCAGGTTTTTTTCTGCTGCTGTTTTCAGAGCTAGTTCTGGGAGTCTATAAGTTTTCAATTCTTCCAAAGTGGTATGAACTAAGGACAGGTACAGTCACTGCTAAACTGACCTGTGCTATGAATGACCTTAAGCATTCTTTTCTATCCTGGAACTCTAACCAGTATCCCTCTTCCCTTGTGGCTTTGAGCTCTAATGTACTAATGCTCCTTCTTGACCTGGGACTGTACCCATTCCAGCATCCCACATGCCTGTATAGGCAATGCAACAGAGTCTTGCACCTAGTGCCAGCCAGCAAAGGGTCCCATCATCTTCCTGACCAATTGTCCCACCCCCTTATGATCTGAGGGCTGAGAGGTCTGGAAGTCACTGCCACCCATTCAGTCACCCCCAAAGCCTGCAGCTGGCTTGCTAAGGCACTGCCTGTGCTGGACTGCACTCTATTCTCACCCCAGTGAACAGACCTTTCCTGTCAACCTTCTAAGTTGTCTTGTGCTGGAACATTGTTTCATCTTGTCTTTTGGTTGGTTCCACTGCTCCAGAATTTGTTGAAGCATTATTTTAAAGTTGTTTGGAGGGGAATTTGGGAGAGCTCAGGTGAGTCCCTGCCTTTACTCTGCCATCTTGGCTCCACCCTATTGTGTGTAGTCTAAACTGAAGGTTCCCAAACTTGTTTGGCCCACTGTTCCCTTTTCAAAGGAAATAATAATAATTACTCAGTGCCACACTGGGGTTAAGTTAGGTTAACCCTTATTTTTATCCAGCGGCCACTAATCGTACCCAGTGCCCTGATTGTTCCAGTGCCCCCTAAGGGGTGGTATCGCCCAATTTGGGAACCTATGGAAACCACAAACCAATAAAAATTCACATTTTTCAAGTCGAGTGCTTTTTAATTTGTCCTCATATCACAATATAATGCACCGATCTTCCTTCTATAGGAAAGCAGGAGGTAATCTACAATATCTCTGGCAAAAGTGATCCTTAGACCAAAAAATATATTTAAGGGTATATATTGTTGTTCAGTTGTGTCCAACTCTTTGTGACCCTGTGGACCATAGCACACCAGGCCCTTTTATCTTCCACTATCTCTTGAAGTCTATCCAAGTTTATGTTCGTGGCTTCCATGACACCTTTTAGATATCTCATCTGCTGTCTCCTTCTCCTTTAGCCTTCAATCTCTCCCAACATTAGAGTGTTTTCCAAATAATACTGTTTTCTTACTATGTGGCCAAATTATTTAAGCTTCAGTTTCAATATTTGAACTTCCAGTGAATAGTCTGAATTTATTTAAATATAGACTGATTTGATCTCCTTTATGTCCAAGGGACTCTCAAAAATATTCTCCAGCACCATGGGATATCTGTAAGGGGCCATAGCCACCCCGATTCCTACCACGAAGCTACCAAGTAACTGTTTTCTTTGAGAACATAGTTGATAGGAAAGATTACCAATGGATTCTTTCTTAGAGCAAAGAATTCTCATGGAAAAGAAATATCTATTACTTGTCATTTTTGTATAGTGAGGCTCATCTATAATGATGAATTTTAAATTATCACTCTGAAGATCAAGATGGTTGCTAACTGTCTAACTAAATATCTAAGCTTTCAATGAAGCTGTGGTAGGAGCAACATAGCAGGGAC
This sequence comes from Phalanger gymnotis, assembly GCA_028646595.1. Taxonomy (NCBI): domain Eukaryota; kingdom Metazoa; phylum Chordata; class Mammalia; order Diprotodontia; family Phalangeridae; genus Phalanger; species Phalanger gymnotis. Next base: position 213,916,239 of record CM053623.1, on the reverse strand, counting down.
TAAAGTCTCTACCATGTAGACTAATCTATTTTTTCTCCAAAAATGTGGTAAAATTGTCCTTGAGAATTCATTGGTCCAGTGAACTCAGGCTCTGGCTATTGTGACATGACTTCTTTTTGGCCTAAATACCAGAATCTCTCTCTCCCTTAGGCTTAACCAATGTTCTTATATGACCACTAGGGAAATCCTTGCTTGCCTGAGTCAATGCTCTATTTTTGCTGAATCAATTCTTTCCATACTATGGTTAAGCAAGCCTCCTTATTAGATGTTTATTAGTGCCTCATTTTGTTCCAGTCCTGAACTTGAATCACCATATTGGTCTGAGGCAGGCCTGGCCTGGCCTAAAATGGAAGCCATTTTATCTAAGAAAAAAATTTTTCCTTTTAATCTTCAGAGAAGGAAAAGGCCATAGTACCTTCCTTCCTCCCATCCCAGAAATTCGAACCCATCAAAATCATTTCCCATTCTTTGTTCTTTTGATTCAGTCTCTAATAATGAGGATGCTTTTCTTCTCAATGAGGCAGCCCCTTCTATCTATCCTTTTTGTTCCAACCCTTCTGAGACCTTATTCCTTGGATTATCTCCTACCCCCTTACCCCATCTTTAATCTCTATTGGTTCTTTCTTTGCTATCTAAAGACATAACCAGGTTTTCCCCATATTTAAGATTTTTTCCTTTTACCCTATCATCCTCTCAAACTCCCATACCACAATTTGCTAAGTTATTCCCCAACTGATGGGCACCCACTTTGTTTTCAGTTCTTTGCTAAAACAAAAAGTACTGCTGCAAATCCTTTTTGTACATATGAGCTCTTTCCCCATCTTTGATCTCTTTAGGGTGTATGCACAATGAAAACATTGATTTTCTGAATATAGTTCAAATTACTTTCCAGAATGATTGGACCAATTCATAGCTCTTTCAACAATGCATTAGTATATTTGTATTCCCATAGCACCTGTATAATTTTTAATATCTAAACTGTAAAATTTTTCTTGTTCTTTATATATCAAAATGTTTTTACTGATGTTTAAGTATATAATAAAAAAGAAAAATTTAAAAAATATGAGTGATGATCATTTAGAATATACAAATTGTAGTATATGAATGCAATGGATATGGTATCAGAAGAAATGAAAAATATGAAGAATTCAGAAACTTGGGAAGACTTGTATGAACTGATGCAGAATGAAGTAAATCAAACTAAAAGAATAACTTTTACATGAAAAATCACAATATATAAAGGAAAACAATGTAGAAGGACACTAGAACTTTTTTTTGAGATTTTTTTATTTTTAGTTTACAACACTAAGTTCCACGTAATTTTGAGTTCCAGATTTTCTTCCCTCTCTCCCCCATCTCCCTCCCTAAGACAGCATGGAATCCAATATATCTTCTACATATAACTTCTCATTGAACTTATTTACACAATAGCCAAGTTGTAAAGAAGAATTGTGACCAATGGAATGAATCATGAGAAAGAAGAAACAAAACCAAAGAAAATTATAAAACAAAAACAAAACAGAAAAAGAAACAAAGGGGAAAAAAAGGGTGAGCATAAAGTGTGCCTCAATCTGCATTCAGAATCCATAGTTCTTTCTCTGGATGTAGATAGCTCTCTCCATCATGAGTCCTTTGGAGTTGTCTTTGCACCTTGTATTGCTGAGAAGAACGAAGTCTATCAGGGTTAGTCATCACAGAATCCATATATTTGTGGTTGTGTATAATGTTTTCCTGGTTCTGCTCCGCTACCTTAGCATTATATCGTGTAGGTTTTTCCAGGTTATTATGAAGTCCATATTATCCCCATTTCTTAAAGCATGATAGTATTCCATTACCTTCATATGCCACAACTTGTTCAGCCATTCCCCAATTGATGGGCATCCCCTTGATTTCCAATTTTTTGCTACTACAAAAAGAGCCGCTATAAATATTTTTGTACATTGGGTCCTTTTCCCACTTGTGTGATCTCTTAGGGATACAACCCTAGAAGTGGTATTGCTGGGTCAAAGGGTATGAACATTTTTATAGCCCTTTAGGCATAGTTCCAACTTGCTCTCTAGAATGGCTGGATTAGTTCACAACTCCACCAGCAATGTAACAGTGTTCCAATTTTCTCACATCCTCTCCAGCATTTATCATTTTCCTTTTTTGTCATTTTAGCCAATCTGACAGGAGAGATGTGGTACCTAAGAGTTGTTTTGATTAGCATTTCTCTAATCAGTAGTGATTTTGAGAATTTTTTCATATGCCTATAGATATCTTTAATTTCTTCCTCTGGAAACTGCCTGTTCATATCCTTTGA
>CM053623.1:213886407-213913437 GCA_028646595.1 Phalanger gymnotis | reverse complement strand
AGAATTTGGAACTCGAAAGTTTTAAAAAAATAGATGTTCAAAAACAAAAACAAAAAAGTTTTTGCACTCAACAAGAAAATAAGATACACTGGCAATGGGGCATAGAAATTTATATTGCCCTACAAGAAAGGAAGGGAAAAGGGGATGGGAGGGTAGTGGGGTGACAGATGGGAGGGCAGACTGGGGAACGGGATGGGAGGGTAGTGGGGTGACAGATGGGAGGGCAGACTGGGGAACAGGGCAACCAGAATACATGCCATCTTGAAGTGGGGGGAGGGTAGAAATGGAGAGAAAATTTGTAATTCAAACTCCTGTGAAAATCAGTGCTGAAAACTAAATATATTAAATAAAATTTATATAAAAAAAAGGACTGTTGGATTTAAAGTTTGCAGATATGTTGTATATTATATGAATAGTAGTGTTAATACTCACTTGGAGGGTTCAGCTGTAAAAGATGTACCATTAATACATCTGGTAAATAATGTGACCATAAGAATTAAACACTTGTGAATACTTTTCCTGAATACTCTCAAAAGAAAAGAAGAGATGGCAAGAATATACAGAACTCTACTGGAAAGATCTTAACATAACCAAGGTAACCAGGATACTATGGTTACTGATGTGGAGCCAAATGTACTGGAGAATGAAGTAAAGTGGGTCTTAGGAAGCACTGTTAACAATAAGGCTAGTGGAGATGATGGAATTCCAGCTAAGCTATTTAAAATCCTATGAGATGCTGCTGTTAAAGTGCTTCACTAAATATGCCAGCAAATTTGGAAAATACAACAGTGGCCATTGGATTGGAAAAAATCAATTTATATCATAATCCTAAAGAAGAGAAATGCCAAAGAATGTTCAAATTACTGAACAATTACACTCATTTCACAGGCCAGCAAGGTTATGTTTCAGATTCTACAAGCTAGGCTTCAGCAATATGCGAAGAATTACCAAAAGAGCAGGTTGGTTTTCTTTTTTTTTTTTTTTCAGAGGGCAATTGGGGTTAAATGACTCACCCAAGGTCACACAGCTAGTAAGTGTGTCAAGTGTCTGAGGCTGGATTGGAACTCAGGTCCTACTGACTCTAGGGCCGGTGCTCTACTCACTGCACCACCTAGCTGCCCCAGCAGGCTGGTTTTCAAAGAGACAGAGGAACTAGAGACCAAATTGCCAATATTTGTTGCATTATGGAGAAAGCAAGAGAGTTCCAGGAAAAAAAAATCTATTTCTGCTTCATAAAGCCTTTGACTGTGTGGATAACACCAAAATGTGACAAGTCCTCAGAGACGGGAGTGCCAGATCACCTTGTCTCCTTAGAAACCTGGTATGCTGGCCAAGAAGCAACAGTTAGAACCAAACATGGAAGAAATAATTGGTTTAAATCTGGAAAAGTGGCATGACAAGGCTATATACTGTCACCTTACTTATGTACCATATGCAGAGCATAGCATGTGAAATGACAGGCTGGACAAATCAAAAGCCAGAAGGCTGCTAGGAGAAATATTAGTCTCAGATGTGCAGACATTACCACTCTGAAGGCAGAAAGTGAAGAATTAAGAAGCCTCTGAGAGTAAGAGATGGTTTGAAGCTTAACATAAAAAAAACCAAAAAACTTAAGATCTTGGCAACTGGTCCCATCATGTCCTGGCAAAGAGGGGGGAGAAATGGAAGCAGTGTCAGATTTAATATTCTTGGGCTCAATGATCGCTGCAGATGGTAACTGCAGCCATGGAATTAAAAGATGCTTGCTCCTTGGAAAGAAAGCTATGGCAAACCTGGACAGCATACAAAGAGGAAAGACAGGGTCTTGCTGACAAAGGTCCATATAGTTAAAGCTATGGTTTCTCCAGTAGCAATGCATGGCTGTGAGAAGTGGACTATAAGAATAACTGAGCACTGCAGAATCGATGCTTCCAAACTGTGGGCCTGGAGAAGACTTTTGAAATTTCCTTGCACAGCAAGGAGATTGAATCAATCAATACTTAGAGAAAGAAAATAACTTAGACTATTCATTGGAAGGTAAAATATTGAAGCTGGAATGCTTTGGCCACATGATGATAACACAGGACTCATTGGAAAAGACCCTGATGTTGGGAAAGAGTAAAGGTAATAGGAAAAAGGAATGGCAGAGGATGAAATGGATAGTGTCCTAGAAACAATGACCATGAGCTTGGAGAGACTTTGGGAGATAGTAAAGGACAGAAAGGAGTCACATGCTATGGTCCACGTGGTCATGACTCAGACATTTCTGAGCACAACAACAAATGTGCCAGGCATTGTGCTAAGGGCTGGGCATGTCTTGGTGGCATCTCATTTCCCACCTGGGTACTTTTGTTGTGGAGTTTTTGGGTTCTCCCATGCTCCCAGTAAACTCATCACTGGGAAATCTCATTATTGTGTAAGGTGCAATCAGCCTTGTTTCTCGTACTTCATTAGTACTTTCTACCCTTCTGATTGGAGAGTAGAACCATAAATTTCTCCATTTAAAGAGTGGAATAGGACTGATGTCTCATTTCTCACTCACCAGCACTCATTGTGAACTTTGGCTTCTCCATCAGTCCATGTGGGCCCTTTCACCATCTCTTTTCAGCTTTATTTTGTATGGTTCCCTTTGCCCCATTAGGTTGTAAGCTCCTTGAAAGTAGGGACTTACTAATATTTGTATCCCCAGCACCAGGCATATTCCTGTAAGCAGTTACATATTAACTGACTGACAAACATGGTAGAGAAGTGAAAGAACAGAGGTCCAGAATCAGATGTGCATTTTTTGGATATGGGCAATATTTTGATATGCTTTGCCTGATTATGTAAATTTTCTATAGTGGGGGGCTTCCCTTTGGGGGCAAAGGAGAGGTGAGTTGGTAGGAAGTACATTAATATGAAAAAAGAACATTAATAAAGCATTTTAAAAGTTTAATGGTAAATAAAAGAAATCTGTCACTTGGATCATATTGATACAAAATTAGGTACCTGGATGAAACTAAATTAAAAATATATTTTCAAAGTAAAGTATTTGGCTAGTTCAAAATGTCAAGGTGCTTTTTATCACATAACTCTTATGTCTTTGACAGTAAGGTTAGCCAATATTTATTTCCAGACTGTTCCTTAATTTTAAGAATTCCAAGAACAAGGGAACAAGTAGTAGCGGCAAGTAGTTACTTTGGAAACAGCCATGAAGAATACTTAGGATCAATAGTGTTAAACCAGCAAGTAAGGCTGAAATTTTAAAAATGAAATGGAATAGAAGACTTTTAAGCATTTCTGAAGAAAAGACCATCACTGAATAAAAACAAGGAAATGAAAACCCAAAGACAAGAAAAAGCTAGAAGGGTAAATTTATGAACTCTGATCAATGCAACAACCAACCATGTCTCCAGAGGTGAGGCACGCTGTCCATCTCCTGACAAAAAAGTGATGGAGTCAAGTTCAGAAAGAGATATACATTTTTGGACTTGGTCACTACGTGGATTCGTTTTGTTTGACTTAGGTGTTATAAGTTTTGTTTTTTCAGTTTTTAACGGAGGAGTAAAGGGTGGGGGTTGGGGGAGAAAGCAGATTAGCAGTTACGATGCCAAATAAAGTGGGCCACTGAAACATTTTTAAAAAATGCACAGAAGAGAATAGAAATAAATATAGATAAACAAGTTAGTTTGAAAAGCAAAATGTAAAATTTATCATTTTAAAAAAAGCAAGAAGTATGAAGCAGAGATTCAGTTTCATAAGCAATCCTCTGCTCTGTATGGAAAGGCTCATTTATTGGGGGGGGGGTTGTTTTAAATTAAAAATTTTTTAAAAGGAAAAAAAGTTTCTATGTGCTATTTAAAAATTAATTGCGAAGGCTGGGCACTGGGGGTATGAATGGCTGACCAACAGAAACTCAGAAAAGTTCTGTTGTGACTTAAGAGCATACACGACATTAATAAACTTGAGGACAAACCCTTCCTCTATCAGGAAAATCTCCTGTTTCCAGTGAATTGAAATTAGGACCTTGAGTGTATTATTACTCAGATGCCTTTAATAATATTTTTAGTAACTAAGGTGAAAACTTTGGTTACCGAAAAATATTAAAGGTACCCACTGTGTTACAAATTATACCAGAAAGCCAATGAAGTGGAATCTGTGAAAGCCTGATTCCTCCTCTACAAAAAAAAAAAATATACTTTGAAAATGATATCAAATTCAACTATCACCAAATTCTCTTCCTGCCAGATGCCTTACATTTGTAAATATATTTTTAATGGCATTAGGAACCTTTTCAATATAAACTGCTGTTAACATTTGTAAGCTATGACCCAATAATTACATTGTGCATGGTCCAACATGGTTGGATGTAATGAGCTACTGGTTGAAGGTCAGAGAAATCCACTTTGGTATAAAGGGAGCTGTGGTCTTCAGAAGTCTCTCTGTGCATCTAAAATAGAAAGTTACAGATTTTTTTTTTTTTAGCAAAGCAATATCACAGGATAGTAAGAAATAACCAATCATTTCTACATTTAAATACTGTTTTTAATGAATTCTCAGTCCTCTTAGAGACTTGCTCTTATGCTTACTGAAACCTACACTGTAGGTTGGTACAGTATAATAGGACTACTTAGAACTTAATATTAATAGTGTCTCATCATGGCAATTAATGTGGCTTTCTGATTTTAAGTTACAACTGTGTTAATTCTCTTAACAAATATTTATTGATTTCCCGCTACGTAGGAGGTTCCTATTGAACCAATTAAACCTATTGGGCTTCCGTTCCTTAAATTTTTATATAGATGCTTCAAAAAGAAGTGAGAAATCTATACTTCCATAGTACTGCCATATACTTCTAGAGAATGGGATTACAACTTTCAAAAACACTTTAAGGATATCAAAACCAAGTCAACGATTTGAGGGAATGCTGAGGTTAGAACCTGAACATCTCCCTTCTTCCTATACTTTACTCCTCCCCCACAGACAGATTAAAGGGGGAAGGCCATGGAAACTTTGCTAATTTTTGAATGCTTACCACTCTTCCTCAGAAGTTCTCCTTTTCTAGACTTATCCAGTTCTTCTAAAAATTGTTCAAAACTTCTCACGTAGGGAGCCAGACTTGTCTTCTTATAATCTAAGGGACAAATAAAATGTGTTCAACTCAACATTTTAGCATCAAAGGCATCACGACTGTGGTTATGGAGTCTATGAACGTTCTTTAATGTACTCTACTGCTGTTTGGTTGACTGCTTTCGTAGTCATTCTAGTAATAGGCAAAGTCAAATTACTATTTATTTAAGGTTCTTCCTCTTAGAAATTTTGGCTTCCAATAATAGATTTCCTAAAATAGCAATATATTTTAGGGTGATCAGGCCTATGGTTTTTGGAGATGTTAGGACTGTGATGCTGACAGAAAGAATATACATTTTTTCAAAGTACGTGAAGCAAAAGTTTTATGTTGAATTCTCTTCTCTTTTAATTATAGTATGTGAGTTGTACATGTGCAGGGAAAAAAATCTACTTTGGAAACTTTTGGAAAGGAAGGGGTTAAGATGGCTTGCAGGTCTATTTCATATTGGGTTTTATAGTAGTCTAGGAGTATCCCTGCATAAGTCCCAATCCTCACTTAAGTAGGCTTAATTTAAAACAAAATAAAACAAATCTAAAACATCTGAAAAAGTTCTTTGCTGTTGTTCAGTCTTTTCCGGCATGTTGGATTCTTCATGACCTCATTTGCGTTTTTTGGGCAGAGATAATAAGAGTGGTTTGCTATTTTCTTCTCTAGGTCATTTTGCAAATAAGGAAACTGAGGCAATCAGGGTTAAGTGACTTGCCCAGGGTCACACAGTTAGTGTCCGCAGCTGAGTTTAAGGTGTCCTGACTCTAGGCCCGGCACTCTATCCATTGTACTATCTAGCTGCCCACAAAACACTTAGGGGACCTTCATTTATTCATCTAATAGATTATATTAATGACTACTGTTTTGGACTGGTGGCACAGTCCCAAAATACCTCTTCACTGAAAAGTTGGATAATAAGAAATTTGTATTTTACAAAAAAAAAGTCTCACAGTGAATTTTCCTGATCTTAGTTGACATACCACAGGAATAACTTTATCACTAATTGTAACAACAAACAACCTCATTAAGACAATGTTTTAAGGCTTACAAAGGACCTTCCAGATAACAACTCTGTGAGGGAGTAGTACAAGTATTATAGTTCTCAGAGGTCAAAGGCTAAGTCATTTGGCTAGGATCTTAAATCTAATAAGTTAGAGCCCAAACTTCACTAATCTAGCACTGTCATAATGAAAAGGTTTTCTGACTTTTAGCTATTGTACCATGGGGCAGCTAGGTGGCACGAGTAGAGCACTGGCCCTGGAGTCAGGAGGACCTGAGTTCACATTCAACTTCAGACACTTGACACACTTAAAAGTGTAAGATACAGTGTCTATTCTAAAGGATTTTAACTGGAGAAACAAGATGTATTCTTCTGAAGAAATTATCTGATTAAAGAGCAAAATCAGTTGAACAGATACTTAAGTACTACGGAAGACTAGATATGGAAGACATTTACAGAGACTGAAATGGTTAAGTTGGTGCTAAAGCTGTCTTTTGCCTTCAGGTGAAATGCACTCTAGGTGAGGAAGCACAATTAATTTAATGATTGTGGCACAGTACTGTTTGATAAGCATGCTGTAACCATAAAGAGGCAGCTAGGTGGCTTAGTGGATAGTGCTGGACTTGGAGTAAGGATGATCTGAGCTCAAATCCTGCCTCAGACACTGGCTGTGTGACCCTGGGAAAGTCACAGGTTCACTCAGCCTGTTTCCTTATTTGCAAAACAGGCATGGTAACAGCACTTATCTCATAGATGTTAGGACCAAATGAGATAAAGTGAGAAGCACTTTACAAACCTCAAAGTACTACATAAATGCTAGTTGTTATTATCATGGACCTAGGTTGTATGATCATTTATACAGCTGTAAGGCTCCTTCAAGGTCACCTACTTCAACCCACTCATTTTACATATGAAGAAACTGAGGCCCAGAGAAATTAAGAGACTTGTTAAAGGTCCCAGAGCTAGCAAATGATAATACTGGGACTTAACCTCAGGTCCATTGCCTCCAGATCCAGTGCTCTTTCTCTCATACATGCCGCTTCTGTAACTCAGAGTCTTGGTAGAGACCTCTGAAATCAATGAATTTTAGTTCAACCGTCCACTCAAAGCAACATTCCTGACAAAAGTCACCAAAGCTCAGCCCACAACATCCAGAGATGGGTACCTCATTAAAAATAAGATAACATCCCTTATGTAAACCACTAGGTTATTACTATTATACCATCTAATAAGGCAGCCTATACTATTTTGGTATGGTTCTAATTATTACACAAGTCCTCATGTTGGTTTGAAAACTGCTTCCATGTTATTTCTACCCAGCGGTCCTGGTTCTATCTTCTGAAGCTACACAGAATATACATATTCCGTCTTCCACATGATCCATTTAAACATTTGAAGACATCTATCATATTCCTCTCTACATTTGATCTTTTGCAGGTAAAACACCCCCAATTTCTTCATCTACTACTGTATATGCTTTTCAGACTCTTCACTATAGCATAGTGGCCCAAACTTGAATACATTACAGTTTCATGTCTGATTTGCCTAGGTTAGCTTTTTTCTCTAAGGGCTGAAAGTCAATTAAACTAGCTACTATGGAGATGTCATTTCTAATGAGACAAAATGATCTGTCCTCTAGACTTGCCATAATAAAAATCTGGATAGTTGAAATAATACCAGGTGGTATCCACTGGCCCATTTAAAATTTATCTTTTTTTAATACATACCATTACATTTTTTTTTTTTGGAGGGGGAAAGGCAGGGCAATTGGGGTTAAGTGACTTGCCCAAGGTCACATAGCTAATAAGTGTGGCAAGTATCTGAGGCTAGATTTGAACTCAGGTCCTCCTGACTCCAGGGCTGGTGCTGTACTCACTGTGCCACCTAGCTGCCCCACCAGTACATGTTAAATGTATTAGAGTTGCAAAGTAAAGTGTTATGTGAGGTCTGAGGGGGAAAGCCATTATTTTTTTTTCTTTTTAAATTAAGATTCTTATTTTTAGTTTGCAACACTCAGTTCCTCATGATTTTGAGATCCAGATTTTCTTCCCCAACCATCCCCCCTTCCTCCCCAAGACAGCATGGAATCTGATATATCTTTTACATATACCTTTGCATTAAACTTATACAATAGTCAAGTTGTAAAGAAGAATTATGACCAATGGAATGAGAAAGAAGAAGCAAATCCAAAAAAATAAAAACAAAAGAAAAAAAATGGGAGAGCAAATAGTTTGCCTCAGTCTGCATTCAGACTCCATAGTTCTTTCTCTGGATGTAGCCAGCTCTCTCCATCACGAGTCCTTTGGAATTGTCTTTAAATCTTGTATTGTTGAGAAGAGCAAAGTCTATCAGGGTTAGTCATCACAGAATCAATATATCTGTGGTTGTATATAATGTTCTCCTGGTTCTGCTCCGCTCACTCAGCATTATATCGTGCAGGTTTTTCCAGATTATTATGAAGTCCATATCTGGGGAAAGTCATTATTAACCAAATGGAATAAGGGAAGATTTTATGGAAGAAATACCATTTGTCATTCAGCTGTGCTTTAAAGAATGAGCTAGAATTAAAAAAAAATGCAGGGAAGCCATTCTAGGCAAAGAGAATATTATCAGTAAAGAGAGTAAAATGACAGAGTCAAGAGTTGTCCAATTAGGCCCCAGTGTGGAGTACGTGGAAGGGAATAATATGAGATAAACCCAGATATATATATAGGCTGGTGCCAGATTGCGGAAGGCCTTAAATGTAAAGTAGAGTAGTTTCAAAGTTATTTGATAGGCAGTCAGGAGCCACTGAAGATTTTTGAGGAGATAACTGGAGATCTTTGAATACGCAGTTCTATTTTAAAAGTAATACGACGGACAGATTAAAAAGGGGAGAAGGCAAAGATAGAGGGGCCTGTTAGGAAGCTACTTAGTGTTGGTAGTTGACCGGGATGTTGAATCGACATGATATGATAAGTGACTGGTAGGTGATGCATTACAATGCAGTTTCCTCGATTCTTTCTTTGTATTTATATCTCTAGAGCCTAGCAATGTGGATGGCATATAGCAAGCACTTAAACGCTCGTTGATGCTATGATACCATTATTACTGTCATTAAGAATTCTGACTATATTTAGTCTACATATGTAGGACTCTACTATGAGCAAGGTGAGTTATAGTGAGGCACCTATGTATTACCCACCTACCTCTAGTACGACGCTTGGTTTCAGGTTCAGCTTCATTCTCCTTGTCCCCATCATCTTCATTAGTGGAGACCATATCTAATTCATGACAGATCTGGCTACAAATAAGAGAACTTCAAAGTTGGGTTTAGGTTGTCATTATAACATAACTACTTAATTAACAGACGTATTATAAACTATGCTGCTCTTAAATAGCCACAGACACTTTAGGAAGCCTACTCAGAACAAAGGTCTCTAAGAAAATTTAAATAAAGGGCAGCCATTGATATAGAACACACCTTATGGTAGGAACGGTGAATGGGTCAAATTGATCCACTTTCTGCAAATCAATAGGAACAGAAATACGACCTACAAGAACCAAAATAAACAAATAGCTTTAGTTCTTTGCTGTTAACGGAGGGCAAATCATCTCAATTTGTCTGTTATGAGAAATTATTCAATAATACTTTTTCTAAAAATAAAATGGGCGGGGGGAAGCTGAACTAGAAGCACTTTGAGAAATGTTTGGAGTTGTCATACAAAAAAGTTTATAAACTCATGCATAGTCTATACAGAGAGAACACTGGCTTATTCATCAGTTCTCTGAACCATGAAATGAAGGGTATCACTTTGAAGTTAAGTTTCAGACAACTAAAGAGGAAGTACTATTTGAATCCATTACCCAGGGATGGGATAGGTTAAAAATAGCTTCAAAAAGTTTAGATAAAATCACAAACAACAGAGCCCTAAGGGGTTACACCAAGAGAATACAAACTTTGAGGATGTACCAACTCCAAGAAGGAAAACCACATTCCACTACAACATATCCAATAATGCCTCTGTCAAAGGCAAAGCACTGTGCTGGGTGGGCCATGGTAATTCCCCAGTATGGCAATTTTAATTTTCATTTTAAATTCACATTTTGGATTCATTAAAATAATTAAAAGATCTAAAAACATATTTTACAACTACTGCGAAAATGATGGAGACAGTAGTGGGCTGGGAATTAAGAATCCCAACTCTGCCCTTAATTAGAAATATAATAGGGGACAAATAATCTCTCTAGGGTTCCTTCCAATTTGTGAGTTCTGATATTAATATTGTGAATAATAGATCCATTTAAAAAGTACATAGTGGCAATTGTTTAGTGGAGAGTGGCTGGCACATTATAGGTACATGACGTTTTTTAAAATTTAAATTTGTTATTACTTGACTATATAGAAAGACAGTTAACTGAGTTACCTTAATGGATTACTCACTAGATATCAACTCTTCAACCTTTCTATCTCAGCAGAGGATACTCTACCCATAAGACTTTCTTGCTAAGATAAAAACTTTTAAGAATTTTCATTTCCTATTTGTGCTTATTTAAATTGTACCTGTTTTAGGATGAACACTGAATGGACTCTTCAATAAATGATTGATTCCTTTGCTAACATTAATATCCAGCCGAGGAAAACAGTATTGTAGCATGATTTCCCACTCTACCCAGGGTCCAAACTTCTCATTTTTAACAGCCTTTTAAAAATAAACAGAAGTCCAATGTGATAAGCAGCAGAGAACCTTTTACATTACTTTTTCTTTTTTGTCTGGTTCTGTGATTTCATTGGTATGGGAAACTCCTGATTAAGAAACTCTCTGTACCAATGCAGATGGGTATCTGTTCTACAACTTCTGGTCTTACAAGACTGTGTGGGGCATTTATAAGGTCATCTTAAGGTCACATGTTAAAAGTCACAGGCCAGTATGGCAAAAGGATGACTCAAACCTGATCTTCCTGACTCTGAGACCAGCTGGACCATGCTACACCTCTTTTTTTTTTTTTTTTTGCAAGGGAAAAACGACCAGACATTTTCAACACACTAAGGAAAAAAAAAAGAGTACTCAATAAATTATATTCTTTCCCTTTCCCAAACCAAGTATTTCAGTGAAACATACCCGGTTTTTGCTCATTACTTTCTTCAAATGCTCCCAGCGCTGGACTGAATTATGACACTTCTGGAATCCTTGTTGAAGATCAGCATGAATAGGTGACAGGCAGTTAAGAAACTGGAACATTAGCTTATAGCATAAATAAGATCAATTCCAAAGCTGATTTATTCAATGGATCCTCATTAGAGGGCTTAAAGTTTGCAGATATTTGGGGAGTAAATACTCATTTTTTAGAGCCACAATTTGTAAAAGAATCTTTAACTGTTCGACACAACATAATGATGGCATGCCAGAAAGCCTTCCTAACAACCCAATCAGTCTTTATTCCTCAACAAACTGCAGTAAGAGCTTAGGACTATTCTCCTAGATCTACATATTTTTAAACTTCATTTAGTTATATGGAAGAATTGGTATTCCTAAACAGTCCTAAATTCTGAAGGAGTGGCAACTTCCAAAGACAGAGTAAATGTGGTGCTATAGTATGTTGATTTTTAAGTTGACTAGATTTTCTGAATGTCAATTTTTTGTTACTGTTTTTGCAGTTCCTTAGGAAATGAAGGAAAGAAATCCACAGGGCAAAAAAAATTACATTAATAGACTCGAATGATCAAAAGGACTAAAATAGGGCAGAAAACAATTATTCACAGTATCACAGATGAAGGCACTTTGTTTAATAATCTTTTTAGAAAGGATATATTCAGGGACAAGAGTTAAAATTTTATCCCAGTTCTCTTTATTTTCAAGAATATCTTGACCAACGAGGGCATATTCTTCAAAATATTTTTCTACTATATTTATTGATTTTCTGTAGGAACAAAACCCACAAATCCATTATAAGCAACACGCACATACGAATTCTGTTATTTATTGGGATTAGTTAATTCAATTCATCTATTATTCAGTTTTCACTGAATTGATGTTTAGATATGCAAATGTTAATTAACTGTGTTAAAGCCCACAAAACTATAGTGTCAGGAATAGCCTCAGACAGTATAGCAACCTAATCAGCAGCAGCAGAACAGAGAACATAATTCATAGCTTTAATTTTGAGCAACCTGCTTTAATCACATAACAGCATTTTAAAAGACAAAAGTTGAAATTGGCAAAATAAAAATAAAAAAGAATAACATATATGAAGTACATCTCAGAAAACATGAAAAAAATCTTGAATTACAGTGTCTTTTTGAACAGACCTGATGAAAGGGTGGATCTTTGTACCGAGATGAACCTTCTTTCTCATCTCTTCTCCACCCTGAAAAAATAATAAAATAGAATTGTTTGTGCATTAAATAGTACAAGAAAAATTTAAAAAAATTATTCAAAATGTTCTGTTATTATCATTGGTAACCACAAGGTTATAAAAATACACAAAATGTTGATTATATTCTTTCTTTAAATGTGGATGCTTGGAAGCTATTTAATATGCTGTTCCAACACCTGCAATTTCATATGATAATTTCACTTGACACAAATGAATAGGAAAAACAAATTAACTTCTGGAAATTTTTAGTATGACAGTAAAAACTTACATCATGTAAGTATGAAATATCAAATTATTCCTTAAGTTTCCAAATAAAATCAGCCATCATGATTAAAGTTACTTTAGAATGAGATAATCTAAATGATGTACTTATTATAATAAACACAGTACCAAGCTGTCATTTGCTGTACTACTAAACATTCCAGACCTAATAATGTTTGGCATATAAGTAAATTTCAATTGTAGTTAAGAGTACCATACCTTTACAAGACTTAGATATTCTACTATCCCAGAGCGTACTGCTGAAGACAATTTTCTGACTGTTTCATCACAGACCCAGCAATGAACACCTCTCCTTCCAGAATATACCCAGAGGCAATGTTTAAATCCAAAGTCCTCTGTGGGGAGAAAAATTGGGTGTTTTTTCTCTCCTAATAAATCTACACAAAACCTTGCTTGCAAATAGCAATTACTGTAACACTCCATTTTTCTATCACATATTTAAGGATAATAATACATTAGCACATCTTGAGAACTTATGAAAAAAAGATGCTATAGTAGTATAAGGACAGGTAGGTGGCACAGTGGATAAAACATTGGGTCCGGAGTCAAGAAGACTCATCTTCCTGAGTTCAAATCTAGCCTCAGACACTTACTAGAGGTGTGACATTGGGCAAGTCACTTAACCCTGTTTGTTTCAGTTTCCTCATCCATAAGACAAGCTGGAGAGGGACATGGCAAACCACTCCAGTATCTGCCAGGGAAACTCCAACTGGGGTCATGAAGAGTCGACACAACTGAAATGACTGAACAACAACACAGTAGTATAACTAATGCTCAAAAGAAAACCATTAATCTAAATTAAGAAGTTTTCTCTTCTGTAATGAGGTGACATATAGTTCTAGAACCTTCCACCTAATGGTTATATTTCCTGAATAAATCTAATCATTTTCCTTTTTTTTTTAAATTTCTTTATTTATTTGCAGGGGGCGGGGGAAGGAAGGGCAATTGGGGTTAAGTGACTGGACCAAGGTCACACAGCTAGTAAATGTGTCAAGTGTCTGAGGCCGGATTTGAACTCAGGTACTCCTGATTTCAAGGCTGGTTCTCTATTCACTGTGCCACCTAGCTGCCCCATCATTTTTCCATATAACAGTCCTTCACATATTTGAAAACAGCCTCTCTAGGTTTATACTTCTTCAGGCTAAACATCCTTACTTCCTCTAACCATTCCCCACATGATACTTTTGAGTCCTCTCACTATCCTGGTTGCCATTCTATGTGCTACAGTTTGCCAGCATCCCTACTAAAATATGGTGTCTAGAATTCAGAAACCATGTAAGATACTTTACCTTTTAGAGCTCTGTCTATGATGTGGATGGCCATTGTCATAAGGGTCCAGCATTTAGAACATATATCTGCAGAACTGAAGCAGAGTGACCATTAGTGACCATTAGCCAACAGAACCCCTCCATATAGCTCTGAGGTGCTTATGTCCTTACCTACAGCACCTCCTCACATCATCATAGTCTGTCATGTCAATGTCAAACACCAGCTCTTTTTCCTGAGCTTGAAAAGCCCCTAGCTTCACTGTATTATGTTGAATGGGCTGTGGACAAGACAAAAAAAATGTATTAATTTCAAGCAAGCATTTTCATTTGCTCTACTATTAACTATCACATATAGAATAGTGGCCAAAATGAAGAAAGCATAAATATTCAGGTTAAATTAGTTAAATCTCATTAATTTGGATCTTACATATTAGGAATTTGTGATAATTTAATGAGGGTTGGCCCTGTCTACTTTTATACTACCTATTAAAAAGAGGGTTTGAAGAAAATTACAAATGTTGGAGATGTGGGAAAATTGGAAAATTAACGTATTGTTGGTAGAGTTGTGAACTGATCCAATTATCCTGGACAATTTGGAAGTATGCCCAAAGGGCTATAAAACTGTGCATACCCTTTGATCCAGCAATACCACTACTAGGTCTGTATCCCAAAGAGATCATAAAAAAGGGAAAAGGACCCACATGCACAAAAATACTTATAGCAGCTTTTTTTGTTGTGGCAAAGAATTGGAAATTGAGAGGATGTCCATCAATTGGGGAATGGCTAAACAAGTTGTGATATATGAATGTAATGGAATACTATTGTTCCATAAGAAACGGTGATCAGGAAGACTTCAGAAAAACTCAGAAAGACTTATGTGAACTGATGCTAACTGAAGTGAGCAGAACCAGATGAGTACTGTACACAGTAACAGCAACATTGTTTGATGACCAACTTTGTTAGACTTAGCTCCTCCGAGCAATGCAATGATCTAAGACAATTCCAAAACACTCATGATGGAAAATGCTATCCACATCCAGAGAAAGAATTACAGAGTCTGAATGCAGATTGAAGCAAACTATTTTCTCTTTTTTGTTGTTGTTTTTTCTTTCTCATGGTTTTTCCCTTTTGTTCTAATTCTTCTTTCACAACATGAGTAATGTGGAAGTATGTTTATTATGATCATACTTGCATAGCCCCTATCAGGTTGAATGCCGTCTTGGGGAGGTGGGAGTGGAAGGAGGGGGGAAAAATTTAGAACTCAAAATCTTATAAAAAAGATGATTCCCCTTCCCCCCCACGAATAAACAAAACAAAACAAAACACAGGGTTTGCTAAATAGTTTATACAGGTGTTCAATATAT
Source organism: Phalanger gymnotis (assembly GCA_028646595.1). Classification (NCBI taxonomy): domain Eukaryota; kingdom Metazoa; phylum Chordata; class Mammalia; order Diprotodontia; family Phalangeridae; genus Phalanger; species Phalanger gymnotis. The sequence goes on along the minus strand of CM053623.1, from coordinate 213,898,089 downwards.
ATTGACTGTTAGTGTTTAATCTTAAGGTAAATCTTTTAAAATACTTTATAAACAAATATTGTAATATAAATAATATGCTAATTATAAATTATTCTAAAGATTTCTAATTCAATGTGAAAAACACTTATTAGGTGCCTATTCTGTTAAGAGTACTCTGCTAAGTATTGGGAGATGCAAAGTTTAGACAGACATAGTCTCTGCCCTCACAGAACTTATAACCTAGTAGCTTATATAAGATACCTGTATAACTATGAGATAATGATGACAACTGACACTTACATAACTCTTTAAGGATTACAAGTACATTCCTAACAACAATCGCATGAAGAAGATAGTGCAAGTATTATAATTTCCATTTTGTAATGAGAAAACTGAGACTAACTAATGAGAAAATGAGATAATATGGTTTTGACTCTGACTATTTCACTTCCTACCGACATGACCTTGGCTGAGCCATTCAAATCCTCTGCATCAGCTTCCCTCTCTGTGAAATGAGGGTCTTCAATCTTATAATCTCTAAAGTCCTTTTTTAGCTCCTAAGTCCTAGATCTCTGAAGTCACAATGTTAGGAAATGTAGTAGCCAGGATCTGAATCCAAGTCCTCTGACTTAAAATCCAGTGCTCTGTCCATTCTACTATGCTACCTTTTGATTCTCACTTCTTGATCTTTTAAGAACCGGCTTTCAACTCCACCTGCAGGCTGGATGGCTCTTTCTAGTGTTGCCCCTTGACTGCTAAATTCAATGTCCTTTTCTGTCTTCATTCTCCTTGACCTAGCTGCAGATTTTGACACTAATAAGCCCATCCTCCTGACCACGCCCTTTGCCCTTGATTAAGATGACTTTTTTTTTTAGTTCTCATAGCTTTTTGTCATCCTCCTTCCTGGTAAGCTTGGGCAGCACCCCACAAGGGCAGTGTGTCATTCCCCACCCCACTTCTCTCTCTTACACACACACTCCTCTCTATTCTTTCTCCTCTCTTTTCCCCTTGGTAATCTCATCAGCTATTAGATTCAATTATCACCTCTGTTTGATTCCCAGATCTACACACCCAGGCTTGCATCATGAACTGCTTCTTAGACATCTCCCCCAGGATGCCCAGTAGGCACCTCAAACTCAACATTTCCAAAATGTAATTATATCTCCCCACTCCTTCCCCACTCTCCTACTACTTTTCCTATCACCCTGGTTCCTGATCTTGGACTCATTCTTAATTCTTCCATCTCCCTGCCCCACAAAAATCCAATTAGTCGCCAAGTCCTTTGATTCTGTGTCTCATTTCCATCCCCTTCTCTCTATCCACACAACCTGTACTCAAGCTAAGCTATCATCACTTGCCTAGACCAGAGACCTTCAGACTTTTTTGAGGGCACATACCTATCAGTAAACATTTTTTGAGTGTGTACTTTCTATTTACTTATTTGTACATTTTATATACATTACCACTGTACTAATAAGTATATTATTAGTATGCACACACATAAAACTATACAAAAAACCAGATGATTTTTAAAATCCTTAAAAAAGGATGAGATAAAGATGGAAATAATATTTTAACCTAGAGTCATTAGGGAGCCACTGTCATTTACTGAGTAGGGAATGGCATGGTCTAAAGTTCCCTTCAGGCAGTTCTCAAAGAGGGACAGGGATGGAAGAGGAGGAGAGCCTTGAGGCACAGTGACCATTAGGAGGCTGTTGCAATCATCCAAGGAAAGGATGAGGGCCTGACCTGGAGTACTGGAGACAAGTCCTCATTTGGCTTTGGGGGGTAGGGAGTGGGGAGGAAAGTGAGAAGAGGGTGGCATGTGACTGTCTTTCCACTCTCAGATTAGTTGATCACACATTCCTTGGGGTTAAGTCACGGTTCTCTTGGAGTCACTACACAGCCTCTACATTGGCAACCACTAGCCTAGATTGAAGTAATCTTGATTGTTCTCACCACTTCCAGTCTCTCTCCCTTGCCAAACTATCCTATACCCAACTGTAAAAGATGTTCTTCAAACAGAGATAGCAAATATCTTTAAAATATTTTTCTCTTGAGAATAAAAGGCAAATGCCTTAGCTTGTCACTTAACATAACATTCTCCACAATTTGGTTCCTGCATCTTTCTCCAGTTTTATTTTATATCATTCTCCTTCACCCAATGTCTTTTTCCAGCCAAATTGTACTGCTAGCTGTTTCCTATACACATTCAATCTCTGGCCCCCATGTCCTTGAACAAGTAGCCCCTGATGTGTGTAATACCCCTCCCCCTTAAAGAATGTTCCAAAGTATAGTTGAGGTGTCACCTCCTACTTAAGGCATTTCTTGGCTCTCGATTATTAGCATGGTCTCCCTCATGAAATTACTCTGTATTTACTATCTTATGTCTATCTTTCATTTTTTCGGTAGAATGTAAGCTTTTTGAGTGTAAAGATGTATCCTGAGCCCTAGCACAGTGCCTTACACATAGTAGGCCCTTAAAGAAGAGAGATCTACTTTTTAATGACTAGCGGACCAGGGATGGATCTGCATAGGAAGTGGCACTTGAGTTAAGCCTATTTGACTACTGTACATAAAAATTATCAAACAGCATTTCTTTAAAGATATTTAAAGTTTTTTTAATTCAGATTTAATCTGAGGAAAACAGAGTTCCTTTTATTAACCCCTCAAATCCTATGATCTTCTCAAACCAACCTTCCAGTCAACTTTATTAGACAAATGTTTTGTGCTTATCTATCATGTATAACTGAGGCAGTTAGAGAATACACAGAGCACTGACATGAGTTCAAATCTGGCCTTAGACACTTATTAGTTGTGTGATTCTGGGCAAGTCACCTAATTTCTGTTTGCCTTGGAGGCAGCTAGGTGGTTCAGTGGATAGAGTGTCTGATCTGGAGTGAGGAAGTTTTTGTTGTTGCATGGTTTTGGTTGTATCCAACTCTTGACTCTTTGTCACTCCTTTTTTGGGTTTTCTTGGCAACGATCCTGGAACGATTTGCCATTTACTCCTCCATCTTATTTTACAGATGAGGAACTGAGGCAAACAAGGTTAAGTGACTTGCCCAGGATCATACAACTAGTAAGTGTCTGAGGTCAGATTGGAACTGATCCCTGATTCTAAGCCCAATGCTCTAGCCATTGCACCACTGAGCTGCCAGAGTTAGGAAGACCTGAGTTCAAATCCAGCCTCAGACACTCACTAGCTGTGTGACCTTGGGCAAGTCATTTAACCTGTGGTTTGAATTAATCCACTGGAGAAGGAAATGGCAAACCATTCCACCAATATCTTTGCCAAGAAAACCCTACACGGAGTCATGAAGAGTAAGACTTGACTAACCAACTGAACAGCAACAACAACATACAATACACTGAGCCTTGACTGCCAACTCATTTGAATTTGACCAATTCGACTTTAGATTCCTTGGAAGTTAGTGGTTTAGGGCAATGAGTGGTTTCCAAAGTGGGGAAGGGAGTATTCTGAGGATGTCCATGACCACCCTAAGGGAGGTGAGGTCTCCACCCACCTTGTGACAGCCAATCACAATGGCTTACTCCCTACCTAACCACACCTATCACAACCCTTCTGCCATCTGCATGCACTAAGGCCTCTGGCAGCTGCCCCTTTCTCTACTCACAAAGCCTAGTCTAGGTCCTTATCGCCTCTTGCTTTGACTGCTGAAATGATATCCTAACAGTCCCCCTGCTTCAGGTGTCTCCATAATACAATTCATCCTCTACAGAGCTACCCTAAAACTTAGGTGTGACCATGTCACTCCCCTTCTCAATCGATTCTGGTTTAATGAACTTGTACAACTTGCTGTAGTTGCGCTTCTTTAGCAACATTGTGAATATATCCAAAAAGTTTACCTCAATAAGGCTGGGGGCCCCATATACGCTTAGTAAAAATGTGCAGACACTTACTCTGTGGGAATACACTGCTCCAATGTCAATTTTGTACGGATTCAATTTCTGCATTTCCTTTTCCATCTCACTTTGGTTGTTGAAAGACTGGTAGCGAATGTATATATCATCTTTCAGTGTGAATGAAAACTCCCGGTGCTGAAAATAATTCTTTACCACTGCAAAATACAAGCTTTGCTTTAAATTTAGTTCTTTCCATCTTTCAGCTCAAAGCAGACATGACATTAATCATGTCAATACATACTGAGGGCTTACTATTCAATTTCATTCAACAAGTATCGTTTAAGTGTGCAAGGCATTATGCTAGGTGCTGTAGAAGCAAAAATGAAAAAAAACAAAACAAAACAAAACTCACACGTACATAGAATTGTGGTTGGCCTGTTACTTATGAGGGAGAGGGGAAAGAGAAGGAGATAAGAGAACTTAAAACAAGGCAGTGCTCCAGGAAGAGGTACTTATAAGGAGACCTCAGATAAGTATTCCAGCATGGTTACCACGCTATGCCTACCTCTCTCTATATTTTAGACAGGAGACATAGTAAAGTAAAGAGACTTGTTCAATCAGTCATTATTTCTAGTCTAGATTTCTAAGAACATTACTTCCTTAAGCAGGTAGAAGACAGTGCTACACGCCAAGTCCTCCCCACCTGCCCATTGTAAGATTCAGGTTCTACCTCCTCCCAGGGTTTGTTTATAGAAAACCAAGGGCCGATTATCAGGATTCAACAAGAACAAGGTGCATGATTGATGCTTATATGCATTTGGGAAAAACAAATTATTAATGCGAATAAAATGTATTTTTAAATATATAAAAGGCAGAAATCAAGCTGCACTAATACATAATATATGGATTGACACTGATGCTTTCACTTGATCCATGCCAGATGGTCGTGTTACTACAATATACAAGGAAGAGTGAGAATTACGAGATACAGAATAGCTGACAATGGTACCCTCCTGTGTTCTTTCACTGTCAGTAATATTGTAACTTAATTGCAGCATCACGTAGTATTAAATCAAGATTTTTAAGAATAATAAAGCATATTCAATCATCTTGCTCTCACTGAAAATGTTTTTATGACAGCAAAGATATTTTATGAACTGTTAATAAAATTAAAATTATTTAAAATATTGTTTGTTCCATCTTCACATCATTTTAAAAGTAAATACCGCAGTTATAAACAATTGAATATACATATGTGGGGAGAGGGGATATTTCACCTCTTACACATACTTGCCACTTCTGACACAGGACAATTTAATCTCTATATTCTCTAGGCAACTCCCTCAGACTGACTGTAAGCTCTGCATTGGTAGAGGGAGCTTCCTCATTTGGGAGTTCACTATAACAATGAAAGCACAGGCCCAGCCCCTATTCCTATATCGGGGAATGAGTGCTCAAAAGCTTTTACTGTGAAGGGTGCACGATTTAAAAAATTTAGAGAACACTGATCTTGAACAAACAGATGAGAGAATATCTGAATAATTCTCTTTTCAGAAGATGGAAAGATAACAATAAACACACCCAACAACACTTAAAAATAATAACAGTAGCAAAACCTGAAAAAAATACACATGGGAAAGAAGATCTTCAGGGAACAAATTTGCTAAAATTAACATGCCTAATTTAAAAACAAAATGCAAACAACTTGGATTACATAAATTATATAAACAATGGTTTATGTAAGATCATTCTTATATTATTTATTTGAATGTTTTGGTTGATTTAAAAATTAAGACAAAAAGATTTGTCTTCTTAGTCCCTCAATAGGGCTTTCTCAGGATTAACATTTCAGTTTCATAGGTTGTATTAGATAGAGGCACAAAGATGTTAAGTCCTGTTCCTGGTATAGCGGAAAAGAACCTTAAATATGGAGACCTGGATTCAAATCCTGGCTCACCTGGTCACCCATGTGACTTTGGGAAAGTCACTAAACCTCTTTGGGCTTCAGTTTTCTCATCTGTAAAATGAGAGGCTTGAATTAGATGATTTTGAAGGTCCTTTTCCCTTCTAGACCTATGAAGCTATGATCCTGGTGAATTTCTCTTCATAGATCTATGATCAAGGGATCAAAATTCCACGCCAACCCTCTCATTTTCTTAGTGAGTTAGGAGAAGGTGGATTAGAACCCAGGTCTCCCGGTTCCCACAGCCCTAGGATTTCAAAGATCAAACTGTGCAATACCTCCCTTGTCCTCCAACTCTAAGCAGCAATACTCAAAAGATTGGGGGGGTGGGGAAGAATGGGGAGAATCCACAAAATCTCAGATGATGAGACCTCAAGGGGCATCCAGTCCAATCCAGAACTAAAACAAGAAGCCAGTCTACAACACAATGAAGTACAGCATCCGGCTTTTGCTTAAGGACCTTAAGAGAGGAGCGACTCTCACTTTCTACAGGCAGGCTGTTGCTTTTGGAAAGATCTAATAGGAAGTACTTTCTTTCCACTCCAGGTATAATGTTCCTCTTCAACTTTTACCTGATGCTCCTAGTTTGGTATTATGGGAGCGAGCAGAACAAGTCTACTTCTATGCAATCCAACCAGAATTCATTAAGTAACTGCAATGTGGTAAGGGGTGAGAGGAAGCACTGGAAAGAGAGCAGAGGCATCCCCAGACTCAAGAATACCTGGCTTCTCCTCTTATCTAAAATACAGCCTGGCTGTGTGACTCTGGGCAAGCCACTTAACCTCACTGTGGATAACGATGATGGTGACACCCAACAGTTATAGAGCGCTTCGACTACAATCATGATGATAGCTAACATTTATATGCTGCTTAATAAGAATGTCGGTGACGGCTGACATTTTCATGGCGCTTCAACAAGAATGATAGCTATTTATGTAGCGCTTCAACGGTAACAGTAATGGCGGCTAACATTTTCATAGCACTTCAACAACGATGATGATAGCTGACATTTTCATAGCGCTTCAACAAGAATGATAGTTATTTATGTAGCGCTTCAACAACATCGACGGCTTTGTAGCGCTACGACAGTAACATTAATGGCGGCTAACATTTTCATAGCACTTCAACAACGATGATGATAGCTGACATTTACATAGCGTTTCAACAGGAACAATAGTAAGGAAGGCAGCTAACTTTTACACGGCACTTCAACAATGATAGCCAATATTTATGTAGCGTTTCCACAATACAGCACTTCCTATGTGCCAGGGTCAAGGAGGTCAGTCCCCAGAAGTGGGGTTGATTGGGTCACTCTCTGTAACCGGACATGGCTGCACCCCAATCCCGGGCTCCCCCAAGGCTCTACGCCCCTTCCCCGGCCCCCTTTCCCCCCTCAGCTACTCCCCACTCCCCAGGAGCCCATTCCCCGGTCACCTCCGCCATAATTGAGCCAGCGATAGTACTGGGAGAAGGGAAAGAGCCTCCGGTAGTAAAGCTTGAGCAGCTCGGGCAGCTCGTTGGGGTCAAACACCTCCATGAGCCTCGGGGGTTTTGCCTGACAACACCTCTGGCGGGAAGAGAAACCCCAACCTCACAGTTTGGCGGGAGATGGAAATCCTGAATCTGAGTCACTGCGCAGGCGCACCCAGGGCGCGACGGGAAAGGGTCTTTCGCGGGGCCCGCTGGGACTTGTAGTTCCTGGCTCTGTAAACTAGGGAGGGCAGTTTGTACTGGAGGAGAAGGGAGAAGGAAGTATTTGTCTCTGTAGCCATCATAGGGAGCCCGTGAGACTCGTTAGAGATGGGAGCACGTTGGATCTCACGCAGTCCCGCGCCCCATCATTTCACAGAGGAGGGAAATGAGTTACAAGAATCATTAACCTGAATATGGACATATGTTTTGCATGATTTCACATGTATAATTGATATCACATTTCTTGCCTGGGAGGGGCTGGAAAGAGGAAGAGAATTTGGAACTCAAAATTTTTAAAAATGAATATTAAAGTATAATTTTTTTAAAAAAAGAATCATTAGCCTGACTGACCTTTGAGATGAGTTTGAACTTAAAGAAACCAGATCAGGAGAGAGGTCATCAGCAGTCAGCAGTTCAGCGAACATCTATTATGCTCCTGCTGTGTGCAAGGCGCTACATTGGGCACCACAGGATACTAAGAAGGAAAGGAAATAATCCCAGCCTTTAAGCGGCCCGTATTCTATAGGAAGATACAGCACAAACATAAATACAAAATCGGAGGAGGGAGAGACAGGGTAAAAGTGTTAGTAAAGGCTTAACAATTGCTTGGGGGGGGATGGGTTATATGCTGCACACACTTTTAAGTTTAATCTGCATTATCGACATTTTCTCCATTACTTTCTTGTAAATCTGGCACTTTATTTTTTAATTTCTTTTTAAAAATTTATTTATTTTTAGTTTTCAACATTTACTTCCATAAGTTTAACATTTTCTCTGTCTCCCTCCTTGCCCCCCTCCCCAAGATGTCTTGCCATCTAATATAGGCTCTACATATACATTCGTATTAAACATATTTTCTTATTAATCGTGTTATATAGAAAAATTAGAATGAATGGGAGGAAATATGAGAAAGAAAAAAACAAAAGAAAAGCAAATAGTATGCTTTGATCTGCATTCAGACTCTATATTTCTTTCTCTGGATGTGGATGGCATTTTCCATCATGAGTCTTTTGGAGTTTTGTTTTAGGTCCTTGCATTGCTGAGAAGAGCGGAGTCTATCAAAGTCAGTCATCGAACAATATGGCTGTTGCTGTGTAATCTCTCACTTTCTTAAATCTAGAATCTCTATCATCAACACAATAATAAATCAAGCGCTAACTTGCAGCTGCTGATTTCCGTGCTGTAAAATTCTCAAGATGAAAATTTAGCAATCGGCTATTGCAAGTCAAGTCTCCAGCACACGCAGGGAAAAAACAGCTTGGTGTCCGACATTTTCCTTCAAGGCTCAACTGAAGTACTCTCTCTTTTACAAAGCCTTCTCTGATTCCCACCTACCCCCAACAATAAATCAAGCCCCAATTTGTAGCTTGCTGATTTTTCAAGGTGTAAATTCTTGCAATGAAAATTTAACAATTGGCTCTTCCAAGTCAGATTTCCATCACACCCCTGGATAAGCACCAATTGCTTGAATATTTGAGCTGAGCCTTGAAAGAAAACGTCTGAATGTGAGCAAACTTTTGTGACTCTGAGCATTCAGAAATACTGGAGGAGGTACTGAAGTTCTGCCTGTTGGAAGGGGATGTGTTAATGGGAGAATGTCAACATGTCCAGAGAAGGTATAGAGGGTTGAATGGACCTTCATTTGCTCTGGTTGAAAGGAAGGAGCATCCCTACTCCCCACCTTGTTGGAAAACATTGACCTAATCTTTCAAATGTATTCTCAAAATATTCCAAGTAAACTTTTTCTGTGTGCGTGCCTGCGTGCATGCGTGTGTGTGTGTGTGTGTGAGAGAGAGAGAGAGAGAGAGAGAGAGAGAGAGAGAGAGAGAGAGAGAGAGAGACAGAGAGAGACAGAGACAGAGAAAGAAAGAGAAAGAAGGATGGATACATTCACAAGGAGCTGGGAGAAGATATGGTGCCCCATTTTTGTTCCAATAATTTGCTCTCAGTCTCCACTGGGGTTGGAAGAAAGTCAGCACTTTTATCCATAGATCATAAGTCAGACTTCCCTTTCAGTCAGTAGAATGTCATCTTCTCCTCACTGATTTCTCCCATTCAGATAGGTACCTGGGTATGAACCAGCCAAGGACCTCCCCAAACCTCCTTGAACCCCACTCACCTGAGAAAAGCCTAAAACTTGGATTGGTCAATCAGGAGAAAGACATTTTTTGGCCCACTCTGACCTTAACCTACCATAATGCTTTCTGTGCTCTAGCATAACAGACATGCTTTGCTCTGCTCTCTGAGTGAACCCAAAATGTCCCTTCCTGTGTCAACAACTACAAGGCTGGATGAAGCTGACCAGAAACATTCTCCTGTTTATGACTGCCAAGGACAACTTTCCTTGAATAGGACACTATCTTGAATAATGGTACTTTTCTTATCTTGGTAGTTTATGGACACATGTTATATTACATTACATTATTTTATATTATGTCATGTTAATGATAGAAGAAACACAGACATCCTGGAACTGTAATTTCAATTGACACTTTGACACTTCTCCTATCTTACCATATTTACAATCTATCCTACTAAGAAATTCCTTTCTCATATTATGGTTAACACATATAGAGACTATAATTTTGGCTGACAGGCATCTTGATCAAGAGAGGGAGGGAGGAGATGGAATTGCTCTGAAGATATAAGGTCCTCTTTGTCTATCCTTCCTTGGGCTCGTTTTCACAATGAACTCCATGCATATCTCTATATGCATGATTCACCAGCTTTGAGAGACATAAACATGCCCATGCAGCCAAATTTGGATTGTTTCTTAGAACAAACTCTATAATGGTTGGCATAGGTTACATAATTTTGGAAGTAGCTTGAAAAACTGATTTCCAGAAGTAATCCCAGGACTCTCTTTGTGCTTGACTTCTACAACTCCTTATTTCAGATTGTTTAAAATAGTCAGGATTTGACTACATTTGAAAAGTCATTGCCATTCTTTCAAGATCAATAGCTCTCTCTAATGTTATCAACAACCTCTTAAGTGTTAAATCTGGTAGCCTTTTCTCACTCTGCAGTCTATTTCTTTGCAACTTTGGAAGCCCAGTCTTGACTGGAGTTCTTAATCATTTTTGGGTCCAGGGTCGCTTTGGCAGTCTAGTGAAGCCTGTTAGAGCTCTTCTCAGAATTAGTGTTTTTAAATGCATGAAATAAAATACATAGGATTACAAAGAAAACCAATCACAATGAAATATGGTTATCAAAATTATTAAAAGTCCCAAGTTCATAGAGCTCCTCCTGAAATCTATGAATGAACCACCTGAGGGGTATTTGGACCCCAAATTAAGAACCCCTCATCTAGATCAAAGCTTTCTGGAAACTCCATCTTCTCTTTTCTTCTGTGACATCACTCTCTCCTGATTATTTTTCTTCTATCTGGTTGAACATTTCTTCTGCTTTGTTAGATAATCATCTTCATTCTTCCTCCTAAGTGCTGTTGTTCTCCAGGACCATGTCCTGGGCCCTCTTCTTTCTCTACACTCTCTTCCCTTAATGATCTCATCAACTCTTCATAGATTTAATTGTCTCTAGGCATATGTAATCCATGTCCCAGACTCTCCTCTTAATTTCCTTTATTGATTTCAGGCTCACACAAATTGGGTCCAATTCTGGAGGCTGACCCTAGAAGGGTCGGTTTTTCTCTCTTTGGCCTACTCCTAAAATGTATTCAGGAACCCCCCCCCACTCCCGCAAAAGTGGATTTCTAGTTCCCATACAAGCCTTGAAGCCATCAAGTGCATATCAGGAGAGTTTTAAAAAAATTACTAGAAAATGAAAAAGATGGAAAAACTCATAGGAACTCATAAGGGAATACAGAAACACACAAAACACTCAAATAATCCATCACCTCCTTCCAGAAGGGAACTGGATTTGGGCTTCTATCCATGCAGCACTGACATTCTCATGATTTCCTCTTTCCAACAGAATTCCTGCCAGACTCATAGTGATCCTGAGATTAAGAATTCTTCTGGAAGGGGCGGAGCCAAGATGGCGATTGGAAAGCAGTAACTGGCGTGAGCTCCCCACCAAGTCCCTCCAAAAACCTATGAAAAAATGGCTCTGAACCAGTTCTAGAAATACAGAACCCACAAAGGGGCAGAGGGAAGCAGGACTCCAGCCCAGGTCTGCCTGGATGGTCTCGGGGTAAGGTCTGTCCCGAACAGAACTCCCAG
>CM053623.1:213869989-213885907 GCA_028646595.1 Phalanger gymnotis | reverse complement strand
AAAAAAAAAGAATTCTTCTGGAAGGTGGGGGGCTGCTGAACAACCAATCTCTTTCATATTGGTGTTGTACTGTCTGAGTAAACTCATTTGTTAAGTGGGACACTGCTTAGGACCTAGGGAAACTTTCTCTGAGGAGGATGCTACATCAGGAAATTCTTTTCTCTCTTTAGAAGTTTCAATCTCTGAACTCTTGAACAAGTCCCAAAATTGGTGGTAGTCAACATTTTGGTAGCCACCAATTTTTCTTATAAACAAAAACCAGTTACACACATATATCAAATAACTTGCAAAACATCAGAATTGAAAGGGTTGAAACTGAGGTGGGGGTGCCCATCAATTAGGAATAATTGAACAAGTTATAATTTGTGAATGTGATAGGATACTCTTATGCTAAATGAAATAAGAGAAGAGACAATTTGAGAGAAAATTAGGAAGACGTGAACTGATATAGAGTGAAGTGTGCAAGAGTAGAAAGACAATTTATACAATAACACCATTGTGAAGACAAACAATTTTGAAAGACTTAAGAACTCTACTCAATGCAATGATCAACCGTGAAGGATGCTACCTACTTCCTGACAGACAAGTGATGGACTTGAGATACAGAGATGCAAAAATATATTTTTGGGCATGGCCAGTCGGGGTATTTGCTTGGCCTGACTATGCATAGTTGTTACAAGGGTTTGGTTTTTGTTAATTTTCATTTGAGTAGAGGGAGAGAAAATAAATGCTTGTTAACTGAAAAAAATTAAAGTTAAAAAATTTTAAAATAAATGAAAGGGTTACAGGCAAGGTAAAAAAAAAAAATCTCTGATTACTAGCCATTTTTGGTTGGTAGCCCAGAAGGGACAGAGTGAGATTCTCTCTCTTAGCTCTTCTTTATGGATGCTTTCAATAGTTAACAGGTGGCCAGTCACCTGCTAGGCGCAGAGAAGGGGAAAATTAAGGTGTCAGTGTTAGTGTGTATGATACACACCAGTCCATTATGGACTGTTTGTAGATCTACAGATTTTAATTGCCATCATCTATAACTATAATCTGAAAACATCTTACTGTACAAGTCCTGAATGGGTTGGGGAGAGTGTCTATTGCCAGGGGGTGTCCACATAACACCCCAATCCTGTTCTACACTTGTGCACTACTTGTCAAGATGGACTATCATTATCTGTGGCTTTCCTTTTTTCCCAGAGTTCTCAACTCTGAGTTCCAACCTCTCTATTTCTGTGACCTTGGATAAAAGTCTATTGACCTTGGTACTTCTGACATCCTTAATCTCCCTGGCAATTCTCATTGATTATTGGACTAGGGTTACACTTTTGTAACTGGTGCCCACCTATTGCCCTCTTTATTTGAGGATTCTGAGAAGATGGCAGAGTAGGTCAGAAAATTCCAAGCTCTCAAGATTTTCCTCCACAAAAGAAATGAAATAGTGCCTCAAGGAAAATATTGAGGGTGAAAATAAATAATAGTGGGGGCAGAACAGGATCTGAAGAAAAGTTCCAGGATGGGATTTGGTCCCTGTGAAGACTAAACACCTCCAGGCTAGTTCCTGTTAAACAAGTGGTAAGCTCTGGGGTTAGCAGGATTGAGAGGCCAGATGAAGGATTTACTGCAGGAACAGTGAGGGAAGTTGGATATTTGAGCTAGGGAAGGTGGGGGAACCTCTGCTAACAAGGAACGCCAAACTTAGTTGTGCTGTGGGGATGCAGTAGGGGCTACAAGGAACCAGCACAGGCCTGGTGAGTACAGAAGCAGTGCGGGGGGGGGGGGATGCTGCTGAATGTGGGCACTTGCAGTAAGTTGGAGTCTTGGTTCTAGTTCTGGGACAGTAGGGAGAACTGAGGGAGGATCTGAGGCCAGAGGCACCATTCCCCCATACCACAGGACTAGAGGTGGTTATAAAAACTAAGCTACTAAAAATTAAAAAAAAATGTACAGGCAAAGGAGAAAGAATATAACCATAGAGAGTTTTGTCTTCAAAGGAGCAAAGAAATCCTCTTCTACCCCAAATAGTCACCTGCTCAAAAAGAATTCATAGAACTTAAAAAATACTTTAAAAATCAAATGAGAGAGACCGAGGAAGAAAAAAGAGAACTATCCAAGACAAATAAGAAGACTATGAAAAGAATTAGAAAAGGAGATCCAGAATCTTAAGGAAGAAAACGACTCCTTGAAAATAAGAATTGGAAGGAGAAGCCAGCAAACGTATAAGAGATCAAGAAATAATAAAACAAAATATAAAGATTGAAAAAATAGAAGAGAATATGAAATATCCCATAAGAAAAACAGCTGATCTGGAGAACAGAACAAGAAGAGAAAACATAAGAATAATTGGATTACCTGAAAGTTATGATAAAAAAAAAAGAATCTTGATACAATAATACAAGAAATAATTAAAGAAAGTTATCCTGAAGCATTAGAACAAGAGGAGTAAGTAGAATTGATCACCCTCTGAAAGGGATCCTACGAGGAAAGCCCATAGGAAAACTCTAGTTGAATTCCGAAACCTCGAGCTCAAAGATAAAATATTACTAGCAACGAGAAAAAAAATTAAACATGGTGGTACCACAATTAGAATCACACAAGACCTGGCAGTGGTGACACTAAAAGACCGCGGATCTTGGAACACTGTATATTGAAGAGCAAAAGAACAGATTGCGGCCAAAAATATCATACCTGGAAAAGCCAAGCATAATTCTGAATAAAAAAATTAATGATATTTAATGAACCGTCAGACTTTCAAGACTTTGTTAAAAAACAAACAACAAACCTGAACTTAATAGAAGATTTTACATACAAGAGCCAAGAGAAATATAAGGTACATACCAAAAACTAATTACAAAGGACTCAATAAGGCTAGACTGTTTAGTTTTTATGTACTTAAAATGTAAAACATATATCTAAGATTGTTATTAATAATTGGGTAGTTTGTAAGAAAGAGTAGAGTAGACCTGAGCATGATAGGACTTTTAAAAGTCCTATTTAGGACTTTTATTTAAAAGTACTATTTAAAAGCCCAATTTAAGAACAGCTAAAAAGAGTAATTATTTTATACAAATGAGGTGTGACAGGAAGAACAGACACAGAGAAATTGGATGGGGGAGGAGGGCTGGTAGTTCTGGAAACCTACTTTCATTGGGGATGGATTCAAGAGGGAACAATGCATAAATATCTAGAAGAGTATAAAAGTTTTCTAAATTCAGAAAGAAATAAAACACTAAGAGGATAGGGAGTGGGGAGAGGATAAGGGAAGGAGCTCTAGAGGGGAGGGTGAGGGAATAGGTTAAAGGGGGGTTATAGAAGGGTGTTTAGATTAATGGAAATGGTAGGATAAGAGAGGGATCCTGGGGGGCGGGGCAGTAGGTTAAGTGATAGGAGGGCAGGGTAGCAGATAGAAGTAAAGTAGAGGAGTTTAGGAGAGATAGGAAATAAGAGATATGCACAAACATAAAAACAAAGATCAGAAGCAGAATTTGTTATATGTCTATATATATCTACATTATATATGTATATGTGTATCTATATGTCTACAACTCTATATAAATATATCCATGCTTAATTGTAGCTTTCTGGGGGGTGGGGAGGAAGGGGGAAAAAAGAACAAAGTAAAAAGTCCACAGGAGAGAACAAAAGAAAACTAATAAGGAAGCAAAGAAAAGATGGACTGCTCTCAACACAATGCGTAATAATTATTATATAGGCTTTTTCAAAATGGAAATTTATTGGTATATATTTTAATCCTCTCTTACATTCTGCTGTGCATATGACATGCCTTTTTTTCTTTTCTTATTTCGTATCTAAGTTTCAATATTTAAGTTTATAATGTTTTTTCTTTTCTTATTGTGTATTTATGTTTCAATAATAAAAAACCCCCAGAAAAAAAGAAATAAAAAAACTAAAAAAAAAAATAACAATGTAAAAAAACATGAAAAAACTAGAATAAAAAATTTAAAAAACCTCCCAAATTAAAAATGAATAGTTGCTATCATCCACACGGGCCCAGAGAAAAATTCGTATGATTTAAAGGAAGTGGGTAGTGACATCAATGGTGAGAATCATCCTTCCCTTCCTCTCATCATCTTTCCCACCCCAGGGAGCTGGGGGGCACCTATTTACCACAGCCCATGAGAAAGAAGAGAGCAGTGAGGTACTCTTCCCTTTATTCCATTTTTTCCTTGAGATTTTGGTTCGTTGAGTTGAGTCTAGATTGGCTGGAGACCTGTAACAGCTGCTGAAAACCTCTTTGGCTGGTGAGAAGGCTGGGAGACTATCCTGACTTCATCTCTGCCCCGCCCCCCCCAGTTTTAATGGCTTTCATTATTCCTAAACAGGACCCAAAGGTGTGTTCCAGAACAGAATTTTTCCTCTTACTCTTTGGTTTTTTTTTTCCCTATGATTTGTGTTGAGGAGCATGGCTCGGTAGACGACCGGACAAAGCGCTCCTAGAAGGGTCAGCGCTGGACAATTCTGCGCAGTGGTACTATGTTCAATAAACTATGTAGCCAGAGCAAAGTTGCTTCACTGTGTAATATCAACACAGAGTATGAATACTGAACTAGGAAATTTCCCAGAAATTAGGGACGGGCACTCTAGTCTAGACCTAGACTGGTTCTAGTTTCATAATCCTGAACGATGCTTTGTATCATGCCTTAGGTTCATTCTTAAGTCAGTGAGAGTTTCCTTTGCTGGGCTCTTTGAAGTCAGAAACTTGGTGACAGTGTGCTTTCTGCTCATGGATCTGGCGAGAGAATTTTTTGCACCCATATCAAGTGACGCGGTCAGAACTGCTGCCCTCGTGGCTGGAGTAGAGTGCCACCTGGTGGGAAAAATGATAAACTACACTCCCTTTCTCATCAATGGTAAAGAGACAGACCTCTTATCTTTCCGTGAGCCTGCCTACTGAAGGCAAGACTTGAGTTGATGTAAGTTGCTAACACCCCCAGGGTAGCTCGTGTCACACGAATACCAACGAATGCACATGCAATGTCATACAATTTGTAATTTACTTATCTGTGTACATTCTATATTACTCAACAAAATGAGAGTTTCTCAAGGTCAAGGATCTTTGACATTGACTGTATCCCCAGTACCTAGCACAGTACTTTATATATTGCGAGTGCCTAATAAATATTTGATGAGTTTAACAATGTGTTCCACTGAGGGGTACATTCTCCTAACCTGGGGCAGCTGACCCGAAGAGTAATCCACTATACTTAACTACCCGTTGTTATCTAGTTTTCACTTCTCCACTCAATTGAAACTGCTCTCTCTAGAGTTAACAGTGATGTCTTAGTTGCCAAATCTGATAGGCTTTTCTCAGTACTGATCCTTCTTGACCTCTCCGCACATTTGAAACTGTTGACCACCCTCTCCTCTTGGATACTCTGCATTTGTTCCCCTCCCACTTGTCTGACCATTCCTGAGTCTCCTTTGAAGGACTGCCAACCATGTCACAACCTTTACTTTATAGGTCTACTCTAAGGCTTTGTCTTGGGCCTTTTCTTTTTTTCTCCATATATTTTCTTAGTCATCTCATCAACTCCCATAGTTCTAAGTATCGTCTCTGTGTGGATGCCTCCCATATCTATACCTTAGATTCTCTCCTGAGCTCTATTCAGCCTTGCATCACTAGTTGGTCACCTGTTGGGTATTTTAAATTGCATGTTCCACAGACATCTCCAACTCTCCATATCTGAAACAGAATTTATCTTTCCCACCTCTAACTCTTTTCCAAACTTTTCTTTTTCTGTGAAGAGTGCCACTGGTTTGAAGTCCTTCCAGTCACTTGCATACCTAGGTCTGCAACCATAGCCATTTTTCATTTCTCTCATTCCCTCGTGCCACATATTGAATTGATTGCAATATCTTTTTGATATTATTTCCCTAACACCTCTTACATCCATTCATTTTTTCTTTTCACATGTGGTCACCAATATAGTTCAGGCCATTGTCATCTCTTTCCTTGATGATTGCAGTAGTTTTTTTCAACAACTTTATTATTTCAATTATGCAAAAAATTACTTTGTTTTTGTTCTTCTTTTGAAGGGCTTGGGTTTTCAGGGGTGATTCTTGAGCTTCTTCATCAAAGCTGACTTTTTTTTGTCCTCTTAATGCATGTTGGCCTGTCCACCTCCATCTTCTGGCATCTACTCATAGTGCCATTCTCTTGAAAACTGTGTATTGTTGTCTTCAGTGTCTGTCAGGTAGTTCCTTGTGACATCTCCATTCTCACCTGGATTTTTTTCCGTGAACAGCTGAGGTGAGTATAAGTCACTCATGCTGTCATCACTGTGGTCTTCTTCATCACTGGACTCAGGCTTCCAGAAACCTTCCTTTTTTAGGGGGGGGCTGCTGGTCACTGTCAACCAAGTCTTCCCATCTCCTCTTTTGCAGCAAGCAGGCAGGAACACATTCCACACCCTGCTTCTGGTACTCTTCATATTTATGCAGAGCTTCTTGGTAGCACCAGCCCTGGAGATGATGTAGGATGTGCTCTGGAAACCTGTTGATATGCTGAAGGGTGAGTTTGCAGAACATTTGGTGCCACTGGCATAGGCCTGAAAGTCTGAAAGTTGGCTGGGCAATTCATGGCCTGTCACCTTACCTTGGCCCCACCAGGCACAACTGCAGCCCAGGGTGGCCCAGGAGGAATTCCTGCACATCTGGCAGCACCTGGCCTTCGGTGCTGCCAGATCAGTAATTTGCTAATTGGTCCCCCTACTTCCAGTCTCTCCCCATTTCAATCTGTCTTCCATATATCAATGATCTCTATATTGCCAAATTCAATGACCTTTTCTCAATCCTCATTCTTCTTGAACTCTCTGAGCCTTTGGCACCATTGAGTGCCCTCTTCTCCTTGATACTCTCTTCTCCCTTGGTTCAGGGGATACCACTTTCTCCAGGTTCTCGTCCTACCTATTGGATCATGTTTTCTCATTCTACTTTACTGGATCTTCATCCAGGACATGCTTTCTAACCATGAGTATCACCCAGGGCTCTGTCCTGAGCCCTCTTCTCCTCTCCCTCTGTTCTACTTCACTTGGTGATTCCATCAATTTAATCACCATCTCCACTCTGATGATTCACAACTCTACCTATCTTAACTTCCAATGTCTCATCTCCAACTGCCTATCAGACATCTCCAGCTGGGTGTCCAATAAACATCTTAAACTCAGTATATCCCAAATTGAACTCATTATCATTTTCCCTCAGCCCTACCTCCACCTCTAATTTCCATATTATTGTCAAGGTTACTACTATCCTTCTTATTCTCCAGGCATGCAACATAGGTGTCATCCTTGATTTCTCACTATCTCATCCCCCATATCCAATCTGTTGGCGAGGTCTGTGGATTTCACCTTTGCACCATCTCTGGAATATGCCCCCTTCTCTCCTCTGATAATACTATTGCCCTGATGCAGGCCTCATCACCTGGCCCTGGACTATTGCACTAGGCTGCTGCTGGGTCAGCCTGCCTCAGGTCTCTTCCCACTCCAGTCCATCTTCTATTCAGCAGCCAAAGTAAATTTCCTAAAGTGCAGGTCTAACTATGTTACTCTTCTACTCAATAAATCCAGTGACTCTCTATCACCTTCAGGATCAAACATGAAATTCTCTTTTTAGCATCTGAAGTCCTTCATAAATCTGTTTCCTCCTCCCATGCTCCTTTTCCAGTCTTCTTCTTCTTCTTCTTCTTCTTCTTCTTCTTCTTCTTCTTCTTCTTCTTCTTCTTCTTCTTCTTCTCTTCGGTAATAGCATTAGGTGACTTACCCAGGGTCACACAGCTAGTGAGTGTCTGAGGCCAGATTTGAGTTCAGGAAGAGGAGTTTTCCTGACTCTAGGCCTGGTGCTCTATCCACTGGGCTACCTAGCTGCCCCTCCTTTCCAGTCTTCTTATATGGCCTCAACATATTCTCTGATCCAGTGACACTGGCCTCCTTGCTGTTCCTCAAATAAGACACTCCATCTCTCAGCTCTGGGTATTTTCTCTGTCTGTCTCCCATGCTTGGAATGCTTTCCTTCTTCATTTCTGCCTCATGGCTTCCTTGCTTCCTTGAAGTCCTTACATTTAATATTTTATTTTTCCTCTAGTTACATATAAAATAATTTTTAACATTTGTTTTCTAAAAAATTTTGAGTTTCAAATTCTCTCCTTCCCTTCCCCTACCCCTCAGCATTGAGAAGGCAAGCAATTTGATATAGATTATTTACGTGCAGTCATGCGAAACACATTTCCTTTAAGTCTCACCTAAAATCCTATCTTCTACAGGAAGCTTTTGCCAACTTCTCTTAATTTTAGTGTCCTCCTTTTTTTTTTTGCCTTCTCTTTTAAAATTATTTCGTGTTTATCCTGTGTGTAGTTTGTACATATCTGTTGTCTCCTCCATTAGATTGTGAATTCATCAAGGGCAGAGATTGTCTTTTACCTTTTTTTGTATCCCCATCCCTCAACACAGTGCTTGGCACATAGTAGGTGCTTAATAAATGCTTGTTGCCTTCCCTGTACTGCTTGCTAAACTTTAGTGGCTTTCTATTACCTCCACTATTGAATATACAGTTTTCTGTTTGAATTTAAAGGTTTCACAAACTGACTTCAGCCTACTTTTCTAACCTTGTTATTCTACCATTACTCCCCATCATACTCTCTATGATTTAGCCAAACTGGCCTTCTTAATGTTTCTCATGATTTCATGTTCTATTCCTAGTTTCCTTCAAAGTTCAAAGCTCAAGTAGTACTTTCTAAGTAAAGGCTTTTCTGATCCATCTCCCCCAGCCTCTAATGTCTTCTCCCTGCCTCAAAGATGAGCCTGCATTTCTTTTGCTTTTTAGAAAAAAAAATGTACTTATGTAACACTTACAAGGTGGTGTGACAAGTGAGGTTGCTCATTCATTCCTATTTGTCCCCTTCCTATTCTATTACTGATTTGTTGACTACTGGGTTTCTCAGTATAAATGCTCTTTCTCTGTTCTGAGAAGTTATCACAAATGTTGTGTAATGATATCTGTCTTTTGTAGCTCTGAGCCCCCAGCCAAACATAGCACCCAGGCAAAATACCTCAGTGTTAGATCTTTCTCTTCTTCTATTCTCTGGGGAGTTTTCCTTCACTCCTACCTCCACCTCCAATCTTTGATTTCTTATTTCCAATAAGTACAGTTAAATTAGCAAAATTCTGTGTTTGATACACAAAGCAAAATTTAAAGTAAATAAGGGTAAACAGACTTTCCTTTTCTCATAAAGAAAGGATTCTACAAAGGAGCCCAAAGGGAGAAGGAAGATATAGGATCTTAAAGGGAAACAAGATGAAAGAGAGAAATCATTCATATTGTTTCTTCTTCCTTTCTACTGTTTGTGGCTACAGACTGCATGGCCAAATTTAGAACTATTCTCTATTTAAGTGGTATTGTTTTATGTTTTCTTTGTTGCATGCATTTACAATATATCAAAAGCTGGACAGTTATTCATATCTGTGCCGATTTTGCTTATTTGAATATGAGTGATGAGATTGGTAAGGAAGGAGCACAAACCTGGAAAGAAGCATATTTAAATTATTGATGTTTTATAAACCCAACTAGGATTTTCAACTTCCTGAACTCTCTTAAGGTAGCTGGCATTTTAAAATGGCTCATTTTAAAATGATAGAATGGGCCCTTGAACCAACAGCAGACCCCACAGAAGTTGTGTCCATTATTGGCTCTACACTAATAAGGGGGAGGACACTATAGTCCACTGGTTTTTGAGATATGATTTCCAGGAAGACTGACTTAATAAGAATGGATGTGGGGCAGCTAGGTGTCACAGTGGATAGAGCACCAACCCTGGAGTCAGGAGAACCTGAATCCAAATCTGGCCTCAGACACTTACTAGCTATGTGACCCTAGGCAAGTCACTTAACCCTGATTGCCTCCCCTCCCCCCAAATAAGAATGGATTGCTTTAGTATAGTCCCATTTGACCCTTGAAATCCTTGACTTATTAAAGTGAAATAACCTTGGGGAAATAACTCAGGTCTCCCTGAGAGTTGGTCAGCTTCCTTAACCTTGAAATGGTTTGCACAAATTCTTCCTAGGGAAGGCTTGGGGAGACCAAGAGGTGGAATTGTTAAAAGTGTTTTGCTTTTTAATGGCATGGGAGAGGTGAAATGGTATCTATAATTATGGTGAATGTGACTTTCTTGTGTAAGAATGGAGTAATTGCAGGGGTGTGCTGGACCCAGCTCAGACTGGCTCATGTGAGCTAATTGTTAAATTTTCAGTATAAGCATTAATACCACTGAAATTGGCAAAGCCTGCAAATCAGGGCTTGACTTGTTGTTTTGTTAATTGTCTATACTTAAAGTGATGGAGAAAATGTTAACCATGCAAATTAAATTTAAAAGTGCATGCACATTTCCTTTTTGGAGAGCCAGTTGTTTACCAAGACATAACAGATAATTGATATACTCAATTTCACTCACTAAAACTGATCTGATATACAATCAATCATGTTCAAGTAGACTAAATGTGAAAAGTCCTTTCAAACCGGAATGTAAGTCCTGTTCAGAGAGGGGTCATCTATACATTTTTGAGCCAGTTGAGAAGAAATTAATTCAAAAGGTAGAAGCAAGTATGGCATTCTAGTATACCCTTGAGGAGTAAAAGTCTTTGCTGTGGCAGAGAATGGAAATATTGAGGAGAGTCAACCACTTTATAGGTATCTTGGAGCATAAGACTTGGATTTTGGGACATCATTAGAAAAGATTGTCTATACAACTTGGCTATTGTGAAAATATGTTTAGTGTGAAGGTATATGTAGAACCTATATTGAATAGTATGCCATCTTGGGTGGGAATGGGGAGGGGAGGGGAAATTTGAAACTCAAAAACTTGAGGAACTGAATGTTATAAACTAAAACTAAAAATAAATAAATTAATTAATAAAAAAAAGGTTTAAAAGAAAAGATCGGCTTTTTAGACAACTTCCTCTCCCAGTACCTGTCTATCTACTGTGATAAAATCTGCTGTTTTATTACCTAAACACTTCCAATAAACCTTATTTTTTTTTTGTTAACCACAAAGAGGCCAAGGAATAAGTAGAGATAGATATAAATATAAAATTAAGTAGCATACCCTACTCTCTGGCTAAATGTTAAGCATTTTCCTTACTGGAATTATTTAGAATGATTGTGACTGAACTCACCACATTAAAAATGTTTATTGATAGCTTCTGTTTTTTACATAACCATAGTATCACATGTATCTCTGATAAGATAAGTAGTATTTTTTGGAGAGGAAAAAGAAAAAAAATAGTCAGCACAACTGGTTAAAACATTAAAAAAAAGTCACATGTGCAATGTGTAACATCTATGGATTTTCCTTCTCCGTGGAGGCGTGTCATTTCAAATCTTTTCTTTCAAGTCTTGCTTGATCTTTATAATTTTGTTACATTTAGTTTTAATTTTTTGGTGTGCCATTGTATATTCCATTTACTTTACTCTGCTTACTTTACTCTGTATCAATTCATATAGATCTTTCCATGCTTCTTTGTATTCCTCATACATATAGTTTCTTACAGCATAGTTCTGTGGTTCAAAAAGCATGGACATTTTAGTCACTTTATTTGCATAATTCCAATTTGATTTCCAAAACGGTTGTTCCATTTCACAGCTCCACCAACAATGTCTTAGCATACTAATCTTTCTACAACACTTCCAGCCTTGAATGCTGTCACTTTTTGGTCATTTTTGCCAATTTGCAGGGTGTGAGGTAAAACCTCACGATTGTTTTGATCTGCATTTCTTTTATCGTTAGCAATTTGGAGCATTTTTTTTTTGGTATGGTTATAAATACTTTGCAGTTTTTCCTTTGAGAACTATTTGTTCATATCCTTTGACCATTAAACATCCATATGTGTGCATATATGTACATACATGTACATATGTATATATATATACACATATACACATACACACGTATGCATTTATTGTTTTTATCTCTTGGATACCAAACCCTTAACAGAGACATTTGATAGAAAGTCCCCCCCCCCATTTCACTACTTCCTCTCTTATCCTAGATGCAATTGTCTGTGCAGAAGCCTTTCAGTGTCAAGTTGTTTTATTTTAATCCTTTTTTAAGGTGATCTTTTTCCCACTGGTTCTCTTACTCTTATCCTTAATCTCCTCTTCTCTTTCAATAGTCTCCCTTGGACCTTTCCTCCCCTTGAGGTAGCCTTAGTGTTTACGTTTATTTGTTTTTGGCACTCTTTCCCAAAAAAGGATTTCTCTCATTCCTTTCATTATTTATCTTCTCTCTATGTTTACTTTAGACCTTCATTCTTTGATTCCCGACCCCTGTAGTTATCTGTTCTCCCTCTTTACTCTGTATTCTTCATGCTGAAGTATCCATTCTGAACTCTTTTTTCTAGGTGCTTTCTAGCCTTGTAAGGATAGCCCTATGGATTCCCCTTTTCTTCCCCTGCTTGTAGCTACAGATTGTATGGCTAGATTTAGAACTATCATCTCTTTAAATGGTATCATTTTAGGTACATATGTATGTACATATGTGGTACATATGTATATATATGTATAGTTATATATGACACTATATCAAAAGCTGGACAGCAGCTATTCATATCTGTGCCAATTCTGCTTATTTGAATATGAGAGATGAGTTTGGTAAAGAAAGAGTATGAATCTGGAAGAGAAGCATATTTAAATTACTGAGGTTTATAAACCCCATTGGGATTTTCAACCTCCTATACTATCCCAAGACAATTGGAATTTTAAAATGCTGAAATGGGCTTTTGAAACATCAGTCTGTGACTACTGGAGTTTAGTGTCCCAACTCATAGAAGTCATGTCCATGACTGATCCCACACTGAGAAGGGGGTTTCCCCTTTTCCAAGGGTAACAACAATGCTACTAGTAGCTGCTGTGGAGGTGTAAGACCAACAGGAAGACCAGCAACACCAGCACACAGGAGGGCTGCTAGTGCAGATTCTTTGATCTGCTTTTCTAAGGAAAGCAACTTCAAGGGGTTTACAAGCTCACTTTGATTAAATATGCATATATCATTCACCTAGTTCAGGGGAAAGAGTCAGCACCTTGAACCTCAGAGAAAACACAAACAGAAATTACAAGCAGAAATTATATAAACAGAGTAAATAACACAAATCAGCAGACTGAGCTTCCAACTGTCTGTCCACAGCAATACATACATAGTTGCCAGAGAGAAGCACCAACATCTTGGGCTTTCAAAGCCAGGAGGATCTCCTTAATGGCTACCCAGAGTTTTGTCTGGCCAAATCACAGGAACACTCTTCCAATGAGTGAGCTCCCAAGCAAAATGCTAACCTCAGAGTATATATACACTTCTTCAGGGTCAGCCCACAGAGGGTGTCACAACCATGTGACTCAAACTCATGTGACTTAGGTTTTCTTGTGACTTGAGCAGGTCATCAAACACTCTTGATTCAATCAAAGACTCTTGATCAAACAAAGGCAAGACTCAATCAAAGGCACTTGATTGCCTTAGTGCTGAGAAGCACTCCAAAAGAGAAAAAAAAACAGCAAAAAGTCCCATTCTGCTTGCCACTACACCAAAGATTTCCCCTTGTTTCATTTCTAGAACAATGCCAATTATTGCAGTTGTCAGAGAGGACATTGTTCCATGGTAGGGCCCCTCCCCCACCAAGTCCCTGATCATGCAGCCCACCACTGATCTGTATCCTCTCTTGTTGACCTTTTTTCCCCCCTACATTTGTCTAGAGGTCCATGTCCATGCTCTCACATTACTCCAGATATTGGTTTCTCCCAGGGGTTCCAATTTCCTCCTTCTTAGACTTTTCAAACACAAAATCTTCCACGCCCCATCCATTGTAAGGTCCTTATCCCCTGTCACCAACAATCTCTTTGCTCATGGAAACATTCATCAGTGGAATTCCTAGCGCTGTGCCCCCCCCAACCCCTGCTTCTGCCCAAAATAAGACTTTCTTCTTTCTTTCATTTCTATCTTTCTCTCTCCTTCCATCCTCTTGTGGGCTCTTCTCTTTCTGAGACCATAGAAGTCATCTTTCTGTCATTACTAACCTTGATTTGACCCTGGTCCATCACTCCTCTCTATCTCCCTGCTTCTTTCCCCATTTTTATGTATGTTCCCATGTCATACTCCCACATAAAACAAAACAAATAATGTTGATTCACTTGTAGGCAGGTTTCTAGGTTCTATCCATAACGCCCTCTCTCTGCCTCTTTACTTTTACCTCTATCGGATTTCCACATTCACTTCCATCGCCTTGTTTACATTTAAAAAAAAATTCTCTTACTGGCCTTTCTGTTGTCCCCGTTGCTGTTGCCATCTTTGCCTGCTGCATTTATTCACTACTGCATTTCTGTTGTTTAGGGTGTTGGAGAAGTGAATAATCGTCTCGGTTCAGTTTTTCTTTCTAATAGTATTTGAAATGCTATCACTGAATATCCATCTTTTGTCCAGTACAGTTAAGTTCAGATTTGCAGGGCTGGTCACCTTGGGCTGCATTCTGAGCTCCGGTGCTCTTCAGGACACATTATTCTTTTCCTTCCTCCTTTTCCTAGTGGGTGTTAGTTATTTGAATGTTCTTTCCTTTGTACTTGAAGATTTTTCTCCTGATGGCTTGCAGAACTTGTTCTGACTTGAATTGTCAAATTTAACTACTATTGTCTTGGAGTTTTTTCTGGAAGTGATCTGTGAATTCTTTAAATTGGAATTTTATTTTCTATATTTAGAAGTTCTGGGCAATTCCTTTGAATTATTTCCTTCATTATAGTGTTGAGATTTTTGTTCTGTCATGTTCTTCTCGGAGACCTATGCTTCTCAGGTTGCCTCTACACATCCTGTCTTTGAGATCGGTATCTTTCTCTTGCATAGTGAACATATTTTCTTTTAATGTTGTTGGTTTTTGCTTCTCTTCTTCTAGGTTGTCCTTTATTTCTATGTATTTACATTCTCAATCTATTGTTTTCTCTCTTCTTTCTTTGGAGGGGCTTGCTGTTATAGATCCAAGTTTTTCTATTCTGCCCATTATTTTTGCTGTGTAGGCCATTCTGCTCTCATAATTCTCATTACTCTATTTTTTTCTTTTTAAACTAATTAATTTAGTTTTAGCTTTCAACATTCATTTCCACAAGATTTTGAGCTCCAAATTTTCTCCCCATCTCTCCCCTACCCCCACCCCAAGATGGCATGCTTTCTGATTACCCGCCCCTCCCACCCTTGTCTGCCCTCCCTTCTATCACCCCACCCCGCCCTCTCTTATCCCCTTCCCCCTTACTTTTCCTGTAGGGCAAGATAGATTTTTATACTCCATTGCCTGTATATCTTATTTCCCAGTTGCATGCGAAAACAATTTTTAACATTTGTTTTTAAAACTTTGAGTTCCAAATTCTCTCTTTACTTCCCTCCCCACCCACCTTCATCGAGAAGACAAACAATTCAATATAGGTTATACATGTGTCGTATGCAAAACATTTCCATAATAGTCATATTGTGAAAGACTATATTTCCCTCCATCCTATCCCACTTCCCATTTATTCTATTTTGTCCTTTGACCCTGTCTCTTTTCAAAAGTGTTTTATTCTGAGTACTCCTGTCCCAATCTGCCCTTCCTTCTCATTACTCTTTTAAACCACTAAGGAACTATGTGCTAGAGTTCCACATACTCCTTATATTCCATAGGGTCCTCTGTCTCATCAAATGTGGGATCATTTACTTTCATTTTACTGTATTTATTCGTAGATGCCTGAGCTAATTTACTAGATTTGAAGGCCATATTTTTGAGGTCTTTGGGATTTCTTCTTCCTGAAATCTTTGAATCTTTGGTACTTTCAGTGTTCCCCCCTTCCCCCTGCCCCCTTATCATTCACTTCCTGTATCCCTCTCCACTGACTGTGGTTTTCTTGGGGGCTATA
>CM053623.1:213832174-213860351 GCA_028646595.1 Phalanger gymnotis | reverse complement strand
AGTCTCTCTTTTCCTTTTCCCATAAACTTTAGTGACAAGCAGCAAAATGAACTCTAATTTATCTTAAGTGTTAAATTAGGAATGACACATCTTCACTTTTCACTTTTAGTTCTTTTCTGGTTGGTTCCCGTTACACAAAAACTTTTTCTCCTTTATGTAGGCAGAAAAAGGGTTAAAATACCTCTCTAGCTGTTTCCCTTTTGATCTCTAGGGAGGAGTTAACTCTTCCTTATCTTGAAACTTTCTTTAGTGCAGAGAAGTTCAAAGGAACTTTTCCCATGTACCTTTAAGGTTTTCTCCTGAGTGGTTACCTTTAAGTCTTTCTGCTCAGATAACTCTGCCTTTTGAGCAGAAGTTATGCCAGAGCCCTGAGAACTCAGTGTTAAACACTTCTCAGACTTTTTTTTCTCACATACCCTGTTTTCTCCCATCTTCAACGTAAATCAATCTCATCCCACAACTTGACTTTAACTTACGGGTATTTCTCCTTAGGGTGTTAAACTTTAACCAGACTACGGACACATAGCCTGCTCTGCTCCCTCCTCAGGAATGCCAGTGTGATAGGGAGGGACAAGGTGGGGAGTTTGCAGCCTGCTGCTGCTGCAGCAGCTGACAGGCTACTCTCACTCACTCACAAATGGACACACATACGTACAGGCAGAGATAGACAGACAAAAAAACACAAAACACAAAACAGAAAGACACCCCAGGACAGATACTAGAAACCAGAACAGGCAGAGGCTGGACCGTCTCCAGCTTGCCTGGGAGATTGGTACTTTTTTCAAGAAGGTGGGCCTGTCAGACTAATTAGGTCTGTCTCCCAGCCTTACTGACAGCTAAAGCTGTGTCCGACCCCAAATCTCCACAGAACCAGAAGGGAATTCCCACCAGAAACCAGAAAACAGAAACCTGACTCAACTTACTCTCTGGAGCTCTGGAACATCTCAGAGATGGATTCCCCTAGAGGTTTTTTTTTTCCACAAAAGTCCAAATAGAGGGGAGGTCGGCGTTGGGGGAAGGGTTAATTCTCCTCCCTCTCCAGCTCCAGGGGCTCTGAAACGTCTAGCCTAAAAGCCAGTTATTAATGTTTCAGAGGCTGGCTCCCCTTAGAGGTCGGGACTAGGAGATGCCCACTACCTGAGGACAAGACCCTACCTGGCCCAGGTCTCAGGGGATGCCACAGACCACTCCAAATCTCACTGGGGCCTCCAGAAATGTTGTGCCGGAAAAAAGCGAGCGAGACGCAGATATAAATTTAGATGTGGATTTATTGAAGCGCGTGACTGTTCAGAGTAATTACTCAAATCGAACAGCCCCGACTAAAGGAAGAGAAAGAATATTTAAAGGGAAAGAGCACAATTAGATTTCCATGGAGATGGAGACACAAACAGTGGGACAAGCTGAGGCAGGATGGAGAAACTGAAAAGGGGGGGGGTAGGGTATAACATGAACATAAAGCATTAACTTCTAGGACAGCTCCTGAAATGGATCAAAGATGACAACATCACTTTCTTTCCCAGATTCATTCAAATCTACTGGCATGACTTTAGCCACCTTCATGGCCATTGGAACAAATGGTTCTCATCTGCCCATTCTACTAAGAGAAGTCTTCACATGCTTGGAGTAGACATCCCCCTAATTCTCTGATGGGTCTGAAACCTGCTGGTTACTCCCAACCTGGTTTAGCCCATCTGCCCTGATGTTTTATGAGGTGTGGCTGCTGTGCATGCTACAGCTTCTTGGAGCAATGGGTGAGAGTTGGATGAAAGCTGGACATCAAAGGTGGATGACCAGCCCTGAAAAGAGTTTGGCAGCCCTCGCACTAGTGATATTAGTCCTCCTAGAACACCCCATATAGCCTTTTTTTGCAAGTGCCAACAAGTTGTGTAGCTGGGTGGCAGAGTGCTGGGCTTGGAGTCAGGAAGACTCATCTTCCTGAGTTCAAATATGGCCTCAGACACTTACTAGCTGTGTGACTCTGGGCAAGTCGCTTAATCCTGTTTGACTCGGTTTCCTCATCTATAAAAATGAGCTGAAAGAGAAATGGCAAACCACCCCAGCATCTTTGCCAGGAAAACCCCAAATGGAGTCATGATGAGTCAGACATGACTCAACAATAACAACAACAAACCAACAAGTCAGGTTTAAAGAACTTTAAAAAACCCCAAAACCAGGGTGAATTGGTTCACAAACTATCAAAATTAAAAAAAAAAACCACCACCCAAAACAGATGTCTCCCATTACATTCAAGTGCCCATGAATAGAGCACTCCTTCCTCTTACCTCAGGCTGTCCGAAAAAGCTTCCACGCCATACTTCGAGATGCAGTATCCTCCACTGAAGACTGATAGTCTCCCTGCTACACTAGAAACATTGACCACTCTTTCCTGTGCCTTTCTCACCATGGGGAGCATGTTGAGGGTCACCTCTATCAGCCCACTTAGGTTCACATATAAAATCTTGACAAAATCCTTTTTCTTGAGCCACTCATTGGGGAATGTGGGTAAATCGATCTTAGCATTGTTTACCAAACCCCAGAGGCCTGGGGAGAGAGGTAGAATGTATTTGAAATAGAAATAATTTTTTTTTTACCACCTTACAAACCCACATTCAACTTCGCCAAGCCAATAGGAAAAGACTGCATTGCTCCAACCAATTGTTCTTTTGGTTCTGTGGGTAATTCATTTTAAAGCATCTTTTTTAATTCTCCTAAAAAGTAATGAGAACATACTCTTTTTGTAGCCCCTGAGCTTAGCACAGTGCCTGGCACATAGTAGGCTCTTATATGATTATTGATGACAAAACGACTGGTTGCTTCCAGTGGTGCCACTACTAGTTCTCAACAGCAGCAACTTGCAAGAACCATAATTTGTAGGGGCCATAAGGGTGGAGAAAAAGGAACTCTCTGCCAGGGCATGTCCCTCTAACATTCTCAACTTTGTCCAGCTCTTCCACATAGGGCTCAGTAAGATCTCATTGCGTTTCTGAGAATTTTCTTCTGCTGCTAACATCAAAGATCATGGGTTCTGTGCAGATACCCTCAGTCTCCTGAGTTCCCCTTAAGTCCCAAAGTGAGTAATGCCTACAACCTGGCCAATAGGTAGGTGAAATTCATATTCATATTATACATGTAATTTGAATTTGCTTCAAATGTCTTCTTTGAACCTCTACAGAAGTCCACACATCTAGGCACCAAAGCTTTTCTTCTTTAAAATTTGTCAATATCAATCAGTGTCAAGATTGGTATCAATCTTCCACTTCACAGCATTTATCTACAGTGTCCATGTTTATACTGCTCTTCGTCATCCTCTCTTGGCCAAACCAGAGTCAATAGATTGAAAATATGCAATGATGTATTTAGATGTGACCGGGCAAAGAGTACAAACTATATTAGAGATTTGTTACAGGCAACCCTTGTGCTTTCTTCCCTGTCTCCACTTAATTGCATACTGCTTCAGATTGTTAATGGTTCAACGGTACTTGGATTTCAATTAAAGTCAACAAATATTTATTTGAAAAAGTCCTATGCTCCTTCTATCTTGCTTGTAGAGTTTGTCTTTGGGGAGGAAGTGAGACTGGCAAGGAAGGACAGCTTGGGCTCTCTCGGCATATACTATTGGAGACACACAGACCAAAACAAAACAATCCTTGATCTCAGGGAGTCATATTCCACTGGGGAATATAATGTGTACACAGATAAGTAAAGACAAAGTCATTTCAGGTTTGGAGAGAGCAGTAACAAGTAGGGTGGTGATGGTGGTGGGAATTTGGAAATCTTTCTGTAGGAGGTGGCCCATGAGCTGAATGGAGTTTGGGAATTAGAAAAAGGAGAGGTGATGGAGGGAGGGTAGCATTCTAGCAGTGGGAAATAGCCAAAAAACCTGGAGGTGGGGGGATACTGAATGTCATGTACAAGGAATAGCAAGTGGGTCACTTCGGAACTAATGGGCAATAAGAAGACCTGAAAGCTAAGATGGAGTCAGATTGTGACTACCTTGGAGAAGGACAAATTTGACTTTTGGACAATTCAGAATCTGGTTCTTTTAGCTGCAAGTAATCCTTTCTGTTGACCACAGCCTCCACTTAATTAAGCTTTTGAACTGCATGGGTCCCCAAAAGAGAGAACTTGGTCATCCCAAAAGAACTTCTTTCCATCCCCACTCCTTAATTATCCTCCCACGGGTGTAGCTCAATTTATGAACTACTGGGAAAGCTATTGAAAGCCTATTTTGGCCAATGGAGTTACTTTTTAAAGATAATGGTTTTAAAGGAAATTTGATTTTAAAGGCAATTTTGTAAGAAAAGATTTACCGAAGGTTTCCCTTAAAAATTCCTCTTAACAAAAATCCTTTTGGAATGTAAGATAGGAATATGCATGTTTCTTTGCTTTACTTGTAAGAAACTCGGTGGCTCTGACTCAACCTATATCTGTATTTTCTTCTTAGCCTCTGTCCCTTTGTAAGGAGGCGTAAGACCCATTTATAAACACTAAAGTATTGAGTTAAAGACAACCAATTTAGGGGCAGCTAGGTGGCACAGTGAGTAGAGCACCGACCCTGGAGTCAGGAGTATCTGATTTCAAGTACAGCCTCAGACACTTGACACACTTACTAATTGTGTGATCTTGGGTAAGTCACTTAACCCCAACTGCCCTGCCTTGCCCCCCCAAAAGAGCAACCAATTTAGTGGATATTAGGTGCTACCTTTATCTCCCACTCGTTCCTGTACCCACTGAGTCGCTGCAGTGATGCTCTCAGTCTTGGTTATATCCAGGATTACTGTTTCAAGCCTGTCCGAAGTGTTCTTCTTCAATTCCTCTGCCCCTTTCTCTGTCAGGCAAGAGGCTAGAACCCACAAGCCCTGAAGATCCAGCTGCTTAGCCAGTAGGTTTCCAAACCCAGAATCACAACCTGTTACGAAGCCATATTTCTCTGGGAGGTTTTGGACCACTTTCTTCTCCCGGTGCCAGCAAAAAGCATAGTACAAGCAGATAAGGACGACCAGATAAAGCCACATGGCAGCAGTCTCTTCCTTGTTCTGAAAGAAAAAGAGGACACTTTCTAGAATGATCTCTCAGTTAAAGATATTCTGTGATCTAGAAGTAGGGCCTTTGAAGCTCAGTGCCTCATTGAGAGATCATTTACCTAGAAGCTATTGAGCTTGGCTAGAAAACTTCTTGTGATATATCAACCCATTCATTATGCATTGTGGATGAGATCATGGTGCCAGATTCTCACATTTCCTTTTGAAGGAGCCAAGAGGACTTTAAAAAATTGAACTTTCCAACCTCCCAACAAGCAGCTGCATTGAAGGTTTCTAAGAAGCCATGGATGCTTAAGCAGTTTTGGTTGATTATTTAAAATGAAAGAAACAGGTGAAATTGTTTGGATTTTACTACCCGTGGTTTTGAACAGATTCTATTTCTACTCAGTTAAAGTAATTTAATAAAGGCCATATTCCAAATCAGTTGACCTCTTGTTTGTACCTAAGACTTTCATACACTTGAATTACTTACCAAAGCTCAAATGGATCATTTAAGAATAATTTCCTGGTAACTTTAATTTAGAATATCTTCTGGCCTGTTACATCTTCATCTCTGTGAGTAAATTTCTTAAATTGATCTTCCTCCACAGAAGTCAAAGTGGATGGTCTTAGGTAACTGTATCCTGCTTTCAGTGATTCCAAACTGCTCCCTGATGTCAAAGCATATCTTTTTTTTTAAACATCAATGCTCGTCTGGCGATGCTTCTACTTGCAGGACTTGGGTTCTGAAACTGACTCTAATACTTATTTCCTGTGTAACCTTGGGCAGATCACTGGGCCTCAGCTATAGATCTATGGTCCTATGATCTTAGGAAGGCGATTCAAAAGGTAACAAAAAATCAACGTATTGACCAACCATGATTCCAGAAGCCCCATGATGAATGAAACATGCTACTCACCACCTGATAGAGAGACAATAGACTCAGAATGCAGATCGAGACATTTTTTTTTGGACATGGCCAATGTAGGAATTTGTTTTGCTTGACTGTGCATCTTTGTAACAGGGGTTTTGTTTTTCTTTCTTTTTCAAGGATGATGGTGGTAGTGGTAGTAGAGGACTAGAAGGGAGGGGAAGTGGATTTTCATTGATTAAAATTTTTTAATAAAAAAAGGCAATGGAAAGATGTATGATAGGTGTAAGTAGCTTGAAGCATGTTACCAAAAATAACTTATGTGCAAAAGAAAGAAAGAAAGAAAAAAAACTCAACAAGAACAAAAACAACCCATCACTGAGGACAGGTATGAGTTAAGAAAGAGTGACCCAGTTATGGGAAAAAATTAAAAGGTAACAGATGATTTCTTGAGGGAAGACACCAGTCAATTTTTGTCTTTGTATTTCTATTGTCTAATATAGCATCTGTCATGTAATGGATACTCAGTAAATGTTTATTGAATTAGCTAACTATTGTTTCTGTCAACAACTGTCTTGAATTCCTAGCCTTTCATCTTCTCTGATCAATTGTGAATTCTTGACTTTCAACTAATCTTTACATTTGTGTCTCTTATAGCTTCTTGTGTGTCATCGATGCTTAATAAATACCTGGTGAAAGTTTACAAATTCAGAAGACTAAATAATTTCACCTGTTTTCAGTTGTGGCTATAAATTCCCTTCCTCTGTTTCTTTATAATGCTAAAGCTATCAGTTAAATTTCAGTGATGATTCAATAGAAAAATGTTTATTTTGAGCTTTTATTGCTGGCATGTAATTTGTATGCATATAAATATTAACACATTTGGCAAGTTATTGCAGAAGGAGAGAGCTTTTCCAAATTTAAGTTTGAGGAGCTGTGAAATAATATATTCAATTCAACATGCACCCTGAGACAGTCTCTGATGCCCGGTTCTGGTACCTTATCCTAACCCCAACCATGGCAAGGCTTGGTCTTTGATGCCTCCATACTTTGTGGTGAGAACTAACAACAAATGATATCTTAATTATAATGGAAAGCAGAATCCAATGAGTCAATTCATGAATCAATATGAATATTTGTAGCTATCATACAAATGAAATAGCTCATTATATTAACAGTAGTTTAAGTTCAAGTTAAAATGTTATCTAACCCCACAGAAGTAAGAAGAAACATAAGGATTATGTCAGTGTGTCACCCATGTTTATAATTAAGGCATGGTATAGTGAATGGACTGGACTTGGGTTCAAAACCCCCTTCTACCACTTGATTGTGTGACTGTGGACAAGTCACTTTCTAAGCCTCAATTTCTTCATTTTTCAAATGGGGCTAGTAATACCTAGAGTACCTATCCACAGAGGATTGTTGTAGATAAAACAGTTTGTAGACTTTTAAGCACTCTCTCAGAATTATCTAGTTACAAAAGCAGAAAGCAGGTAAGAAACTGAAGAATGCACCCAGACAGGGAAAAGGAATGCCCCTCTCAACATGATCCCACCTGAGATCTGACGATCTAGCCAGATCTCCATTGTTTAAGGTTTCACTTCAGATTATTCTGTTATTTAAACAAAAGGGAGTCTGATCAGACTCAAGCAACTCCTGTATTGGGAGTCCCTAACTTTTTTGCGTGTTATAAACCTTTTTGGCAGTCTGGTAAAGCCCATAAACCCCTTTTCAGAATTATTTTTAAATGCATAACATAAAATAAAATACATATTACCACAAAGGAAACCAATTCTGTTGAAATACAGATATACATTTTTTTAAAGATCCAAAGGATCAGAGTTTACAGATTCCAGGGTAAGAACCTTTGCCCTATAGATACCGGTAGTATAGAAGGGTGCAATGGGGTTCTTTGGCGGAGCTTGTAGAAGACACAGAAAAAGCTGTAGATCCTTTGCTGTGCTTTTACTTCTTAGTCATTAGGGTTTGACCTTTTGAGCAGGGAGGGATGTTCTTCTAACATCTATAGATTTGATGTGCACAAAGGTCTGAATGTGCAAATGAATTAGTGTGTGTGCGCGTGTGTGTGCGTGTGTGTGCGTGTACGTGTGTGTATGCTCACTTTTGTGCATGTCTGGATACAAAATGCACCTCAAGATTGACGCTACTTTGTAGGTAATTGCCCTTTCTTAGTTAGTAACTCTTTGTAAGAGAGAGTTCCATGTTCATTTGCAAATTTGTCCTAATTTTTTCCCTTTTTGTCTCCTACATTTAGTTGGATTAACCAATTTATAACATTGCTGATCTAATAA
The DNA here is from genome assembly GCA_028646595.1 of Phalanger gymnotis. NCBI lineage: Eukaryota > Metazoa > Chordata > Mammalia > Diprotodontia > Phalangeridae > Phalanger > Phalanger gymnotis. Next base: position 213,852,146 of record CM053623.1, on the reverse strand, counting down.
CAATACAACTGCTTCTTCCCTTGCAATATTGCATAAATCCAGTTGTTCCACTGCCTTATCCAATCAATGTCTAAGTTACTCACGGTGATCTGAATGATAGAATAGAGAGGGGGTCATTGGGAGTAGGATGGCTCTTTTTCAAGTATTTTATGCATCTCCATGGAGATACACTCAGGAATACCATATCTGAGTCCCTCTCTAAAAATGGCAGGTTGTCCTTCAGATAGATGGTTGTAACTTTCTTGTTGGACACCAAAATGCCACTTTCTACCTAATACTTTGTGAACACTGTATGAATATAAGGTTAAGATGATCATAAAACCTTCTCCGTGGCCTAGAAGAAGACCTAGGGGTCATCTAGTTCAGCCCTTCTAGTTCGGATGAGAAAAAAGAGAGGAGATATGACACCCAGCATTGCATAGCTAACAAGGAGCAGTTAAGACTACTATTCCTACTTATAGGGTATGATGATAGATTGCATGTATCTTTTCTGAGGGCCAAGCCTAATTATGCTTTAAGAGGCTCATTGGCCAAAGGATGATGACTTTTTTTGCAACTCTCAAAATCCATCTGTTGAATTATTGAGGTGGTGATGGTGGATTGCAAGTTGCAGATTTCTATAGATAGAGTATCCATCCACAATGAGGAAATCGTAGATTCTTGAAACAATGAAACATTCTTCCTCCATTTAAACCCGTTTCCTCTTCCACATATGCAATCATACACCTCCTCTACTGATAACCCTCAGATGTTTTCCCTGTTGTTTTTGAGATTAAACACAAGCAAGTGACCTTGGATTCCATATCGCTAATCATCTGCATTTCTACCTTTGCCCTCCATTCTCACCAGTTAATGTACTCTATAGCGTTGTTTCATTAAGCTCATGTTTTTGTGGAACCAAATAGTAGATGAGATATATCTATAACTTACAATAAACACAAGTCCCAAATATCCTTAGTGAATACATCCTGGTGTCACGTAGGCACTTCACACAACAAATCTTCTTATACTGGGTTTTCTGAAAGCCCACCTTAATCTTGCCACCAGTTACCCACTCTCTGTTGATGCCACTGGTACACTGTTCTCAATTCCTATCTCTGGCTTTCACGTGGATGTCAGCCCAGAGAAGTTCATAGGAAGCAGGATGCTATTGATGTTGTTCAAAAGCCTTCTCTTCTGTATTCACATAGACACTCTCAGGAACAGTATATACGTGTTGCTCCCACAGAAGGATATTTCCTTTTTCCCTTTGATACTCCCTTCTTCTAGCTAATCCTTTTTAAAGCTTGTTATTTTTCTTTTCCTACTACTGAATAGGAAACCACAGATATCAGCCCTACCTGAAGGATCAGTCTGGTTGTTGCTGATTTTTATATAGTGCTTGATTATAAATGTAATAACTATCTTAGTAAATAGCAACAATCAAATAAAATGCAAAAGGTGCTGGAATCTTTTCACTTCCTCCCCGCCTCCAATTTGAGTAATTTGATAGAATAAATATTATACATGACAGAGCGTAGGGCCTTAGGTCAAGGCCTAAGGGGTTAAAAAAGAGAGAAGAGGGGAGAGTGGAACAGTGGCCTCTGGGGAAACGAAGAGGACTCTGATATTTTGCTCATTCTAGTTTAGGAGGGATGGTGCTGAAATATCGTAGGCCTCTAGACTCATCTTTACCTGGACTGCGACCTGTGGAGAGCCATGAAGGATGTCAGGAAGCTGGAAAAAGAGAAAAAAGTCACATTCACTTCCCTATTCAGGTAGCAAAATAACAAATGAATAGGAATTATGGAATAATGGGAGAGGAATACCCTTAGATTCAGAGTTGTAAGTGATTCTGGGAACATATACATTTTCTCAATTATGGCACAATTTTAGCAGTTAAAGATTTATGTTTTTATCTTCTTTCTTTTGACAAAATTTTCTTGTAGGATAATGTGAATTTCATACTTGCAGTTGGAGAATTTCAGTGTACTAGGAAATGTAATGCATATGTAGCCCTGGGCTTCAAGGGTTTCCACGTGATTTGGGGAGCTCTTGTTATATCCTAGGTTCAGAATGCTGTTTTTAGATCACCAACTACATGTGGCCCATAGAAACACTTTACAGTACTTACATCTACCCCAGCTCCCACTGGCAAGTAAGGTGCTAAAGCAGGAGTGGGGAACCTTTAGCCTTAAGGCCACATGTCACCTTCTAGGTCCTTAAGTGCAATCTTTTGACTGAATCCAAATTTTACAGACCAAATCCTTTCATTTTTATTAATATATTTTTGTTCATCTTTTAATTTTATTTTTTAAATGAATGTATTTAAAATACCAAAGAATAAAATAAGTTTCAGTGAAATAATTCTTCCAAATTGACCATCACAATTAGAACATTAGTAAGCCATAAGGGCTAAATTGACAGCCATTTTATTTAGTTCTAACTTTCCTTGCCTGACTGGCACCACTATCTTGCAAGGGTAGTTGGCAAGACTTTATAGGGAATGAGTACACCAGTCTATTATCAGCTTTTGACAACAGTGTACTGTGTTTCTATTTGAAGTAGAATTTGTGAATAATTGCACAGCTTAGCAGTATTTTTTAATTCTGTCTGCTCAACAGCCAGCCCATCACGCCAAACAAGACCAAGAGAACGCTGAAGGAAGAAAACAGATTTTTTAATGAGGTTTGGGAATTGCAATATTATCTTGTTTCTGCTAAAGATAAAATGATTTTCAATGCTCATCAGCATTATAACACTCATAAGTACCACAAATATTTTATGTTAGAGGGAGAGGCACAAAAGATTGTACTGCATAAATTAAAAGATGAAAAGCAAAAGCAAAGACAATCCTTCTAAGCAGCAATAAGATCTGAAAATAATGCCGCTGAAGCAACTTATAAAGTAGCTTATATACTTGGGAAAAAAGGGAAGCCATTCAGTGTTGTAGAAATTGTGAAAAAATGCATTGTCCAAGTTGTAGGATACTTAGACCCAATAATGTTTCAAAGTACAAACAACTGCCTCTTTTAAGGAAAACCATAACTGGTCTGCAACATGAATTAGCCTTCAACTTAACAGAACAACTTCATGCAATACTTCCAGAGGAAAATATATATTATTCAATTGCTTTGGATAAATCGACTGATACTACTGACTCGGTGCCGGTTTTATACTTCATTCTGGTCATAACAGAAGATTTTCTTTTCTACAAAGAGTTAGTTGCTTTGGGCACTCTTGGGAACAGAACACAGGGAATAAATATCTTCAACAGCTTTCAAGGTAAATGTGAAATTGGACTGAATTTGGTAAATTTAGTGAGTGCATGTGCAGATGATGCGTCTTCCATGATAGGAAAACATGAAGGGTTTATTGCACAGAGAAAAAAGTATTAACAGATCTAGATGCTCTCATTTCTTTTCATTGTATCTTGCATCAGCAAAATTTCTGTGCTAAAATTATTATTTTAAGTGACACTTTGCAACAAGTTATAAGCATCTTAACTATATTTGTGCAAATGCAAGGTGTCATAGGCAGTTTTGTAACATGCTAAAGTTGAATGATGAGGTATTCAGTGTGGATTTGCTGTATCATTCTAACGTGTGTTGGCTATTGCAGGGACAGGTGTTAGCTAAAATTTTAATCTCTGCAAGAATAGATAGTTACATTTTATGAAGAACAGAATTAGCAATGTGAATTATTGAAAGAAGATTTCTACAGGAATACTGCATTTCTGTGTGATATCATGTCAAATCAAAATGACTTGAATATTTCTTTGCAAGGTAAAACTAACTCTATATATGATATGAGGCAAAAAATCCAAGCATTTCCAAAAAAGGTACCTTTTTTCAAAACGCTTCTTGAAAAAGAAATTTCCCCAGTTAGCAAAGGTCACTGCTGACCAGGATGACATATACAAATCATTTGAATATGCAGCTGTTACAGACTATTAATTGCAGAATACAATGAAAGGTTCACTGACTTTGAAAATCATGACATCACACTCAAATAAGCATGTCAGCCTCACCTAGTGGATATCACCAAGGCACCTAAAGAACTACAGATGGAATTGATTGGGCTCTCAGTAGATGACATTTTAAAGTCATTGTTCGATGCTAAGAAAGATCCAGTTGCAACATAGAAAAATGCAGTAGAATACCCATGCCTTTGGCAACATGCTCCCCAAATGCTTTCTTGCTTTTCAACCACTTATTGCTGCAAATCTATAGTCTCCTACCTGACCTAAGTCAAGATGCCCTTAAGGTCACAAATGACTGACACTGATCTAGGGGATCAGCTGAAACTGCAGACCTCCATGTTGCAACCAAATATTCAAATGCTTTCCAACAAAAATCAGACACAATAAAGTCATTAAAAAGTTAGTTAACTTTAAAATTAACAAATAGTTTTCATTTTTGAAATTAAGTACATAGTAGTTAGATTTTTACAAAATAATGTACATTTTAAAGTATATCTAATTGAGCTTTTGTGAATGTGGCCTTATTTGATTACAGCTAAAGATTAATGTGGCCTTCCAACATGAAAAGGTTCTCCACCCCTGTCCTAAGGTGAGATCATGTCTCCTCCTCAGGATGTAAGGGTTAGGCTTATTTTTATCTAATGCTATTGGCTTGAGTTCCCATTCTGATGTATTTCCCTAAATACCAATCACCAGCTATCTCCTTAATTGCCAATGCCAATTAATATCTCCTCAAATTTCATTTATTTTTCTCATTTAATGCCCCAATATCATTTAACTAATTGCCATGAATTAGCTTTCAGAAAAGGGGTATTTCTTGGAAAGACAAAGCAAGAACAGAAGTACAGACATATCCTTCCCAAAGTGGGAGCACTATGCTTCTGGGCACAGTAGGCCCCAACTCACAGTGCTTACTGCAAGGCATTCACGTGACCAAGTTCACAAGTTGTTCACCAAGACACAGTTGTTCCTTTGCTTGCAGAAACTTATATCTATTAAGAGTTAGAACGGATTAAGCAGATCACTTGAGGTCACCAGAGTTTGGATGCCTGCAAACTTTGGCATAGATTTCAATTCCAGACCCCTGGTGTTTTGCCAACCTTTAAGAGTTCACACAAGATTGCAGCTTAGTCTGTTCTGCCTCTAATACTCATTCACCTAAAACAGGAAATACTAAACATGCTCAGGACAAAAGCAATAGACAGGCCATATGCTCAGGGCTTCATGTTCTTCCAGGTGGGGAGAGGAGGTTACTTAGAACTCTCCCTGCCTGGAGTCTTATAGCATTTATTGCCTCCTCTTATAAACACAGTCAGGGAAGAAAAAGACTCAGGTACTTTTGTGAGAGTCTTTTGTACGTACACCCAATTCTGTCTTGGTAGAAGATCTAAAAGATTGGCCATATGCGGAGAGGAAAGTCTCACCCAATTTTGCTTTGAAGTCCTCATGGCTTATCATGCTGGGTACACTCATAAACACCAGGTTCTCATTGTCCAGTTCCCTGCTATATACTCAAAACCACAGCTTGAGTCCTTGACAATACAACCTCTATGTCAAACCATTGAAAGGCACATTAATTCACAAAATAAAAAGGCAGAAAATTAAGAAAGAATAGAGATTTAATTATTCTTAGGAGAAACTGTGGCCTTAGAAAGGGAGGAGAAATTTGATCCTTGGCTAGAATTTGCTACTGAGATGTAAGAAACATAGCAAGCAACAGAAAAATGAAGATGGCTGTTAATGAGGCTCAAGGGGCTTACATACGGTTTTTTTTACCTCATTTACAGAAGTGTGCAACCCATCTATTATAGTACATGAATGCTTAAGGGGATGGAGTAATTTATTTTAGGCGTATGGAAAGTCCAGAACAAATTACCAATATCATCATAAGAGGAGAGTAAGAAAATTTCCAGCTACACACAAGGGCTAGAAGATATGTTGAAACCTGTTAGACTTACTTAAATGCTTACAATGTTTATAGGGCTGCTGGACTAGTTTTCCAGATATTCACAACTGATAGAGATGATGAAAGGCAAACCGTCGAAAAAAAGCTGTAAAACAAAGCAAAAATCAGCCAATTCAATTCTAGGCTATACAACCGTTATTGTGGTTGTTCATCCTTTGTTGTCAAAGAGGACCAATTATATCATGAGGGTGATGTCTCAACTTGTGCAGGAATTTTTCTCCCTCTCCTCTCTTTTCTCTTCCTCCTCCTCCTCTTCTTCCTTCTTCCCATATCATATATGGTCCCTCTCTTTACCATATCCTTACATGTGGTCACATATTTTCTAAAATACTTTTGTGATGTTAAATCAGGCCATCTTTTGTCTCAATTCTTACCTAGTCTTTAGTCATTGAATGGGTGTTGCCTCAGACAAACTGAGGCCTGGGAAAGACCTTAATTTAGAAAGGCCAAGGTCATCCGCTGCATCTTGGGCCATCTCTAACATCTTGACTTTTGTCTTGCCACTGGACTTTGATGACTCTGGAGGAAAGAGTGACGCGAAGTAAAATACAAAATCCCATTGGTAGATAGACCTTGTTTTTGAGGGCCAAAATGTTATATCAGCCAAAAAATGGTGTATCAGCAAGCGGGGTCACAGGTTAGGTGAAGAATGGGATATCTCTGTTGACTAACTGACCATAAGATGGATGGGTTCCTCTTCATGTTGAGAAGAGGCAATGGTATAGAAATATATTAGAGGACTTCCAATACTACACCAACATTTCCCACCCATAGGAGGCTTGGACATGGAATTTGAGCAAAACAGGATGGAGGTGTCTTTTCCAGCATTCTTGTGGTTGCACAAGTAAGCTTCATGACCAGTAAATAACTGATGAGCTATGGATTAAAGTTTGAGGCCTACTATAAGAACCTAGCTTATCTAATTATCTCTATATTATTTATGTAAAATATACATTAGTAAATATTTATTCTCATACCATTGTTAGATGACTGATAAATGTATAGATGAGTATATAACTAACAATTGCTAATACTCGTTACCCCTTATGGGATCACACAAAACTGATTAAAACTGATGAGAATGGAGTAGAGACCCAAATGAATCATTTCTCACACAGGTACAATTGTGAAGACCAAAAAGAAAACTCTCTTTGCCTTCCAAGAAGGTTTTTTCTGCGGGGGGTAGAGGGAAGGACAGAGAGAGATGGAGGAACCAATATGTACAGAGATGAATATACACAAAATGCACAGAATAAACACAAATTTATATCAGTGGGAAGAGCACAGAAAACTAGGGGGATCATCACCTCATTTAGAAGGTGGCCCCTGAGCTGTGATCCAAGGGAACCCAAGAGGCACAGGTGAGGAGGGAGACCATTCTGGACTTGGCATTCTGAGACAGATTTCCTTGCTACTATCTCACAGATATTGGCGAGCAGAGTAAGAAAGGATCTGACCACACCTGGGCCTTGAAGGCTGCCCTCTAGGATGCTGCTGAATTTCTGCTTCTGCTGGAACGAGGCAGACTCAGATTCAGGAGTCAAGAAGGTCAGTGACTGAAACCATGTCCTGGGAGCTAACCGGTAATGATTAGCTTTGTTACCTGTGTGGGCGGGATGAACATCCATGTGCCTAGTGGTCTTAGGGAGAGAATTTTCTTGATATGTCAGAAACTGAAGGAGTCAGGCATGAATGAAAGGGTAAGAAGGAAAAACCCAATGATACTCCCTAGACCTATTCCACCAGGATTCATAGGTCCCCCAGGCTAAAGGGATTATATATAAAAATGACTTTAAAGACTATTTGATGGAGAGTCTCAGGTTACTGTGATATCTGTTTGGTATTTAGAGCTCTTCACAACCTGCTCTTCCCCACCCTAAATATACAGTATATTCCAGGTATGTTAGGATAGTATTATGCAATTTATATGACTAAAGCTTAAAATCCAAGATCTGTAAGCTTTTATAGCTTAAAATGGCACTAAAACTTTAGGGCCACTCAGTCTGTATTGTTCCCCTTCACACTCTGAAGGTCAGCCATAACAGCTTTCTTGCTATTTCTCATCATAGGACACCATTGTGACTGTCTGCCATGCCTGAAATGAATTGCTTCTTGACCTCTGTCTCTTAGAATACCTAAGTCTTCCTTCAAAACTCAGTCCAAATGCTTTCACTTGAAGTATTTCTTCACCTCCCCAAATGCTGGTACCTTCCCCCCCAAAATTAACTTGTGTTTATTTTAGATATATAATACTTATTAGCTGTGTGACCCTGGACAAGTCACTTAACCTTGTTTGCTTCAGTTTCCATATCTGTAAAATGAGCTGGAGAAGGAATTGGCAAATCACTCCAGGATGTTTGCCAAGAAAAGCCCAAATGGGGTCGTAAAGAGTCAGACACCACTGAAAAATGACTCAACAACAATATATATGTACACATTGTCTTCTTTATTAAAAAATTAGTTACTTGAGAACATCAGCTGTTTCTTTTATTTATATATATGGCAATTTATTTTAATTTTTAACATTTATTATTTATTTATTTTTGACATTCATTTAAAATTTATTTTGAGTTCCAAATTCTCTTTCTCCCTGTCACCCCTCCCACACCCCACTGAGAAGGCAAGCAACATGATGTCAATTATACATGAGAAATTGTACAAAACATATTTCCATACTAGCTGTGTGCAACAATTGTTTCAGTTTTGTTTCTGCATCCTCATTTTCTAGCACAATGTCCTGACACATAAAGTACTTGTAACAATACATGGAAAAAACTTTCAATTGGTAGCTAGGTTACTTAGTGGGTAGAGTGCTGGACCTGGAGTCAGCAAGACTGACCTTAAACTCCAGCCTCAGACAATTACTACCTGTGTGACCCTGGGTAAGACTGTTTGCCTCAGTTTCTTTATCTATAAAATGGAATAATCTACCTATCACAGTTTTTGTGAGGATCAAATGAGGTGGTAATTGCCTGGTGCATAGTGCTAGTAAATGCTAACTTTCAGAACTGTGATCAGTTCCAAAGAAGCCTATCTCTCAGCACATGCATACCAGCAAAGACCTTGAAAGACCTGCTCACCAAATAATAATCAAGAAATCCCAAGGGGAACTACAATGCTTTCATTCAGCCCTAGATTTTTCAAAAAGATAGCCAGGAGGAGCCTACAAGACTGAGAAAGGGATCACTCTAGAAAAACCAGCTTAAACTAGCTAGAAGCCTGCCATTTTACCAAAAATATTTCAAGTCTGGAGCAATGTGTATCTAGCATGAGTGTAATATTCACTCAAAGCTCACTGGCCCAATTCACACCTCTACTGGCTGGTTGTTCACCCAGAGGGGTAACATTTCCTCTACCTGGGATTCTAAGTGCCACACTAGATTGTGAGCCCCCATCAGTATGCTTCCCTTTAACATTAACAAACAGTAGTCTCAGTTCTTCAGCAAAAGCATTTACTCAAATGACATGACAAAAGCAGTAGTCAGAAAGCATATTTCCTAACACCAGAGGCCCACTCTTCTACAAACACATCCAGATTTCAGGAGGAGAAAGAATGGGTGGGAACTTAGAGTCTAATGGTAGTGACTAGTTTCTATTCAATTATTTTTATTTCTCATACTCTCTTGGGAATTTTATGGAGATGAGTGGCTAGGGACAAAGTTGCAAATTCTGTGCCTTGGAAGCATATTCATTGAATTATTGGTGCTGCATATGTAATTAAGGGATTCAGGCCTCTCACTCTTGGTAGGATGGAAATATCTATTTTTTCATCTGAATATCTTCTTCTTTACTTTTAAATGACCCAGCCACTTCAGATCTTCAGTTTTTGCTGCAGCCTCATTTGGGCACCCCCTCACATAAGGAAGGACAGGAAGCCTGGAGGAAGTGAATAGGAAAGGAGAGGAGTGAGAAACCCAGAATGCTTTTTTTTAAATGCCATAGCCAGGGCAGAGAATTGGTAGCATTCAGACTGAGATGCCCCAGAGAATCCTGAAGACCGAAAGAAGCACATTTTAAAAATCTTTTTTAAAATTCATTTTTATTTTTATTTTAAGTTCCAAATTCCCTCTCTTCTTCCATCCCTCTCCTACTCATTGAGATGGCAAGAAATACAATACTCATTCATATGAAGTCATGAAAAACATATTTCCACATTAGCCATATTCCAGAAAAAAAATCTTTTTGTCATCTTTTGAGGAAAAAAAACACAAGAAAAAGAAAGGGAAAAATATGCTTTGATCAGTACTCTGACTCCACCATTTCTATATCTGGACATGATGGAAGGAAACATATCTGAAGAAAGCATTTCAAATACAGATCTATACAAGGGGCCCTTAAACCTATCAGTGTTTCTGAGTCTGTATGGAAATGGAAGTCAGCAACAACAAGTCCAGGCAATCCAAGAAAGGAGCAAATAGGATTGGCTGTTCCAATAAAGGCAGATGGTGGCACAATGGAGAGTGATGGATTCAGAATCAGAAAAACCTGAGTTCAAAACCAGTCTCAGCCTTTCACTAGCTGGGTAAATCATTTAACTTCTAGCAAATCCAGTTTCCTCAACTGTAAAATGGGAATAATCATAACACTTACCTAATAGGGTTATGAGGACCAAATGAGATAATATTTATAAAAAGCACTTAGCACAGTTCTTGGTACGTAGTAGGCCCTATATACATGCTTATTACTTTCTTTTTCCCAAAAGTGAAAGAGCGAGATTCTGGCACGAAATCCCAAATTAGGAACTTAGGCTGGAGATATGAGTGAGCAAAAGAATAACTGCTATAAAGAAACATTATGGAGAATGGCTGGAAAATTTAGGATTATGTAAATATAATGGAATAGTATTACACCGTGAGAAGTGAGAAAAAGAAATTATTTCAAAGAATCCTAGGTCATATTACCTAATGCAGAGTGAGCAGAATCAGGAAAATAATTTATGCAAAGATAGCATTATAAAAGATACTTGGTCACCTCCAGGTCACTTCCCTTCCTTTCTCAAGGAGTTAACAATTTTTCTTTCTTCTCCAATTCCTGCTCTCATACTCTCAGCTCCTCAACCTACTCACTTTCCATGACTTCCTCTTCACCGCAGCCATTCAGAAAAAGGTTGTACCCTTGACCTTACTGTCCCACAAATATGCCACCTCCATTTTCAAGAATTTTTAAATCTCCTTATCTGATTATAATGTACTGACTTTTCACCTCTCCATCTGCCTTCCCATATCAAACTCTACTATTCATTCATGCTGTGGCATCACACCGACATCAATCAAGGGAGACAGTTTTGAAAGTAGTATGGAATTTATTGTTTTTGTTGTTAGCATCGTTCAGTCATTTTTCAGTTGTGTCTGATTCTCCGTGACTCCATTTGGAGTTTTCTTGGCAAAGATAATGGAGTGGTTTGCTATTTCCTTCTCCAGCTCATTTTACAGATGAGGAAATGGAGGTAAACAGAGGTAAGTGACTTGCCCAGGTTCACACAGCTAGCAAGTGTCTGAGGCCAGATTTGAACTCATGAAGAGGAATCTTCCTGACTCCAGGCCCAGCACTCTATCCACTGCACCACCTAGCTGCCTGGCATTGATTAGATACATGCACAAACTGTAAGTGGTACAAAACGGAGACTCAGTTTCACGTACAATTCTCTTTTTGTGATTTTCTGTGTATACGGAAATGCCCATATTTCTTGGCATTTAAGTTCAGAAAAAACAGGAGGCAGCATTATATGTAATGGAGAAATGTTAGAGACCATTCCAGTAAGAGCAGGGATAAAGCAAGAATGTCCATCATCATGACTATTATTTGATCTAGTGCTAGAAATTTTATAATAATTAAGACAAATAAAACTGAAGAAATTAGCATATATAAAAAGAAAAAAATTGTAGATATTATGATCTACTTAAAGAACCATAGAGATGCAACTAAAATTAATTGAAGCAATTAATAACTTCAACAAATGAACCTGTAAAAGATATAGATGATGGTAGTTAAGTCCTTATGTAACCATTATCAACCTTCATATAACCACTCAGTTGAGCCCACAGGATTCAACTAAGGATTCCCACAGGTCAAGGTGGTAGTTAACTCTCATATAACCCTTAACTAACTGTTATATAATCACTCAGTTGAGCCCACAAGACCCACACAAGAGAGCGGAGTGCCTTCTCTTGTAATTTTTACCCTCATGAAAAGTTGGTACAGATAAACATAGCTCTCCTGTGAAGTCATACTCTCAGATAAAAACTCATTGAGGAAACTGCCAGGAGACTAGGTGGGGTCATGGTAAACATTGGCAAAGAATTCAACCTCTATGGCATACACAATAAGGAACTCCTCATTTGCACATCCAACATTTGCACTGTTGTCTAATCTTACAATTGTAACAAAATCAAGAACTGGACAAATAAGTCAGAGAATCTGAAAAGGCCTCTGGTGAAAGGCTATGCCTGACACAGAGGCAAATTTGAAACCAGCAACCATAATTTCAGAAAACTGAATAGTGAGAAACAAACTTTCAGTAGTGGCTAAGAAACAGAGTGTTCAATGGGACAAAGAGCAATCTTAATATTCCACAACTGATTGGCATTTGTGCATGTACTTGTTTCTATGCCTGCTAGGCACAGCCAGACTGCTCTGAAGTTCCTTCACCTAGATTAGTGGTGTCAAACTCAAGCAGAAATGAGGACCACCATGAAATTGTACATAAGGATTACTATATTGACTTAGCAAACCACACGTTAACTTTACCTCTGTTGTTAATAAGTAAAAATTAACATTATTTGGGTTCTATTGTATTTTTATTTATTTAAAAAATATGTCCAAATTACATATTAGCCTAGTTCCACAACAACAGGCCTGAATGTTTTATAATTAGAACCAAAGAAAGGAAAAGGAGAGAAATCAGCACACACAAAAAAGAAAAAAAAATAGTAGGTGATATTATGATCTACTTAGAGATGTTTGGCAACTCTGACCTAGATAACTCTTAGCACCACCAACCTCATGACTTCATCGTCCACTGTAACAGCCAAGCCCATGGGTACTTATCATTCAGCTTAATTTCCTGCTTTTGCATTATGAAGTATGACAATGAAAGCCTCCAAATTCCTTAAATGCAGAGTTATTAGAAATAATAGCATTTGGAAATCAGTTTATTACAAACAAAAGGTACAGAATGATGATAGACAATGCAAGCTGGGAATAATTTCGAACCCATTTTGAGAAAGAATTGACAATAATGATGATGTTCTTTTCCTTCGATGATCCTACAAAATCAATATGGATTCTTGACCAAGATATTTTGGTCTCAGTCTTTCCCCTACACCCAAATGAGAAGAAAACAGAAGGAGGGCCAGAAAGAATCATATTGAAACGGGAGAGTTTTGAAAGTTACATGTTGAGTTTATTAAATAGTTAAATGTGAGAGTGGGGCTGATTGAGCAAATCAGTTGTGTCACATTATCCCACTTAAAGTACTTGAAATAGCACTCAGATATCTTAACAAGGTGAGAACAAGTTTCGTTTAATCAGTTTTAATCAAACTTGAGCTTTAGTAATTGGAGTAATATTGTAGAGGAAGTATTCAGATAGACTTAGGAAACTTGGTCATGCTGTAGGTATCATCTACAAAATATAAATTTAGTTAAGAACCAGCATTATTCTAGAGCCTAGAGTGGTAGTTGAGTAAAACCCATGAGGAGAGGCTGCTTGGGTTTGGGAGGCAGGAGAGAGATGTTTTGGATTTGACTTCAGCTCAGTTTTCCTTCCACTCACCCACCCCAGTACTTCTCTCCCTACCCAGTGGCTGGAAGAGGTGCTTTGAAGGGTCTAGAGGAATTTGAACTTCAAATCTTCCCATAGGCATTTTAAGATTATCTCCTAGGACAGCAGTGACTGGGACAGATTGGACATAGACTCATAGTTCTACAAAGACTGTATCAGATCATGCCTTTAGGGGAAATTCTTGAGTTTCCCATAAAGAGGAGAAAAGGACTTATATCAACTAGGAGTTATATGTACATCCTAAGCTTGAGCCCACTTTCCCCAGTACTCTGCATGTGATAGTAGAAGAGTATGTCCCCATAGATTTAAGGGGGTGGTGCGGGATGGGAATCTTTTGTAATGACTCTTCTTACTATGACATTTTAATAAATACACATTTCTTAAAGTTACTTAAGGGTGGCTGACTAAGTTGATTCTGAACCAATAATCTTAGAGAGAAGCATACTGGTGGAGGTCATGAGTCAATAATATTATACCTACACCACCTCAGATGTTTGTCTTGAACTCTGAGGAGATGAAGTAGTTGAGCAAGTGGGTCTCAACTATCACTGTGACAATGAGTTGGGATAAGTATCTCAGAGCATGCTGTACATAAAAAGCAAACTCTACATAATAGAAATCCACAGTTTTATGTACAGTTCTCTCCCACATTGTAGATGGAAATGATAATTTTATCTGATGTTTATTATGTTCCGAATAAAAACAAATTAGATGAAAAAAAAAGAAAATTGGATTCCTTTGTTGGGTTATGGCAAGAAATCTCGCTACTGTCAGAGAATCACAGATTTGAAGAATTAGAAGGGAGCTCAGTAGCTCTCTAGTACAACCCATGTAGGAAAGGAATCCTCCCTATCACATACTTGACAATTGGTCATCCAGCCTCTGCATGAAGACCTCCAAGGAACGGGAACTCCCCACCTCTCCAGGTAACTCATTTCACTTTTGGACAGTTCTAATTATCCTAAAGCTTTCACATTTTGTATCACTAATAGTAAGAGAAATGTGAATCAAAACAACCCTACGGTTTCATTTCACACCCTGCAAATCTGCAAAAATGGCAAAAGATGGGAATAGTCAATGTTGGCAGAGCTATGGGAAGATGGGCACATTAGTGCATTGTTGGCGGAGCTGTGGATCAGTGCCACTATTTTGGAAAGCAATTTGGAAGTATGTGAAGTGACTAGAATATCCATACCTTTTGACCCAGAGACTCCATTACTAGGCTTATTCTTCAAGGAGGCCATTCCATTGATAAGAGAGTCCCTATATAAGCCAAGATACAGCAGCACTTTTTGAGGTCATAAAGAATTAGAAACAAAGTAGATGCCCATCGATTAATGAATAAACAAATCATAGTATGTGAATGTAAAGAAATATTACCGTGCTGTAAGAAATGACTAATACGGCAAGCACAGAGAAGCATGGAAAGATCTATAGAAATTGGTGCAAAGAGAAGTGGGCAGAGCCAAGAAAACAACATACACAATTATAGCAAGTTAAATGGAAAGAACAAGCACACACAAAATCAAAAGTAAAAGGTAGAAACACCTGTAAAAATTGCTCTGAACAAATTCTAGAGCTGAGGAACCCATGAAATAGCAGAAGGAAGCAGGTGTCTAGCCCAGGATAGCCTGGATGGTTACCAGGAAGAGTCTATAGGATGGTGCTGGGAGTGGAGTGCAGCCCAGTGTGGGTCACGCCAGGATGAACCAGACCAAGAGTCAGGCAGAGCAGGCCTGAGGGCCATGAATCATTGAGCTGTGGCAGTTACCAGACTGCTCAACCCACAAATGCTAATGACCACAGAGCAGGTTAGTGAGAAAACTGCTGGATCAGGGTGAGAGCAGTCTGGCCCCAGCCCTAGGGGTGGTGGAGGTGGTGAGGCAGTGGCAGTGGCAGCAGCAGGAAACTCCTGAGGCTGCTTCCAGAGCTCCAGTGTCAGCTGCTTCCAGAGTCCCTGGCTCACACGGTGGGAGGAACCAAGTGGCAGATTGGAGCGAGAATGCAAGGAGTGCTTTGCTGGCACAGAGGCAGATTCTCTTGTTTTGCCCTGCTTGGATCTGGGTCGTGGTGCTGGTTGGCAGTTCTTGGGGAGAAGGAGTGCTGGTGTGGCAGAGCTTGCCGTGATGGTGGAGTAGAAGTAGATTTGAAAACTGCAGCACAGTCTCTAAATCTTGGGACAAAGTACTCTCTACTCTACAAGCTCAAGGGTCAAGTAGTTGGCTGGGAAAATGAACAGGCAGTGCAAAAGGACCCGTACTCAGACTCAGACTATAGAATCTTTTTTTGGTGACAAAGAAGATTAAAACATATAGCCAGAAGTCAACAAAGTCAAAGAGCCCACATCAAAAGCCTCCAGCAAAAATATGAATTGTTCTCAGGCCATGGAAGAGCTCAGAAAGCAAGTAAGAGAAGTGGAGGAAAAATTGGGAGGAGAAATGAGAGTGATGCAAGAAAACCATGAAAAACAAGTCAAGGGCTTGCTAAAGGAGACCCCCAAAAACACTGAAGAAAATAACACCTTAAAAATAAACTAACTGAAATGGCAAAAGAACTCCAAAAAGCCAATGAGGAGAAGAATGCCTTGAAAGGCAGAATTAGCCAAATGGAAAAGAAGGTCCAAAAGACCACTGAAGAAAATACCACCTTAAAAATCATATTGGAGCGAATCAAAGCTAGTCACCTTATGAGAAATCAAGATATTATAAAACAGAACCAAAGTAATGAAAAAATGGAAGACAATTGAAATATCTCATTGGAAAAACCACTGACCTAGAGATTAGATCCGGGAGAGATAATTTAAAAATTATTGGACTACCTGAAAGCCATGATCAAGAAAGAGCCTAGACATCATCTTTCAAGCAATTATCAAGCAAATATCAAACTGCCCTGATATTCTAGAGCCAGAGGGTAAAATAGAAATTGAAAGAATCTGCTGATTGCTTCTTGAAAAAGATCCCCAAAAGAAAACTCCTAGGAATATTGTAGCCAAATTTCAGAGTTCCCAAGTCAAGGAGAAAATACTGCAAGTGACCAGAAAGAAACAATTTGAGTATTGTGGAAACACAATGAGGATAACACAAGATCTAGCAGTTTCTACAGTAAGAGATCGAAGGGCTTGGAATATGATATTCCGGAGATCAAAGGAGTTAGGATTAAAACCAAGGATCATCTACCTAGCAAAACTGAGTATCATGTTCCAAGGTAAAATATGGATTTTCAATAAAATAAAAGACTTTCAAGCTTTCTCAGTGAAAATGACAGAGATGATTAGAAAATTTGACTTTCAAACACAGGAATCAAGAGAAGCATGAAAAGGTAAACAAGAAAGAGAAATCATAAGAGATTTACTAAAGTTGAACTGTTTTGTTTACATTCCTACATGGAAAGATGATGTGTGTAATTCAGGAGACCTTTCTCAGTATTAGGGTAGTTGAAGGGAATATACATATATATATATAGACAGAGGGCACAGGGTGAGTTGAATATGAAGGGATAACATCTAAAAAAATAAAATCAAATTAAGGGACGAGAGAGGAATATATTGAGAGAGGGATAGACAGACAGATAGAATGGGGTAAATTATCTCACATAAAAGTGGCAAGAAAAAAGCAGTTCTGTTGGAAGAAAGGAGGGGGCAGGTGAGGGGGAATGAGCAAATCTTGCCCTCACTGGATTTGGCTTGCGGAGGGAATAACATACACACTCAATTGGGTATCTTACCCCCCAGGAAAGTAGGGGGAAGGGGATAAAAAAGGGGGGAATGATAGAAGGGAGGGCAGATAGGGGGAGGAGGTAATCAAAAGCAAACACTTTTGAAAATGGATAGGGTCAAGGGAGAAAATTGAAATAAAGGGGGACAGGATAGGATGGAGGGAAATATAGTTAGTCTTTCACAACATTATTATTGTGAAAGTGTTTTGCATAATGATACATGTGTGGCCTATGTTGAATTTCTTGACTTCTTAGGGAGGGTGGGTGGGAAGGCAAGAGGGGAGAGAATTTGGAACTCAAAGTTTTAAAAGCCGATGCTCAAAAAAAAGTTGTTTATGCATGCAACTGGGAAATAAGATATATAGGGAATAGGGCATCCTGGCCTACAAGAAAGTAAGGGGAAAAGGGATGGGGGGGAATGGGGTGACAGAAAGGAGGGCTGACTGGTGATTGGGGCAATCAGAATATATGCCATCTTGGAGTGCGGGGGGAGGGTAGAAATGGAGAGAAAATTTGTAACTCGAAATCTTGTGGAAATCAATGTTGAAAACTAAAATATTAAATAATAAAATGTGAAAAAAGAATCTTAAAAAAGTGAATGATCCAAAATTTTTCTGCATCTATTGATATAATCATATGCTTTTAAAAAACTTTTATTATTGATGTAATCAATTATGTTCATAGTTTTCCCTATGTTAAACCATCCCTACATTCCTGGTATAAATCTCACTTGATCATAATGTATAGGATTTTATTTAGGATTTTTGTATCCATATCCATTAATGAAATTGGCATAAAATTTAAGGATCAAGTAAGGCTTGAAAGAAGAGTATGAAGAGACACTCTTCCCCTACCCATTTGTGCTGGTGGAATGTCCACAGGTATTACACACTACATGTAATTTTAGGCTTTTTCAATTTATTGACCAGTTATACCGGTTTCTCCACTTTGTTTTATTTTATTTTTATCTTTAACACCCTTCCCCCTCACTGTTTGTCATATAGGATGACTCTCTGGAAGGGGGATGGAGAGTGATACTGGGGAAATTATGACGATGTGAAGAATAAAATATGTAATTAAACTGAAAATTTTTTTTTTCTTGACATCTAGGCTAAATTTACACCTTTGAAACTTCAATTCATTATTCCTAGTTCTGCTGTCTGGGGCCAAATGGAAAAAGTCTAATCTCTTTTCCACCTGTCAACCCTTCTAAGATTTAAAGTATTCTCTCTTCCAGACTCACATTCGTAGTCCCTTCAACCAATTCTCACATGAGGCGGATGCCAAGCTCTTCATTATCCTGTCCAGAGCCTCCTCTGAACATGCTCCAGCCTGTCAGTTTTCTTCTTAAACCATGCCACTTAAAATTGAATAGAGTACTCCAGATGAAGCCTTTTTAATATCAGAATGATTTCTAGGCCACCAAACATAGAACCACAGAATGTCATCTAGAAAACCTGGCTTATAAGATTATCTGGTCCTTCTCTCCTTTCCTCCCCACTTACAGTTTATGTATATGGAAAAACTCAGTCCTAAAGAAAGGGAATACTTTCATATTAATAATGTCTAGATTTGATACAAATAATGTGGTCAAGAAACAATTTCATCATAACTGAATTCCCTAAGAAAGATAACTCATGTTGATGGCTTGCCTAAGGCTTGGATTCTTCATGTAATTTCTGTGCAAGACTTATTTTCCACACCTCAACTTTGGGTTTCACTCAATTAATTGTTCAGTTTTATCAGACTGAAAAAGTAAATTAGGAAGGTCTTCTAATATAAAAATTTCCCAACTTCCAGGTTAATTGAGCAACAGGATGGCTGACTGGACATTTTCTCCAATGCCCACAACCTCTTATACGTCTCACAAACAGAAATTGTATGTTAAGGATAAAACAACCCCCTCTTTCCATGGTTGAGGTCACCCAGAAAACAAAGGAAGGTTAAAAAAAACCCAAACCCAGGAACCAATGCTCACTTAGCATCCCTCTTCATCTCCTATA
Organism: Phalanger gymnotis; assembly: GCA_028646595.1. Lineage (NCBI taxonomy): Eukaryota > Metazoa > Chordata > Mammalia > Diprotodontia > Phalangeridae > Phalanger > Phalanger gymnotis. Next base: position 213,832,720 of record CM053623.1, on the reverse strand, counting down.
CCAACAGCAGAGAGGTTGCATTAGCAGACCCAAGGACACAAAACAGGCTTACGTTAAAACTCACCCCTACATCCAGTTCCCCACTCCTTTCTAGCGCCATAGAGACTTTGGGCTTCAAAAGCCAGCTTGGCCACAGCCCTTCAGGAACAAAAGTCTGCTGGGGGCTGAAACCTAGAAGTACCAGTGCAACAAAACTCTTAACTACCTGTATTAAGGTAAGATAAGCTTTGCTGGTGCTAGGGAAAGCAGTCTCTGAACTTCCAGTGCCAGGCCGGAGAACTAAGCAACTAAGCTGAGCCGAACTCCACCAAGCCCGCAGGAAAGAGCACAGCATCTAGCTGCGGTCAGTTCCGACCACTCAAAAGTCACTTGGGGCAGAGACCTGAGATAATGAATCTTGAATTGCCCAGTGTGGAAGGAGCTTAACATGCTCTGAGATCTAGCCCCTGAGGAAACCATAACCAGAGGGAAAGGAGTCAAGAAGTGAGTGATAAGGAAAATAAGGGATAGGGGGAAGATTGTAAATACCAAAGATTTCAAGAAGAA
>CM053623.1:213810556-213831674 GCA_028646595.1 Phalanger gymnotis | reverse complement strand
AAGAAGAAATCTCGAAGACCTTGAAAATAAACTGATAAATCAACAAGAAAAATAGTAACAGCAGAAGGAAATAGGGGCTCTGGAAGTAGTAGTCCAGCCATCTGTGAATAAATACTATTAAAAAAAGGAAAATGACTTGATGAGACAGGAGACCCTGTGGAATTTGAGGAGAACATGGAACAACAACAAACTGTTCCTGTGTGGCTCCAAAGTGAAATGAGAATTATGAGCAGAATTTATTGCCTGCACAACAAAAATAATGAGCAGAATAGAAAGACTTGAATGTGCAATGGCAAACCACGTAAAAGAAACAAAAGCGAGAATAAGGAATTGGGAATGCAAATACCCAGAAGTGAAGACCAACCTAAGGGAAGAGAAGCAAAAAACAATAATATTAAAAGAAAATATGCTCATTATGCAAGTACAATGTACTGAACTTGAAGACCGAATGCATAGAGGAGCATAGGTCTCCTAGAAGAACACAACAGGACAAAAGACCTTAGCAACGTAATGAAAAAACTAGTAGAAGAGAACTGCCCAAAACTTCTGAACATAGAAATGAAATTCCAATGGAAAGAATTCACAGATCATTTCCAGAAAAAAAAAACCAAGGCTACTAGCTCCAAGACACATAGTGGTTAAATTTATCAGTTCAAGTCAGAAATGAGAAGTTCTGCAAGTCATTTGGAGAAAAACCTTTAAATACAAAAGAAAAGACATTCAAATAATGCAAAACTATTCTACACCCACTAGAAAAAGGAGGAGGGAATGGAATAATGTGTTCTGAAGATCATTGAAACTCAGAATGCAGCCCAGGGTGACCAACCATGCAAATCTGAGTCTACTCATATATGCAATAATAAAGAAGAGTTTGAAACATTTTTAGAAAGAGAACTGAATAGATTATTTGCTTCTTGAATACCCCAAACAACAGACATGTGGGAGGAGTGAATAAATGCAGAAAGCAACAGCAACAGAATGGTAACAGGAAGACCAGGAAGAGACTTCTTTCTAAGTGCACGCAAGGAGACAGGGTGAAGGCAGAAATCTGTTAGAGGTAACAGTGAAGAGGCAGACAGGGGGCATTATGGACAGAACCTGGTGACACCTTGCCTACAAGTAAATGCTTCTTTTGTGGAAATACATTATAACATGGAAGGGTGCATAAAAGGGGAAGAGGGAAGCAGGGCAATAGGGAGGACTGAGTGATGTGCCAAGATCAAATCAAGGGCTAGCAATATGGGGAAGACGACCTCCCCAGTCTCAGAAAGAGAAGAGATTACAATGTAGTGGAGGAGGAGGAGGAGGAGGAGGAGGAAGAGGATGAAAAGGAAGAGGAAGAGAAAGAAGAGGAAAAGGAGGAGGAGCAAGGAAAAAATTGGAAACAGGATGGGGTAAACAAAGGAGGTTTTATTTTGGAGATGGAGGGAGGTCCCACTGATGAATGCTATGACCAAAGCGAGATGAAGAACTTACACTAGGTGAGGTCTGGGGTATTTGGTGCATGAAAAGTCTTGGGAGGGAGGGAGTTGGAACCCCTGGGGCAACTGGTGCCTGGAGGAGTGGAAGAGCACAGACACAGGGTGATTTCCAGGCAAATGTAGAAAAAGGTCAGTGAGAGAGGTTATAGGTCACTGGTGGGCCACTTAATCAGGGATATAGTGGGGGAGGGGCTCTACCATGGGAGAGAGTACAACAACTGCAATAATTGGCGTTGTTCTGGAAATGAGACACAATGGAAAAGAGGAATCTGTGGGGTAAATCCTACAAGGTAATGGCAGAAAGCACCTAAAGGAAAGAGCCTAGAACTGGCATGAAGAATACTGAGAAAAGAGAGAACAGATAACTAGAGGGGTTATGAATCAGAGAATGAAGGTCTAGTGCAAACAGAAAGAAGATGGAAAAAGAGAGTAAGATAAATTCTTTTGTAAAGGGATGCAAAAAATGAAATTTAAAAAGTAATGAATAGGACTAGCTGAAGGGGAGTTGAAGAAGGGGGAATCTACTTGACTAACTGAGAGGAAAAGGGGGGCGAAGAAACATATAACGAGATAAAAGCAGGAGAGAGGAAATAATAAACAAAGCCCTAAAAGGAAATGAGTGACAAACAAGAAGAGGGAATCAGGTGTGAGGGGGAAAGAATCTGAGGACAGGATCATCTTAACAAAAGATTAAAATAAAATAACATGAAGAGTCAGACACAACTGAATAACTGAACCACAAAAACTGAAGGAACATAATACTGTGTTTACAGCAGAAGAAAGAAAATCAATGTGAAAAAAATTTTGGAGACAGATGGAGGAAAATATGAATCTAACTCATAACTTTAAATGTGAATGGATTAAACAATCAATAAAATAAAAAAGAGTGACAGATTGGATAAGAAAACAAAAGTCTACAATCTGCTGCTTTCAAGAAAAACATTTAAAAAACAAGACATACACAAAATAAAACTGAGAAGATGGGGGAAAGTATACTATGTATCAAGTGAATAAAAAAGAACAAGAGTTGCTATCATGACAAAGAAAAGCAAACATTCAAAAAATAAAAAGGGATAAACAAAAAACTATATTATGCTGAAAGGAACTGTAACAAAAAACCAGTATTAGCAATTGATTTATACATCCCAACTGCCTTGGCATCTAAATCCACAAAGAAAACATTATCTGAGCCTCCAGAAGTCATAGACAGTAACGCAGCAGTGACAGGAGACTTCAATATCCACCTTTTAGTTTTGGATAAGTCTAATAGAAAGATAAACGAAAGGGAAAATTTGGAAATGAATACATTTCTGGAGAAACTAGAGTTAAAAGACTTATAGTGTCTTCTAAGTGGGACAGAAAAAGTATATACATATTTTTCTGTATCACATGGAACTTCTACAAAAATTAACCATGTACTGGGGCGCAGAGATATTGCAAACAAGTGTAAAAAGGCAGAAATAATCAATACATCCTTTACACACCATAATTCAGTTCAGAATAGACATTGGTTTAGGGACCACAAACAAAAGCTACAGAACCAATTGGAGATTTAATAATGAATCTTAAATAATTAGTGGGTCAAAGAAAAAATTATGGAAGTAATTAATAATTATGTAAAAGAAAATAATAATGATGTAACAACACATCAAACAAAGTCAGTTAAAGCAGTCCTCAGCGGGGAATTAACATAAAAAAATCTCTAAGAAGGGTGTGTGGAGCTGCTGCCTTGACCACAAAACACAGCTGATGGATCTACTTCCCATATCGTAGATAGGGAAAACAACACAAAGAGGAGTCTGAGGCTCTTTTTGAGAAAGGAAATGCAGGAAGATAAACTAATAGTTTCGTAGATATTAGCATACTCAGATAACCTCATTTCTTCCTGATCTGTGAAAATAAAAGGAACAATAGACATTTGAAGATTGGTTAGGATTATAACCACCATCCTCTGACTCCTGAATCTACTTTCATCTTTCTGTCCCTGGTCTATTATTCATGGCACTGAGATTATAATATTTAGCAAAAGACCCCAGAGCAACCTAAACATGCTAGTGTAGTTTCCAAAACTGTCTGTTGTTCTAGGGAGAAATTTGGACTTAGACAGAATTTCAATGGGTTTCAGTGTATAAGTCCCATAATCTGGGTGTCCTGTTTCCCTAGATAGCAAATCCATCTTTAGAGGAGACATTATGAAATATATAATCAGAACTGCATTCTATCTTCATGAGGTTATTGTCTGAGGGCTATTTCTTGTTACAGACACATGCACAGACACACACAGGGTTTTATGATTTCCTATTGCAATTCCACTTTTTAAATAGTGCCATGAAATTCAAGGTTTGAAATGGATTAGCAGCATGCCAGCATAACATCTTGCTTATTATGTTAGGAGACTGATCCTGTTTAACTTTGTTGATCAAAGCATGCTATTGGTGAGCTCAAGGCCATTAGATTTCTATTCCTACATAGTTAATTTCATTGTGGGAGTGGTGATGGCAGGGCAGTCAGGTGGTGCAGTAGACAGTGCTGAGCCTGGCGTCAGGAAGACTCATCTCTTGATGAGTTCAAATCCACTGTGGAATGTTTACTAGCTGTGTGACCCTGGGACAGTCACTTAACCCGTTTGCTTCATTTCCTCATCTGTACAATGAGGTGGAGAAGGAAATGGCAAACCACTCCAGTATCTTTGCCAAGAAAACCCCAAATGGGGACATGAAGAGTTGTACATGATTGAAAAACAACAAAGGGGATGGGGAAGCAATGGTGGGATTCAGGGGCCACAGGATTCCCCAAATCTATCATTTTCTACACATATGACTTTGGAAAAATCCCTTAATCTCCATGGGCCTCCATTCTTTATCTGTAAAATAAGAGAGTTGGACTAACTGACCTTTACAATCCCTCCCAGTTTTATGATTTCTAATTACCATCAGTTGTTTCCCAAATCTAGAACTAAGAGGACATTGGTTACCAGATGAGAGTATGGATTAATCAGTGCCAAACCAATGTCATTGATAGAAAAATGATTTGACTACTATTATTTCAAGAGGTTGGGCAATAATGTTTCCACACATTAAAAAAGAGCCTGGAGTTTTAAAAAATGTGCTTATATGAAAGAAAAGTTTATAGTCACCTCCCACTACACCCCACCTCATACCTTGCCAGGAGTACCCTGAGCTCTTACTGAAATTTTCTATGTTTAACACTACCATCACTAAAGAGGTTCTAAACTTTAAATAAATTTATTCTTTAGACATTTCCCAGAAGGCCCTACAACAGTCCATGCTATCTTACAATTGTTTTCCTTTATTTTATTGTAACCATTATATTATGTTACATGAAATTTGTCTCCTAGTCCTGCTCATTTGGAAATGGAATCAATTCATACAACTCTTCCCAGATTTCCCTGAATCCCTCCTTTTTCCATTTCTTTTAGTTTATCATATCTTAAAATATAAATTAAAAATAATATAAAATCCTGTTCATAATTTGTACAACTATTACTCAATTAGACACCTTTTTGTTTCCTATTCTTTGTTTCCACAATATGTAAGTAGAATATCTATCCCAACCAGCAGTATTTCAAGGAAGTACAGTGTCTTGGCAGAGTCCACATAGTGAGTGAATGAATACACATCTTCTAAATTCAAATTCAGTGTTTTTTCTAATATACTATACCATTTGTCTTTCCTTAATATTTTGTCTTTGACTAAGTATTTTAAATGTATGCAATGTATGCAAATGCATGCAATCTGTAAATAATTACAAAACTTCATGTAGCCTAATTATATCAGCATTTATATTTTAAAAATGCCCATGCAAGTTAGAGCTGTATTGAAAAGTAATGCATTTAGTAATTACTCAATATTGATTTTTGAGGCTTGCAGAAAAGCTTGTATTCATAAACGCTGTGCAATTGCACATGTGCTGTCATAAATTTTCAATTTTCAATTTATAACCATATATGAAACATTCAAACATAAAAACAAAAATAAAAATGGTCATACATGAAACCCCAAACTCCATTTTAATCATTTTTTAATGTATGTATTACCTTTAATGGGACAGTAATTAGAATGTCCTGTCTGCTTCCATGTCCCCTTCTGAACTTATTTCTGTTTAGTTTTACAGGTTTTCTTGCTGTTATTACTTTTACATGTGTTGAGGAGCCTTTATGTGATAATGCCCTACATGTTGTGAGGATTATTTTCACATGTATCATGGGGCTGTCATTGTGATGCTTGAAGGGAGGCAGAATGTCCATCTCTGAGGGAGACTTAATTTCTGCAGGCAGTAGGGGTTTGCGGGGAGGGAAGTAGGAGTGCAGGGACCAGATGCTACCATCCTGCTCTCTTTAGAAATAGTGGCACTGGGCTAGAATTATATCTATCTGCTCCCTTAAGTAGTATTAGTTTAGGGAGCATTTTCAGGTTCAATCTAACTTCTAATCACTGTTCATTATTAAGAGCACAGAGGACTCCTAAGCTTTCTATCCAAGGTTTGACCCCTTTCCCGTTGAATACAAGTTCTACCATGAATACATAGGTTAAAAAATAACAAGAAAGCCCATTTATCCAATTCAAAAGCAAATAGAAGTCAGTGAAAGTATACATAGGTGAACATATATCAGACAACATAGAGAGAAAAGAGCTCTCTTGTTGGGAGGAAGGTATCTCAGCTCAACCAAAAGAGAAAGTCCTAGATCTTACCCAAGGGGAAGTTCCCCAAAGTCTCTACTGTAGCAAGCTGGAAACAGGGACATGGTAGAGAGTGCTAGCTCCTCTTCTGTCTCCTCAGAGTTTTTCCTTCAGCAGCCTAAAATGGAACTGGCCTCTTCTATATTTCCTCTTGAAACTGGAAGCCAGAAGTGACTCAAGTTGACTCAAAGCTTGAAGAAGACTTGATGAGGAATTGAAGAGCTCTCCTTTCTCCCCTTCTCTCCAACTCCACCCTGCCCCTGATGCTGGTGTAGGACATTGATGTCCACCAGCGAGGAGAGAGTCCCATAGCAATGGATTTTGGCACTGGGGTTCCATATATAACTGTGGTCTCTGTGTATATTATTTTTCTAATGCCATTTCCTTCACTCTGCATCACTTCATATGAGTCTTTCCATATTTCACTACATTCTTCATACTTGTCATTTTGTGTCATACTTGTGTCATACTTGTGTCATATTGTGTCATACTTGACAAAATAACATTTCATTACAAATGTAGGGAGATTGTTCCCATATGGACAGACATATGCCCAGAACGCTTAGGGGAACTTTGGACTACATCTCCCAGAAGCCTTTGTGTAAGTTCCACAGAAGAACAATGTCAGCTGGTGTGTATTCAGTTAGGTAGCTGCACTAGAAGTATAGGAGGCAGCAAGGTGGCTCAGTGGATAGAGCTTTGGGCTTGGAGTCAAGAACACTTGAGTTCAAATCCAGCTTCAGACTTCTACTAGCTGTGTGATCCCTGGGCAAGCCACTTAACCTCCGTTTGTCTTGCTCCTCTGAAGGAGGGAATGGCAAGCCACTCCAGTATCTTTGCCTAGAAAATCCCATGGACAGTATGGTTTGTGCGGTCATGAAGAGTTGGACAAAACTGAACAACAACAATAATTAGGAGTTTAAAACAAGAGAGAGAGCAGGGCAGTGAGATAGAGATGTTGATAACCAGGAAGTGAAGATGCAGTGAAGGGGGATGGTGGAGATGGGAGAATGACAGTTGTGTCTTGAGCCCTGGGATCTTGGCTAGACTTTGAGGGGGAAGGGCAGGGCAATTGGGTTTAAGTGACTTGCCCAAGATCACACAGCTAGGAAATGTGTCAAGTATCTGAGGCCATATTTGAACTCAGGTCTTCCTGACTCCAGGGCCGTTGCTCTACTCACTGCACCACCTAGCTGCCCCTAGACTTTTTTTTTAAGACGACAAGAGATGTAGCTCCATGGTTTTGCTTTTTATCTAATTGCCACACTGAGAAGCCAATGCTCTCAAAACTGCTTAAAGCTTATGCGTTTGGCTGATTCGTGGGCCAAGAAGTTAGAACTTTCAAAATTGCCATGGTGTTGATATGGAGAGAGAAGTGCCATCACATTTAACTCCTAGGAATCACTAGCTGACCTCTCAGATTGATTCTTCTGAGAAGGCAAACTAGGCCATCTTTTGCCTCTATTCTTACCTAGACTTTATTTACCGAATGGGTGTTGCCTAAGACAAACTGAGACCTGGGAAAGACCTTAGATTAAAAAAAAGACCAGGGTTTCCCACTGCATCCGGGGCTATTACCAGTCATCCTCACCTGTCTCACCGGGATCCAATGACTCTGAAGGTGAGAATGAGGTTGATAACTTTGCACAGCCTTTCCTCACTTAAATCCAATTCACTTGCAAGTCAAGTGATTGTGTCCTAATTGTCATTGGTCCTCTTTGAGAATGAAGGACAAACAGCAACAGCTGGCCTAATCACATACCATTTATTTCTTGCTTTGTCATCATATATGAACGGTTGCTCATTTCTAGCTTTCCTTCTTGTTCCTGGCACATGGTATTGGATCCCTTCCCCACGTCCTTCTACCTGCTTGGCTTCCTGGTTCCCTATGAATAGGCTGCTAATTTAACTCTGTCTAATTTCTGTAATATCTTCCACCCCACCGTTGGGCTCTCACTCCTCTTCATCTCTCTATGAAAAGAGGTCTGAGAACTTTAGAACTTCAGGTTGCCAAGGATGGCACTACTTAAGGACTCCCCTTATATATCTAAAAGTCCTCTATTTGGTGGTCTTTCTCCTCTCTCCTGGGGCCATGAGGTTAAGAGCATTTAGAGCTTCAATGCATTGTTACCTCAGCATCTCTAGAGCTGGGTTCAGATGCTTAGAGTGCAGGAACTTGGGACTTCTCAGGGGTCCTTCACAACTTCCCCAGCTGTGGCCATCTCTTGAGTCAAAAGGCTGATGTCTTTGAGGGGCTGTACCAAAGGGTTTTAGCTGTCAAGGGCTTGAAGCTTGGCATTTCTCCTGTGGTGGGACATGAGTCCTCTCCCATGACTCTTCCAGGGATAGGCTTGAATTGTCCTGGCAGGATCTACAACTGAGAGGAGAAAGGACAAATTGAGTGCTGGTCATTCCCTTTTAAGAGTTAATGGAGGAAGCAGAGCCAAGATGAGGGAGTAAAGTCAGGGACTTGCTTGAGCTTTCTCCCAAACCATTCCAAATACCTATAAAAGATGGCTAAACAAATTCTAGAGGAGCAGAACCCACAAAAAGAGTGAAACAATTTCCAGCCCAAGACTACTTTGAAGGTTGGCAGGAAAGGTCTGTTGCACCAGGGTGAGAGTGGAAGCACAGTCCAGTTCAGGCTGTGCTAGTGCAGAAAAGGCCCCAGCAAACCCAGAGCAAGGCTTTGGGGCAACTGAATCACTGCAGCAGTAGCAGTTTCCTTGACTTCTCAGCCCACAGACTCCAAAGACAACTTAGAAGGTCAACAGGAAAGGTCTGTTGCAACTGGGTGAGAGTGGAGCACAGACCAGCACAGGCCAATCAGCAGCCCCAGCTGCTTCCAGAGCTCTCAGCCCACAGATAGTAAGGAGATCAAAGAATTGGTCAGGACATTATAGAGTCTTTCTGCTAGCACTGAGGCAGGACTCTGTTACTTTGTCCATATTTAGATCCAGGTCACAGTCTTGGGTGGCAGTTCCAGGGTGAGGAAGAGCACTGGCATAACAGAGCTTGTGGCCATAGTGGAGGGGGGATCCTTCTGACAGTTCCAGGGCAGAAAAGAGTGCTTGTGGTCACTCACAGACCAGAGCACAGGCCAGGAGAGGAGTATACACCTCTCCTTAGATCATGCCACCTTAGAAGAACTGAAAACTTACAGTCTTGAAGTATCTCTGGAACACTGGAAGTATCTCATAAAACAGCTGCACACCTGAAGCTTTGGACAGTGCATCCTTCACCCTAGAAGCACAGCCCTACTTTAACGAAGACTTAAAAGTCAAGTAATAGGCTGGGAAAATGAGCAAACAACGAGGGGAAAAAACCTTTGACTATAGAAAGTAACCACAGTGACAAGGAAGATCAGAACACACACTCACAAAACAACAAAGTCAAAGGTCCTACATCCAAAGCCTCCAAGAAAAAAAATATAAATTGGTCTCAGGCCATGCTTAAAGAGGATTTTGAAAATCAAGTAAGAGAGGTAGAGGAAAAATTGGGAATAGAAATGAGAGTGGTGCAAGAAAATCATGAGAAAAGAGTCAATGGCTTGGTAAAGGAGACACAGAAAAATACTGAAGAAAATAACACCTTAAAAAATAGACTAGGGCACTAGGCCAAATGGTAAGAGAGGCCCAAAAAGGCAATAAGGAGAAGAATGGCTTAAAAACAGAATTGGCCAAATGGAAAAGGAGATACAAAGCTCACTGAAGAAAATAATTCCTCAAAAATTAGAATGGAACAAATGGAAGCTAATGACTTTATGAGAAATCAAGAAACAATAAAACAAAACCAAAAGAATGAAAAAGTAGAAGACAATGTGAAATATCTCATTGGAAAAACAACTGACCTGGAAAATAGATCCAGGAGAGATAATTAAAAAATTATTGGACTACCTGAAAGCCATGACTTAAAAAAAAGCCTAGACATCTTTCAAGAGATTATCAAGGAAAACTGCCCTGATAATAGGACAGAAAAGGTAAATGACAAATGTTGGAAGGGATGTGGGAAAAATGAGACATTAATACGTTGTTGGTGGACTTGTGAATTGATTCAACCATTCTGTAGAGCAATTTGGAACTATGCCCAAAGGGACATAAAATCATGTATACCTTTTTACCTAGAAATACCACTACTAGGTCTGTGTCCCAAAAGAGATAAAAAACAAAAAGGAAAAGGACCTATATATACAAAAATATTTATTAGCAGCTCTTTTCTGGGAGCAAAGAATTAGAAATTGAGGGGATGCCTATCAATTGGAGGATGTCTGAACAAGTTATGGTATGTGATTATGATGCAATGCTATTGTACTATAAGAAATGAGGAGCAGGATGTTCTCAGAAAAAAACCTGGAAAGACTTGCATGGGCTGATGCCAAGTGAAATGTGCTGTGTACAAAGTAACAAAAATATTGTGAGATGATCAGCTGTGAATGACTTAGCTATCCTCAGGAATACAATGATACAAGACAACTCTTAAGGGTTTATTATGAAAAATGCTGTCCATCCCCAGAGAGGGAACCGATGGTATCTGAATACAGATCGAAGCATACTTTTTTAAACTTTATTTTTCTTGAGTTTTTTTTTTTTGCCTGGGTTTTCTTTTACAACTTGACTATTATGGACATGTTTGGCATAACTGCACATGTATAACCTATAACAAATTGCTTGCCTTTTCAATGAAGGGAGGTGGGGAGAGAGGAAGGGAGAGAATTTGAACTCAAAGTTTTAAAAACAAATGTTAAAAAGTGTTTTTACATGTAATTGGGGAAAAATAAAACACTATAAATTATATATCATTTTTTAAAAAAAAAAAAGAGATATTAACAGGAGTGATTAAAAAAAAGAGGACATGGAGTCAGTAGACTTCTAGCTCAAAGGGGATTTTTTCATGCCCAAGTCATTTTGATGAAGTTTACAGGTTCAGGGACCCCAAAACTATCAGGGTACAGGGCAGAGTTGTCTTGAAAGAATTCATAGACTCAAGCAGTCTTCCAGTCTAGTGGCAAAAATTTTATTGTAACACTAATATAACGGGCAGAGCTCCTTAGGGAACTTGATAGGGGTGATTCTATAGCTTATATAGAAAAAGTACAGTATGCCAAGTGTGCTAATTAGGTGGTGTGGGGCAGGAAGGTACATACAGTATCTGTACCTTGGGCACAAGCATCATTCATTACTAGAAACTCTGGGGGGAGAGGATTCTAAGGAATGTGTTTTTGGTCTGTTACATCTATAACAAGATAGCCTTGTGTGCTGATGTCTATAGCTTGATCTCTGGATTGTGTAAGATAACTGTGCGAATTAGTATATGATAGTTCTGTTGGTACAAGACAGTCTTGTTCATACAAGGGAAATTCTACATAGATCAGCTTGTTCTTATAATAGGGAGAGATAGTTTGCCTCACTGGGCCCACTCATGAGTTATTGCCAAAGATAGGGTCTTTGGGTTGGAGAGAGATATGGTCTTAGGGCTGGGGTCCAAGAACAAGCACCCCATCACTTTGGTACTGAACTGTTTCCCCTCAATTGATTGGAGCACGGGTTCAGCACTCCAAGAGATGCACTTTAATCTAACCCCCTCTACATAAACATTAGGAAAAGGAAGTAATTGTTAAGGATCAATGGGGGTTCATTTAAAAAAATGATAATCTCATTTCTTCCTTTTTTTTTTTAAAAAAAATTACTAGATGTTGCAGTAACTAGGGTAGACTTTTGAACTGTTTTCTCATTTAGAATGCTAAAGTAATCAAGTGCCTTTGATTAAGCCTTACTAGGTGCAAAGTCCCAGGCCTACACCCTTTTACTGATTAGGTGTGAACCCTTCATGCCCTAAAAAGGATATATAAACTCAAAAGTTAGCTCTTTGTCTGGGGCTCACTCATGGAAGGAGTGTTGAGACTCTGGGTAAGCCATTGCAACTGCACACTCCCCCCGGGCCCCCCCCCCCCCGTTTGGTAACCCAGACCCATTGGTTCTTCTCTGGGATCTATTGTGATTTGGTCAGACACATTAGAGGCTTGTCTGCTGATTCATGTTAATTTGCTCTTTATATAATATATGTTTGTAATTTGTTTGTATTTGCTCTGAAGTTCAGGATGCTGGCTCTTCCTCCTGAATTAAGTGAATGATATTTGTATGTATGATTAAAGTGAGATTGTTAACCCCTTATAGTTGCTTTCCTTAGAAAAGCAGATTGAAAGAACATGTGCTGGCAGCTCTTGTTGTTGGTCTTGTTGGGTTTTACACCCTTGCAGCAGCTGCTAGCCAAATTGTTGTTATACTAAACTGACATGTTGTAATCTCCCTAGATATCATCAAGACTTTTGAAAAGTTTCTCATGTTAGCTTTGTGGGGGAGAGAGAGAGAGAGAGAGAGAGAGAGAGAGAGAGAGAGAGAGAGAGAGAGAGAGAAAGAAAGGGGGGGGGGGGGGGGGGGTGGGCTAAATGAGTATGGAGTCAGGTGGATTCAGGGTTCCCAAGCATACTTGAGTCTAAAGCTGAAAGGATTTTAGTGGAGAGGAAAAGGGCACAATACCTCAGTCTCTCTGACCCAGCAAATGCAGCCAAGACAATTACCTGAGAGTTTGAATGATTAGACCTAAAAAGTAATGATTAATGAATGTCGGCTTAGAGTAAAAACACCAGTGGTGTATCTCAGGGAATTTCCCTCTGAGTCTGTTCTGTTGAACATTTTTATTAATAACTTAGATGAAAATGAAAATGGCATGCCTTTTCAAATTTGTAGATGATAAAATTGGGAAGGTGGCTAATAGGTTGGATAACAGAACTGGTATAACAAAATTGTGTCAGTAGACTGGAATGAAGGGCTAAAATTAGTGAGATGAAATTTAGTGATGATAAATGTAAAATCCTAAATTTAGGTTAAATAAAAATCAATGGTCTGAAGCAAGTGATAGAGGAGAAGGTCTAGTTGTTTTTTCTGTTTATTTTTTAAAGCAAATTACAATTTCAATATGAATCAATAGTGTGTTCAAGAAATCTGGATTGCTGTCTTTCTTTTAAGTAAGTATGTAAAAGGTCAAGAAGGAAAACTAAGATCCAGGGATTAAGGGTGGTAACCAGTTTTGGAACAAGTAATACCTTCTGTCTGGTTAAGATCATTACTTTACCTTTTTCCCATAAGGAATGATGCAAGGAATACGTGAAGGGAGTGGTCATAGAGGGTGTGGGTGGGTTCAGAAAACTGATTCTCTAAGGGTGTGACCAAAATTTAAATGACTACTGTTCTGTTTTAATGGAGCAAGATGTCAACTTTACCTTACCTTGAGTTGTATACCTATGTTTTATATTGTGAAATTTTCCTTGTCCAACATATCTATTAACGTTATTTCAAAAATATCTTTCATCAAGCAGGTGTCTGAGGGCATGAGGGGACTCAGTATGGACATTCTCTAAGGTGGTCTGCCAGAAGCCATAGACATGGAGAGAGCTGATTGACAACTTACAGAGCAAAAGTGAAATATGAAATGTTGATTGAGCAATTCTGCAAAATGCTTCATGTTTTGAGGGATTTAAGTGTCAGTCTCTTGGGAGAGTAAAACAGTAGTTATAAACTACTGTATCCTCTTTTAAGTCTTTTTTCCTCATCCCTTTCTCCTCATCCCTTTGAGGAGACTTAGACATAATCCAGAATCTAAGCTTTAAGAAATTTTCCCCAGGGCTCTGGGATTAGGATGTAAAGATTTAAAGAGAGATCAGTCTCCCTTGGGATTAAACCTAATCTAAGCAGGCATGGGTCCAAAGCTGAAAGGGTTCCTTTGGTGGAGAGGGAAAGGGCATAGTGCTTCATACTACCCTCTGGGCTTAGCAGCAGCTGTTTCAGCAAAAAACCCCAAAACAATCAGTTAGATCTGACAATATATGCAGTATTCTGCATTAGTACGTAGTCCCCCACCTCTTCAAAGAGGGGAAAAGGAATAAGAATTTATATTTTGTCTACTATGTGCCAGACACTGTGCTAAGTTCTCTAAAAAGAAGGGAGGGACATGAATTTTCTTCTTACCTCTTCTTCAGGGCTAAGCTTCTTGATCATTATAATTCCATAATGTACAGTTTCATTGTTATTATTTTATTTAAATTATTTATGCTGATTTTTACAAAAAAGGTCAAAGGCGGCTAATGAGTTTCCTGGACATCTCGATCAAATGGGAAGGTGGACTCTTTCCTCCTCTCTCGCTCATTGGCATGGTCTATCTGTGTCATAAGTATGTGCTACCCTTCTTGAGCTAACTTCTTCAGAATTTTATTTGACTTTTCCTTTGTGTGAACTTGTAAATCTGCTTTCTAAAGCCTACTGTGCCTCACCTTCCACAATGGAGTGGTTGCTTTGTTTCAAGGTTTTTATTACTTCTACTTCATAGGTTTTCCCTTATTGGTCAGAATCAGACCCAGAAAAACTATTTCCCTAATAACTTCCTCTGCTTTTTGAGGAAAGAAATGATCATTAGGACAAGTCGCTAATTGATCACCTGTTGTGCTATGAGCTCCAGCGGATATTTCCTATGACCACTCCATTGCAGTTCATTGCTAGAATCGTGCTCAGTTACTGGACATTATCTTTTCTTTGTTCCTTCTGGTCTGTAGTATGTTGCCATCACAATACTGCTACAGCCTTTCTCTCTCATTTCATCTTCATTAAAATGCTCTATAACATGCTGATGAACTCTGGTTCACAGGTTTCTTCCCATTAGTATATGTTTGTAATATAATGTGCTGTTAAATGGGAAGGCATTGAACACTACCTGTACTGCTAAAGGAGCTCAATTTCTTCTACAGGCTTTCACAATCCCCAGATACTTCTATGTTCCTTCTGGCAATGTGATTTGTCCTCAGGTGCACCATTACAAATGGAAAGTGCTCATCAGGTTCCACAAATATTGGACAACTTATTGTCCCACTCTGGACATATGCAGTGGGGAGACAAGAGTATCTCCCTAAAGTTCATATCAAGCCAGAATGATCGTTTAACTTGGGGTCACCCATAGACCCCACCACAACTCATCTGTCTCTTCTTCCTTTGACCAGTGTTGGATGGACTCTGTCCAGGTGGTATCTTTGTATAATGAGACGCTCACTTCTCGGTGGATCCAATTTTACCCTCTATGGAAAGAGGCTTGTGCTATGAATTGCAGAGTAATTCTGGAAAGCTATTTGGAGCTATGCCCAAAATCGTCTAAATTGTGCATATTTTTGACCCCGTAACATTAGGCCTGTACCCCACAAAAAGATCACAGAGGAAAAGGATCCATAGGTACAAAAATATCCCTAGCTCTTTTTGTAATACTAAAGTATTGGAGACTAAGGGGGTGCTCATCAACTGGGAAATGACTAAAACAATTATGGTATGTGAATGTGATAGAATACTACTGTACTGTAAGGAATTATGAAAGGGATGGGTTCAGAGAAGTCTGGTGAGACTTGTATGAACTGATACAGAGGGAAGTGAGCAGAACTAGAACGATTCATATAATAACAATGACATTGTAAAGACTTAAGAACTCTGATCAATGCAATGAACAACCATAAACCCAGAAGACTGGTGATGAAGGATGCTCCTCACCTCCTGACGGACAGGTGATGGATTCAAGATGCAGAATGAGCCATATGACATGAACAATATAGCAATTTGTTTTTTCTTGGCTATGCGTACTTTTTACAAAGGTTTGGTTTTTCTTTTCTTTTCTTTTTTAAAAGGGGGTGGAGGAGGTAGGAGGGAGAGAAAATAAATGCTGGTTAGTTTAAATAAGCCCACATCAATTACATAGTTCCCAAGGTTCAATGTTCTTTCTTCCCCTTCATTCTCTGTCACATTCTCTCACCCTCCAACCTCCAAGAATAAGCTTCTACCATTGAATAATATTAAAGCAATTCTAGCAAAGCAGCACATTAGTTATTGTCCTATATCTCTCCACCCTTTCCTGGATAAACTCATTGAGAAAATCATCCTTTCCTCTCTCTCTCTCTTCTTAGCTCTCTTCCAATTTCATCATTCAACTGAAACTTCCTTCTCCAAAATTACCAATGATCTCCTCATTGCCATATTGAATGGCCTTTTCTCGGTAGTATATTATTTGGCCACCAGAATATTCTCTGGTGGCCAGAGAAGTGGCCAGAACAGATTACCCCAGTAGTCTGTTCCCTGTTCCTTTCTCTCTGCTCTCCCTCTCTTCTTCCTCTTGTGGCTACATTCCACAGCCCTATCCCTGAACTCAAGGTTTGAAAGATGTCTATAAATATAATAGGGATTTAAAAAAGACAATTGAATCTCTGATTTCATCCATGTAGGGAATCTTCTTTGTCACTTTTAGAAAGTTATTTGGGAACAATGAGAGGTTAAGCAACTAGTAAAGGGTCACACAGTCAATATGTGGAGGAGGAATGATTGAATCTTGGTCTTCTTTACTCTCAGGCCAGTTCTCTATTCAATAAACTGTGACTTCTTTCAATGTGGATTTGGAATATATGTTCCACCCCTCAGCCCCTAAATTGTTAAAAACAGGAAATTCTTTAATCTATTCTCTGAGCCTTCATCCTGTGGCTGGATTCTTTCCCTTTCATTCATGATCCCCTCATTCATGAGTTTATAATTCACTTTTTTCCCAACAGTGGGGAGCCAATATGTTTGTTAGCAGAAGTTGGTCTTTCAGGATTCTGAGCTGTAGAATTATTCACTCTTAATAGCTATGAGATATATTGACTTCCATATAGCAATCTACCCCACTGAATAGACTCTTCTATCTCCTTACCTCTCCTCCCAGGCAGCAAAACGTGGGAATGAAAAAGGAAAGGGTTTGGCAAATTCTTAGAACTTGAAGGTTTCATAATTTTAGCAAAGTAGTAGGATATAAAATAAACCCACATAAATCATTAGGTCTTTTATATGTCATCAACAAAACCCTGCAAGAGGAGATTGTAAGAAATATCCCATTTAAAATAACTGTAGAGAGTATAAAATACTGTGGGAATATGCCTGTCAGAACAAAACCAGGAACTATATGAACATAATTATAAAACACTCCTTATACAAATAAAGTCAGATTTAAATAATTAGAGAAATATTAATTGTTCATGGGTAGGCAGAGCCAATATAATAAAAATGACCATTTTACCTAATCTATTTATTCAATGCCATCCCAATAAATTATCAAAAATTATTTTTTAAGTTAGAAAAAATAATAAAACTCATTTGGAAAAACAAAGGTCAAAAATTTTTTGTAAGTGTAAAGGAAGGAGGTTTAGCAGTACCAGATCTTAAACTATATTATAAGGCAGTAATTATGAAAACTATCTGTCACTGGCTAAGAAATTGAAAGGTAGATCAGTGGAACAGAGTAGACGTATGGTAGTAAATGATTATAGTAACCTTGTATTTGACAAATATAAAGATTTAAGTTTTGGGGATAAGAATTCATTATTTTGTAAAAATTGCTGGGAAAGCTGGAAAGCAGTTTGGCAGAAATTGGCTATAGACCGATATCTTAAACCATTTACCAAGACAAGATCAAAGTGGATACAGGGTCTAGATATAAAGGGAGATATCACAAGAAAATTAGAAGATCATGGAACATATTACTTACCAGAATTTTGGATAGGAGAACAATTTATGAATAAACAAAAGACAGAGAGCATTGTGAGATATAAAATGGATAATTTTGATTACATTAAATTAAAATGGATTTGTACAAATAAAACCAAGGTAACCAAGATTAGAAGGAAAGCAGAAAACTGGGAAAAATTTATGGACAATCTCTCAGATAAAGGTCTCATTTCTCAAATATATAAAGAACATTCTCAAATTTATAAGAATATGAGTCATTCTCCAATTGATAAATGGGGAATAGGATAAAAAGATATGAACTGACAGTTTTTCAATGAAGAAATCAAAACCATATATAATCATATGAAAAATGCTCTAAATCATTATTGATTAGAGAAATGCAAATTAAAATAATTTTGAGATGTCATCTTATACCTATCAGATTGGCTAAAATGATAGATGGCCTTCAGTTGGAGAATGCCTAAACAAGTTGTGGTATATGACTGTGATGGAATACTACTATGCTATAAGAAATGATGAGCAGGATGGTTTTAGAAAGACATTACCAAGAGAATATTGTACATAGTAACACAAACATTGTCCTAAGAACTTTGAATTACTAATTCATCTTGAGGATCGTATATACTCAAACCAACTACAAAGGACCTATGAAGGAAGATGCTGTCCACCTCCAGAGAAAGAACTGATAAATACAAGTATGTCTAGTATGGTATACATATATGCATGTACATACACATACATACACACATATATGCACATATATAACATACATATATTCATATGTATATATACACATACATATATGTACACATATACATACACATATATGTATACACACACTAATCTCTAGGGCGGGCTGGGGAGGGAGGGAGAAAAAATTAATAAAAAGTACATAGCAGAGAACAGAAGAAAACATAGAAGGAAGCAAAGAAAAGTAGGGTAGCTTTGAAAGCAATGTCTAGAACTTATTACACAGTTGTTTTTTTAAAGTAAATACTCTGAAATAGAAGTTCATGGTTTTATATTGAATCCTCTCTCTATGTTGTGTTGTTTACATGGAAAAGGTTTTTTATTTGTATTTAAGTTCGAAATGAATAATTTTTAAAATTTGGGAAAAAAAGACCTTGAAGCTTTCTTCAGCAAGTACTCTATAGGAATAGGGGAATATGCCCGTAGCTGACTCGTTTAATTTCATCAGGCTGAGTTTCAAAGCATAATGCACTTATTTAGAGGCATCCTGGAGTCAAGAAGACCTTAGCTCAAATGTAGCCTCAGACACTAATTATGTGTCTCTATCCGAGTCATTTAATCTCTGCCTCAGTTTCCTCATCTACAAAATGGATTAAGAATAACAGCACCTGTCTACCAAGGTTGTCATGGGGATCAAATGAGATAATATTTGCGAATTATTTAGCACAGTGCCTTCATAAGTGCTAGCTGTTATTATTGTCAATCCCTGATCAGTCAGTCCATCAATAGTATTCATTAAGCTCCTACTCACAGTCAGGTCTCTTTGTGGAGCCTCAAGAGTGTTTCTCAGTTTTCACTGCTCTGCCCCAATCGACTGCACTCCCATCCCTAACTCCACTGTCCCAGCTGTTTGGAAGTACAACCCTAAATAGAAAAGGCTGGCCCGATCCTCTGGTTCCTGTGCCTTGAACTCTAGCTATACTTCTGCTTCTTACCCAGAAGCCCCTATTAGGGTTTTGTTAGCCCCAAAGGCTGAGAGACCCACAATAAGTACCAAACCACATGCTTTTTCTCCCATATGTTTAATTTTTTATGAGAATAATCTGTGCTCACATTGAGGGTATTCCCTGGTAAGGGTATTAGAAAAGAGCAATTAGGCTTTTTGCAAGTGATATTCCATAGTAGACATTGAAGATGCTCAAACCCCAGAACCCTCTTAATTCAGATCTAATGTTGGAATGAAATGAGGCACTTGTGAGTCATTGAACCAATGTTTACTTTGTTCCAACACAGCAAGGATATACAATTAGGCACTATGCTAAACACTTTAATAACATTATCTTATT
This sequence comes from Phalanger gymnotis, assembly GCA_028646595.1. Lineage (NCBI taxonomy): Eukaryota > Metazoa > Chordata > Mammalia > Diprotodontia > Phalangeridae > Phalanger > Phalanger gymnotis. The sequence goes on along the minus strand of CM053623.1, from coordinate 213,811,878 downwards.
TGATCCTCAAAACAGTCTCTGTTTTACAAATGAGGAAAATCGTGTTAGCTTCTCTGGACTTCCTTCCCCTCTTCTCCATTCATTCCCAATATGGAAAGGGGTCTGGTTAGTACGTCATCAGGGTATGGTGATTCAGGCTACAATGACTTGAATGGTTTCAAGCAACCACCAAGTCTGAGAGGCACCCACTACATGCATCTGGGACCTTTATGCCCTCAGGTCAGAAAACTGCAATGGGGACGCTGGGGCCAATCAGGTTGCATGGGAGGAGGAAGTCAAGAAGTCACAGAACTTAGGAAACTCATCGAGGTTAAGTCAAGAAAATTTTGGTCCTATTACAGTAGATAACATTGTTACCATCAAGCAATTGACTGAAAGATGCAGAGAACATAAGAATCTGCTGTTTATTGTTGGTTGATGATAAAAAGTTTGATTGACCACACAAAATGTTCCTCTGACACCTCTTCTCCAACAAAGTTTCTCATATGCATTAGTCAAATTACACAAGAATCCTGGAAGATGTAGCAATAGAAAAAAAAAACTTTATCTGATGATTGGTTGGTTATTACCGAGGAAGGCATTAAGCAGGCATGTGTTCAAGAAAGCTATTAATTACAAGCTATCATGGAAGAGATCCAGCACAGAGTCCAAGTCAAACACAATTTTCCTGTAGATAATGAGGTCCTCTGAATGCTCCTGTCTATGGATTACAATGTTCTAGCCGATCCTAGCCCCAGTGCTGAGAATATATGACCACTTAAGAGAACTTATCCTACCTACAAACAACAGGAGGATGAAAAATATCTATGGCTCAGACTATGAGACAGAGTAGGATGGACAACAAAGGTACAGATGATATAGATATGAACATGAAGAAATTGATGATATAAATGTGTGTCTGTGTATATATACATACATATATACATACACGCACATAAGTGTGTGTATATATACATATATGAATAAATGAAATATATGCATATATTGGACTGTTGGCAAATCAGTCAATAACCGTTCATTAAGTGCCTACTTTGTGCCTTTGTGCCAAACACTCTGCTAAGTGCTGGGACATAAAGAAAGGCAAAAATAGTACCTGCTCTCAAGGAAATCATAGTCTAATGGTGTGTCAACAATCTAGCTAGCAGATGCTGTGGGGGTGAAAGACCAATACAAGCCCAACAACAAGCATGCTGCCAAAGCCCAGGTTCTTTTGATCTGGTTTACTAAGGAAAGCAATGTTAAGGGGTTGACAAGCTTACTCTAATTCAGCATACAAATACCATTCACTTAGTTCAGGGGAAAAAGCCAGCACCCTGAACTTC
>CM053623.1:213784169-213810056 GCA_028646595.1 Phalanger gymnotis | reverse complement strand
ATGAGTATTGTGGAAGGGTTTTACATAATGATACACATGTGGCCTATGTTGAATTGCTTGCCTTCTTGGGGGCAGGGAGGGAAGAGGGGAGAGAATTTGGAACTCAAAGTTTTAAAAACAGATGTTCAAAAACAAAAAAAAAAGTTTTTGCATGAGACTAGGAAATAAGATACACAGGCAATGAGGTGTAGAAATTTATCTTGCCATACAAGAGAAGAAGGGAAAGGGGGATGGGAGGGGAGTGGGGTGACAGATGGGAGGGCTGACTGGGGAATGAGGCAACCAGAATATATACCATCTTGGAGTGGGTGGGAGGGTAGAAATGGGGAGAAAATTTGTAATTCAAACTCTTGTGAAAATCAATGCTGAAAACTAAATATATTAAGTAAATTAAATATCAAAAAAATCAGAACTAAACTTTCCCAGTTGGATAGGGTCCCACCCAAGATTGAACTCAATCTCATCACCAACCCTGTCCTTCAGTGGCTGCCTTGACCTAGTAAATAAATGAGTAAATAGAAAGGGAAAAAAACCTGGATCCCCCCCCCCATATTAGTAATTGGTTATTAATAATTATTTCTCTTACTCTGTTCATTTAATCAGCACATTTCTTCTTGAATCCCAGATGTTCCAGGTAGTTATCTGGTCCCAGGAAATATCTTTCCTTGGACAATTGTGATGGCAAGCAAAATGGGACTTTTCATTGTTCTTTATTTGAATGGGACAGGTAAAGTGGGATCTTTTTTCTTGGAGTGTTTCTCAGCACTTAAACGATGGAGAGTCGTTAAATTGTATATGATGTGGTGCTGGTGGTTGAAGCTCTCCCATACTCTTGGTGTTAGTGATTTCTCACATTCTAACTGGTGAGCCTTGAGCCCCCAGGGCCCCAAGATGGGTATATAAGATCCGAGGTTGGCATTTTGTTTGGGGGGTACATTCATTGAAAGAGTATGGGTGATGAGACTCTGGACAAGCTGCTGAAATAACCCCGCCCCCCACCCCAGCTTTGATAACGCAGACAGATGTTGGTGCTTCTCTGGGAACTATGAATTGTGATTTGAATCAGATAAGGTCTGTTCTGTTGATGTTTGTAATTTCTGTTTGTATTTGCCCTGAAGTTCAGGGGGCTGATCTTTTCCCCCTGAACTAAGTGAATGATATATGTATGTTTAATTAAGCTGAGATTGTTAACACCTTAAAGTTGCTTTCCTTATGAAAGCAGATCAAAGAATCTGCGTTAGCAGCCCTTCTGTGTGCTGGTTGTTGTTGGTCTTACGCAACCACAGCAGCTGCTAGCCACATTGTTGTTACAACATTTTGGAATAGGTCTCATTCTCAGGTCAGCTCTGAAGGGGGCTTTTCCTAGTAGATCTGCTTCTCTGGTTCCAAGTGACTTGCAGAGATTCCCAGGTAATTCTGCTAAAATCTTTCAGTAACAAGACTCAGTACAACCTCCCAAATTTGCTTTTGGAAAAAACCAGCTCAATCAGAACCAGCTTGTGGTTCTGATCTTATTAACAACAAAGCTATTAAAAAAGCAAAAATTTGGAACCCATAATTCACTTGAAACTTCAGAGAATTTCAGTTTTTACATGCCACTTACTCCTTCTATCTTAAACCCAGCATCTGACATGGACAATGCTAACAATAGGCTGAAGGAAGAATCTTAAAAAAAAATCCACAAGAGCCTGACATGGAAAATGAGCTATTCTATCTCCTAAAATTACCAGACAGATATTTAAAAATAGGGAAATAGCTTCACTTTCTTTACAATTATCAATGCAATTTTATATGTAAAATCTTTAATCCAATTTGAAAACTTGTTACTAAAACATACTCAGGTCCTATATAGCCTATTAGAAACATTTGGAAACCAAACATTCCTAGTTCTTAGAGAACACAGTTCAATCCTATTACTTCCTCATAATTTACTACTTCATTTAATTAAAAAAAACTTTTACATCTTTGTCTTATTCCCCCTTTTTGAGGATATTATCCCCATGTCATCCTGAAAAAAAATGAGATGCTTCAAGAACCTAATCTTATATATGACTACATAACTATCAATGCATAGGTAGCAAGCCCAAGAACTCATTTACTTAGTTGCTTAAGATACGGAATTGACTACAAATTCAGATTGAAGACAGTAAGATCTTTCCTGCTTGCATCCTATTGTAGTAACTTGGAGGTTTTTTAATATTGCAATGACAAAACTTCCACTATTCACAGTTTTAAACTCCAGACACCCTCAGCCTAACATTCCCAGTTCTCAGGAGACCCTAAAGTTGGAACATACCTTTCGAATGGCTCTTCAAGGACAGTGTTGGCGTGTTCACCAAAATAATTTCATGCTGCAAGTTTAATTCTAGTAGTTTCCATTTGTAAACATTATAACTCCATAGAATTCTATCTGTATGAAATTGTTAAATGGCATTTCTCTAAAAATTTTTCAAAGCCTTTTTATCTCAATGGGATCAAACCCTCTTTCCAAAAACTCTAATTAGTTTACAATGCAATAAATTTCTTCAGACTGGAAACAAAGATTTCTTCTTATCTATCTCTTGTCTGTCTCCCTAATTTGACCAGAGTTGGAAATTCAGAGAGACTATTTTTCTGAAGACTTTGCAAGTTCCTCAGAAAAGTTTTCATTTTTTACACTCTTTTTTTCCTTTGACTGATCAGGCCACAGGAAGAAATTAGTTTGGTCTACTGAGACACAAAACAAAGACAACATAATAAGACAGACACAGAGAATCAAAAAGTCAGTGGCACACAATTTTCTAAAAGCAATCTTAAAAGTCTTTAATTTGCAGTAGCTGAAAGTCTCTTCTTCAGAGCAAACTTGGAACCCATCAAGATTCTTATATATCTTAGACCAATCTCTGCATAATTTGAGAACTCTATTCTTACTCATCCTCTTCTGAATGGGAAGCTTCCCCTGTTCCCAGGACAATAAGAACTTCCCTAAGGAGGTGTCCATCAGATTTCTGGAGCCATTCCCCATGGTACCATCATCAGGGGAACACTAAGGAGATAACCATTTGGGTGTGGTTCAGGAAGACATGGAGATTTAGGGATAGGAGGCCCTTCCTGAAGAAGTTCATTGGTAGAAATATTACCAGAGCACCTGAGAGCGTTCCTTCAGTAAAGGCCCAGTAGCTATGTAGAGACTTGCAGTCTCAATCCCTTTATTGGTCACCATAACTGTTACAGTGGAAAAAGAAATTAAGTAGTTACATCCAGACAATGATTTATTTAGTAATGCATTCAGTTGCAGAAACGAATCAAGCCCAAAGCTCTCAGCTGCCAGGACCATTAGTTTCTACACAGTTAATATACAATTTGGAGGTAGTAAAAAACAGGATTATAGAATTATAGGGACATATGGTTTCTTATTGGTGGAAAGAATTGGGAATCACTAAGGTGAGAGGGAGAGGGGTAGTTTTGTGACATTCCTTTAGTCAGGTGATAGTTGCGAGAGGGTGTAATCTTGTAACTTCCTCAAAATCAGATGACTTACAAGAAGTTGAAACAACTTCATAAAACGGTGAATCAGGGCAAAATGGAGTCACTAATCCTGTTTTATTATAACACCTGGAAAACAGATCAAAGACAAAAAATTTAAGAATCAGTGAACTATCTAAAAAAACTGCCCAGATCTCTTAGAACCAGAGAGCAAAGTGGAAACAGAAAGAATTCGCCATTCACCTCTTGAAAGAAGTCCTAAATGCTAAAAGGGGCAGACTTCAAAAACAATCAAGTAATATCGATACTAAACATATGTGCACCAAATGGCAGAACATCCAAATTCTTAAAAGAAAAGTTAATTATAGGAATATATAGACAGTAAAACTATGCCAGTGGGAGATCTCAACTTTCCCCTCTCAGAGATAGATAAATCTAAGCATAAAACAAATAAAAAAGAAGTCAAAGAGATGAATAGACTCTCCAAAAAGTTAGATACAATAGATTTCTGAAGAAAATTGAATGGAAATAATTATTATTGTGCAACCTGTGACCCAAGAGAACTCTAAATACACAGAGGTTACAGTTCTAGAGGCTGATCCCAAAGACTCATTTTCTCCTTTTGGTTTGTTGCCTCTCACCTGGTGTACTCCAGGAAAATCTCTAAATATATTGATGGTATAGCTCATGTATAGGTTTCCCCAAATGTGGGTAATAGGATTTCCAACTCCCACACAAGCACTCCAGGTATTAAATGCATACTGGGTATTTATTTTACCTCCCAGAAACTGCATGACGTACAAAAGGTTCACAGGAACCCATTAACAGATAGAGAAACATTTAATGCATTAAAATAACCCATTAGATTCTGCCCAGAAGTTAACCACACTTTGGAGACTGCTGACAAGTAATCCTCTTCTCATTGACAATTCACAGCAACATCAGGCTGGGATGCAAGGTCCAGATCTCTGGGGCCCACATGGTATGGCTTTAGTTTAGTTGTAGGGGCAACATTCAAAGTATGCCATTGAAGAAATCTCTTCTACAGATGGTGCTAGGTAGGAAATCTCCCTTTTCTTGGCAGAAGGTTAGATTCTGAGAGCAGAATTCAAAATAATCCCTATCTTCATACAAGAACTTGAGGTACATGAGCATAGTCCATGAAGTACCCTTCCAAGGTGAGCATTTACACACACACACACACACACACACACACACACACACACACACATGCACACACACACCTGCGTTCATCATTAACTGTACCTTGGAGAGACTATTAGTGAGAAATCCCTTCTACTCCATTTACTGTACCCTACAAAAAGGCATGAAGAAAAAAGCAGAGTCCTACAGAGAAGACCTTCTTCAGGAGAGAGTCCTGAGGTCTCTCAGAAAGTCTGAGAGTACAAACATGCCTACCAGTTTGCTTTATTTGGACCATAAAAGCAACTCTTCTGACAGGAATCTATTCCCCCTGACTTTGTCACCAACAACCATCTCAGGAATATCTGAGAACCAATCAGAGAAGTCCACTGTGTCTTCTCAGTAAGGTACCAGTGTTCATACTTGGGAAGCTGCCCCCTCAAATGCTTTCAGACAATGGACTATAATCTGTAATCTCATCAGATTTGGAAGAGAGAATCTCACCAAGTTGACCAGCAGAACCCCTGATCAACCTTTGCTCTCTACATTAAAAATTCTTATTAACTAAACTATGGCATGCTGTTGGACAGGCAGTCTGTTGAGTTAGCTCATCAGTACATATATCTTGGATAGGCATTACAGACAGACAACGAGCTGGGTCCAGGACTGAATATCAAGAAGAAAGCAAATTGATTTGTATTCAGAAATTATGCAGTCCGTTCAACAATCTCAGATTGTTCCCTGGTTTTAAAAAAAAAATCAATCTGTTTAACATCAATATTCTCCTCGTGCTGCTATATAATTTTGATTCATACGAGACTTTAATTTCCAAAAACTCAAAATTTCAGGCAATGCAAAAGGCAATAAAAAGATCTATGGTGGGCATAGGAAAGTTGCCATATATTGTCAGTGATGACCTGTATAGAAGAAGTAGAGAGAAAGACATCATCCAGGAAATGGATCATCTGAACTAGAAGTGGACTGTTCATGTATCAAGGAAAAGGCATAACACATGGACAGCCTGAAAGCTGATATTCGTGGAATGTTAAAGCCCAATGGTCTCAGTCAGTCAAACATTTCTTTTGGAGGGAGGAAGACAGGGCAATTGGGATTAAGTGACTTGCCCAAGGTCACACAGCTAGTAAGTGCATCAAATGTCTGAGGTCAGATTTGAACTCGGGTCCTCGTTACTGCAGGGCCAGTGCTCTATTCAGTGCACCATCTAGCTGCCCTAGTCAATAACATTTATTAAGCACCTGCTATCTATCAGGCTCTGTGCTAAGTGCTGGAAATACAGAAAAAAGGCAAAAACAAAAAAATTTAAAAGTCCTTGCTCTCAAACAGTTTACAGGCGAGTGAGGAAGATAACATGATGAGAAAGGAGAGAATTTCATTCATGGTAGACAGGCAATGAAAATGCCTAGATCTGGAAGATGGAGTGTCTTGTGCAAGGAATAGTAGAGAGGTTATCTTTGCTGGATCACAGAATATGAGTAGAGGAAGAAGTAAGGACTGGAAAGGTAGGAGGAGGCCAGGTTATGAAGGGCTTTAAACACCAAACAGAGGCTTTCGTATTTGATCCTGGAGGTAATAGGAAACCACTGGAGTTTATTGGCTAGGAATGTGACTTAGTTAGCTTTAGAGAAATCACTTTGACATGCAAGTGAAGGATGTATTGTAGTAGGGAGAGACCTGAGGCAGAGAGACCATCTAGAAACCTGTTTCAATGTTTCACATGTGAGGTGTTGAGGGCCTGTATCAGGGTGGTGGTACAACTGTCAGAAGAGAGAAGGCAGCATTGACAAGAGATATTACAAAGTTAGAGTCAACAGGACATGATAACAGATAGGATGGGGTGAGGGAGAATGAAGAGCCAAGGATGGCACCTAGATTGTGAGCCTGGGAAGACTGTGGTACCCTTGTTAGTAATAGAAAAGTTGGAGAAATGAAAATGCTTGGGTCGGGGAGGTGCAATGAGTTCAATTTTGGACATGTTGAGCTTAAGATGTCTATGGAATATCCAGTTTGAACTATTCAATAGGTTTCTAGATTTTTTTTTGATCGTATATCCCTATCAGTAAAAACCTTATATATATTTACCCCTAATATAATGTTATTCATCTACCTCTTGAGAAGCAGCATGCCCTGGTAAATGAAGAGCTGGCTTTGAAGACAGGAATACAAGGAACTAGCAAATAGGTGACCAACCCTTGAAATATGTACCACAAATTCTGTTTGCTGACAATCCAAGTGGAGGTTCAGTAAAGCCAGCCTCTGGAAGTGTATGATGTTACATAAATTAGGGGCCCTGCCCACTATCCAGAGAATACACAAATATTTGATAGCTGTTTCTTTTTGGTTTGCTGGATGGTGATAAAAAGCCTATTAATTGGCTGTTGAGCCAAAACAGTGTATATGCAAAAGATACAATAAGAGGGAGCTCTTTTGGTTGCATTAGAATGAGAAGGAAGAAATGCTACAATCTTCCAGGCACAAAAAGGAGGAGCAGGGGCAGCATTTGTCTACCGCAGCTGGTTGCCCATCTCCCCACCCAGGCTGCCTACCATATGGTTATGAATACATAGTACCACTTTTTTTGCCCTGTCTCTGCCATGCTTATTATGACTAAGAATCAGAGACAGAATAGACTAGTCCACATTTTAAGCTTCAAAATATCCGAAGAACCAATCAGAGGTCCAGGAAACTGAAGTCCATAGCAGAATCTGGCAGTGGCCATAAGAGGCCATCCAGGTGAAGGTACAGCACAGCTCTTCAGAGTAACCAGTGCAAATCTCCCCATCAGTGTTGACCAAGCCACTGAGACACCACCTCTTTCAAGACAGGAGTGAATCACCTGTCAGTTCCACCACACCAAGAAGTGTATTTGGTCAGAGGAATATTTGAACACTTCAAGTTTGAACTGATTTTCCCTGAGACCAAGAGTTTAGAAGAGGGTGTGCTTCTAGTTTCTTAAGGTTTCTTGGTACTTCAGGTTTGTTGTTTGTTACCTTGTTCTCAAAGAGGACAAACAACATCAGGAAGGTGCTGTCTTGACTTGCAAATGAATTGTATTTAAGTGAGGCAGATCTATGCAAGGTCACCAGCCTCATCCTCTCTCCTTTGGAGTCATCTGGGTCCAGTGGCAAAATATTGATCAGGACAACTGGCGATGACCCCAGATGCAGTGGGTGACCTTGGCCTTTTTAAGCTAAGGTCTTTCCCAGCTCTCAGTTTGTCTGAGACAACACCCATTCAGTGATTGAGGTTAGGTAAGAAATGAAGCAAAAAATGGCCTCTTTTACCTACTCAAAAAAAAAATCACTTTGGGAAGGGAAGACCCTTAGGCTTTCTGGCCCAGAAACCATTGCTATTTACATTCACTCTGAGCCATCAAAACCCAAACAATGACCAAGTGAGGCTTGGGTTGGAACCTATTATCTGCCAATCAGTGAGAGCCAGAGAGATCTGGGTTTAAGAAGGCCTGGTCAAGGAGCTCCATTTGAATCCCAATGGGCTTTATTACAGCTTGGTTTTCCAGTGCCGTATTTCAAGAAATTATAAATGAAACTACATGGGGCAAATGAGTTAATTGTCCAGGTTTTTTTTTAATGATAGAATAAATAAGTAGGGAAGAAAACAATCTTGCCTATAAACCCCAAGATATCTTGCGAAGCTTCAGATCTTCTCAGTTAATATCCCTGTTCAAAATCTTATTGATATTAAATGCTCCTTGGGTATCAAGGAGATTTCAATATGTAATTTGATATTGGGGCATTGATTACTATTAAATAATATTAAGGAAATGTTAAATTGTGATAATATTTGAGAGGAATTTCATGAGATGGGAGTTTGGTGAATCCCTGCAACCCCTCAGGTCTCACCATAATTCTGAGAAGAATCGTCTCCATTGAGCTCTGAAGATCTGACTCACCAATATGAATGTATGTTGGGAGAGAGATTCCAGAGCCTATATGTGATACATGTATGCTGACTATGTGACAAGAAGTCAAGTTTAAAAACTTAGCATTCTAGTCAACTCCTAAGGCCATAAATTATTGTTGTTGTTTGTCCTTTCTCAAAGAGGACCATTAACATCAGGAGGGTGATAGCTTGACTTGTTCGTGAACTGGATTTAAGTGAGGTAGGGCTGTGCAAGTCATCAGTCTCACTCTCTCCTCCAGAGTCATCAAAGTCCAGTAGAAAGACATAGATCAAGACAACTGGCTATGGCCCAATGGCCCAGGATGCAGTAGATAGCCTTGGCTTTTCTAAATTAAGGTTTCTCCCAGGCCTAGGTTTGTCTGAGGCAACCCCCATTCAATGATTAAGGACTAGGTAAGAATTGAGACAAAAGATGGTCTGATTTACCATCACAAAAATACCAATCTGGGACAGGGAGACCATAAGTTGCAGAGAAAGCATTGACCTGCATTTGTTAAGGAAGTCTCTCACCTAGGAGTTTCCTACATCAGTGAAATCACAGGTTTAGTTCTTATCTCCTAGGCCAATACACATACTATTACATCAACATGCTATATACATGAAAACAAATATAAAAATAAAAAATTTTAAAGTGAAATTAATAATATTCTAAAATATTTTATTAACAGTACCAAGAACCTTTCATTTTTACTAAAATATTATCAATATTTTATAAAATCAATGCTATTAAATATCCATCTTTTTTAATATCTTGGTTTAATACTTGGTGATACAGAAACTCAAAAGTCTGGTTTTAAGCTCAATTTATATTGATTCTTGACTTTTATTTCTCTCTTTCTCTGCTGAAGAAACACATCACAAAGACCTATAGATCCAAAAAAATCATTTTTGATTACACTTATGTAATGGCAAGCAAAGTGGGACTTTTGTTGTCTTTTGTTTTGGAGTGCTTCTTAGCACTAAGGCAATCAAGTGCCTTTGAGTCTTGCCTTTGTTTGAATCAAGAGTCATTGATTGGGAACAATATATATGATCTGGTGTTAGTTGGATTGGAGATCTTTCCCACACCCTTTTTCAAAGTAGATGCTAAGCCTCAAGCATACACCCTTATGCTAAGTAGGCGCTAAGCCCCAGCACCCTAAACAGGGCATATATGCTCTGAGGTTAGCATTTTCCTTTGGGGGCTTACTCATGGGAAGAGTTTTCATGTGATTTGGCCAGACAAGACTCTGGGTAGCCATTGAGGAGTCCCTCCCCACCGACACTGAAAAACCCAGATGTTCATGCTTCTCTCTCTGGTAACTAGGTATGTATTGTCTTGATCAGACAGCTAGAAGCCTGTCTGTTGATTTGTGTTATTTGCTCTGTTTATATAATTTCTGCTTGTAATTTCTGTTTGTATTTTCTCTGAAGTTCAGGGTACTGACTTTTTCCCCTGAACTAAGTGAATGATATATGTATGTTTAATTAAAGTGAGATTGTAAAGCCCTTAAAGTTTCTTTCCTTGGAAAAGCACATCAAAGAACCTGTGCTAGCAGTCCTCCTGTGTGCTGGTGTTATTGGTCTGATACTCCCACAGCAACATTGTTGTTTACAACTTACTAAATCATGATACTCATTTTCAATCCCATCCAATAGTAAAGCAAAGAGTTTTGTAGTGATACAATGGATAGAGCCCTGGGCCTGGAGTCAGGAAGATTCTGAGTTCAAATATAGCCTCAGTCACTTACTAGCTGATGATCCTGGACAAGATACTTAACTTCTGTCTGCCTCATTTTCCTCATCTGTAAAATGGGAATAATAACAACACCTATTTCCCAGTGTCATTGTGAAAATCAAATGAGATGATATTTGTGAAGTGGTTTGCAAATCTTAAAGTGCTAGCTTTTGTTATTATCATCACTATTTTTGTCTTGTTATTAATGTTAATTAGTCGTTTTTCCAAACTAATTAGAAAGTCTTGAATTTTTATATGCTTTTAAAAAAGTGAATTCAAAACCCACTGAAGCTCTTTGGAAGATTTTTAAATAGGTTAGAAAAGTCTGTTTCTAAGTTTTTCAAGGGTGCAGGTATGAGTGTTTTTATAAGTGACACACAGATTCTGGCAACAAAAACCTCAGTTTTTAAATGTCTTGGCAATTGTGATGGTTTCATATTCTCATTGGCTAATAGATCATGGCACAATACATACTTATGCTGAGGTTAATCATTAACAATACTGGAAGCAAATCCGTATTTCCAATAATCATCTTGAAAAATTTGAATTTTCCTGGCCAACTGCTTGTCAGATCACATCAGATGGTCATTGTTTTATCTAAAAATATGACAGACAAAGAGCACATAGAAATGCCAGTTCTGCCCAAAAGTATAATGGATTGCTGTTTGTGCTTGGCACACAGTAGGTGCTTAATAAATATTTATTGATGGCTTCAAGATGTGGTGAATTCCCCCTCCTTGAAGACTGAAGCGCAGAGGAATTTTAATGAAAAGCATCATCCCACACAGAGACAGCTTTAACAAGCTTTATCATTACTCACATGGAGAACAATAGCTGCTATCAGGGACAGTCTTAGTGTGTGGCCCCCATAGCCACAGTGGCAGTGCACAGCACAGGAGGAAGAGGGATCTGATACCAGTGGAAAACAGCCCTATTTTCTGTAAGAATAATAAAATGAAAATATCCTCTAAATTCCTAATAAGGAGGTTGGAATGCAGAGCAAGGAAGTGAGAATGTTAATGGTCCCATTCCAGCAAGAGTCTAAAAATGAGAGGCTAGGACCATACAAATCAAACTCTGTTTCACTGGTTAACAGAAATCTCCAAGCAGAGTCTGTATGACCATTTCTCAGGCATGCTATAGTAAGGATTTCCCTGATGTGCAAGTCACACTAGATAGCTACTGAAGTCCCTTCCAACTCTCAAATCCTGTGATTCTGTGAGTTACCCATGAGGCAATTCTCAAAAAGGATGCTACCTAGGAAATATTCCTTGTCTTCTATAGAGCTAAATTCCAGGATTATGCTGCCTAGGGAAATCCCCTCTCCTCTACACTAGACTTTGGGGCTCTGAAAAAAATGAAGCCTCTCAGGCTTCATGCAAACGTACTTTCTATAGCCATGTACTTTTGCTATAAGTTATCATTACTACTGCTGAGTGGGGGTGGGGTGGGGGTAGGGAGTAAGTGGAGAGAAACCCCTCCCCTACCTGTTGCATTTTGGAACAAAATACAAGGAAAAGGGGGAGGAAAGACTCCTGAAGAATTGGAGCTCCAGAGAGTGAACTAGTTTGTTTGTATAGGTCACAAGGAATTACTGACTCAGCCAGTCACTGAGTCCTTGTTTTCTCTGTTTTTCATAAATGCCCTTCTGACAAATTTTCAAAAGTTCCTTTCCTTCCCTAGAATCTCATCAGATTGTTCGGAAAATTTTTCAAATTCACACTCTTGAGTTAAGATGGTAAAAAAAAAGAAAAGAATGATCTTACTTTTCAAGTACTTTTATACATTTCTCACACTGTGTCCTGATTAAAGTTGTGCTAGCTCCTAAAACACATTTTTTCCCCTCCATGTCTTAACTCAAAATTTTGTAATATCAGATTAGGCAAAATGTTCCCTGATTCATCACGAAGATGGAACATTTTGAGCAAATACAAATAAAACACACTAAAAACCTTCTCTTAAATATGGTAATCCCTCCATCTCTGAATGTATCTGTTACATAGTGATCTTAAATTTAAACCAATTGAATCTTCTTCAGCTCAGCAATACTTACAATGAACAAAAGGCCTCATTGTTAAGTTTTTAGAGCTAAGAACAAATAGGGACTAAGGTTCTTTAGAAGGTCAGGATACAACTGACTGGCCTTGGAAAACTTCAGAGATGGGGATTGTCATCAGAAACGAGGCGAGACCAGCCATAGAAAATACCTTTCCTTCCAATTCTTTACAAAGTACAATTATATATAAATTATTCAAAAGGAGAATATCCCAGGGCAGCCAGTTCTCAACACATTCTATTTATTTCCATTCATACCACTATTGTTGTTTGGTCAAGACATCTGAAATTGGGATGTCTAGTCTATATATAATCAGGAGAGGGGAGAAAGAGGCAGAGACAAGAAACAGAGGCAAAGAGAGACAGATAGAGAGGAGAGTCAGAGACAGGGATAGAGACAGAAAGAAGGGGGAAGAGAGAAACAGAGGAGAGAGAATAAAAGAGAGAAAGAGACAGAAAGAGAGACACAGAGAGACAGAGAAAGAGAGGAGGAAGATGAGGAAGAGGTTAGGGAGAGAGGAAGGAGGTAGAGTCAGAGACAGAGGTCATCATCCAGAACCTGTCACTCAAGTAGGATGGATTGATAAAACTTCTAGAAAAAACTGTTAGATTATGCAGAGTGAAGGGAGCAGAACCAGATCATTACAATTAGTAACAGCAATATTGTAATGATGATCAACTGTGAAAGATTTAGCTATTCTTATCAATACAACAATCCAGTTCTGAAGGACTCAGAATGAAAAATGCTATCAACCTCCAGAAAGAAAACTGATAAACTCAGAACACAAATTGAAGTATAATTTTTTTCACTTTCTTTATTTTTCTTGCTTTTTTCAACATGGGTAATATGGAAATATATTTTGCATGACTTCACTTGTATAATTGATATCATATTTCTTGCCTTCTCAATGGGTGGGGCAGGGGCCAGAAGGAGGGAGAAAATTTGGCACTCAAAAAAGTTTTTTTTAAAGAGTGCTAAGAATAAATAAATAATACAAAATTTTGAAGGGAAATTCCACCTGAAAACAATAATAATAACTACTCACATGTCTACAGTATGCTACAATAAATAAAGTTCATTTTACAAGAAACTGAGGCTCAGAGAGGTCCTTTGCCTTGCCCAAAATCACAAAGCTAGTAAGTAAAGGAACCAGGACTGTAGCCTAAGCCTTTTGCACCCTAGGCTCCACAACCACCAACTTTATGCCACATTATTTTTCTGGAGGGCAGGCTAAGACACCTTGATAATGGAGATTACACTTAGCACCTAAAGACTGCCATGGCAATGATGACTAATGGCATTTATTTGGTGCTTTGAGGTTTGCAAAATTCCTTATTAATCTCTTTTGATCCCCAAAACAAGTGAGGTAGACTACCAATATTATTATTCCCATTTTATAGATGAGGAGACTGAGGCTGAGAAAAGCTAAGTAGCTTGCCCAGAGTTACATACCCCTATGCTAGGAGCTAAAGGACCCAAGTTTGAGTCCTGGCTCTGTCACTGATTGGCTATGTGGCCTTGAACAAATCACCTCAGCTCTAGAGTCCTCAATTTTCCTCATCCCTAAATAAGATGGTTCATAGGATCACGACTCTTGAGCTAGAAGGAAAAGGAGAGATCATCAAGACCAGAGCTTTATAACCTGGGGTCCATGGATAGATATCCATCAACTTAGATGGGAAAAAAATTAAATCTTCCTTTTCACTAACCTCTAGCTGAAATTTAAACATAAAATTATTTATAAACATTATTCTGAGAAGGGATCTATAAGTTTTACCAGCCTGCCTAAAGGATAAACAGCACCAAAAAGGTTAAGAAGTCCTGATTTGGATCAACCGTATCAGTTTACAGTTGAGGAATGATACCCAACAAGTTACCACCCAGCCTTACACTTAGGATTTACTTCTGAGATCAAGAGCCCTTCATTTTAGTCAACAACCAGCGACTCACAAGAGTCAAACATAACAGCATCCATTTTTCAAGTACTTGCAACATAAAAACTGTATTTAGCAAACTAATACTGCTAAGCTAATCATTTAACATGCAGCATATACAATAATAAGTAAAATAATCATTACATGTAACTTTTGTTGTTGTTGTTCAATCATTCATTTGTGTCCAACTCTTTGTGACCCCATGGACCATAGCTAGCCAGACCCTTCTATTCTCCACTATCTCCTGAAGTTTGTCCAAGATCATGTTCATTGCTTCTGTGACATTATCTACCCATCTCATTATCCGGTTTCCTCTTTTCCTTTTGCCTTCAATCTTTCCCAGCATCAAGATCTTTTCCAAGGATTTAACTCATTACATGGCCAAAATATTTAAGCTTCATCTTCAGTATTTGGCCTTCCAATGAAAAGTCTGATTTAATTTCAGTATTGACTGATTTGGTCTCCTTGCTATCCAAGGGCCTCTCAAAAGTCTTCTCCAGTGCCACAATTTGAAAGCATCAATTCTGCACCACTTAGTTTTCCTTATAGTCCAACTCTCATAGCCATATATTACTACTGAAAAAAACATAGCTTTGACTATATGGACCTTTGTCAGCAAAGTGATGTCTCTGCTTTTTAGTATGCTCTCCAGATTTGCCATAGCCTTCCTTCCAAGGAGCAACCATCTTTTACTTTCATGTCTGCAGTGATCTCTAAGCCCAAGAATATAAAATCTGATGCTACTTCCATTTCTTCTTGCATTATTTGCAAGAAAGTGATGGGACTAGTTACCAAGATATTGGTTGTTGGGGTTTTTTATGTTAAGCTTCAAGCTAACTTTTACACTCTCCTCTTTCACCCTCATCATGAGACTTTTTAATTCTTCTTCACTTTCTGCCATCAGAGTGGTATCATCTGCACATAGGAGATTATTTTTTCTCCCAACAATCTGAATTCCAGCTTGTGATTCATCTAGCCTGGCATTTCACATGATGAATTCTGCATGTAAGTTAAATAAATAAGGTGACGATATACAGCCTTGTCATACTCCTTTTCCAATCTTAAACCAATCAGTTGTTCTGTGTTTGGTTTGAACTGTTGCTTCCTAGCCCACATATAGGTTCCTCGGGAGACAAGAAAGATGATCTGGTACTTATCTCTTTGAGGACTTGCCACATTTTGTTGGGATTCACACCATCAAAGGCTTTAGTGTAGTCAATGAGGAAATAGATGTTTTGTCAGAACTGCTTTCCTTTCTCCATAATCCAGTGAATGTTAGCAATTTGCTCTCTAGTTCCTCTACCTTGAAAAATTCCCAGCCTGCTCTTCTGGTTATTCTCATTTCACATATTGCTGAAGTCTAGCTTGGAGAACCTTAAGCATGACTTGCTGCCATGTGAGATGAGTGTGATTGTTGGGTAATTAAAACATTCCTTAGTATTGCCCTTCTCCAGCATTGTCACATAAACTGTAATCTTTTCCAAAATATTTGCCACTGTTGAGTTTTCCAAATTTGCTGGATATTGAGTGAAGTACTTTTTTTTGATAGGGCTATAGTAATTTTTTTATTTTATTAATTTTTTATTCATTTTGAACTCAAATAAAATAAGATAAAAATGAAAGAATATTTCCATGTACAGAGCACAATATAAAAACCCATGCATTTCCATTTCATGCTGTTTGCTTTAAAAAATAAAGCTATGTGATAAATACCATAAAAATTATTTTCAAGGCTGACCTGCTTTTCTATGCTTCCTTCTAAGTTTTCTTTTGTTCTCTGCTATGCAGTTTATTTTTCTCCCTCTCTCCCCACCTTGCCCTAGAGAGAGCTACCATTAGACACCATACTTCTATTTATCAGTTCTTTCCCTGGAGGTATATAGCATTTTCCCTCACAGGTCCTTTGTAGTTGATTTGAGTATTTATAATACTATATTTATACTATATATTTATAATATTATACTATATATTTATAATACTCAGAATAACTTGGTTATTCAGTTTTTCTTTGAACAATATTGCTCTTAACATTCTCTTGCTTCTGCTTATTTCACTCTATTATTTCATTCAAGTCTTCCCATGTTTTTCTAAAATCAACCAGCTCACCATTTCTTATAGCAGAGTAGCATTCTATCACAATCATATACCACAACTTGTTTAGTCATTCCCCAATCGACAGGTATCACCTCAATTTCCAGTTTTTTGCCACCACAAAGAGAGCTGTTATAAATATTTTAGAACATATAAGTTCTTTTCCTTTTTCCCTAATTACCTTGGTAACAGACCTAATAGTGTTATTACTGGGTCAAAAGGTATATATAGTTTTATAATTCTTTGCACATAATTCCAGATTGCTCTCCAAAATGGTTGGATGAGTAGACAGTTCCACCAACAGTGAATTAGTGTCCTGATTTTTCCACATCCCCTCCAACATTTGTCATTTCCCCTTTCTATCATTTTAACCAATCTGATAAGTGAAAGATGATATCTCAAAGTTGTTTTAATTTTCACTTCTCTAATCAGTAGTGATGGAGAGCATTTTTATATGACTACATATAATTTTGATTTATTCATCCCAAAACTGCCTGTTCATGTCCTTTGATTGTTCATCAATTGGGGAATGATTTATATTCTTATAAATTTAACAAAATTGTTTATATACTTGAGAAATGAGACCTTTATCTGAGAAATTGTGTATAAAAATTTTCTCCCAGTTTTGCTTTCCTTCTAATCTTCGCTATGTTGATTTTATTTGTACAAAACCTTTTTAATTTAATGTAATCAAAATTATCCACCTTATATCTCACAATGCTCTCTATCTCTTGTTTATTCATAAATTGTTTTCCTATCCATAAGTCTGATAAGTAATGTGTTCCATATTCTTCTAATATTCTTATATCTCTCTTTGTATTTAGGTTATGTATCCATTTTGACCTTTTCTTGGGAAATGGTATAAGGTATTGGTCTATGCCCAATTTCTGCCAGACTGCTTTCCAGCTTTCCAAATAATTTTTACCAAATAATGAATTCTTATCCCAAAAGCTTAAATTTTTTTTGTGTTTTTGTCAAACACAAGGCTACTACAGGGTGTTCCTAAAGTCTGGACACATAGGCAACAATGCATATTGTCAAGAAATGAAATGAATGAAATTTTCAACAACATTTTATTTCATTGGAATATTAACAAATAACATCTTCAATATGGTTTCCATCATTTGTGATGCAAAGGTTGATGAGCTTTGCAAGATTCACATGAACTCAATGCAATAACTCCACATTGCCGTCAATTTTAGCACATTCACTCTTTATGAATTCAATCAAGTGTGTCGCATCTATGATTTTCATTGAGTACACCCCCTCCTTTAGCATGCCCCAGAAAAAAGAAGTCAAGGAGGCAAAGATCTGTTAATATTCCAAATATTTCAAAATGTGCATTTTTCCTATGTGTCCAGACTTTAGGGACACCCTATATAATTGTTTGCTGCTGTGTATTGTGTGTCTACTCTGTTCCACTGCTCTATCTTTCTATTTCTGAGCTGGTACCAGATATTTTGATAATTACTGTCTTATACTATAGTTTAAGATCTGGTATTGCTAAACCTCCTTCCTTTGCACTTTTTTTTCACTAATTCGATGTTTTTGACCTTTTGTTCTTCCAAATGAAATTTGTTATTTTTTCTATCTCAGTAAAATAATTTTTTTGGTAATTTAATTAGGATGGCATTGAATAAATAGACTAGTTTAGGCATAATTTTCATTTTTATGTTGGTTTTGCCTCCTGTGAACAATTAATATTTCTCCAATTATTTAAATCTGACTTTATTTGCATTAAAAGTGTTTTACAATTATGCTCATGTAGTTCCTGAGTTTCTTTTGGTAGGTATACTCCTAGGTATTTTATACTGTCTACAGTTATTTTAAATGAGATATCTCTTGTTCTTATTTATCTCTTTGCTCAGGGTTTTGTTGGTGATTTATAGAAATACTAATGATTTACATAGGTTTATTTTATATCCTGCTACTTCTATAAAATTATTCATTATATCCACTAACTTTTTAGTGGAATCTTTAGGATTTTCCAAGTACATCATCATATTATTTGCAAAAAGAGATAGTTTTATTACTTCATTGCCCATTTTGATTCCTTCCATTTCTTTTTCTTCTCTTATTGCTATTGCTAGCATTTCTAATACAAAATTGAATAATAATTGTGACAATGGGCATCCTTGTTTTACTCCTGATCTTATTAGAAAGGCTTTTAGCTTATCCCCATTAAGAATAATATTTGCTAATAGTTTTAAGTAGATGCTTCTTGTCATTTTAAAGAAAAACCCATTTATTCCCATACTTTCAAGTGTTTTTAATAGGAATGAGTATTGCATTTTATCAAAATTTTTTCTGCATCTATTAACATATGATTTTGTTACTTTTAATATTGATTTAATCTATTATGTTAATAGTTTTCCTTATGTTAAACCATGCCTGCACCACTGGTATAAATCCCACTTGGTCACCATGTATAATCTCTGTAATATATTGTTGTAGCCTCCTAACTAGTATTTTATTTATGATTTTTAAATCCATATCCATTAATGAAATTGGTCTATAATTTTCTTTCTCTGTTTTTGCTCTTTCTGGTTTAGTTATCAATCTCATATTTGTTTCATAAAATGAGTTTGGTAGGACTCCTTTGCCTATTATTCCAAATAATTTATTTAACATTGGAATGAGTTGACTTTTAAATGTTTAGCAGAATTCATTTGTAAATCCATCTGATTCTGATATTTTTTCTTAGGAAACTTATTTATGGCCAGTTCAATTTCTTTTTCTAAAATTGGTTTGTTTAGATATTCTATTTCCTCTTCTGTTAATCTAAGCAGTTTTTATTTTTCTAAGTATTCTTCTACTTCACTTAAATTGTTAAATTTATTGGCATATAATTGGGCAAAATAACTCCTTATAATTGCTTTTATTTCATCTTCATTAGTGGCATATTCATTCTTTTCATTTTTCATACTAATGATCTGGTTTTCTTCTCTTTCTCTTTTTAAAAATCATATTAAACAATGGTTTATCTATTTATTGATTTTTTTCATAAAACCAACTCATAGTTTTATTTACTAATTCAATGGTTTTCTTGCACTCAATTTTATTAATCTTACTTTTAATTTTTAAGATTTCAAATTTGGTGTTTAATTGGGGGTTTTTAATTTGCTCTTTTTCTAGTTTTTTAATTGCATACCCAATTCATTGGTCTGCTCTTTCTCTATTTTATTGATATAAGCATTTAAACATATAGATTTTCCTCTGTTTACTGCTTTTGGTGCATCCCATAGGTTTTGGTATGTACTGTCTTTCTATTTAATGAAATTATTGATTGTTTCTATGATTTGTTCTTTGTAAATGTACCATGTGCCACGAGAAAAAAGATGTATTCCCTTCCATTCCCATTCAGTTCTCTCCAGATATTTATCCTATCTAGCTTATCTAAGATTCTATTCACTTCCTTCTTTATTTTTTTGTTAGATTTATCTAATTCTGAGAGGGGAAGGTTAAAGTCCCCCACTATTAGAATATTGCTATCTATTTCCACCTGTAATTCATTTCATTTTCCATTTAAAAATTTAGATGCCATTTAATAGGTTTAGTATTGATATTGCATCATGATCTATGGTACCTTTTATTATAATGTAGTTACCCTGCTCTTCTCTTTTAATTAAATCTATTCTAACTTTGACTGTCTGAAATCATGATTGCTCCCTCTGCTCTTTCCCATCTCAGCTGAAGCGTAATAAATTCTGCCCCAGCTCTTTATTTTAACTCTGTGTCAACCTCTCATTCTTAAATGCCTTTCTTGTAAACAACATATTGTCAGGTTCTGATTTTTAATTCATTGTGCTATCTGTTTCTGTTTTGTGGGTGAGTTCACCTCATTCAAATTTAAATGTATAATTACTGTAGTGAGTAACCCCAGAGGCGCAGCGGAGTAGATGCCGATTTGATCGGACGAGCTCGCCAGGGGAGGATCTGGAAGATGCCGCGCCGTTGCCGCCGTGGCTCCAAGAGTCGGAGAGGTAGGGTGAGGCCTAGAGGAGCCGCCACTGCAGCTTCCTACCCGAGCCGGAGAGACGCCGCACGCACGGGGCTGCGGTCGCCTGAGGCTCCCTCCAGTCCCCATGACTACCAGCAACCTCTCCGGCAGCCGCTAGTCTCCCTCCATTCCCCGCAGCCCCGCTCCTTCGTCCAGGAACCACCGATCACCTCCGGATTCTCTCCCAGGAGCTTCAAGTATGGATATGTCCTCAGCACCAACCACTCCTCTATCAGTGGATAAAGTAGACGGATTTTCTAGGAAGTCTGTCAGAAAAGCCCTACAGAAGAGGTGCCTCAGGGCAAGCCTATAGGGTTAACGCCTCTGCCTCAGTTGAAAGACATTCCATCCACAGAGCAGCCTAAACTGTACCTAAAGAAACTTCAGTGCTGGGTCATTTTTGACTTCCTGGCCAAGCTATCAGATCTAAAAATGAAAGAATGCAAGCGCTTCACTCTTAATGAACTGGTGGAGTACATTACAATACGCACAAACTGTTTGACAGAGTAGACTTATCCTGAATTATTTAGAATGGTATCTTAAATATATTCAGAACTCTCCCTCCTAGTGATAGCAATGAATTTGTTCCAGAAGACTAACCTACCCTTGATGTCTCATGGTTACATTTACAACTCGTATATGAATTTTTCATATGATTTTTGGAAAGCCAAGCATCCCAATCCAGCATCACCAAAAAAAATACAAAGATCGGAAATTTGTTATTATAGCTTTTAGAAATATTTGACCGCAAAGACCCTGGAGAAGGAGACTACATAAACACAATCTTACACAGAATTTATGGTAAGTTTCTTGGTATTAGAACATTTATCTGAAAACAGATTAATAATATTTTCTATGGTTTGTTTATTAAACTGAACAGTTCGATAGAGTACCTGAACTGCTGGAAATATAGGAAGTATTATCAATGGCTTTGCTTTACCTCTTAAGGCAGAACACAAATCATCAGGAGCTTATCTCTCTTCCATGCACTGTTGGCATATTGCATAGTACAGTTTTTTTGAGAAAGATCCTTACTCCAAAGCCAGTTATTAGAGGGTTAATGAAATTCTGGACTAAAACGTCAAAAGGAGGTCATGTGTCTTAGGGAGCTGGAAGAAATTTTGGATGGGATTGAACCTTCACAGATGGTTAAAAGTCAAGAATATTGTTTAAACAAATTGCCAAGTGTGTATTTAGCCTTCACTTTCAGGTAGCAGAGAGGGCACTGCATTATTGAAATGATGAATACATCATGAGTTTGATAGGAGAAAACTCCAACATCATCCTTCCCATCATGATTTCCAGCCTGCATAGGATTTCCAAAAAACATTGGAACTTGGCTATTGTGGCTTTAGTGTACAAGGTATTGAAGGCATTTATGGAAATGAACAGCACCATGTTTGATGAGTTAACAGCCACTTACAAGTCAGATCACCAGTGTGAGAAAAAGAAAGAAAAAGGTGAAGAATTGTGGAAAAAACTGGAGGAGCTGCAGTTAAAGAGATAAGTCTTAGACGTGATGGAATGATTCCAACTTAACAACAAAAAATGACAACTGCATTGTTAATCTGTGGAATCGTACATTTACGTAATAGAAGATGGAACAGTGGTTTTCTGTATTATACAACTTTACAATAGATTTCACATTTGTTTCATTACAATAGCACTGTATATACCTGTCTCTAAGTAAAGGGGAAAAAATAAGGACTTAAATCCAAAGTTTGGACAGTAGATATACTTCTCAGAACTTTGCAAACATAATTATTGTTCCAATCCTACTTTAAAGGCACTCTTCAAAGATCTGTTGATAAAATTGCTATGTTAAATTCCATTATCAGGAGTTCCTTATTTATCATTAGCAGAGAGTATAATACAATTTTCAAATGTGAACAATCTTAAATTTCACTTGAAGAAAATAACTCCTTAAAAGTAGAATTGGCCAAATGGAAAAGGAGGTATAAAAGCTAACTGAAGAAAATAATTCCTAAAAAATTAGAATTGGGCAAGTGGAAGCTAATGACTCTATGAGACACCAGGAATCAATCAAATGAAATCAAGAGAATGAAAAAATAGAAGAAAATGTGAAATATCTCATTGAAAAACAACTGATCTGGAAAACAGATCCAGAACAGATAATTTTTAAATCATTGGACTACCTGAAAGCCATGATCTAAAAAGTGCCTGGGCAGCATCTTTCAAGAAGTTTTCAAGGAAAACTGCCTAGGACTAGAAGGTAAAATAGTCATTGAAAGAATCCACTGATCACCTCCTGCAGATGGAAGATCTTGATTGTTGTCCTTCATTTTTGAAGAGGATCAAAATGACATCACTACATTGGAGTCAAGTTAAACTGTATCCAACTGTAGCTGATCAGTCTAATATGAGTTTGGAAGGCTCTACCACAGGTCAGGCACAAATAGTCCATATGAACACTTGGAGTAGAGATGTCTCTAAATTTATGCATCTCACATTTCTTTTGAGCTACTGCAATTCTGCTTTGCTCATAGAACACAGTGCCTTCTTTGATGTGGGCATGCTATTCTGGGCATTCCTTTGCCAACATATCTCATGTCACACATGTGCACGAACATAAAATGATGGTTAATGGCAAGAAGCAGTATACGTTAGGTTCCAGGTGTATCAGTAAGGCGATAAACACATCAACAATAATCTTAAATATGCCTGTGTAGTTCTGTATTGCAAAGTATGAGAGACTCTCCATAAAGAAAGTCAAAGAAGTACAACATTTATTCGGACACCAGGGAATCATATCCCATAAGCAAATGTTCAGCTCCCACAGCCAGTTAGCCCACTTTATCTTAACAGAAAGAAACTTAAAACACCATATTACAACTCGGAGCCTCACCATCCCAAAACCTCTCTGATCCCCTGCTGGGGTCTTCCCCAAAAACAAACTCACAATACAGCTAAGTCAGCCTGTTCAGTTCTAATGATCATAAGGGTGGCCATTAGCAGCCATTAGCAACCATAACTGCAGTCTCTCTCTCGGCATTTCCTGTGACATAACTTCCTTTTCCTGTCAGGAAGCTCCACCCACCACATATAACTTAGACTTCCTATGATGTAAGCAGGTCACATGGCCTATTAATGGGTGGGAAAGATCTTCAAATCTAAATTGCTACTACACCAGGTCAGTAGTACAGACAATAAGATTGATAGGAGACCAGAATCAGGGAAATGACTATGGAGTCAAAATTTTATGGAGGAGGTAGAGACTATTCCTTCCTTGAAAAATTGATAGGATTTAGCACAATTGAGAGGGTGGGAAGAAAACATTGCAACAAATAATAAATACACGATAACATAAAAGACAATTAATTATATATAAGCAAGTTCTTGTCTTCAGGAATTTATCAACTGAAATTAGATTTTCTTCTACTCTGTTCTCTCTGACTTAGATTATCTCCTAAATAAATAAAGAAAAAGGAGCAGTCTGAATTATTGCCTAATCTAAATGTTTCTTCCTACAGAAGATAATTTAGCATAACTATAAAAGTGATTGTACAGCTAACCAACAAAAAAAGAAATGACAGATCTTATGTGAATCACAAATCATAGGATTTTAGGTTACAAGTTGCTTGGAGTCTCATTTTACAGAAAAGGAAAAATAAAGGCCAAGAGAGCTGATGTGGTTAATACAATGTCCCACGGTGGTTGGTATAAGAGTGAAGTCCCATGATACTAAACTGAGTGCATTGCCCTCTCTGCCACACTGCCTCTACAAATCAGATATCCGAAATCTAGGGACCTAGGCCAGAAAGAGGTGCAAGATTGGTTAAATTTGTCAGACCAAGAAGAATTTTCATCGGCATTGTTTCAGAAAAAAAAAAAGTCCTATTACTCTCTTTTCACCATGCTTCTCATTCTAATGGGGGGGGGGGCTTCTTTTAACCACCTATGTTCTCTAAAAATACAGCCTCCCAAGATTTCAGTGGCAAGACAGATATTTAAGTGTTGTGGATGTTCAGTTCATAAATGCTCCCCAAAGGAACAACAGTTACACAGAAAGCATTTCCAAAGTGCCTGTGTGAATATAATAGAATGAAATTTTTCTGATGCCACCTCCTGCCAGCCTAACAAAGCTCCTTATAATAAGCATAATGACATTGTGTAACTCTAGGAATTCTTATGAGGGATAGGGTACCCTGTATCAACAATCCAGCTAGCAGCTTCTGTGGGAGTGTAAGATCCACCAACAACCAGCACCCGGAAAACTGCCAACACAGGTCCTTTTTAATCTGCTTTACTTAAGGAAAGCAACATTAAAGGGTTAACAATCTTACTTTAATCCAGCATACAATTATCATTTGCTTAGTTTGGGGGTAAAAAAACAGCACCCTCAATTACAGACCAAATACAATTCAACATCTGGGTGTACAGCTTGGGAGCTCATTAGAATGGAGGAGCCCCAAGACCTGGCCTGGCTTGTTGAGAGACATCAACCTTGTGGAAATTGTTCAAACAATGAAGACGAACTATGACTTGCATAGTCAGCAATCCTACAAGATGTTTCATATTCTGATATTGTTAAAAGTATTAACCTCCTCAGAAATAATAGTATTATAAGTTATTGATGTTTGTTTAACTCTTTATCAATGCACACTAGTGAATCTCTTGTGTTAAGCATTTCTTTTCTGTGGAGGAAATAACTAACTGTCCTATACCCAATTCAAATTATACATTGAGTATCTTTCTACTTCTCCTTTTTTGAGAGGAGATCCTAGACACAAACCAAACTTATGCTTAAAGTAATTCTCCCCCAGTGTCTGGTGTAGAAGGTGTAAAGAGCCAGAGAATGTAAGGGAAAAGTCTCCAGGGAAGGCCAGAATGAACACTAAAAAATAAATAGACAAAAACAAGAAGAAACATAAACTGATCAGACTGCAACACATCAATGAGTAAAACAGTTTTTTGCAATAAAATATGAGCCAACCTAGTCAAAGGTCAACTGGTTGGTAACTCCAGGGGTAAATAGGAATTCAGTGAGTGAATTTCAATGACATTGAGTGAGACGGGAAGAGCTATGCCATTGCTTGTGTTAGAAAGAAACTAGAAACAAAATGGGGATTCAGTGTGATGATATATTCTTACACCGTAAGAAAGTAAGAATGGAGAATTCCATGAGGCCCTGCTCTTTCAGCCTTTCCCTATGCTCCCTAGAAAGTGCTGCTGGATCTCTCTGTGGAGTAAAAATGATAAATCAGTCAGACACGAAAGTGAAGCGCTACCCCCTGGGAAGAGAAAAGGGCCCATGACTGCAATAGCATGTAAACCACCCCTGCCCTGAGTGAGAAGTCTATAATCTAACCAAATTCGTAGAAGAGCATCCTGGTGAAAATGGTCTAAGAGAGCAAGCTGGAGGTGATGCCACTGAAAATCTGAGGATGTAGGGCATTCCACAGATGCCTGGGAATTACCAAAGACATGAATTGTTAGGGAACTTCATTCAGATGGGGGGGAAGGAAGGAAGGAAGGAAGGAAGGAAGGAAGGAAGGAAGGAAGGAAGGAAGGAAGGAAG
>CM053623.1:213753410-213783669 GCA_028646595.1 Phalanger gymnotis | reverse complement strand
GTGGGCCTGGGGCCAGAAGCAACTGCAGCTCTAGTTCTGTAGCTGCCCCACCTCTGCTGCCCCAGGCAGTGGCTGAACCGCAAACTCCCTGTCCCCTGCAGCTTTTCCCACTAACCTTCTCTGTTGTCTTTGGTATTTGTGGGTTGAGAAGTCTGGTAACTGCCACAGCTCCCTGATTCAGGGTGTTAGGGCACGCTCTGCCCGGCTGCTGGTCTGGTTGGTTCACACCACCCACAATGGGCTCTGCTCTGCTCCCCTCTGCTCCCAGCTCCGTGCAGGATAGATCTTACCCAGAGACCATCCAGGCTGTCCTGGACTAGTGTCCTGCTTCCCTCTGCTGTTTTGTGGGTTCTGCAGCTCCAGAATTGGCCCAGAGCCATTCTCTATAGGTTTTTGGAGGGACCCAGTGGGGAGCCCATGCCAGTCCCTGCTTTCCAGCCACCATCTTGGCTCTGCCCCCCACAGTCTCCTTTGATTCTTTCCTTTCTCAAACCTCCCTTCCCCACTCTTCCCTACCATTTTCAATTGGTAGCAAACTCCAACTTGCCACCACCTTAATTAACTCATTAATCAAAAATTATTTAACGACCAACTATATGCCAATCTCCTCTACTGACAAAAGAAAGCCTAACTCCAAGCTAATGGGAAAAGGGAGCAGTAGTGGCCTGACTTTCTGAAAAAATGATTCAGTCTTGGTCTCCTTGGAGAGTCTTAGCCTATCCAGAGTGTGGCTGCAGAGATCTAATACAGGCCCATTGAGACCCCATATCTTATCATTAGCTCTTTTTCCTTTAACAGGAACAAGGCCAATTCCCCCCAATCGGGGTGAACCCCTATCCCCTATCCCTCAGCCCCACAGCTTCTATTTCCAACTGGACCAGAAGAGTGAGCTAGAATGAAATAAACATAATCAGTCTTCCATTATTTTATAATGGAGGAGAGCTAAAGCATAGATAAGCCCAGAGAGTAGATGATTCAAAAATATTTTCGCTGGACCTTGGGATGTACAATTTGAATCTTATTTTCACTGACAGATTTACTTTCATAATTGCTTGCTCATAATGATGCCACTGAGCTCACACTAAGTAGTGTAAGCCAACTGGACATAGCAGACAGTCTGAATTTTATGCGCACTTTTGCCCTAGTCACTTCACAAGGGCAGAGAGCCCGCACTTTCATGACCTAACCCAAACTGTCTGTCACCATTGATGTCTCAAGGATTCTCCAAAACAGCAGCCACCAGCATCAGGAATGGGGAAATAAGGAGCGAGATGCCATTAAAGGTGACAGGGTTTCAAGTCAGACTTGAATTTCTTGCATCAAAGTTAATTGCCAATGGTATCCGCCTATAAAAAAAAAATGTTTGAGTCCTGCCCAGTAGTATCTGTTGCAAGGAGTTGAAAGGGAGGGTAATCTTTTTGTCTCTTCGGTGTGTTTCAGAGAACCTGGGGTGAACCTCCCTGGGCCAGAACCTCCAGTTGTCTCCAAACCCTGGTGCTCCCTCCTCCCCAAACCCTGGCACCATGGGTGGCATCATGGACGTCTCTTTCATGTACCGATGGTTTAAGAACTTAAACCTGGTCCCAAATCTCTCTGACAAGTATGTATTCATCACTGGCTGTGACTCTGGCTTCGGGAACCTTCTGGCTCGGAAACTGGACAAACGAGGGATGCGGGTGCTGGCTACCTGCTTCACTGAGGAGGGAGCCCAGGAACTCCGAAGGGCATGCTCCCATCGGCTACAGATCACCTTTTTAGATGTCACCAAGACAGAGAGCATCAAGGCGGCAGCCCAGTGGGTAGATGCCCAAGTGGGAGATCGAGGTGTGGAACAATCCAACTTCTTTGATTTATTCTCTCTTTCCTTCCTCATTTTTCCCTCCTCCATCTCCCCCCTCCCCCCTTCTCCTCACATTAGGATCCTTTTAGCATCTCTGTTGGAAAAGGGAGGGTCATCAAGTGAAGGGAAGAATCAGTATGAATCTTCAAACTTTGGTTCTGTTGGAAATATTTCTAGAGCTCTCAGGGGGCTGGTTTTTTAAGGTATATATTTTTTAAGGTATATAGATTTTTAGTTATGTTCTTGGTAGCAGAAGCAGAGGGAGACCTGGAGGGAACAAATCACTCCTCTCTGTGCTTTCTGGCTGGGCTCTGGTTCACTTGTAAGGGCAGGAGTAAGAGAGGTACTGTGTGGGGCAGGGCTGTTTCTAGAATGAGAGCATTTCGGAGCTGGAAGGGACCTTAGATATCATGTCCAACCACCTCATTTTACAAATGAGGACCCTGAGGCCCAAAGAGTTGAAGGGTCTTATCCAAGTCAAATCCTTGTAAGTTTCAGAGCAGATGTCCTCTCCATCGTATCACATGAACATGACGCCTCTCAGACACTTACAGCCCTGATCATGAAATTCTTCCTGGTGGCCAATCCTAGTCTTTCTTAGTACAGTCGAAAATGTAATTCTTTGTCTGGTGGGATTGAGCAGCAGTCAGAGAGGTAAGTTCTATGTGCCTCAGATGAGAAGATTGATAGGTGGAGGAGTTTTGTTTCTTCCTATCTATACAGAAGAGAGAAGGAAAGCCTTGCCCTGTATGTAGGTCAAAAGAAATAGATACTTGGCCAGGCTTAGAAGTATCTTAGTATTGAGGGCAATGGATAGAGCTCTAGGTCTGGAATCAGGAAGATCTCAATTCAAATCCAGCCTGAGACACTTACTAGCTGGGTGACCCTGGGCAAATCACTTGACCTTTATATGCCTGTTTCCTCACTTGTAAAATGGAGATCAGAATAGCATCCACCTCCCAGAGTTGTGAGGATGAAATGAGATGACATTTATAAAGTGCTTAGCAGTCCTTGATACATAATAGGCATTTAGTAAAGGTGTATTTCTTTCCTCCCTTCCTTTCTGTCCCAGGGTTATAATAAGGAGGAACCAGGGAAGCTAGTACCAGGTCTGAGTTGCCCAAGAAGGAGACATCCTGTGTGGAGGCAGGGGCAGGTGAGGGATGACAACCATACAAGTTTCAAAAGCTGAGAGGCTAAGGGGGGAGTTGTCTGTGTGTCATGACGTCATCTTTGCACCTCCAAGGTACTGATATCCACCTGTACACATATGTCTCTGCTGGTGGTTAGGACCAGGATCAAATGACCAATCAGCAGGCCGTTGGAAGCCTAGATTTCTGGGTGCTGCTCCTACCTCTGCTTGTGACTCACGCCTGGACCAACCTCTTTTTCCTTCCTCTGTCTCCTCCAGATTGCATAAGGTGTCGTCACCCTGTTCCCACCCTGCCTTCTGACACCCGTGGTAATGATTAACTCTGTCGAGTCTGAGTTGTATCATGTAGCTCCTGAGTCTCATTATACTTTCTCCTTATCAGTGTGGAGGAGAATATAGTCTCCTTGGTGACAGCCCCCAGGGATTAGGAGAGGGTGGCTGAGAAATGGTAGCTATCTTGTGCCTGTATCCCTGTGACCTGAAACAAACCAGCCAAAAGATATGGAGTCAGCTCTACCAGTCTGATCTTTCTAGGACTCTTCCCCTTGGGGAAGAGGGGCCTTTGGAGGGTCTCTCTATGGCTGGAGGGCTCTCCAGAGAGAGAGGCATGTGCCAGGAGTGGGATAGGGTGGGAGGAAGGAAGTTTGTTTGTGAACAGGTATCGACCCCATTAACTCTATGATCTCAGACCAGCTAATTCACTTCTCAAAGCTCTTAGTTTCCTAACCTGTAAAATAAGGATCATCACCCTTGTGCTGTTGACCTCACAGGGTTGTGAGGAAATCATTTTGCAAATGTTAAGGCATCACCTAAAACGGATTTCTTTTTAGGAGACAGTTAGGTGGGTCAGTGGTTAGAGCACTGGCCCTGGAGTCAGGAACACTTGAGTTCAAATTCAGCTTCAGATACTCACTAGCCATATGACCCTGGTTAAGACATTTAACTTCTGTTTGCCTTAATCCCTTGGAAAGAGAAACGGAAACCACTTCAATATCTTTGCCAAGAAAACCCCATGGACAGTAATGGTTCAAGGGGTCTGTGAAGACATGATTGAACAAGAACAAAAATGTATTTTTAGGATAAATTATTTTGTTTTTGTGGGTTTTGCCTATGACTTTGTTGATACAAAGGATTTCTGATGAGGAATTGTCTCCTCTCAAAGCAGACCCGCACCTACTCTGCAACTCAAGAGTCTTAGAAAACTATCTGTGATACTGAGAGATTAAATGCCATGCCTAAGGTGACAGAGACAGTAGGGGCCAGAGTCTTCTTGGCTCCAAGACCAGTTGTCTATTCAAGTCTGCCACAGTCTGTCATTAACAAGACTATTATTATCAATAACATTAACAGTAATGATGATGTCTGCATCCTTAAAGGGACCCAGGAGGAGTCCTAGCCACCTGTCTGCCTAACCAGTAGAGACAGCAGAAATCATTCCGTGCAGGAACACCTACTACGTCCCCCAAGCATAGACTATCTTCTCCTCAATAGGTGGACTGGGGTTTTTAGTAGCCAAGTGGGAGAGGGAGTCCTCATTCAATTTCCTGCAGGTTCAAGGTCAGGAGCAAATGGGAACTCTGAGGTGAAAGGAGATCAGAGCACTGTAGATTTAGAGCTAGAAGGAATCTTCAGCGCCTTCCTCTCATTTTGCAGATAGGGAAACTGAGGCCCAAAGAAGGTAAGTGATTTAGTCAAAGCTGTGCAGGTAATGAGTGGTAGAGCTTGGACCTCCAAACCTATGTCCTCTGACTCCAAAGTAAGTGTTCTTTGTAATGGAAAAGAATGGTAGATTCAAGTCAGGAGACTAATGTTTGAGTCCTAGCTCACACCGGCAGTGCAAGAAGGCTGAATTGAGAATCCGTAAAGACCTAACGGGCCTCAATAGGCATAGATTACAGGCCTAGAGTCAGGAAGACCTGAGTCCAAATCTGAGCTCAGACACTTATTAGCTGTGTGACTTTGGACAAGTCACTTAACCCTGTTTGCCTCAGTTTTTTCATCTGTAAAATGAGCTGGAGAAGGAAATAGCAAACCACTCCAGTATCTTTGCCAAGAAAACCCCAAATGGGATCTCAAAGTCAGATGTGACTGAACAACAACAAAAGACCCAGATTCTAATCTTGGTTCTGCCAAGTGTGATCCTGAACAAGTCGTTTCCCTCTCTAGGCCTCGATTTCTTTATCTGTAAATGAAGGGGTCTAGATTAAGACAATCTACAAGGTCTGTTTTAGCTCTAATAGTCTATGAATCTTACTGCTAATTATCCATGGGCCGCTTCATAAGAATCCACAATTTCATCATATTACCTTTGTAATATATTAATTATTTGAAATATTTTATAATAATATTTTGTAATATTAATATCTGTAATATTTTATTTGTAATATTTTAATATTACAAATATTTTCTTTGTAGATATTACCTTTGTGGTGGCTATTATCTTTGTAATCTCAAACCCCTCTGAGCTATGGCCACTGTGAATCATCCCTCTGCTCCTCAGCTGGTGATAAAGGCTTTTCTAATTTATCCAAAGCTGGTTAGAATCTATCACCATGCCCACACAGGAACTGTCACCTTTTGGTCAGAATTACCATAGCTTGGCTTGAGCCCTAGCAGTCTGCTACTCCTTCCCAATAGAATAGAAGCCTCTTGAGGCCAGGGACTCTTTCATTCTGGTCTTTTGAGTCTCAAGGGTCTAGCACATCTGACATGTGCTAAATACTTAAGTGAAGGTGATGCAGTGGCTAGAGTGTCCTATCTGAAGTCAGGACAGGCTTGAGTTCAAATCCAGCCGTGGAACCGTGGGAAAGCTATTGAACCTCTCTCACATTGAGCCTCAGTTTCCTCATTTATAAAATGGGCATAATAACGGTATAGAACTCCCCGGGTTATTGTGAAGATAAGATGACTTTTTAAAAATACTTTTACAAACCTCGAAGTGCTCATTATTATTATGAATAAATGTTTACTTATTGATTGATTGGCAAAACTCAAGAACTCAGCTATCCAAGGATAGCTAGAAAATCATTTAAATAATGTGGCAAAATTAGCATTTGACTTTCAATGTCCTACTATATCTCAGTGGGTTTGATTGCCAATAACAGGGGTAGAGCTGGGTGGAAAAGAACAAAAAGGCTGGGACCTTTGGCCCATTTCCTCCTACCTTGCAACAAAACTGTAGCCTTTGGTTTGGTGTAAAGGCCAGTCGAAAAAGTCCTGCTGTCTCTACAATAATAGTAATAGTAATTCAGACTTTTAGAGTATTTAATGAAGAACTTTCTTTATAATAACCAGTTAGATAATATAAATTTATATCATGAGATAAATAAATTTTAAATTTTATTTATTTTGTATTTTATTTAAAATTAAAATTTAAATTTTATTGATGAGGAAACTGAGACACAGAGAGGTTAGCTGAATTGCTGGTCAGCTAGCCAAGATGTGGGAAAGTCAAGATTTGAACCTATATCTTCCAACACTAACTTGAATCCTTTTTCTACTGTGCCGTAAAGTTTGCTTCGTCTCCATTGCTTTAATTTTTTTAAACTTATCTTTAGATTTTAAAACGTTGATTTCCTTCCCCCTTCCATTAAAAACAACAAAAATAAAATCCTTGTAGCAAAAATGCACAGTCAAGCAAAACAAATTCCCACATTGGCCATGTCCAAAAAGTAGGTGCCTCATTCTGCGCCCCGAATTCTTCACTTCTCTGTCAGGAGGTGGGTGGAATGGTTTATCCTTAGTCCTCGTCTAGTCATGATGGTTCATTGCATTGATTTGAGTTCTTACATCTCTCAAAGTTGTTGGTCTTAACAATGTTGTTATTTGTTTGTTTGGTTTGGTTTGGTTTGGTTCTTAGGAGGAAGTCACAAGTTAAATGACTTGCCCAAGGTCACACAGCTAGTGTCTGAGACTGAACTTCAATTCAGGTCCTCCTGACTCCAGGGCCAGCGCTCTATCCACTGCGATGTCATTATTACTATATAATTTGTTCCCCTGGATTCCCTCAGTTCATTCTTCATCAGTTCATTCAGGTTTCTCTAAAACTGCCCTTTTCATCATCTCTTACAGCAAAATAGAATTTCATTACATTCATATGCCAGAATTTATTCAACATTCTCCAATCGATAGGCAACCACTTATAGTGGGATGCCCACAATATGCACCCCTCTCGGGGCATCTAGGGGCACAGTGGAATGAGCACTGGGCTTGGAATCAGGTACATTCATGTTCTTCAGTTCAAATCTGACCTCAGACATGAGCTGTGTAACACTGGGCAAGTCACTTAACCCTGTTTGCCTCAGTTTCCTCATCTGTAAAATGAGCTGGAGAAGGAAATGGCAAACCACTCCAGTGTCTTTGCTAAGAAAATCCAAATGGGGTCATGAAGAGTCAACACAACTGAAACGACTGAACAATTCATCTCACAGAGTTGTGGCAAGGAGCAAATAAGATAATGTTTAAGGAAGTCTTTTGTAACCCTAAAGTAGTAGAAATACGAGTTTTTATGGGGTGGTGCTGGGGATCGGGGTGTCATAAGACACTAATTTATTAGCATATAAATTCATCTCTAGTCGAAAGAGCACTGCCTCTGGGGCTGGGATCTGGGTTTCAATTCCCAGGCATCAGTTTTCTCATTTGTGAAATGGGGAAGTTGGACTCGGCGACCTTGGAGGTTCCTTCTATCTCTATACTGTAATTCTATGATGCATTAAGAAGCAATATGGACTTGGAATCAGGAAGACCTGAGTTCAAATCTTCCCTCTTACATTAGTTGTATGACTAGGCAAATTAGGTGACTCCCTAAGACTAACCTATTAAGTAATAGAATAGATTGCTAAGAATTTCCTTATACTGATGAAATCACTGATCTGTTGGCCTGTCCCACAAATACTTTTATTCTCTTTTTACTTCTCCCTTCTCTCAGGGCTCTGGGGTCTGGTGAATAATGCTGGAGTCGGCCTGCCCAGTGGCCCCAATGAGTGGCTGACCAAGGAGGACTTTGTAAAGGTGATAAATGTGAACCTGGTGGGATTGATTGAGGTGACCCTGAACATGCTGCCTATGGTCAAGAGGGCCCGGGGCAGGGTCATCAACATGTCCAGCTCTGGGGGCCGAGTAGCAGTCATTGGCGGTGGTTACTGTGTCTCCAAGTTTGGTGTGGAGGCCTTCTCTGACAGCATCAGGTGAGGGGACCCCATTCTTTTTACCCAACTCACTTTACCCCCTACTTTGTCCTTCTTTAAGTGGGAAAAAGAAGGCTCCCCTTGGGGTCATCAGCCCCAAACCAAGGAGGAATTCTGGTCCAATCTGGAAAGCTCTGAAAAGGGCATCTCTGGAACTGTGTGGCTCATTGTTTTCTCTTTGTGCAGGACCAAATCAGAAGGGGAAAGCTTGAAGGACCTTTCTTTTTAAAAATAGGTCTTTATCAATATCTCTTATTTTGTTTTGTTCTCTAATCACCTAGATTTTACCCTGTATCCCTCCCTCAGTCTGAGATCTTTTAATGTTCAAACAGGAACTGGGAAGGGAGGGTGAGGTTGAAGAGAGCTGGACTATCTTTTTCCCCACAGATGTCCCAGCATGGGAAAGAACTCCATCTAGTAGTTGGAGCAGCTAGGTGGCACAATGGGTAGATCGCCGGCCCTGGAGTCAGGAAGACCTGAGTTCAAATCTGGCCTCAGACACCCGACACACTTACTAGCTGTGTGACCTAGGGCAAGTCACTTAACCCCAATTGCCCTGCCTTCTCCCCTCAAAAAACAAACAAACAAAAAAGAAGTCCATCTAATAGAAGGCTCAGTCACCACATTGAAAAGATCAAGTTTCAGTCAGTTGGCAGGTGACTAGGATTTGGTGCCTACTTAGTGCCAGGCCCTGGTGATACAAAGATAAAAAATGAAACAGGCCCTGCCTTCAAGGAAAGAGAATACATTCTGTAAGGACAACACAACACATATGAGGATGGTGGCTAGGCAAAGGAATAGGCAAGTCACGGGGACGGTGAGTGGAGCTGTAGGGCAGTAATTTTTCATGTATTTTCCAGTAGCAATAACAATATTAATTTGGTTACCATTCCCTGAGAAAGAGATAAAGTGCTGGAGAGTAGGGATGGGGGCACCATGGCATGAAGCTGAGGGGCAGATACCAAGATGCCTGTGTTGGCTAAGCCCTGCCATCCCGGCAGATGACTAGAAGGAAGAGAACATAGTATGAGAGTCTAGTGATAGCAAAATAAAGGAGTGAGGTGGGAGAGATAAGGATTGCCTTACTCACCCTTCAATATATGTTTTGGGTCTGTGAAGACCTTATACCCTCAAGGATCTATACACTCAAGGAAGAAACTGTACTCCCACAATTCTATTTCTTTTCACAGTCATCCCTTTCTAAACCCTCAAACTGAAAGGAAGTTGGGTGTACGAGGTCAAGTGGGTGGCTTGGACATAGTAACTAATTCCTATTCCTGATGGCCCTGCCCATCCTAATTGTTAGTAGTGGTTAAGCACTGGAAGAAAGGGCAATTTGCATGAATTTCATAGTGTGTGTGTGTGTGTGTGTGTGTGTGTGTGTGTGCGCGTGTGTGTGTGTTTTAGGAAGTTTTCTAGGTACAAATTCCAGCTACTTGGAGAACATGGGTATCAGGGAGTAGATGAGCTGAAACCCTGCCTCCCACACACAATTGTTCCTACTAAAATCTAGAAAGTCTTTGGAACTGGAGCCACATTGATCTAAGTTCCTAACTTTCCTACTAGGAGGGAGCTCTATTATTTTGGGGTGAAAGTCTGCATCATTGAGCCTGGAATCTACCGGACCTCCATTTTGGGCAAGGAGGACATAGACCAGCGCATGCGAAACCTATGGGAGCGGCTGCCCCAGGAGACAAAGGATAGCTACGGAGAGCAGTACTACTACCTTTGTAAGTACTCTCACCCAACATGGCAGGGGCAGGAGATGGGAAAGGATGAGAAGAAGGGACAACGATGGGGAGCAACACTACAGATAGGAGTGGGTTGAAGGTGAGCAGGGACATTTCTTCTGGACAGCACAAATCACTCAGTTCTCCCTTAGCATTTTTAAACAAGTATAGGGGAGAAAGATGGAAAGAACTTGGGGACAGCCTTGAAGAGGAAAGGAAATCCTAAATGGGTAGCCTTTGGTGTGCATATGTGATCTTGACCTTACAGACTTGGACCTTGGGTTTGTTTATATCTGCCAGGGGATCCCTTGTACTTTGAGGAAAGGGAAAACATGATAGAGTCCCTTTAATTATCTGTCTTCTCTCCTCCCCTTCCATCCCCTTCTGGGAGGTCTAGGTTATGGGATGAAGATTTATTATTGTTGTTTGTCCTTCATTCGAAGAGGACCAATGACATCAGGAAAGTGATGTCATGACTTGCAATGAATTAGATTTACTTTTTTTTGTGAGGGGGTAAGGCAGAGCAATTGGGGTTAAGTGACTTGCTCAAAGGCACACAGCTAGTAAGTGTGTCAAGTGTCTAAGGTCGTATTTGAACTCAGGTCCCCCTAACTCCAGCACAGTGCTCTACTCACTCCCCACCACCTAGCTGCCTCAAGTGAATTAGATCTAAGATGAAGATAGAGGCCATAATGAGGGCCCTAGGAAATAGTACAGTGCCCCAGGGCTTAGCACTGTGCCTAGCAACTAGTAGGTGCTTAATAAATGCTTATTGACTGACTGGCTAGTCTGATAATCTAGCAAAATCACTGATTGAGGATGTCATGTGAAAAAAGGATTCTTGCCTCAAGAAGTGGTGGGAACTACTTACTGTGGAAGTTGTCAAGCAGAGTCAAGTCAGGTCAGCAAATATTTATAGAGAGCACCTACTAAGTGCCAGGCCCTGGGGACAGAAAGAAAGGTAAAAACAATCCCCACCCTCAAGGAACTCACAATCTAATGGGGAAAAACAAGCCAATAGTTACGTACATACAAGACATATGGGAATATATGGAGGGTGATTTCAAAAATAAGGTGCTGGGAATCTGGGGAAGGCAAGAGTAGGAAAGGCCTCTTGCAGAAGGTGAGATTTGAGCGAATCCTAAGGGAAGTGAGGAGGGAGAGCATTTCAACAATGAGACATCAAGGTCAAAGGTGTGGAGTTGAGAGTTGAGTATAGGCCAGCGTGCATGAAGGTGAGTGAAGTGTAAGATGGCTAGAAAGGGTGCCAGGGGACTCAGGTTCCCCAACCTTGGGCCTCCAGGTCGTGAAGGATTTTAAATGTCAAATGAAGGGTTTTGTATTTGATCCTGTAGGTAATAGGGAGCTACTGGAATTTATTGAGTAGGAAGATAATGTGATCAGATCTGAGCTTTAGAAAAATCACTTTGGCAGTTGAGTGGGGGATAAATTAGAGTGAGGAGAGATTTGAGGCAGGGAGGCCAAGTAGAGGGTCATTATAATGGTCCAAGTGAAAGATGGTGGAGGACCTATGCCAAGGTGATGACTGTGTGAGTGATGAGAAAAAGACATATATGAAAGATGTTATAAAGGTAGAAATGACTATTTCTGACAACAGATTGGCTATGTGGAGTTAATGAGAGTTAGGCACTGAGGATGCCACTGGGGTTGCCATTCTGAGTCGTTGAAAGTAATAAGAAAGTTGAGAGGAGAGTAGGGTTTTGGGAGGAAAAGATAACGAGTTCTGTTTTGGACTTGAGTTTAATATTTCTACAAGACTTCTGATTTGAGATGTTCAAAAGGCAACTGGTGATACAGGACTATAGCTCAGGTGAGAGATGAGGATTGGCTATGTAGATCAGGGAATCATTTGCATGGAGATGATAATTTAATACATGAAAGAGCTGATGAGATCATCAAGTGAGATAGTAAAAGAGGAAACAAGAAGAAAGCCCTGGACAGAGCCTTGGGGACTCAAACAAAAGCAAAAACCAGGGGACATAGTAACTACTGACTGTGTATGCAATATTAAACACTCATAATCTATTCTCTCTGGGCATGTCACCACCACACACACACACACACACACACACACACACACCAAGGCTCAGATAATTAAAATACTGTAGTTGCATGATTTGTCAGACATAGCAAAAATAGAAGGAAATAGGTCAAGTACTCCTGCATGGAGCTATCTGCCTCCAGCCATTCCTTGCTTTCAGTACATTTCCTGATTGTACTCCTGGGATACATGTGGGGAGGAAGGAGATCCCTGAGACACACACAGCCCAAAAGGGATCCAGGAAGGGAATCTGTCCAGGACCCCATCTCAGGATCATAGACTATAGCAGGTGAAAAGTAGAGGGAGAGACCAGTCCCCACTCCCCAATCCCCTATAGTTACCAGTCTCAAGATCTGGAATCTTCCAGCAAAGTGACTAAGTGGACAGCGAAATAGGCCAGGCTTGGAGTCAGGAAGACCTGAGTTCAAATCGAGCCTCAGACACTTACTAGCTGTGTGACCCTGGGCAAGTCACTTGACCTCTGTTTGCCTCAGTTTCCTCACTTGTAAAAATGGGGATAAAAATAACCCCTACTTCCCAGGATTGTTATGAGGCTCAGAAGAGATGATAAGTATAAAGAGCTTAGCGCTGTGTCTGGCACATAGTAAGTGCTACATAAGTGTTAGCTACAATTATTAACCTACTACAGACCTGGTTGCTGCTCCAGTGTCTGCATCACCTTGGTAGTGCTTGTCTTCAGCTGTCACATCCCAGGCTGTTCTGGTCTTATGGCAAAGAAGCCAGCAAAACCAAAACCAAGGGCAATAGCAGCCCATCCTCCGTCACCTGCCTGGCCACAAGGGAGTCCCATTCCCAAGGGCAGGAGGCAGCCAACCTTGGTAGGCAGCAGACAGATCTCATTTTCTACTCCAGAGCATACTTGAGGCAATACTGCTTCCCTGACATCTCTCTGTCCTGGAGAATATGAGGTGCAGCTTCACTTCTCTTTCATCGGTCTCCCTCTGTGGAAGATTCCGGGGCTCTCAGCTGCCCATTGAGATGAAGCCAAAGTGATTTTTTTTCTGAGAAAGAAACCCAGCAATACCCCTTTAGAACTGATAGGGACCTCAGATGTCATAGCGTCAGAGAATCTCAGAGGCCATGTCACCCAGTCCTCTTATCTTATACATGCCGAAACCAAGGTCACGCGGCTAATAAGGAAGAGTTGGGATTTAAACCCAAGTCCTCTGATTCCAAATCTAGTGGGTTTTCCTACTGCGCCACCGTGTCTCAATCCTGGCAATTTCATATTCTAAGTATTGATTTTAATAAGACATTCTCCTAGACGTTCCACGCCACTCTCTCTCTCTCTATGCCAAATATGAAGATGATTGCCATTTAAACAAATAAGATGAGTCATGGGGATTTGATAGCACAAAAGCACTTTTCCATTATACAGAAATAGTCTCTATTCTTTATGGAACAGAGTTGGAACGAGACATGGGTTACAAATCTGAATGTCTTGATAACAAATGGTGGGGGGTAGGGGGACTCTTGCTAGAATTAGAGGTGCTGTATTAAAATTCAACAACACGAAAGCACTTTTCCACAATAGGTGACAAAGGTGCAGTATTGGAACACCAGACAGATCGGAAGTATGAAGCATGAACAAAATTATTTCATAAAAAGACCTGTTCTATTTATGGTCATCTCCTTTCCCCCAACCCCATACACTTACCTCGATCTCCCACCATCTCCATTGCTAATGGAGATGTCCTAATAGCAGGACAGGCTGCTGGATTCTCTTCAACTAGCATCTGAATGCAATTCTTTTAGAACTTAGGGTTCCTCTGAGAGCCATCTAGCATGGTGCCACGTTGAATTAGAGCACAGTAAACACTCTCGAATGAAGGAGAGATATTTTGTCTCTAAGCCATCTCCATGTACTCCCAGGCTATTCTAAAGCAGTACTTCCTTTGTATCACTGTGTCTCTGGTCAAAGCGCTTTGTCTGGCAGGTTAACTATCAGAATCACTGAATCACAGAATTTTAGTAGGAAGGAACTTCAGCTACTAGTCCAACCCGTAACTGAAAGGAATATTTAATAATCATAATAATAACAATATTTATATAGTGCTCTAACTTCTGCAAAGTACTTTATAAATATTATGTCATTCTACCCTCACAACAACCCTAGGAGGTAGGTGTTATTATTATCCCCATTTTACAGATGTGGAAACTGAGGCAGGCAGAAGGGAAATGATTGGCCCAAGGTCACATAGCTAGAAAAGTGAAATTTGAACTCAAGTCTTCTTGACTCCAAGTCTGCTTAAGACTTCTGGTGAGGTAGAACCTACTGCCTCCTAAGATAGCTTATTCCCCTCCCCCTTTCTCGGGAGAGGCAATCAGGGTTAAGTGACTTGCCAGGGTCACACAATCTAATGCCAAACTCGAACTCAGGTCCTCCTGACTCCAGGGCTGGTGCTCTATCCACTGCACTTCCTGACTGC
The DNA here is from genome assembly GCA_028646595.1 of Phalanger gymnotis. NCBI lineage: Eukaryota > Metazoa > Chordata > Mammalia > Diprotodontia > Phalangeridae > Phalanger > Phalanger gymnotis. The sequence goes on along the minus strand of CM053623.1, from coordinate 213,769,248 downwards.
CCCCCCCCCCCAGCCTATTCCCCTTTCTGACAGTTCAAATGGTTAGGAAGTTTTTCCTTGACACCAAGCCTGTAGTTGCCTTTTTGCACCCGTGGTTTCAAGTTCTGTGCTCTAGGGCCAAACAGAACAAGTCAAATCTTTCTTCAGCATGAGAGCACTTCGGATATTAAGAGGGAACTTCAATGTCCCCACCCTGACACCACTCCCCCCAGTTGTCTCTTCTTTTGGTCCAATTCCTGCAACCTCTCCACCTCCCCAGTTGTCTTCCTCTGCCTCCTTTCCAGTTTTTCCTTGTCTTTCTTAAGTTATGGTGCCCTGAGCCAAGGACAATACTCCAGATGAGGTCTGACCTTGTCATCATCTCCTTTTTCCTGGTAGCTCTGCCTCTCAATGCAGCCTAAGGTTAAATTCACTTTACTGACTGCCACTAAAATCCCTAGAACTTTTCCAAACATTCTGGCATCCATCCATGCTTTCCTCAGTCTTGTGAACTTGATTTTTTTTTCAACCCAAGACCATGATTTTTCATTTATCCATATTGTTTTCTTGGTTAGATTCAGCCCAAATACTCTAGCCTGTCAAGGTCTTTTTAGGTCCTAGTTATCATCCACCCCAGCTCACCCCTGGCTTTGTGTCATCTCATCTGCAAATTTGATGAGCACAGCTTTCTTTATTTATCCGAGTCACTGATAAAAATATTAAACAGCACAAAGCCAACCACAAAACCCTGAGGCACTCCTCTGGAAACCTCCTGTCAAACAACATTAACAACTCTTCTTTGAATCTGACCATCCAACTTGTTTAGGATGCACCTAATCGCACTATCATCTAATTTACTTTATCTTTTCCCCCACAAAAATAGCACGATGATTTTGTCAAATGTTAGTCTAGGTAAATTACAGCACATCACTGATCTGCAGTTCAGTAATGTGTGTTTTTTTTAAGTAAATATTAGTTTTGTATGACTTCTCCTTACTTCTTGTTGTTCAGTTGTGTCTAACTCTTCATGACCCTATTTGGGATTTTCTTGACAAAGATACTAGAGTAGTTTGTCATTTCCTTCTCCAGCTCATTTTACAGATGAGAAAACTGAGACAAGCAGGGTTAAGTGACTTTTCCGGGCTCATATGGCAAGTAAGTGTCTGAGCCCGGTTTTGAACTCAGGAAGATGAGTCTTCCTTATTCCAAGCCCGGAGCTTTATGTTCGGTGGCACCACCTAGCTGCCCTTCCTCACCTTACTAGATGTTCCGTAAGCATCTCTTTACTAATCTAATTTTGAATTTTCAAAGGAAATGAAGTTGAGGTCACCAGTGTATAAATTGCAGACTTTCCCTCTTCCGAAGGTTGAGACAATATTTATTCTTTTTCCATCCTTTGGCACCTCTTCTGTTTTCTACAATCTTTCTTCAGATGTCATTGACAGTGGTTTAGTCATCATATCTATGAATTCTTTCAATACTCAAAGATGGAGTTCATCTGGGCTAAGTGACTTGAATTCATGAAGGGTATCTAGGTGCTCTCTTATTCTCTCTCCACTTTTTAATTCCCCATTAGCCATTCTTGTCTTGTCATTTCCAATGTAAAAGTCTCTTTGGTAGAGAAAACAGAACAAAAAAAAAGAATTGGACAGTTCTGCATACTCTCACTATATTGTCAGCTATTATGGTCCCGTCTACTTCAAACAACAGTCCTATTCCTTCTTGTTTCTTCTCTTTCTCTCCATAGAAACTAAAAAAATAATTCTTTATTGAGTTCAACTTACCTAGTCAACCTCAGCCCATTCTGAGCTTTAGCACTCCTGATACTATGTTACCATACCATGCTCTCTATGTTCATCCATCGGTTTCTTCACCTGTAGAATAGATAATAGAATCCAATAATCATAGACTTAGAGCTGGAAAAGTCTTCAGAGGTCATCTAGTCTTGTCCCCTTGTTTTACAAATGAGGACACTGAAGTCCAGACGGACTAGATAATGTATGTGAAAGCTTTTGCGAAGTATAAAGAACCATACAAATATTTGGCATTATTATTCTGAGACAGCTACTTACACAACTAACAAGTTAGTTTAGGATTTTATCCCGTCTTGCCTAAATTGTTAAAATAGCCTCCTAACTACTCTCTCCTCACTGCAGCCAAAGTGATTTTCCTTGAGCATAGATCTCACCATGTCACTCCCCTATTCCATAAATTCTAGTGGCTTCCTACTGTCTTTGGGATAAAATATAAACTTCTCTGTTTAGCTTTTAAACCTTCCCCCATCCTATCTTCCCAGCCTTATTGTACAATAATCCCCCTTCCACATTTTGCAATCCAGCCAAATTGGACTTTTCTCTGTTTCTCACACACCACACTGCATCTCCTATCTCTAGGCTTCCATATTGGCCAGCCCCCGTGCCTAGAATGCACTTTTCACTTTCACATTTCACTTCATTCACTTAGAATGTCTTTTCACTTTCACTTCATAGGATCTCTCTTTTCCTTCAAGATGGAGCTCAAGCCTTCTCTTCTTAGTGAAGTCTTTCTTGATCTCATCATCTGCTAGGGCCTTCTTTCTCAAGCTACTTTGTTTTTTATTCTATATATTTTTATATAGAATTCTAAATATATTTTTATTCTATGTATCCATTTATATACGCATGCATATATATATCCATCAATATATTGATCTATCACAAATAAATAAATTCATATTGCTTCCTTAGTAGAATGTAATCTTCTTGGGGGGAGGGATTGTTTTGCTCCAAATATTTATACCTCCATAGTTTGGCACAGTGCTTGGCACATAATACACACAATATATTCTCATTGGTTGATTGACAAGTTTTCCCAAATGATATGTGATCATTCAGAATGGACCACAGTCCAACACTACCCTGTAAACTCAAACAAGTTTTCCCAGTGGTCTCTTATGAGCCCCTACCCATTGCTATGAGCTAGGTCAGTTTCTCCTAGAATCTCCTAACCAAGCCTGGAAAACCTCTATTTGGTGAGTCTTCCACATGACCTTTTATTCTACCATTGTATATATTTGGAACCTTAGCAGGAGGAGCAAAGCTTCTTGGTGCAATGATTTTCACTAATGTTCACTCTAGAACAATAATGGGAAAGTAATTTACTATTTGACTTGAATACATTCATAATTTTTTAAGTCTTTTTCTTAAAAAAGTTGAAATTGTTGGGTATTGGTATGAACCTGGGATTTCTTTGGGGAAGACATCTGCAACTCCTCTGTAACTACCATCTTACAGAATTTTCTAGGGGCACTGAGGAGTTAAATGACTCGGTGACCATGGTCACAGCTAAATAACTGTCCTAGGCAGGACTGGAAAGTAGGACTTCCTGACTCAAAGGTCAGTTCTCTATGTGTTATGCCACAGTGCTTTTCACTGCAGTTATATTATAGTTCAAATGATGCAGCGATATGGTCATCTGATGACCCCTTTTATGAAGTCAGCTCTCAAATACCATCTTTTTTTTATACTGCAAAACACTATATTTTTTTCTGGTTTGATCTTTGTAACTTATTTTTAAAAATCAAATCTTATTTGTTCTGTAAATCTCAGGATGGCAGTAAACTGCTGACAGCTATAGCCTGTACAATGTTGCCTCGGCCACCACTAGTTTCTAATGTTGTCCTTAGTTGTTGATAACCAAACCAGCATGGTGTTTGAACAGAGCTCATCTGGAGTCAGGAAGACCCAAATGCAAGTCCTGCTTTTCATGGGTACTATGTGACCCTGGGTAAATTATTTAACCTCTCCAAGCCCCAGACAGCCCTCAATGTTTATAAATTGCAAAGTAGGGAGAGCAGGGGTGGGGGTGAGGGAATTTCTTAATGGACAATCCTCTTCACCAATAAAATCACAAGCCCAGTCTAAAAACAATCCCCAAACCACACACTCATTCCTATGATTTCTGGCAGGTCATTTTAAATCTCTGGGCTGCAGTTTCTTCATCTGTAAAATGAAAGGGTTGGACACTGATTTCCTTTGGAAAAAAATTATTAATATATTTTGTTTTCATATCACCTACATTTCCAACTATTTTCCTCCCAGAGACTCATCTCTTACAATAAAAAATTCTTAAAAGAGGTTTTAGAAAATTCAGAAGAACTAACCAGTTATAAAAAATTCTAGTATTCTACACTCACAGTCCCCCCACCTTTGCCAAGAAGCAGGGGGTGGGCAAGGAGGGGAGATGTCATATCTCTTCTTTGGTGCTAAGCTCGATCATTACAATTGTACAGTATGCAGTTTCAACTGTTTTATTAATGTTCTATTTACATTGTTGTAGTCTTTGAGTATAATTTTCTATTTTTTATTTATTTAGAATGTATGTATATAATAAATTATAAAATTATTTATAGTTTTCCTGGTTCTACTTACTTCACTTTGCATCAGTTCATAGAAATCATTTCATGATCCTCTGTATTCTTCATATTCATCACTTCTTAATATTCCACTTTGTTTATATAGATACTCTCCAATTAATGGGCATCTACTTTGTTTCTAGTTCCTTGCTACTATAAAAAGTGCTGCTGTAAATATATTGATGTGCATAGGGTTTTTGGATTAATTGGTTCCTGGATCATCGTGGGAAGGTCTAAAATTTAGTGATTGAGAGTTGGAGATAGTCTGAACATAGAGAAGTTGAGTGAGTGCTTCCTTCGGGTTCTTGGGAAGTGGTAGCAATAGGGTTCTGGAGAGTATATGAAAATCAGAACTGAGGAGAAGTATGTGAACTGGAACAAAATGGAGATTGGGAAGGTGTGAAGCTGTGGGGATAGGATAATGTCTATGGAGACATTGCTGAGATTTCTAGTGACACTTGGAAGACCCAGGAAGCTGCTTCATAGGTAAGAACAGGGAACATTGTGGGGAGATTTATGAAGATAGAAGGGAGTCCTTATTACTATGATAAAGATCATCATAGAACCTAGACTTTTAGAGTGGAAAGGAACCCAAAGACTAGTAAGATGTGGTTCAAAACCTATCCCTTACTAGTTATGTGACCCTGGATAGTTAATCCAAAGGAGAATATTGTCTATAACATACTGTACCTAACAAATGGTCCTCTAGCCTTTGCTGGAAGAACTCCATTAAGAATCTACTTCCTCCTGGGGGAGCTCATTCCATTTTTGGATGGGTGTAATTGTTGGGAAATTTTTCAACTTTTCTTCTTTCTTCTGAGGCCAAACTGAATCATTCTAATCCCTCTTCCATGTATTTGAAATCATCTGTGAGGTCCTCCCTGAGTCTTGTCTTCTATCTAAAGATCCACAGTTCCTTCAAGTCTTCCACTTATGGCTTGATCATGAGACTCTCTACCATCTTAATCCTCTTCTTCTGGATGTCATGTCCTTTATAAAACTGTCCTTTCTATATAATCTTCAGTCTTTTTGGCTACCAGTCTATATTATTGTTTCCTCAATTATCCCAAAGCTCCCCCTATCCTATGAGGTGAGAAGGATATTGATAGGCTGGAGGGCATCAAACCCCTCATTTCATAGTGAGTCAATAAATATTTATTAAGTACCTATTATGTGCCAGGCATTGTGCTAAGCACTGGGGATACAAAAAGAGGCAAAAGATAATCCCTGCCCACAAGGAAATCATTCTAATAGGGGAGACAACAAGCAAATAAATATGTACAAACAAGCTATATACAGGACAAATAGGAAATAATTAGGAGAGGGAAGGAACTAGAATTGAGAGGTGGGGAAAGGCTTCCTGTTGGGAAGATGGAATTTTAATTGGGACTTGAAGGAGTCCAGAGGAGGCAGTAGACAGAGATGAAGAGGAAGTCCATTCCAGGCATAGGAGACAACCAGAGAAAATGCCTAGAGCCGGGAGATAGAATGTCATGTTCTTGGGATGGCAAATAGGTCAACATCACTGGATCATGGGGAGAATAAGGTATAAGAAGTCTGGAAAGGTTAGAAGAGGCTAGGTTATGAAGGGCTTTGAATGCCAAACAGAGGATTTTGCATATGATCCTGGAAGCAATAGAGAGCTACTGGAGTTTATCGAGTAGAGGCATGATGTGATAGGACCTAAACTTTAGAAAAATCACTTTGGTGGTGGGATGGAGAGCAGACTGGAGTAGAGAGAGACTTGAGGCAGGTAGATCCACCAACAGACTATAGCAATAGTCTAAGGGTGAGATGATGAGAGTCTGGACCAGAGAGGTAACAATGGCAAATGAGAGAAAGGAAATATATTAAGAGATGTTGTAAACATGAAGTTGACAGACCTTGGCAACAGATTGGATGGGGAACAGGAGGTCGGGGGAGGGGAGTGAAAGATAGTCAGGAGTCAAGAATGATACCTAGGTTTCAAGCCTGAGGAACTGGGAGGATATTTTTGCCCTCTACAGGAATAGGGAAAGTGGCAGAGAATTGGGAGAGAGGAGAAAAGGGGAGGTTTAGAGGGAAAAATAATGAATTCCATTATGGACATATTGAGTTTAAGATGTCTACTAGACATCCACTTTGAGGTTTCTGAAAGGCAATGAGATTGAAGGTCAACAGATTGGAGATTAGGTAAATCTGAGAATCGTCAGTATAGAGATTGTAATTCAATCCATGGGAATTGGTGAGCTCACCAAGTTAAGTAGTATAGAGGAAAAAGAGAGGAAGGCCCAGGACAGAACCCTGTGAGATACCTACAGTTAGAGGGTGTGACCTGGATCCAGCCAAGTCAACCAAGAAGGTGTGGTTAGGTGGGTGGGAAGAAAACTAGAACAAAGTAGTATCATGAAAACCTTGAGAGAAGAGTGTCAAAGAAGAGATGACCAGAGTCAAAGGCTGCAGGAAGGTTGAGGAGAATGAGGATAGAAAAAAGGCTGTTGGATTTGGCAATAAGAGATCATTGGTAACTTCAGAGAGAGTGGTCTTGGCGGAATAATGAGGTTGGAAGCTGGATTGTAAAGGGTAGGAAGAGACTGAGAGGAAAGTGGGGGCTCCTACTGTAGACAGCCTTTTGAGGAGTTTAGCTACAAAGGGCAGAAGAGATATAAGGTAATAGTGGGAATGGAAGGATCAAATGAGGGTTTTTTTCAAGATGGAAGAGATATGTTTATAGGCAGTAGAAAATGAGCCAGTAGAGAGGGAGAGACTGAAAATAAGCAAAAGAGTGGGGATGACAGAGGGGCCAATCTGTAAAGGGAGATGGGATAGAATGGGATCACTTGAACAGACAGAGAGGTTAACCTTGGTAAGGAATAAGGTTACGCCATCATGTGAGACAGAGATGAAGGAGGAAATAGTGGAAGAGGACAAACAAATGATAGGAGATGAAGAAGAGAGAACTCCTAGGAAATGACCCCAATAGTTTTTTATTCCCTTTGTATTCTTCTCAGCATTTCTGCACATATCTGGGATGCAATTAATGTTTAATTGAATGAATGAAATAATAATCAGACATGGGGGAATAATTGGCAGAGAGTCTTAGAATCTCATAGAGGAATTAGAAGAGATGGGCATCAAAGGAGATGTCAGGAGAGGGAGAATGCAGAATTGCTGATCTTTTGATTTTCTTTGTCCTCTAATGCAGACACCAAAAACTTAAAAAATTTGACCAGACTGGCAGAACCGAAAATCAGTGAGGTCACAGACTGTATAGAGCATGCCCTTACTTCTCGAAGTCCTCGGATCCGCTATAATCCGGGCCTGGACGCCAAACTCCTCTACATCCCACTGGCCAGCTTCCCCACATCATTGACGGACTTCATTCTGAGCCGATACCTCCCAAAGCCAGCAGACAGTGCCCTATGAGACACCGAGAAGGGGTATTGGGGTCTGGTAAGGTGCATGGGAGTCCCAGTGGGGCTAAGTGTGAGGAGCCATTTTCTTCAGCTGAAACTTACCTTCCCAGGATTTTTTTATGCCCTTCACAATGAGCTTCTCTCACCAAGTCAATGCTTAATACAAACCTAGGGTAGTGTTCCCAGGTTCAGAAACCCCACCATGATGCTGGGAAACCACAAGTGTATAATAATAATAACCACCTACATTTACATAGTATTTTCTTGGTTTACAAAGCACTTTCTTCACAACAACTCTGTGAGGCAGGTGGGAAAGTATTCTTCTCCTCATTTTACAGATTAGCAAACTGAGACTCAGAGAATTGAGGTGATTTGTACAACATTGCACATTTAGTTAATAGCAAAGATAGGATCCAAATCTAGGTCTTCAAATTCTACAACTAGTGGTCTTTCCATTACACCCAGTCTCATTGCATCCCCAGGAGCGACAGCAACTCGGTCTCAGCAACTTTTGGCTAACGTGCAATGCCAAAGTCAAGAAGAGGACAAGGAGCTCCTTCCAAATATTTAACCAACAAATATAATCAGTTCCCAATTCTCCAAACTAAAGAATGGTGAGGAAGTTATGGGAAGTCATTTGCAATAAGATATATTTTTAAATGTCTACTTTCGATCTTTAAATATAATGAAAAGCTCATCCTCTAACCCTCAAAATTGGAAGTTGTGAGACAACACCACAACCATCATATCCAAGATTCTTATCCAAGTAAAAACCGTGAAGTGATTTCCCTAAAATTTCCCATTGTTTTACTCTGCAGATGAATGCTGTGCGTATTAATAAACATTTATAATCTCTGCCTTTGAAGACCTTATTGTCTGGGGGAGTGGATGTTGAGATACACTGAATTAATAAAAATAATGAATTAGAATGTTCCAGCAAGAAGAGACCTTCTTATCGCTAGCATTTGTATAGCACTTTATGGTTCAGAAAAGTCTTCTCACATCTGTTCTGTGAGGTAGGCCTGTTATCAATTCCATTTTATAGATGAAGAAACCAAAGTAGGGAGAGATTGAGTGATTTGCCAGCATCACAGAGGCAGTAAGTGTCTGAAGTGGAATTTGAACTCAGCTCTTCTTACCTCCAGTCTGGCTCTCCATTTTATCACCTAGGCTGCCTTATAAACACTTTAGGGACCAAATTTTGGCACTGGAAAAGATTTCTGCAGCCATATAATCTAAATCCCTCTATAAAATAATGTGTCTACTACTTGACCCTATACAATAACGAGCAGTCTTTTAGGTTTAACCTGAGAACTTTTAGTCATATTACCTCCTGAGGGAGCCTACCATATTTTTGGTTAGTTCTAATTAGGAGGTATTTTTCTTAATCAGAATTTATTCTACCTCTCTTCAATGTCTATATATTGTTTCCAGACAGGCACATGTCCATGTTGGGCTTGCCAGGTATTCCTAGGACAATGGCAGAGGGCAATCCTACTGTGCCAGCAGCCCTCTCCATGGTGGGTTGCCCTCTATCTAGAGCCCACCAGTGGTAGTTTTCCCAGGCTCTGGAGCCCCATGTAGCAGTGCAGCTATGAACACATGCTTCCTCCTGTGGCTTCACACTTACTCCCCTTCTCCAACTTCTAGTTAGGGCTGGTATAAGAAAAAATGAGGCTGATCTAATGGCTAGATTCTCCCTGGAGTCTCTGCCCTTCTACACCCCTCTTCCAGATTCATGGTGATTGTGATTGATGGAGCTTGGTAGAAAGGGTAGGGAGGAAGAGAGCTCTCCTCTTTCCTGTCCCCAACTTCCTCTTCTCTGCCCCTCTCTGCTACAGCCAAGTCAGGGAAAAATCAACTAAATCTTTTTTTTTGGCCCCTGTGATTCCTCTATTCAGTTTATTTTCTGTTGTATGTAACCTGAGGCTCAGGCTGCTATAGGATAAGAAGACCAAAAGGAAGTTAAACTTTACTACCAGCTTGGCATGGACAAATACAGGGCCAGGGGAGCAAGGTCCAGCTAGGAAGATCCTTTTTTTTTAATCCATGAAGATGAGACTGAAAATATTGTTTTCTATTTTAGGGCAAGGGGAAGATTTTGATTACATAAAACTGGGGTTCCTAACCTTTTGGGGGGGTCATGGACCACTTTGGTCCATGTTTGGGGAAAACATAGATTCCTCAGAATAATTTTTTTTAAATAATTGAAGGAAATGATAAATTTCGGTTAGAGGTTAGTGAAAATAACAATATATTTTTCCCATCCAAGTTCAGGGACACCCTGAAATCTATCCACAGACCCTTTACAGATCTCTGGACCCCACCCTATATTCAAAGGAACTCTTTGCAAAGTCTACATTTTTAAAAGTAAAGTTTAGCCGCTGATTTAAAAAATTAAGTTTGATGGATGGATAAAAATGTCCTTTATGATTGAATATTCAAAAAATATTCAACTGAAAAAAATCCCACAGGCACACACCCTAATGAAATGTGCTGAGCAAATTTATGCTCCTAGTTCTTCCTGGGATAAGCAGAACAGGACAAATATTTAAAGGGAAATTTCATATCAGCCTTTTTCCTCCCCGCTCCTCATTGCCTCCTTGTTTATCTTTTCCCCAGGATAAACAACTCTAGTTCCTTTAACCAGTTCTCATATGTCATAGTCTCATCCTTCTGCTTTCTCTCCTAAGGGTTCTCACAAGCTGGCCAAAGTCCTTTCTAGAATGGAAATTAACACAATACCCTAGGGAGGGGCATGAGAGAAGATCTGCCTAGGGCAGGTTACAATGAGACTACCATTACCTCCTATTTTCCTAACACTGCCTTATCTTGATGATGAATGACACCCCCCCAGACACACACGCACGCACGCACGCATGCACACACGCACGCATGCACATAAGCACACACACACACACACACTTGTTATAACAGGTTGGAAAGGTTTAATTTTACTATGGTACTGTCTTCAGTATGGATTTACCATACTAACTTTACCGTAGGGGTTTCTGTGAAAATAAATTTGTATTTCTTGGGTACGTGTTGATTGAGAGTAATAGAGAGATGGCCCAGAAGCTTCCTGGGTGGTTATGAGAATAAGAGGTTGCTGGGAATCAATCTGCCCACAATTTGATGAAGAGAATCTACAAAAGAAATAAATGAAAATAATAGCTGAATAGCATAAACTCCTTGGATCTGGTCATCTCTCTGGAGATCACTGCATTGCATTTGAAAAGAGAGACTTTTTAACACAGATGTTCTAAATTTTCTTGTGTCACGGAGCCCTTTGGCAGTCTGGTAAGTCTGCATTTTGAAGCCCTTCTTGGTGATTAAAGGAAAAACTAAATTTCAGTTAAAGATAGTGAAAATAAAGATGTGACTTTTTCCCCCCAACCAAGTTCAAGGATGCCTTTGAAATCTATCCTATGAATGCAGTTTAAGAACCTCTGCTATAGAAGGAAGAGAGGAAAATCCCTCAGCCTGTCCTTCAGCCTAACATGGAAGCCTCTACATCCCCTACTACATGGGCGGGTTAGGGGATGTCTACCCCAAGCATGTGAAGACTTCCCCCAGCAGAATGGGTGGATGAGAACAATTTGTTACAATAGCCATGAAAGCAGCTGAAGTAGGTGCTGTGGAGGACTCAGAGCATGGTTATACATGGAAGACACCAAGGTCTTCCACTGCATCCTGGACCGTTGCCAGTTGTCTTGCTACTCGATTTACATGATTCTGGAAGAATGAGTGAGGCCGATGACTTTGTGCAACTCTGCCTCACTCAAATCCAATTCACACAAGAGTCAAGACATCACCCCATGATGTCGATGGTCCTCTTTGAAAATGAAGAATGAACAACAGGATGAATGACCTTTGAATGACTTTAAGAGTGGTGAGACTAAGCTGGTCACTTTTTTTCTTTTCCAATGGCTTTTCAACCATTCTTATCTGCTGTATCCAGAGGGTTAAGATCCCAATTCACCTATAGCATGGATGTCATGAATTCAGTTCATGACACTGAACTGGTGAGAAGGGAAGGACTTTTCTTTCCCTGTTCCCTCTCTTTTACCCCAGCTCTGAGAAATGGCCCTCAGGGTGTTGGGGGCTGAGCTTTGCCAATGGGAAAGCACCTAATCTTTAGATGGTGAAGGCCATGGTAGCCCAATTTACAAGTGATGTCTTGTCTGGGATAAAATTGGATCCTTTGCTTTGTGGGTAACCCATAAAGACTTTTAGGGGGGACCGTGACTTTTTTATTTTGAGATACCCTATACTGCAAAATCCTAGAGAAATTGGGAAAAAAGATTTAGGCTATAAATGTACATTTGATTTTTTTCTGCTGAGTGTTTCCTCACAAGTCAGTTACATTAATGTAATTTTGCAAACTTTTCATATGTTAATTGCTTAGTTGTTTAAAAATGGATACTTTTAGCTGTGTGACCTTGGGCAAGTCACTTAACCCTGATCACCTTGCTTTCCCCCCTCAAAAAAATTATAAAACAAAAAAAATAAAAATTGATACTTTGGTGCTATTGAATTCTGTATAAGGTTTGAGTTACTAATAAGTTCTGTATTATCCTGTCCTATGTAAGTACTGATGTTAAGTTTAGTGTGAGAAATCTGGAATCACTAGATTGCTACTGTCTAGCAGAAATATTCACATTTTTCGTTTTACATTTAAGCAGACCTAGACTGCTTGCTTTTTTTGTGAAAGAACAATGCCCTATAATTTCTTGGGGTAAGAATGCCTGGACCTAGAGACCACAAGTAGCTGACATTCTTTGCTATTTCTGTAACTGAACCTGTTCATCTTCTTGTCCTAAGAGCTAAGTTTGCAAGGATTCAAGGGAAAAATTTGGGCAACCCTTGGAATAAGGATCCTGGAAGAAACTGCATAGACCTCTATGAGATTAGCTATGCTAGAGGAATCCTTGGAGAATTTTTGGTGTGCCCTATCTAGGAAAGGCACACTTTTGTGTTTTGGTGTGCCCTGTGTAGAAAGGGACACTTTTTGTGATGATCCCAGTTGGTTGGCTTTATATACTGAGAAAATTATTGGAAGAATTTCTACCTAAGTCAGTTTTCTCATTTGAGAAAAGGGCAATGCTAAATTGACGCCAGGTCCCAAATCCCTGTAAGGAAAGCTCCATGTAGTTTGAAAAACTCAGTGTGGACCAGGATTCTATTCAAGAACAGAAGCCAGTTTTCTATGTCTTTGTTCTTTCTTTTCTCAGGAGTTGAGAAAGATCCTATAGGGCTAAGGCCAAGCAGGCAGAGATATTTGGTAAACTTCGTAAAAATCCTTCTTATTTTGTTGTCTTATTTGGGGAACTTTGTGAAATGTTTCTTCTGTGAATTTACAAAACTTAGTATTTGAATATAATTGTGATTTTCATCTGTACATATGGAATTGCATATGATACAATACTGGCTGTTTTAAGACTTTTCTGTATGGTGCTGGGGAAGCAAGTAAATGGACATCGCTTATGCCTCTCCAGAGATCACAGAAAACTGAATTGAATTTGAAATGAAGATTGTTTAAAACACACACACCTGCATATTTGCCTGGGACAACAAATTTCAAACAGGAAAATGTGTAACCTGGGCAAGTCTGAGCATGACCAGTTCTCCTAACACGGAGATGCCCATGAGAGACCTTTGTAGCATGACCAGATTGCCTAACATGGAGGCCTCTGCATCCCTACTATGTGGGTGGATATAACCTCCTTTGACTAACTGGACTGCCTTCTTTAAAGCTGGTGAGACTGTAGGGACACTGTTGGTTGAGTTGTGAACTCATCCAACTATTCTGGAGAGCAATTGGGAACAGTGTCCAAAGGTCTATAAAACTGTGTATACTCTTTGGCCCAGAAATACTACTGCTAGGTCTATATCCCAAAGAGATTTTTTTAAAAAAGGAAAAGAACCTGTATGTACAAAAATATTTATAGCAGATCTTTTTGGGTTGGCAAGGAATTGGAAACTGAAGGGATGCCCATCAACTGGAGAAGGCTGAACAAGTTGTATATGACTGTGAAGGAATACTGTTGTGATATAAGAAATGATGAGCCAGATGCTTTCAGAAAAACCTGGGAAGACTTAAATGAACTGATGCAAGTGAAATGAGTTGAACCAAGAGAATATTGTACCCAGTAACAGCAATATTGTATGATGATCGCCTGTGAATGACTTAGCTATTCTCAGCAATATAATGATCTAAGATGATTCTGAAGTACTTAGGGTGAAAAATGCTATCCGTCTTCAGAGAGAGAACTAACAGAGTCTAAATGCAAACTGAAGCACACTTTTTAAACTTTATTATTCTTTTGGGCAGTTTGGTCTGTGTTTTCATTTGCAACATGGCTAATGTGGGAATATTTTGCATGACTGCACAGGTATAATCTCTATCAAATTACTTGTCTTCTCAAGGAGAGGGGAGGGGAAAGAAGGAGGGAGAGAATCTGGAACTCAAAATTTAGAAAAGAATTTTTTAAGAATTTGAATTCTACTGCACCATCTTATAACTCCAAGGTCAGCACTATTTCCTCTACACTACACTTCATCTTTATATAATATTGTATATAAAAGGAAATCTAATTTAAAAACAAAAGATGCATGTGCTTTCCCAATATTATCCTCGAGATTTTAAAAGTGGTTTAATTATGTTTTGCAGATGGGAGATTGAAGACAGTTCTGATGTGATGTATCTATGTGGGTGTCCCTTCTATAGGTGCAGAGTTAGGGCCCTTGTATCTCTAATCAGTTAAAGATTTGTAACAGTTTTCTTACCCTGGTATAAGAATAAATGTGATATTATCAAGCTTTTATGCTAGAAAGAACCTCATGATATCACATGATTCGCTCCCTGCTTTCATTTTTATCATAAGTCTTGGCTATGTAAAATGGATTGCATAAAAACTGATTCATTAAGAAAGTTTGTTTTATGTCATTAATCACAAAAAAATCTCTCAGATAAAATTCTAGGGTCTGTGAGCATATGATCAATAGTGGCTTAACCAAGTGCACTCCCATATAATTCCCATATCTGTTAATAAGTATCCTGCTGTAACACATCGATAAAAGAATATGAAATTATTTGGAAAAAAAACTGGTAAGACTGAACTGGTCATTATCTTTTCTTTTCTGCCTTGTTTTTGGTCACACTTATCTATTGTGTCCAGAGGCTAAAGACCACAGTTCACCCATAGCAGGGATGCCAAGAACCTTACAGGTGAGAGGGAAAGGACTTTTACTTCCCCCACTCTTTTTCTTTTACTGCGGCTCCAAGAAATGGGCCGGGGTGGGGTGGGGTGGTGGTGGTAGTGTTTGTTTGTGTTCTGTCTTGTCTGTCCTCTTCAGTTTCAGATGCTGGTAGTTTGAGCCATGGAGACCTCAGATCCAGGATTGCAGGTGGGATGGTTCAGCAGTCACTCATCTTAGCATAAAAGCCCTAGAAGCTAGGATACCTAGGATTGAACCCCAGATGGAGCTTGGATTTGAGCTGGGATTGTGCTCTGTGGAACCCAAACCCCTTCCCCTCCTCAGAGATTAAAGTGATACAGGGTGGGAGGATTATGCTTCCCATATGTTAGGAGGAGTAAATTTGTATATTTGTGATCATTTTTATCTGCTTCTTTTTTATAGCATTTTTTTATTTTTAGTTTACAACACTCAGTTCTACATAATTTTGAGTTCCAGATTTTCTTCCCTCCCTCCCCTCCTCCAAGACGGCATGGAATCCCCTATAGCTTCCACATATAACTTCGCATTGGATTAATTTACACACTAGTCAAGTTATGGAGAAGAACTGTGATCAATGAAATGAATCATGCAAAAGAAGAAACAGGACCAAAAAAAATAAACCAGCCTAAAATCAAAAACAAAAGAGAGAAAAAGAAAAACAAAAAGGGGAGGAGGGAAAAGGCTAGCATGAAGTGTGCCTCGATCTGCATTCATACTTCATAGTTCTTTCTCTGGATGTAGATAGCATTCTCCATCAGGAGTCCTTTGGAGTTGTCTTTGTACCTTGTGTTGCTGAGAAGAGCAAAGTCTGTCAGGGTTGGTCCTCACA
>CM053623.1:213716052-213752910 GCA_028646595.1 Phalanger gymnotis | reverse complement strand
AAACTCGTAGGTTGTTCAACCATTAACAAAAGATTTACTTAACTAGAACAGAAGAAGGATATTTGACAATAATAGTTATTGAGGACACTTTGAGTTGCTTCAGCTGAGTGACACTAGCTTGTCTGAGCTGCCTATGGTAGCATCAAGCATCTGATAGGGGACCCAGAGCTACTCCTTGTTGCTTTGTACTCAAAAGACAAGAAAGTGATGGCAACACCCTGATCCAACCAAGTCTTAAGGATAATCTCAATATCTTTTAATAGCTTTACTTTCATGGGGGCAAAGGTTAGGATATTGTTCTTATCACAATTTATTAATTAATTTAGATAGTAATTATTTTATTATATTGGCTTGACCCAACAACAAAAAACTAATGTCTTTAATTATTTGTCTATTTTTGTAAAGAATGTTTGTAGTAGTATTGATGTAATTCCTATATATGTCTTGGTAAATGTACTGCCAAATATTTTAAACACGCTTTAGTGTTTTTTTTAAAGTAATTAATTTTTGAAAAATCTCTTCTTTCTGGGCTTTGTTGGTAATATATAGGAAAGCTGATGATTTTGTATGTTTATCTTGTATCCTGTTACTTTCTGGAAATTATTCGTTGTTTCATTTAATATTAACAGGATGGTTAAGGTTCTTTAGGTAAACTATTATATCATCTGCAAAAATCTATAATTTTGTTTTCTCTTTGCCTATCCTTATTTGCTCAATTTCTTTATCTAGCCTTTTTGCAATAACTAGCATTTCTAGAACTGTATCTGATAATAGTGGTAACAATGGACATTCCTGCTACCCCTGCATTTTTTTTTAAGATTGGGCCTCCTCATCTAGCCCTGACTGGAAGCCTAGGGGCTACTCATGGCCTGGTTCCACTGCTGATTAGCTCAGGAACTCTGAGTAGCTTCATTTCTCAACTAGGTCATTTTGCTCCTCCTTAGACAGCCTGGTTCCCCCCACATACACACACACATTCCTGGAGGGCTCTCCTTCTAGGTGTCAAACTTAGTGTGGACGCAGACTGGCTTAGCTCACTGCAGTCCAGAACTCCTGAGCTCAAGAGAGCTACCAGCTTCAAGCCTCCTCCATAACTGGGATTATAGGTGCAGGCCACCACGTCTCAGTAAAACTGCATTTTCTAGCTGGCACTATTAAGTGGACAAGTTTAGTACATAAATATCCCATAGTATGTGAGCACTGAAGCTTTTTGCAAGTATATGTGTGTGTGTGCATATACACATACAAATATAAACACATATGTATATATGTTATATGTACATGTGTGTACACATGTATATATTTGTGCATATATTATGTAAACACATATGTGTGTGCATGAGCATATGCCTATACACAGGTTTGCATTTTGTAATTATATGCACACAATATTGCATAATATGCATGTTTCTATTAGTTTCCGCTTTCTTCTAGTACAGCACTTCGTAAGATCTCAAAAGACAACTGGTGTCTTATGTGGGCTCTTGAGCGGCTGGGTATTGGCAACCAGAGCAACAGGGGCTGAAGCAGACCAAGAAGTAGGCCAGCCTTCAGGGGGAAAAAAAACAACAAAAACGTGCCCACTGGGGGAAATACCACTTGAAAGAAAAGAGTCCACATGACATCCAGAGCTCAGAGACATCTTTATACCTCAAGGCCAACAGGAAGGAGAGGACGGAGAGGCAGGGGGTTGCCTCTTGTGTGTATACATACAGACTCAGCAGCCAATTAGAAATGTCCTTGTGGAAGACATGGAGTAGTCAATAGATACCAGTGCTTGTTCTGAAGTGGGGAGCAGGGAGGAGAAGGACCTCTCCAGCATGGATCCACAAGGGGTTGTTATACAATACTTTTAAGTGACATAACCCAAAAAAAACCTCATAAAAGTAAAATCAATTTTGAGGAACATGCTACTTCCTCTTTCAAAGCCTCTCTTCTTTCCCTTGGCAAACTCCCTCACCCGGAAATCCTTCAGACCCATTCTGTTAAGACAACCTGGTTCCACTCACATACACACATACACATTCCTAGAGGGCTCCCCTTCTAAGTGTCAAATTTAGTGTGGACACAGACTGGCTTAGCCCGCTGCAGCCCAATCAATCTTTAGTCCTATTCTGTTGAAGGGCAGCCGAGTACAGTAGAAAGAGTGTTGGAGTCAGATGAGATCTGCCTCTGATACTTTACTAGCTGTGTGACCCTAAGCAAATAATTTAATATTTCTGGGCCTCAATTTCCACATTTGTAAATAGGAATAATAATACTTGGAATATATGTGAACAGGCACAGCCCTGAAGTTTCACCAAATTGCAGAAGGTAGCTGAGTTTTGAAGGAAGCCAGGGAAGCCAGGAAGTGGAATTGAGTGGAGAGAGCATTCTAGGCATGGAGGATAACCAGTGAAAATGGCCAGAGTCAAGAGATGGCATAGCTTGTGCAAGATCAGTGTCACTGAATTAAAGCATATATGTGAGAAGATTGGAAAGGTAAGGGGCTGGGCAGGATGTTATGAAGGGCTTTGAACACCAAAGAGAGGATTTGACATTTGATCCTAGGGGTTGTAGATTGGAGTTGATTGAATAGAAGGGTGACATGGCCAAGAATGAGAAGGGCCAAGGCTAAGAGAGGAAACAGTAAGGAGATGGAAGAAGAGAGAAAAACGGATGGCATCATCCTTCGAGGTGTGTCTCATTCCTGCTTTGGCATTGTAATTGCCAATTATTTCCCAGGCCCAACTATGAAACTAAAGAGTTGACTGGTAGCCTATCATGAGGCTTAGACACTCCTACTGACATCAAGTGTGATGTTAGTGCCTCAATGATACCACCCAGGACTGGAGATCTGCCTTTCATGTAAATGCAAGGCCCCTGGGAGACACCATTAACCCAGGTATTAGGATGATGAATGAAATGTGGCAATAGAGCTAGCCCTGTCCCTATAGTTTGAAACTGCAAATCTCTTAGGCAAAGCTTGCTTTTCTCTTTAACATCTATAACAAATTCAACTTATAACTTTCAAAGCTATCCTGCTTATCGGTGTGAATCTCCTCTTTTAGATTAGTCAAAATTTATCCCATGACCTCATATTATGGTAAGAACAAGAACAATTTACTTGTACTAGAAAGCACTGTGATACCAAAAATAGTATAGTTATAGTATTATAGCTGGAGACCAAGAGCTTGTAGCCCTATGTATTACTTAAGTGCTGAGAGTCAGAATAGGGATCATGAGAGGAAGAGATTTGAGATGGTGATTGTGATTACCTATCATGTATTTCACATTATTTGATCTATTTTTGGTATCGCAGTGCTTTCTATTACAAGTAAATTGTTTTTATTCCTGCTATAATATGAGGTCATGGGATAAATTTTGACTAATCTAAAAGAGGAGATTCACACCGATAGCAGGATAGCTTCGAAAGTTGTAAGTTGAATTTGTTATAGATGTTAAAAAGAAAATCAAGCTTTGCATAAGAGATTTGCAGGTTCATATACTATCTTCTGTATTCCACTGTGTATATGGAAATACACATTTTATTTGGTGTTTAAATTCAAAATTGAAATATTCTAAAAAGAGGATAAAGGGAGATAATTGGTAGCTGGGGGTTTGGAGCGTTTTTCTTAGTAGTTTGGAATCCCAAACTGGAAAGATTCCAAAGGTAGCTATTTGGGAACCTATGCCAATCTTAAGTCTTAAAAATGCCAGTTATTTATAAATCCCTACTATCATGACCCCTCTTTAGTCCTTGTCACAGAGGATAACACAGGCTACAATATTTTTTGAAAGGCGGCTGGATGCAGTGCCATTTGGGGTTAATTTGATTAAAAGTTGCATATCATTTGATCATAACAAATAAGTAGTAATGGCTTATACCATTAACAGGGTAGTATAGCAAATAGAATGAATAAAGGACATGGGATCAGAAAGACCATCTCTAAGAATAGCTGTGTGGCCATGGGCCAGTCACTTAACCTCTCTGGAGGCTCAGTTTCCTTATCTGTTAAATGAGAATAATTAAACCTCACTGGATTGTGGTGAGTTCCTTCAATCAACTTGACGAAATTATAGGATACGGTGCCCTTTGTTTGGAAGTATCTGAGGAGCATACCTCCTCTACCCCTACTCCCATGGTAGGCATATGCACTGGTTCCTTGCTTAAACCCTAGGGACCAGGGCTTACCTCAAGGTAATTGGTGATTGAAGAGAAAGATAATAAGTTCTATTTTAGACATGTAGGATTTGAGATACCTACAAGACAGATGGGGTGAATGTCAGAGGGATATTGGACGAGGGAGAAGGGGCAAAAGGAGAGATCTCGGTGACAGCTTCAGGGTTTTTTTGTTGTTGTTGTTGAACTATGAGGCAAAATCCTCAGGTGCACGGATGAAAGGATTGCTATGTTGGATGAAAGGATTGCTATGTTGGGGGAGGGGTGGTGAGAAGAAGAGAGGTTTGGTGAAGGTTCTGTGGTAGTGGAATGAACAGAGAATTGATTAGGAAGGAGTAAAAGGATTTCTTTGCTATAGTGAGGACACATTTGAGAATACGTAACATAAATTTTAGTGGACCCCAATTAACATGGTTTTGTCGTTTTTTGTAAGCTCCATCCAACGGCATTTGAATAGAAGGGAAAGTGGTGGATGGGGGGAAAAATTCAAGGTGAGGGTTTGGCAAGGCATGATCAGTGATAGGACAAGAGCGCAAAGAATTCAAGTGTAGAGAATAATGTAAAGTCAAACTCATGAACTTTGGGTCTAGGGGCTGAGATAAGGAAAGAATTCAAGTGTAGAGAATAACATAAAGTCAGCCTGATGACCTGATTCACCGAGGGGCTAGGATGACAGAAGGATGAGAGTGTAGCCAATACAGAGGTGATGGACTGAGAAAGAAATGAGGGACAGAGGGATTTAAGGTTGCGGTAAAGATGAAGAGCAGAGTTAGGGGTCTTAAGGCATAGGGAAAGATTCAAACCTGGGGTTGGAGGGTGAAAAAAAGACTTGGTAACTGCCTGGAGGGAAACTAGGAATGATAAAAGATTATGAGCAGATAAAGGAATGTAGAACTCATGAACACGGAAGTGGAACATTTGTGGGTGACAGCAGAATTAAGGGTGTGTCTGTGTATAGCTGAGGTAGAGCAGAAGAGTAGGTCATGAGATGGAAGGACTTAGAAATTAAGGGGAGTTGAGGGCAGCATCAACAAGTACGCTAAAGTCTCCTATTGTGGGCATAGGTGAGTACAGAAAGACTGGGAGCCAGGAAAGAAGGACAATATCCTGAGTGGGGGTGGGGAGCGGTCAGTGTTATAAAGGCTACTAGAATCTGACAAATTTGGGCAGTGTGAACCTCAAAGGAGAGGAAGTTGATGAGGAATTGTGGTAAAGGGAGAATCTGAAAGAGGCACTGGGGAGCAAGGAGTATTCCAACTATCCAACCAATGAGTCAAGGGACATTAGTCAAAGTGAAATCAGTATTGGCAAGGGTGGGCAAGAGTTGATTTCCATCAGAAGGGCTAAGTCTCAATGATTGCCAGAAGACAGAGTGAGAAAGGAACAGGTTTAAGATGAAAGGAAGTTTGCTAATTATGGAGCAGGGATCCCAGAGGACTCAGTAGGATCCAGAAAGGTCTGGAGTGGGATGTTATATAAGTGTGGAGAGAGAGGGGGAGAACAGAATAGAAGGAGGAGAGGAATAAAGAAGTAGGTAGTGGAAGATGGGGAAAAGAGTTTGTACATAGGCAGTCCAGGATTTAGAATCACTGTACTGTGTGAAGCACAGAGAAAGAGTCCAGAAAGAGTATCTGTAGTTCAGGGGTGGGGAACCTGTGGCCCTCTAGGTCCTCAAGTCAGGCCTTTTTACTAAACAAACCCTGTTCTGTGAAGTCTGCATTCAGTCAAAGGACTGCAGTGGAGGACCTAGAGGGACACATGTGGCCTCAAGGTTCCTCACCCGTGCTGTAGTCAGAGAGAGATCTACTAAAGGAGGCAGATGACTAGACTGTTCAAGGTCCTCCCTTAAGGCTCAAATCTCCAGGCAGTTGTTGAAGCCTGGGTCTGGTTAGGTGCTTGTGGTCTCTGCCAGGACTTAAGAAAGGCTGGAGCAGAAGTCCTGGAGGTGGGTGTACTGAATATCAATGAGCTGGGGAAGGTGTTAGGGTGAAGAGAGAATCACCATGTTCTTCGTGGTGGGCCTGGGGCTAACTCCCATGAATAAATCCAGTCTGTCTGAGTTCAAGATTATAGGGGTCCTTAAGCCATGGGCTAAATGATATCAGTAAGTAAAATGCTTTGCAAACCTTAAAGGATAATATAAATTCTGTCATTTATGTCACAAAGGGTCACACACTACTGAAAACCAGCCAACGACAGCATGGGACACTCAGATCTAGATAACTGATTCTGAGGTTTGGAGCTAGAGTGGTGGTGGCGCAACCACACAGACAGAGAAGTCCCAAAAAATCAGTCAATCATTCAACATTTATTAAGCACCTGCTATATGCATGGTACCATGCTAAGTTCAGAGATCTGGCTTCAGGGAGCAAGATGATTTGTTCCATTTTAGGTAAGATGAATTGAAGATGCCAGTGGACCACCCCGGTGAGTTGTAATGTGAGCACTCAGTGGAGAAATCAGAGGTAGTCACCGAGGACTATGAGTCAGCTGTGTAGAGATGACCACAGCCCCTTTGAGCCGGTGACATCCTTGAGGGAGAGAGTAGAGAAAGAGAAGGAAAAAGAGAAACTGCTTTCTTCAGTGGAAGGACCAGCAATGGCAGGCAGGCCATCCCATCCTGCTGGGCCAAAGCTTCTCTGGATGCCTATGCTTTCTCCTGCTCCATGACTCCGCCACAACCATTCTGCCTTATCTCACAATTATTTGTGTCTATGCCTTTTCTGTTACACTAAGCTCCTCAGCGGATCAAGTGCTGGGCCTCAAGTCAGGAAGACCTGAATTCAAATCCAGCCTCAGACATTTGTTAGTTGTATGGTCCTGGGCAAATCACCTAACCTCAGCTTCCTTATCTGTAAAATGGAGTTAATAATAAAATCTACCTCCCAAGGTTGCTGTGAGGATCAAATAAGATGATGTTTGTATTTTGCAAATGTTAGAGTGTTACTTTATTATTATTACTGAAGGTAGGAATGAGGTCTTACTCATCTTCAGATTCCCACCAGTGCCTAGCACAGAACCTTGCACATACAGGTGCCCAATAAATGTTTATTGGATTTGATTTTCTCCAGGACCCCTTCTCTGCTCTATGTTCTCTGTCTCCACTATACACCAAATTCCTTACTATATAAACTGCTTTTTCTCTTCCCTTATCATTTGCTACTCTTTGGTATTACAAGGTTTGGGAAAATTCCTCAAAAAAATGGCATCTGCTAGTCTAGTGGGCAAATAGGACATGGGAATATAAAACAGCTTGGCATCCCAGCCAGCTGAATAACGGGTACGTGGATGACAAGAGGTCAAGGCATGCTCCATGCAGTTGGTCACCAAGGAGAGGTCTGGTTGGCAGCGATTCTCCATATCACAAGTATTTTGGATAACTGTAGGAGTAGGGTGATGAAAGGGAAAAGGTTAACTCTACTTAGACCATACTGCCTGCCCCCCTGGCACCCTCTCCCACTAAGGTAGCAAAGTCCTAGTAGTTCTTTGAATTGGCAGAGGTCATAGCTTGTTTGACTCTGTCCATCCCTTCCCACAACCCAAGCTCAGAAATGAACCCTGCATCCCCTAGAGTCTGGGCAGGGGGCGGGGGAAATCTGCAGCCTCAAGGCCATATGTGGCCCTCTAGGTCCTTGGGTGTGGCCCTTTGACTGAATCCAAACTTCACAGAACAAATCTCCACGAAAGGATTTGTTCTGTAAAACAACCTCTAGGTCTTCGAGTGGGGGACTCTGTCTGCCTTAGTCTCCTCAACTGTAAAATGAAAACCATGGTGGCACCCACCTCCCAGGGTTGTTGTAAGGATCCAATGAGGTAATAATGATAAAATACTTAGCACAGTGCCTGGCACATGGTAAATGATATATAGATGTTAGCTATTCACTAGTATCTTGCAGGGCCTGTTGTGAGGGACAAGTATTTGTAAAAACAAAAAACTTCTTAGCACTGAGCTGGTAAACAGTAGTGCTATATACATGCTTATTCTCTTCTCTGCTCCCTGGCACAATAATTGCTTGTTGACTAACTGAGGCAGTTCTATTTGGTATACAAGACAGGTCACAGGTCCTGTATTCTAATCCTAGCTCTGTCCATAACTAGTGGTGTGGCCTTGGGTGAGTTCCCTAATCTCTTAGGGCCTCAATTTCCCCATCTGTAAAATGCATGTGGTTAGATTCCAATGTGTCTAAGATGCCTCTGATATTCCTAATTTAGGTCCTCCTGTCTTATTTCTTCTGACTTCACCTGGTCCAGGTCTTTTAGACCCTGAGTACATGGGACTTATTGGAATGGAGGAGGGTAATCTCTGTTTCAGATCAGAGCTCTCTCTCTCTCCCACTCCTCCAAATAGACCAGAGGAGTTAATGAGAGGGTACAACTCACTGTCATCCAAGAACTTCTGGCCATAGCATTGCCTGACTTCAGGGTCCATTCGATCCCACAAATCATAGAAGCTCTGGCAAAAAATATCCTTGTTGGTGATGGTGGTCTTGAAGAAACCAGGCTCAATCATGGCGACCTTCACTCCAAAGGGATAGAATTCCCGCCTATGGCACAGACAGAATTGAAGCATGCATTGAAAGGGCCTAGAAGAAGAGGCTGTGAGTTGGACAATCAAGAAAGAGCCTTGGGATAGAATGGGAGGGGATGGGTTGGAGCAGAAGTTAAGGGGCAATGCAACAATAAGGCCCTTGCCCTGCCCTGGACAGCACATATATGCTTCAAGCTCTTGTGCATACGTGATCTTTCTAGTTTCCTCCCCACAGCCCTTGGAGGTAGTATAAGGGATATGTGAGCCTGGGAAAGCCACACCTCTCAGAGCCTCAAGTGCATCGTCTGTAAATGAGGGCAACAATCCCTGTAATGCCTACCTTACAGGGATGTTATGAGGAAAGTACTTTGAAAATGTTAAAGAGACATAAAAATATGATTATGAACATTATCACTATTTTTATGGAGACAAATAGGAAGGAGCAGTTGAAGGGTGATGAGGACAAAGGGGGTGGTACGAGGGCTTCAGGTGGAAGCATAGAGGAGGAAATGATAAAGAAGTGTTTAGTGTAACCTCAGCAGGCCATATGGCTCAGTTAACACTGGCCTGGGAAGTGGTGGGATTCTTCATGAATGTTACAAGTGGGAGAAGGGGCCCGAGGGTGGTCCCATTACCTGAGACTGTCAGAGAAAGCCTCTACACCATACTTAGAAATGCAGTAGCCACCACCAAATAAAGACAGCCGGCCCATGACACTGGAGACGTTGACAATCCTGCCCTTGGCCTTCCTCACTAGGGACAGCAGACTCAGTGTCACCTCAACCAGTCCAATGAGGTCCACGTTGATCACTTTCAGGAAGTCCTCTTTGTTCAGCCACTCGTTGGGGGCAGAGGGCAAGGAGATGCCGGCATTATTCACAAGGCCCCAGAGCCCTGGGAGGAGTGAGAAGGTCTGAGTAGGGCTCTACTGAGGTTTTAGCAAGTACAATCACTGTCTTGATTCAAATTTGATTCAGTTCACATTGGCATTTTTCTAGGTTTTTAGTGGGAGAAGACCATTCTCTTACCTTCTAGGAGCTTATATTCAAGGTGGGAAAGACAAAACTTGAAATCATAAGCCTGAAAGAACATTTGGGGATCATCATCTGTAACCTCATTTTACAGAAAAAGAAATTGAGACCCAGAGAAGTATAGAGAATTATTCATGGTCATGTAACTGATTGGTTGCCTCTCCTTAAACATGCTTCCACAGAAATTAGTTCTGAGGCAAGTATGTGGTAGTATGGAATGGGATCTACTCAGAAGTACTATGGAAATTCGGAAGCAAGAACAAAATCATGAAGGGGAGGGGTTAATTAGGGGAGACTTCCGTAGAGAAGGTGAGTCCATTGAGGTCCTGATTGATAGTCAAATTTCATGTCAGAGAAGAATAGGGACAGCATGAGTGACCAAAAAAAACCCAAGTAGAACACATTTGGGTTAGGGTCGAGGGAGAACACTAACCCCAGGGCTGAAGACTTATAAAATGTATGAGTTAAGTATGATTAGAATTGGTGAACAAATTAGTTTTACACATAAATCTGGCCTTTCACTTCCTAGTATGCCTCTAAACTCTCTTCTCTAGCCTGGTCAGGCCCTCCTAAACTTATCATACTTCATGATCAATATAGCTCCAGAGAAGAGATGACGAACTATATCTCCCTCCTCTCAGGAGAGAGGTAGTAAAGTAGGAATACAGAATGTCACCCGTACTGTCTAACATGGTTATTATGTCAGCTACTTTTGCTTAATTTTTTTTGGTTGTTTTTGTTTTAAGAGAGGGTTTTCTACTGTGCAAATGATGAACTCAATGATCTTAGAAAAACATAGAAAGACTTGCAAGAAATAATGAAGAGCAAAATGAGCAGAACCAAGAGAACTTTGTATCCAGTCAGATTAATATTGTTTTAAGAACAACTTTGAGTGAATTAATTATTTTGACTGTTGTAAATACCCAAATTAACTATAAAGGACATATGAAGAAAGATGCTATCTGTGTCCAAAGAAAGAACCAACTTGTTACCGAATCTTGCCGTATCTGTCTCCACTACATTTCTCACCTCCAACTCTTTCTCTCTCTGTCTGTCTGTCTCTCTCTCTGTCTGTCTGTCTCTCTCTCTCTCCTTATACAGACACCATCTTAGCTCAAGCCCTTATCTCACCCATACTATTACAACTGCCTCCTTAATGGTTTCCTTGCCTGTCTCTCCCCACTGTAGTCCACACATAATCAAAGTACAAAAGTAGAAGTCTATACAAACAAGGAGAAATGTACTTGAACCTACCTCCCTCTTATCTGAACTAGTCAAAGAAGAGAAAAATACACATACACTCACAGAGTTGGTTATAGAAATACACTTCACTCAACAGGGAAATAACAGAGAAATGGGAGAAGAAAAGGGGAATTAGATGGAAGGTAGATTGAGAGAGAGATTAATCCTAAGCAAAACAAACTCTATGGAACCGAAAAAAAATATTTATAGCAGCTTTTTTTCTGAGACAGAAAAGAGCTGAATCTGAAGAGGAACTCGCCAATTGGGAAAGGGATAACAAGTAATGGTATATACATGTGAAGGCATACTATTGTGCTGTAAGAAATGATAAAATGAATGGTTTCAGACAAACATCGAAAGACTTGTGTGAACCCAGGCACAGTGAAGCGAACAGAACCAGGAGAACAAGCCTGTAATTGTGACAACAATATTATAATGACAAACAGCTTTAAAAGACTTGGAAACTCAGATCGGTTTAATGATCAATCATGATTCCAGAGAACTAATGATGAAACATGCTACCCATCTCTGGATAAACAGATGAAGATTATTGTTATTGAGGTGCTAACTGTTGGAAGACAGTAGTTGTGTTAACTCCCCTCCCTGACACGTCCTCCACCCCTCCCCATTCTGAGTTGGCTGAAAGGGAGGAGGCTGGGGTACAGAAGCACATTTCATTCATCCAGTAATTGATATGGAAGGGACAGTTTGCAGGAAGCAGGGGGATGACTGGGGAAAGGAGTTATTTAAAATCGGTCAGAGAAGGAATCCTTGAAGGAAATTTGTACATGTTTGCTTTAGATATCTGTACATATTTGTTTTCTCTCCCACTAGATTGTAAGTTCTTTGAGGGTACATGTGACAGCAGAACAATTTTCTGCAGGAGTGAAGTATCAAAAGGACAAATCATAGTGTAAATGCAAGCTTCTAAGGTCTGGGTTCAAAAAAGAAACAGGCCCAAGCTAGGATTAAACAGTAGGCACTCAAGCATTTGCCAGATGGTAAATTTACTAAATTTACTAAAGATTTATTTACTAGTAAATTTACTAAATTTACTAAAGATACTAAAATTTCTATCAGATCAGGAACCAGCTTAATGTGACCTGGTTTTCTGTTTTTTGACTTGCTACCATTGCCCATATTCAGGAGTAACTTGAATTTCCTGTACTTGACAATTTCTAGAAGTGAATAAATGCAGAAAGCAAAGTGAAAATCCAGAACATAATGGAAATCATCCCAGTTATCTGAATATATATGTATATCTGTGTGTATAGATATGTATGTATGCATATCTCTTGGATATGTTTCCTCTTTTCCTCTGCTACCACTTCTAGTTCAAAAACATCCTCTCTTATATGGACTATCAAAATAGCCTCAAAAGAAGTCTCCCTTCGATCTTTCTCTCCCTAAATCAACATGTTACTCCTCTGCTTAAAAATATTCAGTGGCTCCCCCACTGCCTACAAAATAATTATAAATGCTAATCCTGGCATTCAAGCTCCAATACAGTTCTGGCCCCCACATTTCTACCTTGGGCACTCAACTTTTCTCTCTCACCTTGACTACTGAGAGTTCCCATTCTCATCCTCAACTCATAGCGCTGCTCCCCCATCCATATCTGAAATGGACTCCTTCCTTCCTCACGTCTGCCTGTTGAAATCTCTCTTTTTCTATGAAGATTTGCAGACTCCTAAAAATTTCCCATCGAAATTTTGATTTTCTCCTTTGAATTTACCTCATTGTCCTTCATATTATAAGTTATCTGAGTACATGTAATCTCCATATGAGACTGTAAAAGCTCATTAAAAGTAAAAACTGTCTTATTTTACTTAGTATAATACTTTGCACATAGTAGGTACTTTACAAATGTCAAGCTGAATTCCTCTCCAGAAACAAACTTGAATGAAGAAATCTGGATTATACCTTTATTTCCCACATGCTCCTTCACCCACTGGGCAGCTGCAGTGATGCTCTCAGTCTTGGTTACATCCAGGATCACTGTTTCTACCCTGTCTGAAGTCTCATGCTTCAGTTGCTCAGCCCCTTTCTCTGTCAGACAGGCTGCTAGCACCCTCAGGCCTCGAAGGTCCAGCTGCTTGGCCAGCAGGTTCCCAAATCCAGAGTCACAGCCGGTGATAAAAACATATTTGTCTCCAAGGTTACTCACCACCTGCTTCTCCTGGTACCAGCGATAGAGATGGTAAATGCCAATGAGACAGACCAGGTAGAGCCACATGTCTATAAGACAGAAAGCAGAAGAGCCAGGAGAACGTTATACACAACCACAGATATATGGATTCTGTGAGGACTAACCCTGACAGACTTTGCTCTTCTCAGCAACACAAGGTGCAAAGACAATTCCAAAGGACTTATGATGGAGAATGCTATCTATATTCAGAGAAAGAACTATGAAGTATGAATGTAGATTGAGGCATACTTCATGCTCTCCTTCCCCCCCCCCTTTTTCTCTCTTTTGTTTTTGTTTTTGGGTTGGTTTTTTTTTTTTGGTTCTGTTTCTTCTTTCTCATGATTCATTCCATTGGTCATAATTCTTCTCCACAACTTGACTAGTGTGTAAATTAATTCAATGCGAAGTTATACGTGGAAGTTATATGGGATTCCATGCCATCTTGGGGAGGGAGGGGGGAGGGAGGGAAGAAAATCTGAAACTCAATATTATGTAGAACCGAGTGTTGTAAACCAAAAAATAAAAAAATAAAAAGACAGAAAGCAGAACAGGTTAGGACAGGATCAATGAAGGAGTCTGATATTTATTCTTCTGAGTGGCTTTGATTGTGTTCTTTGGCATGAGATGCTAATGTAGGAAGCTGGTTTGGTTGGTAATACCATACCAACATGTGACCTGATTATCTCTTGCTACGGCTACTCAAAGCCAATCCTCTCAAACGCCACCCAGAGACTGCTCTTTATAGAAAACTCCACTCCCCTCTCTGTCCACATACAGGAATCTCTGTTAACTAAAATCATTAATGGGAAAGAGTTGCCCCAGACCCACATCTCCCTGAAAATTCATTCCTACCACATAAGCTAACCTAAGCAGACTTTCTGCGCATATCTCCTTACTTGTTAGTTTGAAGTTTTCTTCAGGGAGGCGACTGTATTGCTTAGCTTTGAATCTCCAGCACTCTGCACTGTGGGGCTTGATAAATCTTTGTTAAATAGCAAATGAATTTTCAGCGGCAAGAAATAAATATCCTTTACCCAGACCTAGGGCCAAAAAAAAAAAAAAGAATTGGTTGCCCTTTCGAAATCCTTTGGACATGGTCTCCCTGTAGGCTGGTGTAACAGTGCCAAAAATCAGAAGGCCTTGATCTTCAACCATATCAGGTCATTGGCTTCCTTATGTATAAAATCAATACGCTGGTCCAAATGAATTCTTTTATTGTTGTTGCGTAAGGCTACATTTCCCTCTATCTTATACCCCCCACCATTCTAAATGAATTCTGAGGTCCCTTCTCACTCTGAATAGGGTCCTGTGATTCACTCCTTCCCAATTTAACTCAGTCCCCTTAAACTCTCCATAGTACCACCCTTCAACTTTAGGTAGGAATTTTCCCACTTTTAGTCCATCAAAACTTCCGGGAGAGGGGGAGGGAAAAGGGAAAGAAGAAAAGGATGGGGGGTGCGGAGGGCAGCTTTCCCGGGTTCCTTTGAGAACACGTATTATTGAACACGATAAAGAGCTGTGTAAAACGACCCCAGCTGCTGCTGTTAATGCTCCTACCAATTTTCTCATTCTCCTCTTATATTTGTTGAAATTCGGATAGAAACAGTCACTATTGTTGTCGATAAAAGAGGGCGATACGGAATTAGTAAAAAAAAAAAAAAAAAAAAAAAGCGTTCGTGTCCTTTCCTATTTCTTGTAGGGGCTGCAGAAGAGGCAGCATTTGTCCGGGGCAAAGGAGAGATAAATGAGTGAAGTTCAGGTATTGCCTGCCATTACCCTCCCCCCACTTCTCCTCCATTGTCTAAAGTTCTTCCTTGCTTTGGCTAGCGCTCCTCCGCCGCACTGTGTGAAAGATGGATCGTAAGAGGGAGAAAGGCCTTTCTATTCCAGATCAAAGACCTAGGCTCGTCCCTCCTCAGGCTGGGGAATGACCAGAGCACAGAGGTGGGGATGCAGAACAGAAGAGACCCTATAATTAATTGCCCTGACAGCCCCAAGGAAGATACGTTACCTGACTTAAAGTGTCTTGGTCCGCTTCTGCAGTTGTCTGAACTTCAGATCCTCCCTCCTGAGGCCCCTCCTCTCTTCCCGGGGCAATTGCCTGATCTCTACCTTGCACTTTGCGGAAAAGCCGAGCAATAGTAACTGAATGATAGGGAAAGAGATTTCAAAGATTGGGGTGGGGGGAGGGGGCGGGGCGGGGAGTGTGGGGAGGTATTCTGCATTGGAGAGAGACAGTAATTCCTGCTCAATGTCACATTTTGAGTTGGCTGAAGGGGAAGTAGCCTGGGGGGGGGGGGCGGGGAGAGTTCCCTGGGGGGAAGTAGCAAAAGTTCATTTTTTTTTTAAAGTGAAAAATGTCACATTTTATTTTTTCCAATTACATGAAATAACCAATTTTTAAAATTTTTATTATTTATTTTACATTCCTTTCTTTTTAAATGTTGAGTTTCAAATTCTTTTCTCTCTTCCATTTCATCTCCCACCCACTGAGAAGCAAGCAATATGGTATCATTTATTCATATGAAATCATACAAAATATATTTTCATTATTAGTCATATTGCCAAAAAAAGCAAGAAAATTATACTTCAATTCGAACTCAGAGTTCATCAGTTCTCTCTCTGGAGGTGGATAGCATTTTTTTTTAATCATGAGTGCTGTTAAACCTGAAAATTTGGTTGAAGGAGGCAAACAAGCTAGGTGATAGAAAAATACATGTTTATTATTTTCTCTTAAAGCATAGCTAAACTAGCTTACTTGTATGTACAAGGAGTCAGAGCATAAGCTCTGGCTGCTGAACAAAGGAATGAGAAAACTTATATACACTATTTTTAGCAGACTCAGCATGCCTGTGTTACCTCTTTTATGATCCCCATGTATGTTTAACCATGATACAAGAAGAGGATTTTCCTCAATGGAATAGATTTGTAAATACAGTAAGATAAGAGCGTTGACAAGGGTCAGTTGAAGTATATACCCATAGAATATCAATCGAGGTAGTCTCTCAGGATTAGGATCTCACCCCCTTAATGGTTAACAGGGGAAAGATTGTTCTTACTCAGCTGGATCTGGCCTTGTTGACAGAGAAAAGATAATCTCTGAGCAAACTCGAGAGAACAAAGAAGCCCAGGTCCAGCTGATCATTAATTCAGGTGCTGGCTCTTGATTGAAATTACAAAAATTATATAAAATGGTATAAAATGTTCCACAGTCCTTTGGAATGGTCTTGGATCATTGTATTGATCGGAGTAGCCAAACCTTTCACAATTGATCATTATTACATAATGATCTACTGGCTGTTTTCACTTCACTTTGCATAAATTCACAATGGTCTTGTCATGTTTTTCTGAAACCACTCCTCTCATCAATTCCCAAAGCACAATAGTTCTCCATGACAATCATATGCCATAACTTGTTCAGTCTTTCCCCCACTGATGAGCATCCTCTTGATTTCCAATTCTTTGCCACCACAAAAAGAGCTGCTATAAATACTTGGTATATATAGGTCCTTTTTCTTTGATCTTTTGGGGATACAGACCTGGTGGTGGTATTGTTGGGCCAAAGGGTCAAAGGTCATAGTTTTATAGCCCTTTGATCCTAGTTCCAAGTTGTTTCCTAGAAAAGTTAAACCAGTTCAAAATTCCACCAACAATTCATTAATGTATCTATTGGGTATGAGGGGGTATCTCAGAGTTGTTTTAATTTGCATTTCTCTAATCAATAGTGGTTTAGAGTATTTTTTCCATATGGCTATATGTAGCTTTCATTTCTTCTTCTAAAAACTGCCTGTTCATATCTTTTGACTATTTATCAACTGGGGAATGGCTCTTAGTTTTAATAAATTTGGCTCAGTTCTACACTCAGTATGTATTTGAGAAATGAGGTCTTCATCAAAGAAACTTAACTGTAAATTTTTTTGATATTACTTCATTGTCTATGGTACCTTTTAGTAAAATGTAGTTTCCCTTTCAATAAGAATTTAATTAGGATTATCCCTTCTAATTAGGTCTATTTTTGCTTTTGCTTCGTCTGAGATCATTATTGCTATCCCTAGGGTTTTGTTTTGTTTTGTTTTGTTTTGTTTTTTTTGGTTCATCTAAAGCATATAAGATTCTGCTGTAGCCCATTATTTTAACTCTATGTGTATATCTTTCTGTTTCAAGTATGTCTCCCGTAAACAACATACTGTTGGATTCTGGCTTCTAATCCATTCTGTCATCTGCTTCTATTTTATGGGTGAGATCATCCCATTCACATTCAGTTATGATTAATGTGTATTTCTCTTCATCCTATTTTCTTCTCTCTTCCTCTTTATTTCTTTCTTTTTATCCTTCTTAAAACTCTATTTTGCTTCTAACCACTAAGTCCCTTAATCCACTATTCCCTTTATCATTTCTCCCTTTCTCTTATGACCTTCCCCTCCTATTTCCCTATTGGGTAAGCTACATTTCTATACCTATCTAAGTGTGTATGTTATTACCTCTTTGAGCCAATTCCAATGAGTGAAGTTCAGGTATTGCCTGCCATTACCCTCCCCCCACTTCTCCTCCATTGTCAAAAGTTCTTCCTTGCATGCCTCTTTTATATGAGAAAAATTGCCCCATTTTACCTCTCCCTTCTCCCTTCTTCCAGTACCATCCCTCTTTCTCCCCCCATCATACTCATACCCATGCCCACTGTCTATTTAAACCCCCTTTAACTGTCCTAACAATGGTAAAGTTCTTAGGAGTTACATGTATCATTTTCCCATATATGAATGTAGGTTAACTTCCAGAAATTCTCGTTGGGCTTGGGTTCAATTAGAATTTTTCTTTGGGGGAGGTTTTTTAAAATAGCTGTTTTCACATTGTTGTGTCCTTCTGAGTTTATGTCTTGATCTTCCCTGCCACCATAGTAGCTTTTTTATGGTCAAATTCTTTTTTTTTTTAATTGTTGTTTGCTCATTTTTTCCCGGTCTATTTCTTGACTTTGAACTTTATGTTAGTATTGGGCTCTGCTCACCTGGGAGTGGGGAGGTACTGTCCCAAACTTCAGCCTTTTTCATGCTGCTACTTTCAGAGCTAGTTCTGGGAGTCTGCAAGTTTTTGGAGCTTCCAAGGTGGTGTGATCCTGGGAGAGGTGTGGTCACTACTCTCCTTGTCTGCCCTCTGATCTTTACCAAGGAAAGGACACTGGTCTGGAAGCTATACTCACTAGCATTCCTCTTTGCCTTGGCACTGTGACCGGAGCCCCTGCTCCCTTATGACCAACCCCTAGTGCTCTTTTCCACCCTGAAACTGTGACCCAGAACCATGTACGAGCAATTGAGTTGCCAGTCAGCACCAGCTGTACCCAGTGCCAGCAAAGGGTCCCCTATAATCTCTTTCTGAGCAATTGTCCAACTTCCTCAGCATCTCTGGGTGGAGAGGTCCTGAAGCAGCTGCTACTGCTGCTGCGGCTACTGTTGCCACAGCTGCATGTGTGGGCTCCAGACAGACCTCCACTAGATCTCTACCCTATATTACAAATTTCTCCTGCTTACCTCTTAAGTTTTCTTAGGCTCGAAAAATATCTCACTTTGACTTTTTGTTAGCTCTGCCATTTCAAAATTTGATTTCGGGCATTATTTTAAAGTTGTTTGGAGGAGAATGTTGGGAGAATTTGGCTGGGTGGCTGCCCCTAATCCATCTTGGCTCTACCTCCTAATAACAATTTTTAACATTCATTTTTTAAAATTTTGAGTTCCAAATTCTCTCCCTCCCTCACTTCCCCCTCCTTGAGAGGGTAAACAATTTGATATAGATTTTACATGTACAGTCATGCAAAGCACATTTCTATATTAGCCATGTTTAGAAACAGACCAAAAAAAAAAACCCTGCAAAAAAAAGTTTAAAAAAAAGTATTCTTCAGTATAGATTTAGATTCTAGTAGTTCTTTCTCTGAAAGTTGAAAGTATTTTTCATCATAAGTCCTTTAGAATTGTCTTGGATCATTGTATTGCTGAGAATACCTAAGTTGAGAAGCTTATTTCTTTCACCCAGTATTGGATACAGAGATGAAAGTTTGTTGGGGTATGGAATTGAGGAGGATTGAGGAAGGGAACTATATAAAATGGAATTTTTATCCTCTTCTTAAAGTCAGAATCTTATAGCACTTGAGAAGTACAATTCTGGGAAATCTGAAGATAGGCCATAAAGAGAGTATTCATAAATGTATAAAAATGTATAAAATAATTTTTGAGCTGGAAGAAATCTTCTGGATCAATTCATTTATGCCTCACCCCTCCTTTCATTTGCAGCATTTAAAAAAAAGTTTTATGGATATTTTGGATTTTTTTTCATTACAATCATTTGTAAATTATTCCATGAGAAGGCCAGCATAACAAAGAAAAAAATTATACTAATTCATTTGAAAGTATGTGCAACATTTCATCTGTAGCATCCTCTCCCCAATTCTCTATTTAAAAAAAATGTTTTTAATTAACAGAAATCTATTTTCCCTTTCTCTCATTCCATTGGGAAAGTAAAAAAGAAAATAAAAACTAATTCGTTGTAACAAATATGCACAACCAAGCAATGCAAATTCCTTCACTGTATGTCTATAGAAATATATATGCCCGTACCCTGGTGTCAGGAAATGTTAGCATGTTTCCTTGGGCCTCTGGAATTATGGATGGTCACTGGATTCATCAGAGTTCTTTCAGCTCTCAAAGTTGCCTTATAGTGTTGTTATAGTATAAATTATTTTGATTCAGCTTATTTCATTCTTTCTCAGTTTATAAAAGTTTTTAAATTTGTTCGTTTTTATTACATTGATGCTATAATAGAAATTGTTCTCCCGTGGGAAATAATGAGGGGAATTCTCTGAAAGCCCTTCTTTAATAGTGAAGGATCAGAAAGGAGCTCTCTCCAATCAGAAGGAGGGAGGAGCTCCAGGGTGCTGAGGAGATGAGATATGATAATGGTTGAATATTGTGGTAATTGATGTAATGGGATGTTACTACACCATAACAGTGAATTTAAACATGGTGTTTGGAGGTGAAAAGTTGTCCACTATAAGGGGCAGTATGTCTGGGTCTGAGCATCAGTTCTTAAGGAGAATAAAAGGTCTTTGAGTGCCAAAGACAAGGCTAGAAGCTGAAACTGCCACAGCATATATCAAAAGATACCCTTAGTTAAATTATACTGAGACGCCATTATTCAGTTTCCCCATATTGGATTCAAAAGGAAAAGTTTCAGAGTTGTGCATCTATTTGCATGTGTTCTTCACATGCACTTTGGGAGATTACTAACCTTAACAAATATTCTCTCTCTGTCTCTCTGTCTCTGTATCTCTCAGAGATTTCAGAGTTCTGTTTCCCACCTTCAGTCTCTGCTTAGAAAAAAAAACTATCAAAAATTATTTTATAGAGCTAAAAAAATAATAACAAAATTCATCTGGAAGAACCAAAGATCCAAGATATTAAGACAATTAATGAAAAGAAATGATAGGGAAGGTGGCCTTGCCATACCAGATCTTAAATTGAATTATAAAACAGTAATCATCAAAACTACTTGGTACTGCCTAAGAAACAGAGTGGTGGATCAGTGGAATAGGTTAGGTACACAAGACTCAGTAGTCAATGACTATAGTAATCTACTACTTGATAAACCCAAAGACTCCAGCCTCTGGGATAAGAACTCACTATTTGACAAAAACTGCTGGGAAAACTGGAAAATATTGTGGCAGAAATTAGGCATAGACCAACACCATATACCAAAATAAAGTCCAAATGAGTACATGATTTAAATATGAAGACTGATACTATAAGCAAATTAGGAGAGCAAGGAATAATTTACTTGTCAGATTTACGGAGAAGAGAGGAATCTGTGACCAAACAAGACTTAGAGAACATTATGAAATGCAAAACGGATAACTGATTACATTACATTGAAAAGTTTTTGTACAAACAAAGCCAACACAACCAAGATTAGGAGGGAAGCAGAAAATTGGGAAAGAATTTATCAGAGAGAGTATCTCTGATAAAGGCCTCATTTCTAAAACATATAGAGAACTGAGTCAAATTTATAAGAATACAAGTCATTCCCCAATCAATAAATAATTAAAGGCTATGAACAGGCAGTTTTCAGAGAAAGAAATTAAAGCTATCTATAGTCATATGAAAAAAAATGCTCTAAATCACTACTGATTAGAGAAATGTAAATCAAAACAACTCTAAGGTACTACATCACACCCGTCAGATTGGCTAACATGACAAAACGGGAAAATTATAAATGCTGGAGAAGATGTGGAAAAATTGGAACACTAATGCATTGTTGGTCGAGTTGTGAACTGATGCAACCATTTTGGAGAGCAATTTGGAACTATGCCCAAAGGGCTATGAAAATGTGCATACCCTTTGACCCAGCAATACCATTTCCAGGGCTGTATTCCAAAGAGATCATACAAATGGGAAAAGAACCCACATGTACAAAAATATTTATAGCAGCTCTTTTGTGGTGGCAAAGAACTAGAAATTGAGGGGATGCCCATCAATTGGGGAATGGCTGAACAAGCTGCGGTATATGAATGTAATGGAATACTATTATGCTATAAGAAATGATGAGCAGGAGGACTTCAGAGAAACCCAGAAAGACTTGTATGAACTGATGCTGAGTGAGGAAAGCAGAATCAGGAGAACATTGTACACAGTTATAGCCACATTGGATGATGACTGTTTACACTTGGCTCCTCTCAGCAAGGCAAGGTTTTAAGACAATTCCAAAAGGCTCATAATGGAAAATGCTATCTACATAAAGAGAAAGAATTACAGAATCTGAAAGCAGATTGAAGCATACTATTTGCTCTCTCCCTTTCTCATTTTGTTTTGTTTTGTTTCTTATTTCTTGTGGATCATTCCATTGGTTATAATTCTTCTTTGCTATATGACTAATGTGAAAATATGTTTAATGTGAATGTATATGTAGAGACTATATTGGACTGCATGCTGATTTGGTGAGGGGAGAGGTGAAAGAGGGGGAGAAAATTTGGAACTCAAAAGCTTGTGGAACCAAATGTTGTAAGCCAAAAATAAATTAATTAATTTAAAAAAGAAAAAGAAAAAAGAAATTTAAAAAAAGGTATGATTAGCCCTCTCACTCTCAAACCTCATGACACTGAGGTCCTGCAGTGTTGGAGAAGTGAGTTGCCTTCCCCACATGTCTTCCCTACATATGTGCTTCATGACTAATGTACTCTAAATTTCTGACCACTCTTTCCAAAGATGTGTGAAAGCATATTAAAAAAATTTTCCTTTTTTAGTTTCTCCTGAAATATTAAGAATTGTTTTTCTCTAACCTAAAACCAATTCCAGACCTTTACCTTTAGGAAAGTGGGAAGAACAAAATCTAAGACCTTCTTTTGAAATGGAGTAAGGGTGATTACCAAACTCCCTCTGGTCTATAAGATCATAACCACCCTATCTGAAGTTATTGACCCCATGATCCACACCAAGTCTTCTCTCTTGAAATTCAAAGTAAGACATTGATCATAGGAAGAAACATGATGGGGAAGTGATCCAAGAAGGAACTGAGTAAGTTTTAACCCCCAAACTGTCTTCCCTTTCACTCCTTAGCTAAACTGCCTAGCTTCCAATTTCATCATTCAACAGAAACTGCCCTCTCCAAAGCTACTAATGATCTCTTAATTGCCAAATTTAATGGCCTTTTTTCCAATCTTCATTCTTCTTGTCCTCTCAGAAGTCTTTGAGACTGTTGATATTCTCTTCTCTCTAGGTTTCCATGACACTATTTTACCCTGTCTCCTCCTACCTGTGAGTCAACCCTTTCTCAGTATCCTTTCTTGAATCTTCATCCAGGGTCATGCTGTCTCCTGATCATGTGTGAGTCAGGAACTCATACTGCATGATAAGAAAGAGTTCCTTAATTGGAGTTTCTGAGTCACAATTGAGTGAGTATACCAAAAAAGGCAACCTGACCCTCTACTGCTCTCTTTTCCTTTCAGCAAGCCCACTCTGAGATGCTTTCTAGAGCTCAGAGATGGAAAGAGAGCTGCTGTGTCTCCCCCTACTCTTGCCCCCCTCCCCAGCCATGGCAGCTGTGTGCATCTGATCTCCTCTGTCTCTTTGTGCTTATTACTGTCCAGGCAGCAACCTTATAAGGATTAAAAGGTCTTTTCTGTAGCTGTGGCATTGATGATGGTATTCACCAGATTGGTAGTGATCCACTAATACTAGTAGTAGTAGTAGTAGTAGTACTAGTAGTAGTAGTAGTAGTAGTAGTAGTAGTAGTAGTAGTAGTAGCAGCAGCAGCAGCAGCAGGCATTTATATAGATCCTATTATATTCCAGGCACTGTGCTAAGCATTTTGATCCTCATAACAATCCTGAAAGATGGGTGCTATTATGATCCCTATTTTATAGATGAGGAAACCAAGGCAGACAGAAGTGAAATGATTTGCCCAGGATTACACAGCCAGTAAGTGTCCAAGGCTGGGTTCAAACTCAGGTCTTTCTGACTCCAGGCCCAGCATTCTATCCACTCCACCAACTAGTGGTCTCCGTGATGTCACTACAGTGGAAGAGGCAGAGGTGGGACCTGAGAGACCCTGAGGACAGACAGATGGTTTCAGGGAGAGTGATCCTTTGTGGTGAAGAGTTAGGCCACTTAAGGACTCTAGATGAACATCGATCCTTGGAGCATAGCACAGTGCTGGTTGGTTGTTGTCCTTCATTCTTGAAAAGGACCAAAATGACATCACTATGCTAGAGTCATATTTCAGTGTGTCTGACTATGGCTGATCAGACCAATATGAGCTTGGAATGCTCTACCACAGGTTAGGCACAAATAGTCCACGTGAACATTTCGGGTGGATATTCTAAATTTGCGCATCCTGCATTTCCTTTGAGCTATTTCAATTCTGCTTTGCTCATACAGCATAGCGCCTTTTTTGATGTGGGCATGCCATGCTGAGCAGTCCTGTTCCGGTGTCTCCCATGTCACAAATCAATTCCAAAGTTCTTAAGAGAGACCTTGAGAGGGTCCTTGTTTCATTTCTTCTGACCACCATATGAACACTTGCCTTGTGTGAGTTCTCCACAAAATAGTCTTCTTTTTGGAAGTTGTAGTGGTAATTAAGGTGGGACTTTCTTTTACTGTTTTCTCTTTTAGCACTTATTTAATCAAGTGCCCTTCAAGAGTTTGGCCTTTGTTTCTTTAATCAGGAGTCTTTGATGACCTCCTTGCCTCAAGGGAAAGCCTAGGCCATGTGGGTTTAAGTCCCATGTTTGTGACACTTTTAGGGCACATGGGTGAGTCCCATGTTGTGAAGCCCTTTGATCCTGAACACAATATATAAACTCAAGAGGCTGGCATCTTCCCTTGGGGCTCTCAGTCATTGGAAGAGTGGCATGGGCAGCCATTTTAAGAGCCCCCAGCTTGTAAACCTAGATGTTGATGCTTTCCTGGTAACTATGAATTGTGATCTGGTCTGTTTATATTGTGTATGTTTGTAATTTGTTTGCATTTGCTCTGAAGCTCAGGTTGCTGGATTTTCCTCCTGAACTAAGTAAATGATATTTGTATGTTGGATTAAAGTAAGATTGTTAACCCCTTACATTTACTTTCCGTAAAGCAGATCAAAAGAACCTGTGTTAGCAACCTTCTGTGTACTGGTTGTTGTTGGTTTTACACAGCTACAGTAGCTACTAGCAGAATTGTTGCTACACAAGTGTACATTTTGCATTTGAATAATGTGGCCAGCCCATCAGAGTTGTGCTCTCTGAAGCACAGTTTGAATGCTTGGCAGCTTAGTTAGAGTAAGGACCTCGGTGTCTGGTACCTTATCCTACCAGGTGATTTTAAGAATCTTTCTAAGACAATTCAAATGGAAGCCATTCAGTTTCCTGGCATGGCACTGGTACACTGTCCAGTTTTCACAGATATACAACAATAAGGTCAGCACAATGGCTCTACAGACCTTCAGTTTGGTGGTCAGTCTAATACCTCTTCTCTCCCATACTTTCCTTTGGAGCCTCCCATTATCAACGTGTACATCCCTGGAAAGTACACTACCAAGGTAAGTTAACTTATCTACAACATTCAAAACTTCTCCATCTGCTGTAACTGATGGTTCCATGTGTGGATGGTATGGTGATTGTTGACAGAGCACCTGTGTTTTTTAATGTTAATTGTTAGGCCAAAATCAGCACAAGCATGAGAATTGGTCCATACTTTGTTGCATCTCACCTTCAGAAGATGCACTGAGTGCACAATCATCTACAAAAAGAAAATCATGCACCAACACTCCCTCCACTTTGGTCTTCACTTGTAGCCTTTTCAAGTTGAAGAATTTACCGTCAGTGCAGTAGTTGACCTTGATGACCTATTCATCCTCATTGTACATCCTCAGCAGAGTGCTAAGGACAGGGAGAAGTTGCAAAGGGGCTTCACAAAAGGAGAAAAGGACTTCCAAGGGCCAGGAGTTGGGAGTCACCACATTGGTACGTGCATTCTCCACATACCTGCCTCACTACCATCTCTAAGTCTGTGAGCACACTCATCAATTCTGAGCGTTATTTGTAGGAGAGTGCACACCAGGCCTTGGGGTCTGGGTACTATTTTGTAACTACAGCTTAACATAGTGCCTGATACATAGTAAGTGCTTAATAAATGTTTACTGATTATTGATTGATTACTGGTCTTTTTGAGTGGCATGTTTACCTTTGCTAAAACAAACAAAAAACCCTAAATGAGGTTACTAGCTGATCATTTAATAGAGAACAAAGGGGTGGGGGACTTAAGAGTTAATAGCTCAAGAGTTGGTTTTGGGGATAGTTGTCCACCCCCAACCTGAAGTAGCAGTTGCCCTTCTTGGGGCCCAGACTGTCTCTGACAATTCAGGTTGGAGTAAACTCAAAGAGGGAGTTAGACTAATAAAAGATTACTCCCTGGCTAAAGGTGGTGGGGTAGAGAATATAGTCAGTGAAGGGAGTATGTGTTATCCACGTGAGTCCACATTGATCTATTGTATTGGCAATTAAAATGGGTTTGTGTGACATGTTTGTGACATCAGAGGCTTTTAGACCACGTGGGTTTAAGTCGTATTTTTGTGACGATTTTGGGTCACATGAGTGAGTGGCATGTGTGACTCACCTTTGACCCTGGAAAAGATATAAAACCAGGCATTGGCTTTTCCTTTTCCGGAGCTCTGAGCTGCAGCAGTAGTGGCACGTGACTCTGAGCCAGCTGTTGTCGAGCTCCCTGGCTGAACTTAGATGTTGGTAACTACGAATTGTATTTGGTCTGTTTATAATTTGATTGTATTTGCTCTGAAGTTCAGGGTGCTGGCTTTTTCCCCTGAACTAAGTGAATGATATTTGTATGCTGGATTAAAGTAAGATTGTTAATCCCTTAACGTTGCTTTCCTTAGTAAAGCAGATCAAAAGGACCTGGGCTTTTGCAGCATTCTGTGTGTTGGTTGTTGTTGGTTTTACACCCCCACAGCAGCTGATAGCCAAATTGTTGAAACATCTATCTAGACTTGGCTTGCAAAGAAGCATGAATTGACAGCCCTAAAGTCTCTTCTCTACCATTCCTTCTCCAAGGGAGACTTTGCTTTCTGCTAAGAAGGGAGCAGGAGATTGGAGTCATAAGGCTGGCCACTTTGTTCTCCTCAGAGAGAAAAGGTACTGTGCTAGAATTGTACAGGTAAATATCCTAAAAATCATTAGCCTAGAGGAAATAATTTCTAGGTTCAAGTTGCTCTCTTGAGAGTTATCCCTTAATAGGGAAGGAATGCCTGACTCCCTTCCCACCAAGTGCTTAACCCTAACTACATGTGGGAATAGGTCCTCTGTGGGCTGCTTCAGTGCATGTCAGAAATCTAAAAAAATCAGAGTTTGGGACAGGATTGAAGAGATGGTAAAGCTCCACCCCCATCTCCCAAGCCCATCTGAGGCTAGATATTTATTAAATTAGAAATAAAAATCTGAATTCTATAAACTCATCTATTTCTATGCTTTACTTGGGTTGTCTACCCCCTCCTTTTTATTATGATAAGTTTTTAATCATTTCAAGTTGATCATTGATGAAAAAGCCCATCTTCATAAGAACACTTGTAT
This sequence comes from Phalanger gymnotis, assembly GCA_028646595.1. Taxonomy (NCBI): domain Eukaryota; kingdom Metazoa; phylum Chordata; class Mammalia; order Diprotodontia; family Phalangeridae; genus Phalanger; species Phalanger gymnotis. The sequence goes on along the minus strand of CM053623.1, from coordinate 213,725,661 downwards.
TTTTCTATAGGTGCCATATGACTTCAAATCATATCATGATCTCAGGAGAACTGAAACTTCAAGTGATCAAAGGGCAATGGAGATATGCAAAATGAGGTTAAGTGGGAATATGACCAATTGTGATTTATGGGCACAAAGTGGCATAAAAGACATTTTGAAGAGTATGTATGAATAGATAAGAAAATGAAAACCTTAAAATGCCATAGAAAGGTCAGTTACCATTACTGTTGTTGTTATTGTGTTTCTCAGTAAAAGTTCCTTTTGAAAATTTTGAAAATTGGTGATGGTCGAGGGGCAGGGACCCTATTGGCTATGGGCACTTGCAAGAGAGCAAACTCTCTGGTTCCAGTTCTGGGGCAGAGAGGACAGCTGTAGTTTACAGCCACCAGAGGGACTACAGAGAGCAAGATCATTTGCAGGACAGTGTGGCTGAGGGCCCTAGCTGTGGCTTAGGAGTAGAGAGAAGAGTCCAAGTTAGACCCTGAGACAGATCTCAGAAAATAACAGTAAGAGGGACCTCAAGACTACAGCTTAAGTACACTAATAGCTGCTAAAAACAAAATAAAAAAAATAAATGAAAATGAGTAAGCAAAGGTGAAAGAAGCCAACCATAGACAGTTACTATGGGGATAAAGAAGATCTAGGTTCATATTCAGAGGAAGATAGTAGAGCTAAAAAAGCCACTCCTTTTTCAATGAGAAATGTCAAATGGTCTCAAGCACAAAAAGAGTTCTTGGAAGAACTTAAAAAGGACTTTAAAAGTCAAATAAGAGAGATAAAGGAAAAATTAGAGAGAAAAAAAGAGCAATGCAAGAAAAACCAAGAAAATTATGAAAAGAAAATCAACCAACTGGAAACAGAAAATCAAAACCTTAAGGAAGAAAATAATTGCTTGAAAACTAGAATTGGGCAAGGGGAAACTAATGGCCTTCTAAAACAATAAGAAATCATAAAATAAAATCAAAAGAATGAAAAAATAGAAGAGAAAGTGAAAAATCTCATCAGAAAAACAACCAATATGGAGAACAGATTGAGGAGAAATAATTTAAGAATGGTTAGGCTACCTGAAAATTATGATTTAAAAAAAAGAATTTTGATGCTATATTACAAGAAATTATCAGGGGAAATTGCCCTGAAGTTCTAGAACAAGAAAGCAAAGTAGAAATGGAAAAATCCACCAATCATCACGTGGAAGAGATACCAGGAGGAAAACTTACAGGAATATCATAGCCAAGTTTCAAAGTTCCCAGGTTAAGGAGAAAATACTGGAAGCATCAAGAAAAAAAAATCATTTAAACATCATGGAGCTATAATAAAGATTACACAAAACTTAGCAGGTACTACATTAAAGAACCACAGGTCTTAGAATACTATATTTCACAGAGCAAAAGAGCTGGGGTTCCAACCAAGGGTAACTTACTCAGCAAAGTTAACCCCGAATGAAAAAAAATTGGACGTCTCAAAGACTTTCAGGTCTTTGTGACAAAACTCCCAGAACTTAAGGGAAAATTTGACATATAATATCCAGGAGAAATATAAGGTAAACATTAAAGACCAACTATAAGGGACTCACTAAAGTCAATTTGTTTACTTCATATATGTGAAAATATTAGCAGTACTCTTATGAGTATCATCATTATTTGGGTAGTTTGGAAGAAAGGCATGGACTGAGCTAAATATAGTGGAGTGATTCTAAAAAAATAAAACATATACAAATGAGGCATAAAAGGAAAAAATGATACACAAGAAGTTAATGGGGGGAGGGTGGGTAGTGCTGGAACCTTACTCTCATTGAGAATGGGTTAAAGGGGGAACAATATATGTATATCTAGAAGGGTATAAGTTCTAAATTCAGAAAGAAATAAGAGGGCAAGGAGATAGGATGAGGGAAGAAGATAAAGGATGGACTCTTAGAGGGATGTGTAGGTTAAAGAATAGGAAGGCAAAGTATCAGGTAGAAGTAGAGCAGAGGAGTGAGGAGGGATAGGGTAAATAGGGTGAGAAGGATAGTGAGGAAAAATAGGAAGGAGGAAAATACACAACAAGTATTTGTAGCTTATAATATGAATGAGACGAACTTACCCATAAAATGGAAACAGAGAGCAGATTAAAAATTTGAATTCAACAATATGTTGCTTTCAAGAAACATTACAAAAATGAGAGATACACACAAAGATAAAATAAAGGACAGTAGAATTTACTATGTAAAAAAAGCAGTGATAACAATCATGCTCTCAGACAAAGTTAAAGTTAGAATAAATCAAAAGTGAAAAATAGAGAAACTACACTATGTAGCAGCAATATTATTCATTATTGTTTTAGACATTAAAAATACCTAGAGAATATAAAATACCTGAGCATATACTTGCCAAAACAGACACAGGAGCCATGTGAATATAAACATAAAACATTTTTTATACAAATTAACTCAGATCTAAATAATTTAAGTAATATTTATTGTTCATGGGTAGGTAAAGCCAATGTAATTTTTTAAATGACAGTTTTACCTAATATATTTATTCAATGCTATCCAAATTAAATTACTAAAAATTATTTTACTGAGTTAGAAAAAAATAATAACAAGTTCATCTGGAAGAACAAAAGTTCAGGAACTTCCAAGAAACCTGGGGAAACCAATGTAAAGGAAGTAGATTCAGCAGTATCAGACCTTAAATTATAAGGTAAGAGCATTGTAAAGCATGAAAAGGATAATTTTGATTATTTTAAATTAAAATTTTTTACAAATAAAACTATGTAGCCAAGAATAGAAGGAATGCAGAAAATTGGGGGGAAAAACTTTCATAGACAATCTCCCAGATAGGATGTGATCGAGTTGTGGTGTAGGAAATGATGAGCTGGTTGATTTAGAAAAACATGGGAAGACTTGGACTTATGAAGGAAGATGCTGTCCACCTTCAGAGAAACAGATTATAGGAGGAAAGAGACATAGTACAGTCTTACATGTATGTGTATATATGTGTACATTTATAGATATCCATGTATATGTGTCCATGCTTAATTGTAGCTTTCTTGGTGGGGGGAGAGGGGAAAAATTTTAAAATGAAGTAAAAAGTGCACAGCAGAGTGCAAAAGAAAACCAATGGTGCTTTGAAAACAATTTGTGGTATTTATTATATAGATTTTCTTGAGATGGAAATTTGTTGTTTTATATTGAATCCTCTCTTACGGTCTGCTGTGCACGTGCCAATTTTTTTTTCTTTTCTCAGTTTGTATTTAAGTTTAAAATTTTTTTAAAAATTACAAAGAAAGCATGAAAAGAAACCCGGTGGAGGTGAATGAAACCAAAATAAAGGATAAATAGAGGGAGAGAATCAGTGCATCTCCTAGTGGCCAGTTAGGGTGGTGGCAGAATATCAGAACGCTGCTAAAACCTGAAAACATCAACGGGATTGAAGCATTTGAAGAATAAGAAAATCCGGAAAGGACGACTAGGACCAGCGGAAAAGTATCACCTCTTACTGGCTGAATCTATCTTTCACAAAGGAGCAGAAAGGGGAGGTTCGGGGTCTTTGGAGATCTCGGGGGAGAGGAACAGGTGGATTTGGTTGTGGGAGCTCACTCAGCTGAGTTTCTCTGTGGGAGGGAAGAGCCAAGCGTGGCAAGGCAATCCAATCCCCTCCCCGCTTCCCCACAGATCGTTTTTTTTTCCTTCCCCCTGCTCCTCCCTCTATGCTGTTAAGAGATTTTCCTGAATAGAGGAATAGATGTCTCCTGCTTCTTTTATTTATCCCATTCCTGCCTTCCATAGAGCTGTGGTGGATAGAGTATTGGGCCTGGAATCAGGAAAGGCTGAGTTCAAATCCAGCCTCAGACACTCCTGTGGGACTCTGGGCAAATCTCTGCCTCAGGTTTCTCAACTGTGAAATAGGATAATAATGGCACCTACTTCTCAGGAGTGTGAGGACCAAATGAGAATATTGGTAACATATTTAGCACAGTACCTGGTACATAATAGACGCTGAATAAATGCATATCGCCTTTCTCCCTTCCCCTCGAGTAACTCCTCAGTGAGATATTCTCTTGGAGGACTAGTGGTCTGAATGTATCTGGATGTCCTCACTCTTCACAAGTATATAAAATGTCAAAGAGAGGAAAGGAGTTTAGCCATGAGGATTTAGACCTGAGAAGACGCTAGGCACCTAGGGACAGGATGAAGGGGCATAAGGTTTTGGGGCTAAGAGAAGACCTGAGGAGATGTCATCTGTAGCATTTTCTTACTGGACACTGGAGAGACCCTTATTCCGTGGGTTGGGGATTCAGCCTGGGAGGGACAGAATGACCCGGAGCAGCATCTTTGGTGCTGACATATTTCGGCATCCTTATGTCAAAACTGACCCAGATTCTCTAGCCAGTGGCCATCTGGATAGATCTGAGCTGTTGGTGGGGGAGGGGTGTCAGGAATCACTGTCAAACCCCTATGTATTTCCTTCCCGTTGGGTTAACTCTCCTATGTGATAGTAGAGGGGGAAGGTCTCTTCAGATAAGTCCTTTCTGTCTCTTGGGATCCTCCAGAGCCCAAGAACAAGGATTTCCCGTTCCCTTCCCCCACTCCCTAAAACTGACTGCCTTTATCTGTATCTCTCACTCCCTCCTCCCTGGTACCTTCCTTCCTTTGTAATTGTTGATCAGAATGTCTTGTCCAGTTTGACAAAAAGGGAAAAAAAGATGGGAGAGTTCCAGGAATTGTTTTGCAGGCACTGCTTGGGGCAAAGTTGCTAGCCCCTCCTGGTTGGTGAGGAGCCAATCCACTCTTCCTCCAACCCCTCCCCCTCTTCCTACATTTCCCTCATCCCTCCACAAAGAAAAAAAAGAAAGAAAGAAAAACTGCAGTGCCATCACTTATCTTCTGCTGATGGAGCACCCTCTGTGACTGCCTGTTTAAGGTATCCATTGGGCACCTCTCTTGCTGTTATATGAGGGCAGGACTATGGTTTCAAAATAGAAGGGAAATAGCCCCGGGAGTGGTCTGAAGACCCAGAAGTTGTAAGCAACTAAAATGTACTGGGAGGGATGGAGGATCTTCCCTTTAGGAATAGCATAGCCAGGATTCAAACTCATGTTCTTTCCCGCCATACCATGCCAGGCTCCCTCAGTAATCCTCCGTGTAATGGGGCCGGCCAATGCGGACCAAGTCCTTCTAGAATTTGCAGCGTGCTCTGATGCTAACCCAAGTGGGGGCCTGGTGACCTACTTATGGAGGTGTGTGATGCCGTAATGGAGGGGCCCTGTCCCTAGTTCAGATCATGTACAAGTATTCTGGTACTGTTTCCTGTCTGTTCACTTTGTGTTGAAGAATTAGCTGCTAAACCAGAACTGAGAGATCATGGGAACGGTCTAGTAAGAAGTTTTCCCTCTTCTTTCTCTTTCAGCTGACTAAGGGATGACTCTCTGTGCTCTAGGAGGTTAGTGGAGGCAGGGGGAGGAAAGGTCATCCTACCCCAGGCAGTAAAGTGTGTGAGCTCATGGTGTCTTAAGAGACAAGCCTGTGTCTAGAATGGGGCCACTTTATGGCCCTCCTCTGGGATGGACGGGGTAGGAAGGACCAAGGAAAGCCAGAGTTGAGGTTTCTTATGAAGAATCTTAGGTACAGAAGAGACTGCCATCTGTGTAGGGTTGGGGACATTGAGGGATGGGGAGGCTTAAAGAGATGTCCCTTCCAGCCCCCTGACAATATGGCACAAGGTTGCAGTGAGAATCTGTATGAAACAGTCAAAGACAATCACCTTTCATCACTAAAGGCTTATCTGGAGCTAGAGGGAGAGTGGGGAGGTTTAAGCAATCCCAGAATCAAAACTAGCAACCTTCAGCTGCGCTTTGTGTTTGTCACCTTCTATAATATCTAAGAGGGTACAATGGAAAAAGCCAGGTTAGCTCTGGAATTAGATAGCCAGGTTCAAATCCTGCCTCTGCTTGGTAAACCACCAGGTCCCTGCCAGCTTTAGATCTATGATGTCAGGCAAGTAAGTGTTCCTCCAGTCTTTGTTTTACTTCGCTCACTACCAACCGAGGTGGCCCATTCACTTTTGGACAGCTCTCACTGATGGAAAGATGTTCTTTATGTTAAATCTATTTACCTGAAACATTGTTCCACCTTTCACTAAGCTACCAATCTTCCTAAAGCATAAGTCTGGCCATGTAACATCCTCTCCCCACTCTCCTGCCTTATTCAATATACTCCAGTGGCTGCAGGATCAAATGTAAAATGCTCTGTTCAGTATTTAAAGCCCTATGTAACCTAGCCCCTTCCTCTTTCCAGCCTTCTTACACCTTACTCCCTTGCACATACTATACTCTGAGATCCAGTGACACCATCAGTCCTTCTCATCTGGAGTGCTCTCCCTCCCTACTTCCACTGGCTGCCTTCAATTCTAAGTTAAAATTCCACCTTCTTCAAAGAAGCCCTTCCCAGCCTCCCTTAATGCCAGAGCTTTCCCATTGAAATAACTGCATCTTGTCTCTGCCATTACAATATGAGGACAGGGATTGGTTTTGCCTTTCTTGGTGGTTAGCACAGTGCTTGGCACATAGCAAATATTTAATAAATGCTTATTGACTGCCCTTTAGGTATATCCTAAATTCTAATGACTCTTCCAGATGACAACAGTTCAAATACTTGGAAACTGCTATTTGTTTGTTTTTTCTTCTTCCAGGTAAAAGACCCCCAGTTCCTGCAGCCCTTCTTCATATAGACTGGTTTCTAGTCTCCTCCCAGTTCTGGTCAGCCTTCTCTAGATATGTTCCAGCTTGTCTATGTCTTTCCTAAAACACAGCATCCAGACCTCTGCGCCTCTAGATGAAATTTGACTAGGGAAGAATAAAACATCGATATTACTTCCCTTATGCTGGGTACTCTGTCTCTAGACGAAGCTTTTCTTGCTTCCATGTCATACGGTCAACTTACATTGAATTTGCAGTCCATTAACATCCCTACATCTCTTTCACTCAAACCTTTGCCTAGCCATTACTTCTCCATTCCAGGTTTGCAAAATTGATTTCTTAAATCCAAGAACAGGACTTTACATTTATCCCTATTAACTGAACCAGTGTTATATCCTTGAGAATCTTTTTAGGTTATTGTTAAGTAAACTTCTTTTTGTTAAGTGTTGGATGTCCTATAAAGTGCCATCTTTCCAACAATGAGCTTTAAATGCCAGCCTGGGTCGGGCCTGGCTTATACTAAGTATGGAATGCTTGCACATAATGTCAAAATTGGTTGAAGTGGTGTTTAGTTTTTTCTTCTTTGTTATAAGAAATGGCTTTCTTTGAGGGAGAAGAAGGGAAAAATATAATAATGAATAGAATTGATGTTAAAAAACAAAGATATCTGTAATTTTTTTAAAAGATGCAAATAGATTATTTCAAAATAGCAAAGGATCAAAGGGTTCTCCATTAGAACTTTCTCCACTAGAACTTTCTCCACAAAATGGCAGTGACCTATTAATAACTACTCTTTAGGTCCAATCATTCAACCAGTTCTTAATTTACTTAACTATACTACAATTTGGCCCGTATCTCTCTACCTTGTCAACAAGAACAGCAACAGAGATCTTGTCAAAAGCTTTGTTAGTCATTTTTGGTGGCTACCCACTGCCTCTAGGGAAAAAAAAACAACTTCTCAGACTAACATATATTCACCATCTGGCTCCAAACTACCTTCTTAGATATTTCCTATTATTCTCCTTTGTGAATGCTACATTCCAGCCAAACTGTACTACTAGCTGTTCCTTGATCTTGGTGTACAAACTTTGTGGATTTTTAACAAGCTGTTGCCCCATGTACTTCCTCCTCATCCCCTCCCAGAGTCTTTACTTTTCTATGTAATACCCCATCTGGAGCTACTAACTCAATCTTCACTCACTTTCAGGGTATGGAGACCCCAAAGGGGCAGTTGCTGCTTACTCCCCATTCAGGGCTCAAAGGCAACCTTGAGGAGCTAGGATTTCTAGTACTGTCACTCAGGAGCTCCCACTAGTGAGCTAACCATTGGCGATCCATTAGTAGTGTCAATTAACTATTACAAAAGGTATTAACGATGCAGGTATAGAAAGACAGGTTGTACAAATATCCCTCCCAAATCAGAACACATTTTCTTTCTAAACATACAAGTCACCGGGGAGAGGGGACTCAAACCTGAAGTAGAAATGTAGTGAGGTACACATATAGAGACCATGTGGCAAAAACATATCACAGCTCTTGGTTACTGGAGTCCTCTTCTTCCTTCATAGAGTCCTTAGGATGCTCCACTTAGGTATAGATGCAGCTTTCTGCTGGGCTCCAAAGGGTCCGGATCCTTGTAGCTGACATTTTTCTGTTCCCCAAAGTGTTATACTCTCCAAATCTGCCTTTTCTCAGTGTGTCTACTTTGTCTTTGTTGTGTTTCTTTTTTCCCTCCCAGCTAAATGGGAGAAGGTTAAGGTCAATAAAGGTACTTCAGAGTTTCCTTAATACATGTTCCATTCTTATGAAATTCAGTTAATTTTCCATATGCAATATATGTCCAAGACCAGGTCTATTTTCTGCCAATACATCTGATTATCAAAGTTGGGACAACAGGCATTCTTCAACCACTTGGTTCTTCCAGTGTAGATATTTAGGCCAAACTCTTTTGAGTAATTATGACTTTAGATCACTTGGCAATATTTAGGAGCTCATAGCATTCAGTTATTATAGTGGCAAACCTCTTTGGAAAGCAGAATACATCTTTTTATTATATATCTTGCTTGATACTTATAACCATGATGTTATCAAAGTAATTTTTATTCTTATACTTTTCAAGTTATTTTTGTATGTGACATAAAATGAACACTTGATAAATATTTGTTGAATTGAATTATGCCAAAGATCAAAAGGAAAGCTCACTAGGCAGTAGTTTACAGACTTCATCCTCTTCTCTTTTTGAAAACTGTGAGGGAGGGGTGGAGCCAAGATGGCTGCTGGAAAGCAGGGACTTGCATAAGGTCCCCACCAAGTCTCTCCAAAAACCTAGAAAAAATGGCTCTGAACAAATTCTAGAACTGCAGAACCCACCAAATAGCAGAGGGAAGCAGGGATCCAGCCCAGGACAGCCCAGATGGTCGCTGGATGAGGTCTATTGTGCATGGAGCTGGGGGCAGAGGACAACAGAGCCCAGCCTGAGCGACGGCAGGACCAACCAGACAGGAGCAGGGCAGAAAGGGCCTTAGCACCCTGAATCAGTGAGCTGTGGCAGTTACCAGACTTCTCAACCCACAAACACCAAAGAAAACAGAGAAGGTTAGTGGGAAAAGCTGCAGGGGACAGAGTAAAAGAGTTCATCCTTTGGCCACCATCCCCAGGGAAGCAGGGGTGGTTCAGCTACTGAACTACAGCTGCAGTTGCTTCTGGCCCCAGGCCCACCTGGTGGGAGGAATTCAGTGGCAAGTCAGAGCAGGAGTGCAGAGCCTGCTTAAGATTTGCGTCAGGTCCAGCTTGGCGGTTCTTGGGGAAGGAAGAGTGCTGGTGTGGCAGAGCTGGCTGTATAGAAATAGCTCTGAAAACAACAGCGCATCCCCTCAAGCTTGGAACAAAGTATTCTTTACTCTACAAGCAGTCATACCCTGACAAAAAACT